>CM077472.1:23234477-23931403 GCA_039654755.1 Calcarius lapponicus | reverse complement strand
GAAGATGTGCCTTTTCAGTCCAGGAAGTGTGTATTTTAAATTGAGGGAGACAAACCCAAATGTTCAAAGAGTACCCTTTTTAGACATAAAGAAAACACAAAAGCAGTTCCCTTTGTAACCTCCTGCATATAAAGCACCTGCCATGAAACTCTGAATGGCAGCCAGAAGACAAGGTGTGCTGGCAAATGGATTCGTTTTCTCCTCCTCTCCCTGTCACTTCCGACTGTCAAGTCAAAATCTGGCCCCAGATCAGAGCTTAGGTCAGAGAGGGGGCTTGGGTTCCTTGGCTGCCACCGAGCTGCTGGAATCCAAGATGAGGAATCCTCTGCCCGGGTGCTGCAGCTGCCTCTCAGCACTCACAGCTGTGCATTGTTCTGACAGCTTTGGGGGTAGGTAGGCATTTCTCTTGCATTTAATCCTTGCCAGGCTTCACAGCCTCACAGTCTGGCTTCCTTTCCCCAAAGGATCTTGAGCCTCAGAGCAAATCTGTAGTGCCTTGGTGTCAGCACCAAACAGAGCTGACAGAAGAGGTAACACTGGTTTTTCCCTCCCTGCTAGCCAGCAATTTAGGACATTTGCTTAGGACCTGGGTTCACTTTTGCTTTTGTTGTGCCACATGAATTTGTAAGTTTGGGCTACCCTTGCTGTGTGCGGGACCCTCAAGTCCTTCCACTCAAGCTGTTCCACTCTGCCTGACATAATTAAATATTAATTGGGCCAGACTGAAGGAGTAAATGACTTTTTATAGCCTGGCATCTAGGCCACTCACCTGGGAGAAGAAAATCACAAGTCCTAGCACTCATATTTTACAGCTAGAAGCATGAAGAATGTTAGATTTATTTTTTAGAAAAACATTTAGATGCTTAGCTTCTTTAGACTTCACTATACTAAGACTTTTTGAGGACCAAGCCATCTTATTTGGGTGCCTAATGTAAGGACGTGCCTTGAAACTTATGGCCCCCATTAAAAAAAAAACAAACCAAACAAAACAAAAAAGGAAAACCACAAAAAAACAAAACAAAAAACCCCAACCAAACACAACAAAACAAAAATAAAAACAAAAACCAAACAAAAACCCACAACAACAGCAACAACAGCAACAAACCCACTCAAAGAAACCCAAACAAAAACCCCACACCTTTAAGCTGACTTTGAAGAATCTGAGAACAAATGTCAGGTCAGACTAATGCTGCAGTTGATTCTCTTTGGAGTTTTTTTAAGAAAATCCAGGGAATTTCCATTAATCACTGCCTTAATTGCAGTTCAAAACAAAAGGAAGCTTCATTGTGAACATTTACATTTCCTAACAAATCTTTTCTTTCATAAATTTCAAGAAAAAAATTGTAGTTTCTTATAAGACTCAAGCCTGTATTTCCTGCCATTGTGAATAACTGCCTGATGAATTAGGGTAGGCTATCTAAGGTATATGTTTGTTTTAAAGCTTTCAATGTCTTTTATCTGCAAAGCATTTCTATTCACTGGTTTGCTCTAAAAGCACAATATCAATTATCTCTTCACTGAAAAACACTTTTAAACTGACATGAAGTATATAAAATATATAAAAAACATAGCTCCTCTAGGTTTTCTAGATGCTTACAGTAGATGAAAGTGGATAATATTTTTGTTTATGAAATTAGATACTACAATATCTGTCTTGTTAAAATGAAAAACTGAGATCCTTGAAAGGGAGGAGATTTTGTTCTTCACCTTCAGAAATTAACTATTGTTATACACAATTTCTAGGCTTTCTCCAGCATTCTGTATCAGAATTCTAATCATAAAAATCTGACAGTAAAAACAATGCTGAGCTCATGTAATTCTTAGGATTTCAGAAATGTACAGACCAGTATTGAAATGTTATTTTTATGATTTCTCTCTCTAATAAAATGTTCTGTATTTGAATAGAATTAGGGAAGGCCTTTGCAGATGGACACAATTCCTTGTTCAGGTTTTTTTTGCTTTTGCTACAGAAGTTCTTCATTAAATATTCACAAGACATACCTGAATAATTTACATTGCCTTAATTCACTGGGCACAATAGTTAAGGTAAAAAAGACCACAGTCATTCAGGCAACAGAAGAAATATGTTCAAAAAAGGAAAAAAAAAGAAAAGGAGCTTTATTAGAGCTGCTTGCTTCAAATACCAGGTTCTGTGTGTGTGTGTGTGTGTATCTACACTTTTAATGTTGGCTCATGCTTGGCTATTCTCTGCTGGTGGTTTCCCACTTTAACATGCTAGATTGATAATGGAATTATCTGCTGTTTAATAAAGCCTGAGCCATTTTCCACTCCAATCAGTGGAAAAAGAGCCTTTGGTATTTTCCATATTGAAGTGAGGGGTCACAGAGGAATGTACCCTTGACCCTGCAGGAGAGACCCTTGTACATTTTCTCAGCCAGTCCCACAGTGATTCATGACGATGCAGAGTACTTAATACAATATGGTTTTCAGACAGTCATATAATAAAATATATAGCTCATAAACTTTAGCTCTATAAACAGAGGTCACTGCCTTGTGGGAACTCCCATGATTTAAGTCTGTGAAAATACTGCTGTGCATTGTAGATCTGACACAGCCCTTAGCAGGACTTTTTGCAGAGGACAGTCCCCAGCCACAGAGGTGAAAAAGCTTAAATGGAGAGATTATCCATCCAGTTTAATACAAATATGGAGAGAGTTTGCAAATCCCATGAGAAACTTCATTGCTTTACAGCAAACATGACTGTGTGGAAGAGAATGTACACACATGCATGCTCAGCCTGTGACTTCTGTGCAAATCTGGTCATAAAAATGCTGGCTACCCCACAAAAAAAGGGGGGAAATAGCAGAGAGCAATGCTGAAATCTGAATTTTTAAATTGAGACTTTCAAATTTCAACTTCATGACGCCCTTCTGATTTCCAAGTTGAAAACACAACTGGAAACTCTTGACTATGATAAAGCATTGTGATTTTCCTACAAAATGTGTACTGTAAATGCTGCAGTTCATGCTTCCAGGTGTAATCATGTCTACAAAGTATATTTGTCCTAGTTAATATTTGATGTTCAATATGAAAACAGTGGCTAGCACACTCTGCTTAAAGACAGCAAAATGATAAAGTAAATGTCTTGACAGACAGCAGGACCTGTGCAGATGTACCTTGTCATCTTCCCTGAAGTTGGCAATATGTTGACATATTCCAAACAAGAGTGATGGTCTTTTGTCTAATATATGAATTTCTAAATGAAAATATAGCAAACCTGTTATTTGTGCTGGAGTTTTCTTGTCCACTTCCTACTGCTGATATATATGACTATAGCCAGATGCAAAATCAACACAGAAACAGGTTTCCCTTTAGCTAAATTCTGATGTTACTGTGAATACATCTACAGAAAAATATTACAGCACTTGAATGAAGGATGAATTCTGTTTATATTATGTTCAGGTATTATCTCTCAGATAAGTAAATCTTATTAAAAATATCCTTTGTTAATTCCATCAGAGTAATTATAGTAGAAAACAATACCAATTACATTGTAATTTCTCCAAAAAGTAATAACCCAGAACTTTGTTTGACATCTAAATTAGATTATTGCGAGAAATTGTAAATTAATTAAAGTCAGCCCTTCAGGCTTTCTACTATGAAAGTCTGAAACCAAAAATTTCTCTTTCATAAGTCACTGGTATTTTAAAGGCTGGTAAAGCCTCAGTCTATCTCCTATGTTCTTTCAGCTTTCCAAAAAATATTTCCTTCATTTCCAGAAGATGAACCTCAGATTCTTCATCCCACTGGATGTGGAACTGAATCAGCTAAAATACCAGTGTTTGGGGGTTTTTTTGGGTGGACATGTAAATTCAGCATCAGCATCTTTTGGGAGGAAGCAATGCACTGAATCCTTAGCAGCTCATTCTTTTCCATTGACTCATGTGAAATATTTCTCTTTAAAATGGAAGGTCAAGGGCTGATGCCTTCCCAGCTTTTGGTGCTCAGGGCTGAATTCCCCCATGGGGATAAACCCCTCCAGCCTGCAGGCAGCAGCAGCAAACCCTGTGCCCTTGTTCCTCCGGCAGCAGCAGCAAACCCTGTGCCCTTGTTCCTCCTGCAGGGCTGGAGAGAGTGCCAGGGCTGGGAGCAAGGGCCTGCCTTGGACCAACAGAGTGGGCAACTCCTGCAGCCTGGTCTTCTGCAGGATAGCACAGCTGGATTCAGGGATTCTGCTGTGCAGGGAGCCTTGGGAGATGCCAGCTGCAGCAGCTGGACAGGGGGGGCCCCCTGAATGAGAGCAGGTGAGAGTTCTGCCACCTCCCCAGGGCTGCAGGGCTCCTACTGAGCCACCACATCCCTGCTGCCACTGCCCATCTGTTCCCAAAGGAGGCATCCTGCTCTTCAAAACTGCTGAGCTTCCAGAAATTCTTACTCATCACAGTGGGAGCTGTGGGATAAGTGGTCTGGAAAATGAAGTGATATGTCTCTTTTCTTGAAATAGGATCTCAGGAGTCAGTTTTGAAATGCTTGTCTGAAATCCTTTTCTTTCTCCTTGAAGGTGTCTGAACTGCTCCTCAGTTTAGGACCTTCTGATTGAGTTGATTGTTGTCCTGACAACAGCCCTGCCCAGAGCACAGTGTACGGCTCCAGTGGACTGCCCCTCAGGTGATGCCTTGTGAAGGCTGACCCAGAACAGAGGCTGGACAGAGTTAAAGAATAAACAGGGATTTATTAAAGGATCTCCTCCATGGATGCACCTTGGGCAGCACAAGAGCCCAGCCAGGGCTGCACCCAAGATGAACCAAAATGGTCCCAAAATGCACGAACAGGCGCGGGGTCTCTCACTGTGATCAGTTCTGCTCCATTTGCATCTTGGATTTAATTGTCCATTTAAAGCTTTAACCCATGCAGTCCCATCCCTCTTGTTTTTCTCGCTCCAGCCCACGGTGTTTGTGCTCTTGGGGCTGAGATTTGGATCATTTGTCCTTGGTGCCCAGCTGGAGCAGGAATTGTTTTGTCTCCCTGCTCTGTGCAGAGAGCTCACCATCCCCTAACATGAAGCTCAGAAGGACACACTAAAGCAGCAGAGAATCTGAAAAATATAAAAGCTAAAACCTGATGCATCACAGGCAGGAAGTTGAGGTATGCAGTGAAATAAAGGCTCTGTTGGAAGTGGAATAAAACCCCTCACTTGGGTTTTATTCCCAATTCTCCAATGAGAACACTTCCTTGCCATTCCATTTGCCTTCCCAGCAGTCTGCTGCTGGATTGAGCCTGTTGCAGGACATCCTAAATGCACTTTGAACAGTGACCACAGACCTCAGTGGGCTGGCTCACACTCCCAGAGTTTCCCCAGTCCTGACTGAAAGACTGGGATCTTGAAAACAGGCACCAACTCATGACTCTGGACAACCCTCCTCAGTGTGCTAGTGAGTGCTTGGAGTTTTCTTCAATTCAAATCTTCAATTCCAATCTCTTTCTGTGGTAAAATTTAAGGGTTATTTAAACAAGAGAATTAACTTTCCAATTACATTCTGCCTGTGAACTTTAATGCAGTGGGAATTTGGAGCTCCTGTGAGTTGTAGGCTCCTGTGCTTTCTTCAGCAAGTTATGATGGCTGTTGCTGTCATTTCTTGATTCTGCAGAGTTGATCTTCCTTCCACTCACCCACTAACCCAAGCAAAGTCCATCCATCCATTTGCAGCATAGAATACCATTTCTCCCATTTCCTGGCTCTTCTGGCAGCTGCAGACAAATGACTGTCCTGCTAATAGTCCCTCTGTTCCAGAGATTAGTGCTTTAAGCATGTGAAAACAGTATTTCTCAATTTATTCTGACAGAGTTTTATTTGTCAAGTTTACAGAAAGCTTAACCAAGTCATGCTGTGACACCCCTTCCAAAATCACCTTTAACCAGTTCCAGCAAAGAAGCTGGGATTTGCTCACCACCCAGTCTTCTGTCTCCCTGTGAATCCTTGCTGGTATTTTAACCTTCCACCCACCTAACACCAATCACACTGTAGATTAAAAAATATTTTCTTAAACCTCTTTCTTCTGCGATACAGGCATGTTATTGTATTAGAAAAAAGATTAACTACTTCTATATCTGACAATTATATAGCACCAGAGCTGACTGAGGCAGGGAAATATTAGAAAGTTCTCCTTCATAACCATTTAAACCTAAATTTTTCATGCTTAAGGGAAAGAAACAAATGGGTCTAAACCAAATGCAAATTCTGGAGTGCAGATGGAAGTTTTTACTGGAAACATGGTGAGCTTTGGGGCAGCTCCCAGCAGGACTGATGAGGGGATGTGGAAGTGATCCCTTGGATGGGGTGGTTGCGTGCAGGAGCGGGGTGGGCGTGGTGATAAGCTTGGTGATAATGGCAGTTCCTTCTCTGTCACTGGGCAGGTGCTGTGACAACAGCCTCTAAAGCCACCTTGCTTGACTGGCTGTGGTGCTCAGTGCTGTGGAAGGTGGGGAGATGAAAGGTGAGTGACTGCAGGGACCCCTGTGGATTCCTGCATGTGTGTCTGGGCTTGTCTGGGAACACAACAGGTATGGAAGCAAAACCAAACCCTCTGGAAATCAGTTTAAGTTTCTGTAAACACCCAGGAGCTCTGTTCAAGCCTGTGAGAAAGCAAGAAACAGCCTCAGGGGAAGGGCAGCAGGAGAGAAACCCTGAGGAGTACAGCAGTGAGCACAGCGAGCCCTGCTCCATCCTCAGCACGCAGCGCCGATCCCCTGCCGTGCTGAGGGATGAGCAGTGACAGCCTGAGCAATGAGATGTCTTCCTGCAGCAGCAGGAAAAACAGGCCCTGTGCATAAAGACTAATGCTGACACCCTCCCCAAAACAGGGCAAAGCAGCAAGGGGCTTGCTACAGGGAATGATGCTGTGTGGAGACTAATGGAGCAGTCATCAGCAGTATCTCTGTGGTGTAGAATAGAAAAAGCATTCACAAACATTTAATTAAAATGAATTTAATGGCCAGATTTAAACTGTTATTCCAGAAGTTAAATGTCAGTTACCAATGTGTTAAGATGCACAATCAGTACTGCATACATGAATCCATCCCTTGGTCTCATCTGTAACTATAGTAATGTTGTGCACTCGCTAGGTTGTGCTGGGGGCCTCAGCTTTCAGCTGCTATTGCAGGAGCTGTCATCTATCACATTTTCTTGTCATCTTCATACTTCTATTGTTATTCACTGGTTAAGAAGAAGGGACTTTTTGTATTCTAGTTTCTCCATCTCCTACTTGAGAAAGTAGGGAGATGGAGAAACTAGAAGCCAAAATTTTCTTGTTCTAGGTGATAATCCTCGTTAGGCTCAAAAGAGAAATCTGTGGATTTTTCAGTTTGGAAAGTTAATTTAGACTCTGGAGTTTTGATTTAAAAAGGAAAGCAAGACATTTAGACTCATGGAGCCCACTGCAGGCTCCAGGGCTTTGCAAGAATTCCTTCATGTTTGTTGGCACTGTAGAAACGACCTTAGTAAAGCAGCTGTCACGTCTGTCCAGTCTGGCATCTTGTCTGCAGGAGGGGCTGGCACTGAATGTGTCAGAAGATACACGTGCTACACTTCTTCAGTAAAAAGATTTAGTTCTCAAGGTAAAGAAACATGAAACTTATGTTGCAAATGTTCTGAGGGTGTTATCAAACAGAAGTGAATTTTTAAAGAGAAGGCATCCAAATTTTTATGGAATATTTGATCAGAAGAAGCCAATTTAAGGAAGAACTTCAATGACTAAGCATTGCTGAATAAAGACCTGAACTCCATAAACAGTGTTAAAGCTGCCAAAATTCCTGGGACAGTGCTGAGGAGTCCACCTTGTTTGCCAGTCTCTTACATTAGGCACACATTTTCCAAGGTTTTGTTCTTCCTTTAGGATGTAAAATTTATTGGGAACTGAAATCACTGTGAAACATTATATTATCAAAACTTTAATTAATTGCTTCCTGTTACTTGTTAACCTTGGAGGTTTCTCTTTAACTCTGAACCAAGCAGCAAGCACAAAACTGTTCTGTTGATTCGAGATGCTGTAACATCTTGCCATGGATGAAATTTAACCTGGTAAGCTCCACTTGGGTCAGGAAATGGTCCAGCTCTTAATCTAGTGTGGAAAAAAAAAAACCCAAACAAACAGAAAATGAGTGACTTGAAGTACATCATATGAAATATTAAAGAAATGCAGAGCCAAGTTAGCAGATGAAGTTTTCCCTTCAGTGGCTGAGTGCTGTGTCTGTAGCTGAGACATTTCCTTGAGGAACCTACTGAGACCATCCCCCCGTGCCACTGCTGAGGCTGGGGTCCCACCTCAATGCTGGGAATCACCCCCTTCCCACCAGCACTGGGCACTGGAATTTGGCTCTGTAACTCCCAGATACCCTGGGCTGACTGTCAGGACCTCCCATCCCATCTCCCATAGTCATGCAGCCAGGGAAGGAGCCCACCATACCCCACAGGCAAAGCTGTCCCACAGAGCAGCTGGAGATGGTCAGAAATAGACCCACTGCAGGGGAAACTCAAAAAAGTGGGCTTCAGTGATGTCTAATCAGGTTTTTTAAGCATATTGGTGTGAGAACTCTGCCTGGTGTAGGTATGAGGAGAGTGAGTTGGCACATTTTATGTGTCCAGAAAAAAATGGGGTCAGTCAACCTTTTGGCTCCTTCAGCTCATCCTTCTGCTGCACTGGTTGTGTTTTGTTTCTTCCCATGCTTCTTGAAGTATTAGCTGATTGAAATGAATTTGAAATTCAGACATCAGGTATTGTTATGTGCTGGCCTTTGACACAGCAGACAGTGTGTTTGACATGCAGGTAGACTTCATGGGCTCCAATCTCAATCACTTTCCTCTGTTATAATTCTTAGACGGCAGAAGATCTGATGGAGGTCACCTCTGCCTCTGAGCATTGCCTGTTAAACTGGGGACAGGAAGGGGGAGAACATAAACAGTGCTCATCTGTACGTGAAAGGGTCAGTTTAGAGAAACAGAGGCAGAGGATTCATCTGAAGCAAAGAATTATTCTATTAGTGAGTTTTTAAAAGAAAGAGCATAAATTGGCAACCCAGTTAACCAAAGTGGAGAACCCAGGTGGTCACTGAACCTGCACTCAGCCCCCAGGGAGAGATGTGGCCCTGAGCTGTTGTCACTGCCACCACCCTCCAGCACGGCTGGCGCTTCCCGCTCCCCACCGCTCCTTCCAGCCTGGGATCCCTGGCGTGCTGTGAGCAGGGAGGATGAGGCAGGAGGATGTGACAGTGTGTTATGCCCTCCCTCTCCTAAGTGTGTGCCTGAGAGCAGCCTGCTGGGGAGGTTTGAGTGAAGGTTTTGATGGTGTGCAGCTCCAAAGGGCCCTGTAATTGATTGTGAGCGAGGCTGTGAGAGCATCCCAAATCCAATTGCAGTTACTGCACTGGGCCCATCTAAATCCCCCCGACATGTTATTTGGATATTGTGCTGCCTTATAGATTCTCCATAAACTGCCAGGCAGGGCTGCTGTGTGCAGCTAAATTATTGCTGTGCTGTAACATAGAAACTGCCCAGAAACTGCCTGTGCACAGCAATATACAATTTTATACAGAGTTTGTTTTTTAACAAGAGGTTGTCTCAGCTTTTATGATCGTGTGTGGGTTCCAGGGCTGGGCATCTTCATTATTTTTACTCTGTCTTCTACTGAAAATACCATATCTTGCATCTATCGGTTGGCCATTGTTATTGGTTGTGACTAGGACTTGGAGAGTTGCAGATAGTTTTTTATTTTAATTCTGTGTAAGTCTTCATCCAAGAGCAGATTAGTTGTGAAGAACAGGTGTGCTGGAAGTGAAGCACTTGAATTGTAGGAGATTGGGAAATGGTGCTTTATTGTCAGAGCTCTTCTGTGTCTCTTCTCATCACCACCTTGGCAGTGTGCTCCTACTTGGAGGCTCATCAGCATCATGACAAATTTGTATCCTCATGTCTTGTTCCAGACCAGTTTCTTTCCAGTTACTGATATTGATCTGATAAGTGCTGAGAAGAAATTTAGAGTGCTATTAACAGTATGTATCACTGGCTGCTTTTAAATATTTTGTCCTGTCATGGATGAGGAAGATTTCACTGAAGTAAATATCATGTAATCATATTTATAGATATAAATGACATATTATACATTATGTTGTTATAATTGGCTGTGGGTAATCAACAAGAGCTGCCATGTAGTCTTTAATTTAGGCCAGGAAAGAAAAGACCTTATCTGGCAAGAAGAAAACAATCAAATTCCTTAGGATATCTTCAAGAAAGCAAGAGACCAAATGAAGAAGCTGAAGAGCTTTAATAAAATTCAGTATTATTCCTTTGGATTATTCAGGACTTTGCAAATGACTATCCAGGCTTAATGGCATTCACTGACATTATGACAACAGGGGATGCTCCACAGACAGAAAGGGGAATTAGAATTATGTGAGGTTAACTGAAATGATGCTGCTGGTAATAAGTCAGTGGAACTAGACTGTCACTCAAACTCCTGCTTCTGGATCCTGATTATCCTGTCAGTTCTTCATATGCTTCTTCCATCAGCTTCAGTAAGAGGAAGGTGTGAAAAAGATGGAGAAGGTGGTCACATAATCAAATAAAATATACTAAATACTGTAAATATGGGGTGTGACACGTCCCAGGTTATGTATATGCTATGACATATCATTTTACTGCCAAATGATACGAGATGATACAGACTAATGCAATGTGAAATGACACAGCCTAACTACAAGTGCCATTTGATGCAGAAAGATGCATTTAAAGAACAGTGTGGTGAATCCACTGTGCATGATGATTTTGATCAGGGTATCCAGCGTGCTTGTGCTCAGAGTTGTGAAGCTGCTGGACTTTCTCCTACTTTGGATTTCCTGGGGATCTCTTCACAACTGCTAGCCTGTCTTGGTCTGGCTTATGGCTGCAAGCTGGTGCTTCATCTCACTGGTCTTTGACAGGGTGACACATTTCAACTGAGTGCCAGAAGCCACTTGTGATCCATTACTGTAATTAAGGTTGGATATACAGACTTTTTCCTGTGCATTTTTTTTTTCTTTCCTTGTTTTTCCAAGCTCTTGAAAAAAATGGGACAGTAGCTAATGTTTGCTGGGAGGTCATTCCCACTTCTTCCCCCAGAAAGTTGACTATACATCTTCCTTCTATCCCTTGCAAGTTTTCTTTCCATCCCATAACTGCAGCCAACTGTGTTTTCATAGCATAGCAGTGGAAACAGAGGAGAAGAGAGCTGGAACAACTTTGCTTGCAGAGGTAGAGCCCATCTCATGAAGCACTGCTAGAAACATGTAGGACCACACACACACACACAAAGTAGAAGTGTCCACAGGAATCTGAACGGTTTAACAGCAGCAAAAAGCACCCAACTTGTCCTGTGCTACTTACCTGACTGCACTGCCAGGCTGTTTTTCTTGGTCAGGCTCTTGGGGAGGAGAACTACACACACTGCAGATGTTCTGTCATGTCACGTCTCTCTCGGGCAGCCGTGGTAACTAAAAGGAAAAAGACCATAGTGACATGTCCCAAAACAAACTTTACCAAGTTCTCTGAAGCCAAGTGAAAGTGGGATTCAAACTGGGATTTTCTTTGGTGTGTTTCAGGCCAACAGCAAGAACAAGGCTCCCCATCACATACGGGAAGGTGAAGCATTCAGACAGCTTGGCAGAAACTCAAGAGAACAGAAGAAGTGTATTTTTCTTGGTGAAGTTTTGAGGTCCTTGTGCAAAGTTGTGGATTTGAGGTGAGTCAGTGGGGCTAATAAGGAAGTCTTAACAGAGTTTTGAGCTCTGGTATTTTCCTAAGTGCTAAAAGCCAGACAGCTTGGAAGAGGACTGTAACTGGTACATGCTGATTGTGGGATGCAAAAGAGTCCTACAACTCTGCTGCTGTACCCTTCAAAGCATGAAAGATTACATCTAGGAAAGTTAAAATTGTCAGCACACACTTGCAGCATGAGTAGGAGCAAGCAAATTGCCCTCCTGGCTCTCACTGCCTACCTGAACATACATTGTTTCCTGGTAGTTTTCAATCAGCTGCTGTGAAGTTTTCCTGCAGTTGCTGTTAGTTCTGAGTGCTGTACACACTGACAGTGACCTAGGGCAGAACAATAATGTTTAAGGAATCATACTATGAAAGTTGACAGTAATCCATGCCTTAAAAGTTAGTGTTGAGGGGCTGGAGATACTGGGAACTGCTGTGTGCTCCCCATCCCACATCTCTGCCTCCTGTGCTCAGGCCTGACACAGTGCAGGATCCCAGACAAAGCCCTGCTTTTCCAGAGCCTCTCAGAAAGTGTTACACAGAGCTAAATAAATGTCAGTGCTGGTTTATATGAATTAACTGTATGTGGAAGAAAGGAACATGATCCCTGCTGTCAGGCACCAGTCTGGGGGTGCCAGGGACACAGCTGGGACACATCTGGGTGTCTCTAGCTGAAGCCTGACTGCATCCTGAAGCAGAGCCAGTGGGAGCTGCAAGACTGAGCAGACTCTAAGAGTGCTCCCAGTGTGTCCTTGCATTGCTGGAGGGGGCAGAGAGCTGCCAACAGTGCTGCTTCCTGAGCCTGGAAACTGAAGATGCATGGCTGTGTGGAGTTGTATATGAAGGGAAAAGAAAAATGGAGATTGCCATTACAGGCAGTGCTTTGCTTTTCCTCCTTCAAATGCCTTTGGCTTTACCCATCACTGATCTGTAGGAAACAGGGGACAGTGAAGGCTTGGTATTTCCACCACAGGCCAGGCTTGCCAGGATTTTCACTTCCAGTGCTGGCCAGGAGAGTGCTTCTGCCTGCAGCAGTGTGAGAGCAGCCCTGCAGCTCCCCACTGCATTGGGGTGGCAGGGACACAGTGCAGGGCTTTGGCCACCAGTGGAGAGGGGCTGAGTGGCCTTTGGGCTGGTCCTGCAGTCTCCCTTAGCTGGGTGCCAAGAAGCTGCAGTGCCAGGCAGTAGTTTGAGTCTGACTTGTGCCAGGGGCTTTTTGCCTGTGATTGCTGCTTCTAAGATGTTAAATCAAACCTTTTTTTCATACTGCTGGATGACAGAGCTACTGCCCTTCCATTTTTCAATAAGTCTATGTCCTATACTTCCCAAATTATTACCAAGGAGTGCCTAAATCTGTGGCTCATGTAGGAGGGAGGTGTTAAAGTATGTCTTTTAATAGATTTATTGTCATTTACTCACACAGTCCATTGTTACTGTAGACATCAACAGCACTGATCTGTGTACACAGTGTTGTGTAAAAAAGGCACAGCTGTCTCCAAGTCCCCACAAAGGCTGCATTGGCCAATCCCTGCTGGAGGGTAGTTTTGGCTGGAGCAAGGGAAGGGAGTAGGGGAGTGGTTTTGAACTCATTTTTTAAGCAGTGACTTCTACTGATGTTTGAGGACAGGGTAAAGTCTCCTTTCAATATTAACCCTGAGTGGGAAAAACTTATGTGCTGCTCGTGACTTTAAAAAGAAGCGTCTCCATGGTTAATGGTGCACTTCAGCAAGATAGAGCCTGAAAATGCAGGCAGCGGTTTTCAGATTTCCTTCATACCTGATCCTTTCTTTAAATTTTGTTCTTAAAGTCTTGCTTCATTAACATGCAGTTAATCATTTGGCAATTAATTTAGCAGACATCTGTCATTTTGCATATTTTGTAATGTAATAACAGTTGCAGCCATTGGACGAGACCATTTGCCAATGAGTGAGATAATGTGCTGGTGTCAGAAAAACAATCAGAGCCTGCACTTTCATCCTTGAGGGGAACCTTTCAAGTGCATCCAAGAATTCCACAGGGCAAATGCCAAGTCTGCCTCTGTGTCTCCAAGCTATACTCAGACTTTCTTCCATTTCTTTTTGCCTCTGGGGATCCAGTAGCCACAGTGTGTCTGAACTGATCGCTCACCACCAGCATCATCTGGGTTTTGGATATCTTTGATATCTTCAGTTCACTCCTTCCAGCAACATCTGAGGCAAGACTCTAATTAAGGACTGTTGTCTCTTCTCTTGGAGGTTAGTATTCTTGTACTTCTGTGGCCTCTGCTTTGAGGCTCCCTGACTAATGTCAAGGACTGAGCAAATTACTCCCAGCTTCTTGTCAGCGATGTTCCTTTTCAAAAGTTTAATTAGCAGAGAATAACACAGTTTGAAATAAATGTAGCCAAACCAAAAGTCAGCTCCTGTGAAGGGCTTAGCTTGTTAGCAGTAAGGCTCTTAGGACTATATCTCTTTTTGAATGGTGCAAGCTTAAGACAGGCTGGAGAACTCCACAATCAGTGAATCCCAAAACTGCTTTTACAAACACCTGCAGACAAGCTAAAAATATAGAACATCTGGTAGGTGTGTATGCATGTATAAAATGAGCTTTTTTTTTATTTTTCCTTTGCACTGAGTGCTGCTATGTGGGCTAAACCAACATAATGTTGCTAGTGTACTTGAGAACTGAATCAGTCCAAAAGTGGGATTAATTCTTTGATCATGGAGACTTTCAAGACATTCTGTAGGACTCTGGAATTCTCATGTCTGGAACAGGGACTACATATGTATTTTTACTGTGATCTTGAGATGCAGCAGGAGTTATTGTTTGAATCCCTTCAAGTGTTCACAAACCACATTGGAGCTGGTAAAAAAAGTTTAAAATAGATAAAAGAAAGTGTTTCTTTCTGCAGTGGGTGGTGAACTTCTGGATCTTGTGGCCGTAAGTGTTTGTATGAGCAGGTGCAGAAAGGGACTAGACATTCATGGAGCAAGAGCCTAGAAATGGTTACTAAGAGGGCTGAGCAATACACGCTGCAACATCCTTGGTACAACAGCTTTGGGGGAGTACAATGTAGATGGAGAGCAGAGAGTGACCAGACTGACAGGCTGTCTCTAAACAGTTTCTTCTCTTGGCACAGTCAGGATCCTGGGCCAGAGAATCCATTGGTCTCACCCAGGAAGCAGTTCCTAAATCCTCCTGTTTGTGTAATTTGTACCTGAGCAGTGCAGGTTGTCAGGTTCAGCCATGGCTCTGGAGGCCCATTCCTTGTCAAACCTGCACTCAGAAGGGGCAGTCTCCCTGTGCTTGCCCTCTTGCCAGCCCAGGGAGCACAGGCTGTTTCAGAACACAGCTGAGGTGTGTTGGCCAGTCTCCCTAGGGAAAATGGTTACCTTGACTTTCCCAAAGCAGCTACACTTCATCATGCAAATGGCAAGGATCATTTCTCAGCAAGCCTCTTACTTCCAGAGGTAATATATCTCTAGCCATTTCCATTAGTTCATTGTCCTTCCCCAGCACTGTCCTTTGGCTCAGTTGCTTGGCTTCAGAGTGAGGCAAGATGGATCTGAATGGCATTTGGCTAACATGCTCTGAAACACTCAGTTCATCTGAAAGCCTCTGCAAGTACCAGCTATTTCTACAGCCTCTTCAGTAGGAATTAAGAGGACAAATCAAGGGCAGTAAAAGCCTAGGCGAAGGGCTCTGTTTCCCTCATGTAGAGACAATACATGGAATTTATGAGACCCACATCTTGGATTGCATTTCCCCTCCTGAATCCCTTCAGTGCTGCAAAATACTGCTCGCATTGAATACAAATTTTCTTTTTGCATTCCCATCGCTTCATACTGTGCATTCCTTGATATCCATTTCTGCTGTCTGTCTTCCCAGAGCTCACACAGTCAGAAATGTCTGTTGAGGGTCACATCATCAGCTGACAGGCACATGCTGCTCAGGCTCCAGTGGAGCTATATTGACATTTTTTGGTTATAGAGTAGATAGGCAGTATCTCTGGGAACACCATGTAAAGTGCTTCATATTTCTTTTGCTGGTTCACAGCTTGGAAGAAATCCAGCCAAAAAACAATGTGGATTAAAAATGGAAACTTCTTCTCTAGCCTTTCTGCATGCTGGCTTAGTGATCACCTGAATTAACTGGGCATGTCTTTTGCTTAGTACAGGGCAAACATCTCCTCACATGCAACTCTGTGTCAGAATGTGAAAAATCAGTGTTGATCCTGCTAATAATAATAGCAGGATCAACATCAATAATTCTTATGACCCTGTTGCCAGAGCTGCGTTACTTGATCAGGGAGAGCACCTTTGGGGTGACGGTACCCCAATAAAACTCTCACAGGCTTTTCTTCTTTTCCATTAGCTTGCTCTGTTGCATGGATTGCATCATTTGTAAAGTGCAGATCGAAGGCATCTCAGCACATCTAACACACAATGCAGACCATTAAGAAGTGTGAAAGAAAAACCAGCCAGTTCATACACAAACTCAGTGTAATAAACCTGAGAACTTGGCACGTAAGCAAACCCAGTAACTGTCAGAGAAACCACTTGTGTAGTAAAAGGGTGCTTCAGATATTTAGAAAATACTGTTCCTAAAGCCTGTTTAGGCACAAAGCATTCTTGTCACACTTTGCAACAGCTGTGATTAAAAACTATTTGAGGGTAAATGTGTTTTCTGGTATTTATCAGTGGGTCATTAACCTTAACAATATCAACATTTCAATTGTCAGCAAGATTAAAAAAGCCCATTATAGCAAAATGAGCACATTGTGTGTAGAGATACTGGAGTGCTGATGAATTGCTAGCTCTGCTCAGATACAGACTTCAATAAAGGTACAGCCTTCAGTGTGGTGAGAAATAGAGGATGAATTAATTGTTGTGTGAAATATAATGCTGAAGTGTTAGAAGCAAGCCAAATGAGATGGTTTAGCACATGGAGGGACTTAGAAGTTTTATCCACAAGATAAAGAATATACATAAGCTTTTAGTTTTTGTAGGTGATGGCAGTGATGGTGGTGCAGACCTGAGAAATGAAATCTGGGGATTCAGGCCCTCATTTCCATAGAGCTGGAGAAGGAGTCCAGGCAGGAAACAGGCTGATTCCACACACAGGACTGAGCACAGGAACACAGAAACAATGGGTGTCAAAGGGGAGAGGCCGTGACAAGCAACACCCTACTGCACCCACCTGGTCCTTGTTCAAGGGATTCCTGAGAAGGATAATGCAAAGGACCACCTGGGCCTCTACATCTTGGGGTTGGAAATGAGTGCAGGACCTGCAGAATTTAGGGCCCATAGGACAGGAATTGCTAATTGCTACCTGGCAATGCAAGGCAGGTATAACACACTGAAACCTGCTGTGTTCCAGGGAACCATGGGCACAAAACTGCTCTGAGAGGAGGAGTTCTCATTCCAAAGCCAGTGCCAGTGCTCTCAGGTGAGAACAATGGAACGGACAGCTCAGAGAGGAGCAGGCTGTATAGGGAAAGTGCTGCTCAGGGTAGGAAAGATAAAGGCTCACTGCATATTTCTGTGGTAATACTGAGGTAGAAGGGGGACCTGAACCTTGCAGTGACAAGATCTTCCCCATTCTCTCAGTGACAGAGCCTTGGTGACAGAGCCATGACAGGTTTGGTTGGAAGGAAAGCCTTGGGAAGGAGCTCATTCCTGCATCCCAGGGCCACATCTCCTCTTGGCACTTGCCTCCTGTGCAAGCGGCTCTGCAGCATGCAGAGCAGCAAATGTTTGTGCCCTGCAAGGTTAGAAGGGCCAGGGAACAAAGGGTATGCCCCAAACCCAAGCCCCCCAGCTGTTTTGCTCTCTAGTTCAGTTTTTAAGTTATAAAAGTAAAGACATAACAGGAGCCTTTGAAAAAGGTTTTTTTGGTTGCTCTCTTTTCCCTCTGCTGGTTATTTTTCTAAGTGTGTGTGCACAGGAGAATGTTCTTAGGGGTTCATTTATTTCTGTCAGATAACTTTCATTACTCTAATAGAATTCCACTGTCTGACAGCTTTTATTTCTGGATTCTGAGTTGTCACGCTTTTCTGAGGTTTCCCTCTGACCTCTAGGATGTGTAAGGTGAGGGAGAGACACGTCTAGCATTTGTGAATGTTTTAGAAATACCAGAATTCAGAAAAGCCTGGCAGTTCCTGTCTGGTAGATCTAATTTCAAGCTCTAGTAAGACCATGGAAAGAAACTGAAGGTCAGCACTAGGAGCAGGTGATTCTCTTTAAAGTGAAGCCTCAGTGCAGAGATGACCAGAAAGGTCAGTCACACCTGACAATTACAGATTCTCCCAAAACAGGTGGAGGTCTGACATGCAGAAGCCTCCTCTTCTTTTTATCTTCTTCAGTCTGCTGCTGACATAGGCACCCAGTCCCTTCTGCAACAGCAGAGACAGACCTGTTCTCCTAAGGAAGCTCCAGGGACCGAGACAGGCTGGTACAAAGTTCTGCTCTGGTAAAAGGAGGGCTGAAATGCATTTTCTGGGTTTTCCAAATGAAAAGGAAAGCATATGCCAACCCTCTGCAAGGTGTCCTGCAGATGTGTAGTAGGTGTGATGCTTTTTGAACAGTTCCTGTGAGGATTTGCCCTACCATAATGTGGGTACATGTTCAACACTTTGCTGGCAGTTCTGGTGAGTCCCAGGAGAGGAGTGTGTGTGTGCAAGGACACATGGCACTTGTGTGGGGGCTGTTTGTGCAATCCAGCTGGAGCTCCAGCTCTGATGGAGCTGCTGCTCCCACTCCAGCCATGCCTGCAAACCTCAAACAGCAGCTCAGAGGGAATGCACAAAAGTGTCCCTGCATGCAGGGATGCCTGCTCCTCCTCTCCTGCTCTCCTCCTGTTGTGGGCCCCTGTTGGAAATGGGAACTGATCTCTCCTTTTCCAGTAGCAGAGATTTCCCTGTGAGACTGCTCAGGTACCTTGCACAGCACCCCCTGCAAAGTCACACACACGTGCCTTGCACTGGGCTGTGAGAGTGAAACCTGACCTGACACCTGGATTGTTGTGTGTGAAGAAGGCTTGAACTTGATACTAAAGTGGCTTCTGGTGAAATCTTACACATACAATTTAATTTTGAAATATTTTGGAATTCATAAATGTCTTTTGCTTGCTAACAGGCAGAAGGGAAAGAAACAATTAGAAATAAAAGCAGAGGGTTGATGAAGATGATATCTAGTTAAAATCGCCACATTCATATGAGATCCATTATTGCCTAACTTGTTTTATTTGGCATTTGAAAGCAGATATTATGCCAGAGTGGACTTGGTATGGATACTGCTCAAGGTGAAGGAAAGATAGAGCAGAAAGGATAGGCACTAGAAATATGACCTAAATGCCACTGAATAAGAATCTGCTTGGGAAAAAACCAACATGGAGGACATCTGGGAGGAAAAATAACTCCACACCCAGAGATTCAGTGGCACAGAGGGCAATAGATGTGCAGCCTAAAAATGATGGTGGGCAGCAAGTGAACCTGTAGAGCAGTGTAAAGTGGCAAGCAGGTCAGGTCACAGGTGTGGTCATCTCATCAGAGCACACAGACAACAGCATTTCCCCAGTTGTGCCCAGGAGGGAGAGCAGCACCTACAGGAATGGTAACCGGAGAAAGTGTAGGCAACTCAGAGTAATGACAAAGGCAGGGATAGAAATCTATCTTTGTAGTTAAACAATATAAATGGAAAATTGGTGTATGGCTTTTGCAGTGATTTTCAAATGTCAGAGAACTGTTTAGACTCTCCTGCCCTAGACCTTTGTAATTGCAGGATAATGTTTGGAGCTTGGACATAGCCATAGTCTCCAAAAATGCATGATATCAATGCCAGCACCTGCTATAAATGAAGCCAAAGGAGACAACCTTTTAGGTTAAGAGAAATCCATCATTTCCAAAGATGACAGGCCAAATTCTACTCTCTTCACATCTCTGCACTTTGACTAAGGTAAATTGAGGTATTAAATGAACCATTCTGATTTATAACAGACAAAACCCTTGATGAAGGCACCATTCACAACAATTAAAAAGATTGAACAATTAACAGTAGGATAATTGAGAGTGTAGTGTCTGATTGATTTATATATAAATGCACCATTATCTGTCAAAACATTTATTGTTAGCAATACCATATTCATGGCATAGCATTGATAATATTCTGCAAACTACCTGCTATTCAAACAGTGCCCATTTATCACCTGGCAAGATCTATTCAGTCATATCTCATTAAGGAGTTTGAAAATATTGTTCAGTGTCCTCCATGATGTCTGAATATCTATTGTCAAGTACTCCACTAGCCTTGCTTTTTGCACATCTTGACTTACTGAAATTAGATTGCTTGAACTGCTGATCTACCAGTGGAAATGACTGAGGGGATCTGATACATGCAAATGTGAACACTGAACAGTTTTCTGGAAACAAAACCTATTTTAAGGAATACATTTAACAAGTATCTTGGGAAAAGTCATCTTCTATTTCTCTTGCTATTTTTGGTCGACTTGAAAGAGAGAGGAAGAACTACAGGAAGAAAAGATAATCGTGAGGTGTGAAACCGAGTTCCTCTGTGACTGTGTTTTATAAATATTTGCTATAACCCTCTGCCTGAACGGAGCTTTGTTTGGGGAATCAGGCAGCAGATGTTTGGCCTTACCTGATAGCTACTTTGGCAACAGGTTTTACTTCCCTGTTGTGTGTGACACGGTGCTAAGGCCATGGTTTGTATTTATAGTCCTGTGGGGCTTCCAGGCCAGATCCAAAAGCTGCAGAAGTGACAGGAAGACTCACAGTGACACAGTTGGCTCTGGTTCAGCCTTGCTCTTTCCCTGAGCAAGGAAGGGACAAATGCTGTGGTTTGCCATGTAACTATTAGATGAAAAATACTGCTTCTCATCTTTATCATCTTTCAAATAACAGAGTGCCACCCCTACTGTAATATCATGTTTCTATATTAGGACGAAAAACTTAGGAGAGGTTTGAACTTACGTCTGCATGTTTTCAAAGTAAACATGGAAATCTGATCATTTTAACCAGAATGTAGTTTCTGTAGCAGCTACTAAAATATTTGTATTGCTTTTGCATTCCCAGGTTTGAACTAATATTGTTTTAAGTACTCTGTGTTCATAACAGAGCCGGCCGTTCCTGCAAAGAGCTGTGCAGTGCCAAAGAACATTTCTTAGTGCTATTTGTTAGTGTCTGCTGGCTAGTTAAGCACCACTGCAGATGTACCAAAGCCTGAACTTGCTAGAACTTAACCTCCAGAAATAAATCCCTGCTATAAACAAAACTTGGCCAAAATAGTTGCTCACAATGAGTTAGTGAGGCAAGCAGTAGATAGAGGAAAAATTTCACTATCCCAAATGCAGAGTGGAAGGGGTGTTTCAGCAATATGTTAAATACCTTAGAACAGGAGCTGTCATTTGACAACAATCTGTGTACACACACACCTGTGTGCCGTACTGTGCCCTAGCAAAAGACAAAAATTCCTCAGCACTCCTCTGGCCATTCCCCCTGAGTCTTAGCCTGCTTATGGTCTTGTGTGGGTTGTAACTTTAAAAGGAAGAGCTGGCAGCAAATGAGCCGGAGTCACTTGCAGGTTTTTTTCCTCAGGAAGCCTTCTGACCTTGAAAAGCCTTAAAGCTGCATTCCTCATGAAAAATAACTTCTACTTAGTGCTGAGCACGTGTATTGTTGCACAGACAAATAGACAAATAACAATGTGAGTACATGCCTTGATCATTTATCCTCCTCAGAGGCCCATAAACCATGAGTAAATGCAACAAAAGCAGAAGATTAATAGTGGGCGCATAATGCTCTGCATTTTTCATAATGATTCTCTACAGATACAATCAGTAAGTGTCACTAATTGGTAGGCACTTGTTCTGCAGGGGGGCCCAATCCTCCCTCTGGGGGGTTGGAAGCCAGTGCCTGGTGCTGTGTGGGGAGAGCAGAGGAGGCTCCTCAGGAGCTGCACGGGCTGTGCTGTTCCAGATGCTGTAACTGCAAGGGCTGAGCAGTGCAGAGAGCCCAGCAGCCCGGCTGTGCAGGGCAGCTCCTGCAAACACACTGCTGCCTCTTCAGCCTTGAGGGGAAAGAGGTGCTTGGCACCCAGCCAGCTGCTGAATTTAACATGTATTCAGCTGAATGACTGGGCTGGCATAATAATATAATCCTGCAGTGTCCCGCTGATCTCCTTCAGATCTTGTTGGCTTGTTGGCTGCCTCTGATCCCTGTTCCCTGTGGGTGCAGGGGTGCTGTGTGGGAAACTGCTGGAAAGATTTCCCTCCCCAGTCTTGTCCAAACACTGTCCAAAGCAGCAAGTCCATGCAGAGGTATCCATCCTGAATGAAGGGCTGTACAGGCCCAGGAAAAACACTTTCATCAAACTTTTATCAAATTGGCTTTGTTGCTTGATTTTTTTTTCTTTTTTTAAAGTCTTACATAAAGAATGAGAGCATATTGTGTCTATTCTAATACTCTAACTGTGAAATTAGAGATCTGCATGTATCCAGTGTTATGCCAAGTAGAGGTACCCAGGCTTCCTCCCTGGAATGGTGCTGTGTTTGGGCAGGAAGCTCTGCCAGTGCAGCTGTGCTGCTCCCCATGCCCAGATTTGGCTCTTTCTGTGCAGTCTGGGTGTAGTGCATGGGCTCAGGGGGTGACCATAGAATTGGTACCACACCCAGCAGTGCAGGGGGAGTCCTCCCTCAGACCTCCCACACCGAGATGATGATGGCCCCAAAAGCCAGGAGCTCTGGTTTGCGTTGGCCGCATGACTTCTGAAATTGCCACACACACATTGCAAGGCTGCTCCTGCTGCCAGCTCTCTGAAATGTAAAGCCCAATGCTTTGGGCTATGCAGCCAGAATTTCCCTAAGTGAACTCAGAGAAAGTCATCTTACACAGATTTATCGAAAAAGCTGCCTGGTGGTGAGGATCTTTTTACGTTTCCCCAAATCCAGAATTCCCACATCGTGCATGCTTACATTCTCCATAAAACCATGCAGCGTCTTCTGCTCTCATGTAACTCCAGGGATCTGTCCTGCTCCAGTCTGAGAATGCCACTGGAATGGCATCTCCTCTGCAAAAGGGAGGATGTGGGACAGATGGAGGCACAGAGGGGGAGGTATATGTGGCTTTCCAACCTCTTTCTCTCTGCCCCCCGCTTAAGGAAGTGGACTCTGTGCCTTTGTCTTCTCCCCACTCCTGGTTAAAAGCTGCTTGTAGCTTCCTGTGTCCTATGGAAACCTCATTGTCCGTTCTCCCCAAGAAGGCAGGAAAATAGGAAAAGCAGCTTGTTAAGCAAGGTAAGGCTAGAGGAGCATCACTCCACAAATGGCTCTGGCAGAGGACAGGCCCATTAGGGAAAAGCTGTCAGTGCTTTAAGTGCCTCTGCTGACCAGGCATGTGCTCTTTTACTTGTTGTTTTACCTGATCCTCTTCATCTCTTCCCCTTTCCTCTTTTGGCTCTTTGTACTTATGTCTCTGTGCAGTGCCTTGAACACAATATGGTTTCAGTCTGGCTTCTTGGCTCTGCTGTAACAGAGGTATTTCTGTTCCTTAGAGCAGTCAAATGAAATCCAGCAGTCTTGGGATGTGAACATTTGTGGTCAGTCTCAAAAACCAAAACCAAAGTAGCAGCTTTGTTCTTTTCAGGCAGATCATCAATTAGGGCCAAAATGGGTAACGTGTCAGCATGACTTACTGACTCCAGGCTGCTTTCTAAAAAGCATCCAAGATACATAGACCATTACTTGACATGATATAGATATTTGTACAACATTTACCCTACAATTATTGAGAAGCTTCTGAACTCTCTGGGATGTCTAACTTCAGAGCTCCCTCAGTTTACTATTTATTTATGGCAGCAGCAAGCAAACCACTGTTCCTTATGTGAGGCAAAGATTTGTGAGAAAAGAATGCACAATATCATGAAATCACCTCTACTTAAGAAGAGTCCCTGCCTGAGTGAGAATGACTGGAGCTTTTGTTACTAAACTGTGCTATCAGGTACTTTTGGGGTGATCAGAGATTACCACCTCTGGAAAAACTGCCTCTGAAAGGAGAGCCTGGCTGCCAGAGAGGCATTTCCAAAGGGGAAGGAGTTTCTCTGCTGCAAACCAAGGAACACATGGTCTTCCCTCTGTGCTGCACTGCATGGAAATGAACAGGAGCAGGGCTTTTAGCAGAGTGTCCTGCTGCACCAAACCTGCATTTGATGCTCAGTGGTGCCACACAAATGCAAGAGGAGGGCTTGGATGGGAAACATCTGAGAAGGTATTAACTGAGGCCACCAATGCACTGTGGGTCAGAGCTTGACTAGACAGCTTGGAAAAAAAAATTCCTGCAAAACCCTGTTCCCTTTTCATTCAATGTCTCATATTCTGTTATTTACTGGTGCCTTCTATAATTTGCACCACTACGTGTTGGGACTTGCTGAAAATGAAAGGAGAGCTTGAGGGAACAGATTTCAACTAGTATGTCATATCCAGGCAAGTTTCCTTGATAGGAATGTTCCAAAATTTCTGGACCTGACTGTTCCACTCATTTATCTTGGGAACAGTTTGCCAGTGCCTGTGTACCTGCTGCAGATCCAGGGGACCGAGAGCATTCCTTTCCTTGTTGCTTGTTAAAAATGTGTTTCTGTGAGCTAAGAGCTGCATCTTTGCAGTTAAAATAAGCTTTGGCCAATGGATTTTCACTACTCTTTCTGAAAACCCCAGCCTAGAAACATGGATCTGTAAGATGGGAATATCTAAATCCTCCTTCAGACATAAACATAGCAGGCTTTTTTTTAGGTAACATGCTCTGGGGGGCAGGGAAACAGCCATTGTGCCATAGTTTTAATTTTCTATGTGTCAAAGCTCTGGAGACTCAAGGTGGCTGCTGCTGTCACTGGTGGGAAAGAATTTCAGACACTGCAGGGTGATAAATCAGAAATGATTTACCCCATAGGTAAAGGAGTCCCCAGGACTGTGTGAACCTGAATATGGAATTCACTGGAAATTCACTGGAACTCAGGAACTGACCTGAAAGCCTCCGTTGGTTGGGCTTATTATGCAATTGGAATCAGCTGGGTGGGATTGGCAGAGGATTTGCCTTCTGAGGGTTTGTTTTCATTGCTGCCTGATTGAAAGCACCTGGGGCAGGAAGGGAAGGGGATTTTGATTTTTTTTTTTTTTTTTTTTTTTTGTCTGGCAGTTGGAAGAATTGGCCACACCTGAAAAACTCTGGCTTGAGTTTTTTAGTTGGGATGGCAGAAGTCAATAGCAGATTGAGATGATGGGAAGATTTGAGGTTGTGGTTCCAGCCTCATGTTCCTGGGAATTCAGGGGTGAGTCTTTTCTGTAGTCTGTCCTTGTCTGACTCAAGGAGAAGTGATTTAGAAGGGCAGTATCATGGGGATTTTTGTGGCAAAGTGTGTGCTCTGAAGGTGTTTTGTTGTCTAAAGAGGGCTTTTTTGAAAGTGCATTTTAAATCTCTAATTAAAGCCTGGCTGAAAGTCAGTCTCTAGAAGAGTAGGATTAAAACTTAGTTAGATTTTATGAAGTAATTAGAATGGTATTCATAAAGCCTGTGGCCAGATCAAAAATGCAGTTTTATCCAAAGCACATCTGCTGTATCTTTTCTTATTAAAGCACTTTGACCTTCTACTGTGAACAACAGAAGGTTTGGCAGGTGATATGATGTGCTCTAATCACAAAAAAAAAAGTAGGAGAGAGTTGCAATAACCCTGGAGTTCATGGAGTTTTGCTTCTAGGGAGCTTGTTATGATTTCCACTTGTCCCTATAAAAACTTTGCACTGAGAGCAGATTTTGTGTGAGCTCAGAAAGAAAACAACCTAAATGCTCATGTATGCACATCCCTTTCTTCCATGGGTAACCTGGGCTCAGGCCAGGCTAAATTTACTTATTTTTTACCTATTTACCTATTTTATCTAGATTAAACAGGAAAAAAACCTCTTATACTTGAAGATTTGTTTTATTTTTTTTTCTATCAAAGACACTGCATTTTCCCAGTAGTGTTGCCTCTTTAAGATCCTCCCTAAAATACCACAGTGGCTGTGAACAGTTATTTCATGCTTTCTGCATTAAATAGTTGGCCAAAGCCAGCATTAGCCTGTTGCTAAAGGATGCCAGAGGTTGTCCCTGCATCTCCTGCCTGCAGTGTCATCCCAAAATGCAGTTCTCTGCAGAAGGAGGGACTTGGTCCCCTGGATCTGTGAGAGGAGCAGATGGAATCCCAGTAGCTGGAAGGGCAGCAGTTGTATTGGATGGTGGACAGGCTTCTGTGAACTTTCTTTAGAGCCTGTGAAGAAGAGGAGATGATTTTTGTGTTGGGTTTTTAGCATCAAAGCTTGCTGGGGGGTGGGGTTGCTTCCAGCTGTCTCCTACAGGGCTCTCATGCTTGGGCTGATTTTCATCTGTCTCTGTTCTTTTGTGATCAAAAGTAGAAATTTGCATCCTCAAGTTAGAAAATCAAACACTTCCAGTAAATCACAGATAAATTATGTGGAGACTGGTCTAAAGGAGAGATTCTTGAGCACAATAGTCACGAGTGAGGTGTCCTGTACCCTGGCACAGGACATGGGGTTCTTTCTTACCCCTCTGTGTGTTGCCAGCACAGCTGTTACTATGAGTATGGGTTCTAATCTTTCCTTTAGAGCTCAAACCTGGGGATTCTTTGGGACTTTTTTGTTAAGTTTGGAATTAAATGTGTGAGATGGTATTTTTTGTTTGGACTTTGATGTTTATTCATTCTTATCCATGTTACAGTTTCACAATTTGTAAGTTCTACAGGATTTTATTCTAATTAACAAAAAATGGAGTTGTATCTTTCTTTCTACAAGGCTTTTTAAGGATAAATTGTTTAAGTAAGAAATGACACTTAATTAATAACTAACTACTTGTGGTCCACAATGTGGACTTTTTTATCTAATTGCACAATACTAAAACTCATGAAGAAGGAGGCCTAGTTTCTGCTCTTAAACTTCTGTCTTATTTTATATATGTATTTATTTATATCTATAATATTCTAAAACTTTAAATACTAAGTTTTCTATTATGTGATATTATATACTTCTATTCAAATTATACATTTATAATCTTAGTTCTATTATTTAATTTTGGAAGTCTTCTCTATGGCCTCAGGTCAAATACAGGGTTCTGTTGGGGGTCAGTGCCTGTCAGCACAGAAAGTCTAAAATTGTCAGCAATAAGGGTTCCAACACAAACCTTTACTAATGACAGCTCTCTACTCCATGGGCATCTCTAAAATTTCCTTTTGAAACGTCTTGTAGAGACTCTCTGAAAGGAATGAGACACTATTCTGACAAATCAGATCTTTCATAGAATATTGACAGTGGGAAACCCCAGGCTGTGAGGCACATCTGAAGAAAATATCAATGGTTTCCAAAACAAAATATGGGTTTTACTTTCTTTCTATAAGGATAGTGAACTAAGTAGGACCCTAAATAATGTGGTATTAAGTCATTGCAATCAGGAAAACACACTGATTTTCTTTCTTTTGTATTTTCATGCAAAGCTTCTTACATGAGAACCTTGCTTGGCAGCTTAGCTTTCCATGGAAATGGGGTGTGGTGCCAGTACAAAGTTTCCTTGTCTTTTCCAAGTTTTTATTTGGCCCAGGGGGTCAAGTGCAGCCCTTAGACAAAAACACATACCCACCCTTGTCAGAGCATGGAGGGATGGAGCCCAGCTGTGTGTGGGGGCTGCTTCTGCTGCAGAGGTAAGGGAGGAGGGAGACTACTGCTGCTCAAAGGCTTCAAAGATTACAAAAAACTTGGTTTTCTTTAAAACAGTTGCATCTTATTTGACTCCCATTACATTTTCATCCATTACTTTGGGCTCCAGGAAATGGCCTGTCTTGCAGAGACCCCTCAAGAAGGGTCTCACAAGCAGCTGTATTTACCTGGAGCATGAAGATGCTCTTAGTTCATGTCCTGTAGGTCCAGGCTGGCCAAAACACACCTTTCCAGGCCTTTTCCTGATCTAAGGCAGCAGAGGCTCAAGCTGCAGTTGAAAGGGTTCTTTGCCATGTGGGATGGCTCAGGGGTGGCTCTGACTCTGATTACAGCAGCGGGAAATCAGGGACTGAGCGTGTTCAGTGTGGGGAATGGCTTGGTTTGGGTTTCTTTTCTACCATCTGCTGGATTCCTGTTGTAGCCCAGCCTCCTGTCACCTTTCACTGAGCAATGTCCCAGGATGTTCTGGCTGCTGTTTTGGTAGTTGCAGAATGAAGCAGGGTGGGATCCTCCACTGCAGGTGTTTGTAGGAGCCAGCTGTGCTGCGCAGAGATGTCTCTGCTGTCACTTTGGAGGTGTCAGCACCAGCCAGAGCAGCTGCTCTGCTGCCAGCCTGTGCCCGGGCAGGAGCACCCCTGAGCTGTGCCCTGCTGTGTGGTGCTGCCCATTTCCCAAAGTTTCATTCGTGGATAGTGGCTGTCTCTTCAAGGATACTGGTCAGGGCTTGGCAACTCTGCTACCCTAACAAATTCCATCTGGCAGTGGGATGAGCAAACACAGGGTTTTACTCTCTTGTTAATAGTTCTTGTAAATGAAACAGCCTGCTGGGGAACTTAAAATTCAGGTCCTTGTATTTAAAAGAGAATTCTTTCATTTTATTCCTCTGTAGTCATAAAGTCAAAATAGTCCCCGCCCTGCTCTCTGCCTTCCAGGCTCTGTGTGAATGGAGAGGGAAGGACAGAAGCTGCTTGAAACAGACACTAATGGCACCAAAACGTGACAGAAGTGACTCTGTTTGAACCCTGTTTGAAGTCCTTCAGATCTGTCGTTGGGATGGCTTTCTGCCATCCTCACTCACATCTAGCTGCAAGCACTGTTTTCCAGCCCTCATCTGTAATTTAGGCACCACCACAAAGGATGTGTGAAGGCAAAATAGGAGGGCTGTCCTTCTTCCAGAAGTGATTTCAGATGTGTCCAATTTCCATAAAGCACCAGGGAAGGGGGATCTTATGGCCCCAATACAAAGTGCACTGGAAACACAGCACAAATCTTTAAGAGGTGACCACAGGGACATTGATCAGGGTTTGATTTGTTTTGCTGTTGTAGCATTGCTTTTCTGTGCTGCCCTGAACACAGGGGTGTTTTTTCTATTTCACTTTTTTTCCTTCTTTTTCCAAGTTAGAGAATCATGCCAGGTATAGAGTGCAGAGTTATTAACACCTTAGATGCCAAACTCACCACGATTGTGCTTGTTTCTTTGCCAAAGCATTCTCTTGTCAGTCTATTTCTACCAATACATGTCTGTCTTTGGAAGAGAACACATTGGCTTAATATGATGTTTATTTTTTAAATTATTCAAAAATTAGGATGTTTTCAGAGGTGTAAACTGACTTGTCATTTTTCTGTGGCTTCATCAAAGAAATCAGGGATATAATATTTATATGGCAAAATGGCAAGGATTAAACATCACTCTTTTGAGATTACCATATTCTTTCAGCAGCAAGACTTGCCCAGAATTTATTTTTATTCTATATATTGAAGCAGGTGCATAGGTGTGAAACAAATAAATAATATGGGGAAAAATATATAAAGAGAATACATTTTGAGATGGTTATCTTAGACAAAGTGAATTTCTGCAGAGTCTCTGCAATTGCTGAAGAAACCCAGCTGCAGAACCTCATAGAAGTTGTTAATCTCTCATTCTGTTTATGCTTTAATCGAAAACTCTCATTGCATATTCAGAGCTAATATCTTATATAGCAGTGGTAGTGAATGTACAGCACTGTGTGTTAAATCATTCACACAGGTTCAGAGATAGTTACCTCTAAAGGACAGCCTGGGTTTATTAAGGCTTTGTTTAGCATCTGGAAGCACCTCAGGGTGAAGGGAGTTTGTTTTGCCAGCAGCATTGTCATTAACATACAATCTGTTGGAAAATGTTTTGCTGTTCAAAAATAAATTTCAGCATATAGTTGTGGTGAAGTGGACCTGCATCATTTGTATGCATTCAAAGCTGTTCCCTTGATTATTGATTAAGGCACTGTTCTGTGAAAGTCAAGTTTTCAGCAGAGTACAGTGCTTGCAGGATTTCTTTCATTGGAGAAATACTATGGAAATTTTTCTCAAGTTTCCAAAGGTGAAACTGAGGCAGCACACGTTGACAGGGTTTTCATGGGTGGTCAGTGGGATCTACAGAATTAGATGAGACAGCTGATTGTGTAAAAGCCAGAAAGAAACAGAAAGCAATTTGAAAGCCTTTTCTAAAGGTGTTGAAAATCAGCCCTTGCAGTCTTAGCAAACATGTCTGAGCTGGCCTGCAGAAAATGCATTTCCAGCTCAGACTAAAAACACCACCAAGGACCCAGACACTGGCTGAGGTTCAGCCCAGCCAGTGCCCAGATAGGTAATGGAGAAGCAGAAGGCTCTGGTGACAGTGCTGAGGAGCCCAGTTCAGGCAGATTTGGTGCTGTGGATGCCCTTGCTGTGGGCAGGGATGCAGTCCTGCTGCTCCTGCAGCACTGAGAGTTTCAGACCCACTGCACACAGAGGCTCCCACAGGCTCTGCAAACCCTCTTCCTTCCTGAGAGTGAGCAGCCCTCTTTCGCTATTGCTCTGTCCTCCAAGTGATCCAAAATATGGGGTGGTTTTTTTTTTTTTTATTCACTGTCTTTTGCTTTCTCTGTACTACAGAAAAGGAAGAGATTATTAGGAAAGCAAACGTTTCTCATTTTGAGAATGTCAATATTGCTTTAAAAAGTAGTTGCAAAGAGTATTTCACATTTTTGGCTTACAAGTTAATCTTCTATCTCTTCTTGCTTTTTTAAACTGTGAAATACATATCATTGTGTGGACTGAGATGAAATATATTAATTCTTATTTTGCCAAAGCTTTTTTTTTTTTTAAACAAGTGTGAGTTTTGTTTCTAATTAATTGGTAACTAACTAGTCTTCAAATGATCAGCCAGACCCCCTTCAAATCTCATGTTTCAGCAGTCTGATCTATTGATGTGAACAAGCTCACTGGAGCTATGCAGGAAAATCTCTTCCATCTCACATCCCACTGTGAAAAGGGAAGCAGTGACTGCAGAGGGCTGAGGGCATTCAGTGTGGTTGCTGTGTCTTAGAACACTGTTTTCCTTGGAAGGAAGTATTTCTGCTGCTTGTCCTGCCAGGGAAATGCACTCATTTAGTAAATCATGCCAAATCCTCACTGCTTTGCATTAATAGCAAACAAACAGCCCAGCATCAGTGGGCCTGGGAGATGGGAGGTGCCAGTTGTGTGGGTGGTGGCACACAACTGCTCTTGTGTGACTGACCACCTGAGCCAGAGTCACTCCCCTGTGCAGGGAATTTCCTGGGCTCTGCACAGGGGTCCCAAATGCTGCTCATCCCATCCCATGGATGGGATTGTCTGGTAATCAGTGGCAGACGTGGGCATGGTTTCTGTCTCTTGATCTTGGAGAGGAAGCACAGTGGAAGGAGAGGGCTGTGCATCACTTCTGGAGTCAGACAGATGATGGTTAACCTGGATGGCTACAATAAGATCCAGGCCAGGCATACTGTTGACAGCACTCAGGAAAATTCCCAGGGACAGATTCCAGCTAACCTGGTGTAGCCTACCCACCATAACTGCAAACCTAGCTGTTAGCAGCTCGAGATGTGTGCAGAGCACTGAGCTCTCCTGTCTCCTTTATTTTTCCCCAGATGTTTATTTTAAATAGCCCTTTCTTGTTATGCTGGTCTGGTTCCACAGGTTTATAGTAAACAAGGCAACCCCTGTGGGGGGGAGAAATGATGAGGAGGACTCCATTGATATCAGAAGGCCAATTAATTACTTTATTATATTATATTATTCTACACTATAGTACATTACATCTAAACTGAATCTGCACAAGCACCCAACTGCACTCCCCTGCCCAGAATCTCGTGGCTGTCAGCCCACAGTCCCCACACACACCTGGATTCAACTGGTCAGTGAATCAAAACACTCACACCAGAATCCAATCACCAATTCCCTTCTGGTAAACAATCTTCCACAATGCATTCCACTTGTGAACAACAAGAGGAGCAGCAATTGAAATAAGAATTGTTTTTTCTTTCTCTGAGGTTCAGAGAATGCGAATCCCAGAAAATCCTTGGGAAGTTGTGCCTTGCTTTTCTCTGAAGAGAAATGTGGCTACTACACAGGTTCTCATGTTAAAGTCAACATAAGGTTCTAAATAAATCCCTGATGCAACTCGGAGAGCTTCACTGAGCTTAGTGAGAACTGTGCTGAGCTACAGGGGTGGTGACTTCATTGGAAACTACAGCAGGAGGAGGAAGCTTGGGTGGAAAAAGGAGGTCTGGCTTTGAATTCTTCTAATGTACACTTAGGGTTGAGTACCAAGAGATCCCAAGAACATTTAATCCATGTCAATTTCTAATGTGAATTATTTCAAATTAAGGAATGCAAACTTTGGAAATGGAGGTTTCTAATATGTCGTGACTCTTCATTTTTATTGTTTTCCAAGTGTTTAGACAGTGTGCTTAATGGACTTTACCCATAGCATTGTGTACCACAGGCTCTCAAAACCTTAGAAATAAACCTGTTTACACACACATTATACATGACATTCCCATTGCTGGGGGCTAAGCGGAGAAACATGTGCTTGTTTTGTTCAGGCATGTTTTTTATCCACAGGATTTGTGGAATTCTTTCCAGGTGTTGCTCCTCCCTGAGCTTATGGTTGTTGAATTTCAAATATTGGCAATTGATGACAGAGCCTTTAATTTCTTTTCAAGGCCAATCTGTGCACTGCCTCCTAGGAAATCCCTGAAAAATCTCCAAAGGTGAAAATCCGGTGATTTTAATGGAGTTGTGTCAGCAGGGACCTTGCCTGTAGGATTTGGCAGAGCAATGGAGACTGACTGATGGCAGTTGCTGTCCCTGCAGAGGGGAATGAGGACATGGATAATCCTCTTCAAAAAGGACTGGGACTCTCTCTGGATTCCCCACACAGAATTTCAGAATTATTTTCATGCTGCATCTGTACTACTCTGTAGTAAAATTAAAAAAAAAAATAATAGTTGAAGTATGGATAACTGTAGTTACTTAAACAAATAAGCTCACACAAAATCACTGGTTGGGACTCAGGAGCAGAACATGAGCAGGGATTGATCAAAGCCTTGGCATCTTGTGTCCCACAGTCATTCCCTCTGTCCCTGCTGCACAAACTCTGTGGATCAGAAGCAGCAGTTTAAATATCTGTTATTCTGCTGTAATCCTGGCAGCTTTTTAGGCCTTGAGTCCCCATGCCTTCCTCGTGGGGGGACCGCAGCAGCTTTTGTTGTATTCCATTGTGAAGTACTTTTATGAAATAAAACTAGACTGCTGACCAGTTTAACATATCTGCATACATCCATGTCAGTTCTACCTGCAGGAACACAAATACATGTTTTGCATATCGTTTACATGGAGACATATGTGCATAAAATCACACATGCACTTTGTATGGAGAGTTTGTGGATATCCATAATGTGCATGTGTTTGCCTGGATAAAGTACTGGAAAAAATAAATGAGAATACATTTTTTATATATTTATTCTGTAATACTGGGAGGTTCTAAGAAGGATAAACACTGTCAAAATTACCTCACAAGATATCTGGAAAAGATGTCTTTTAAGCATCTTCAAGGTCCCACAGTATTTGCAGAAAAGCCAAATAATGTGGTGACTTCACACGAGTGATACAGAAAATTACTATAAATTAATATATTTATAAATTAATTATATTTCTTGGTTAAATCTCCAGAAATTGGAGATACCAGGTATAATCCCCATAAGTTGCAAGTTAATATCAATATAATCACACACACTTTCCAGGCACATATGTGTGTGCACTCCTGCACACTTCATTCTGAAGAGTCAGCCGTGGCTGCATAGAGCTTCTCCAGCTTCACTTTAATTTCCTTCTGAATATTGAGAGGGTCTAAATGAACTTTGTCTATGTTAATTGAAATAAAGTATATTTTTCCTCAGGCCCTAGATGGTTATAGACAGCAAACTGATAATTCTTCTTGTAGGAGGGACAAGGCAAAAGAGCAAACATTGCTTGCCTCATGTTCATGTGAACTAAATGCTGCTGTACAACCCCATGAAAAGTCTCAAGCCAGAGTTTTCCATTAATCTTTCATGCAACCAGCAACAGAGGGGTGCAGCAAAACAGCAATTGCAACCTGAGGGCATGGCCAGTGGCTTTGTGTGAGTGAAAGGAGGTAGGCTCAGTAATGTTGCTGCTCTCTAGAAATTATTCATGCCAAATATATTTTCATTAATGTTTATTTTTTTAAAATCCCAGAAAATAGTAAGATTGGGGGCCTTTCAAAAAGCTGCCTTCACTTTTCTTTTTTATCCCAAGTGAAGAATATTAACTTGCTCCAGTTACAGGCTGGGAGTTATGAATGCTTATTGCTGCATTTTCTGATAAGCTAAATCTGCTAATGGGAGGTAACACTGGGAGAAAATTAAACTACTTCTGTGAGAAATATAAATTCTAGCCACTGTCTATATGAGCAAACACTGAATGATAATAAGCTCCCGTGCTGAAGCATCAATTAAGCTTTCAGTAAGAAGTGTTTATTGCAAGTCAGGACCACAATTTTGTAATGGAAAAGTACATGAGGATATTTTTTTTAATTAATAGAATAATATAGTTATGCCTTAAATGAAAAAACATATTGCATATGTTTATTTTTACAGGAGAAACTAAATGCAAAGTAAGTTTGAACAAGTGTGTTCAAGAGGAAAGGAAGCTTTTGTATGAACAGTCAAATAAAATTCCTCTAAAAAATTCTTATTTGTTGAATTACTGAATGACTGTTAGAGAGCAGAGGGTGGTGAGCACTTGGTGAAACCTTCCCATAAGGAGGAGAAAACAGATGCCCATTGACTGCAGGCGTGAACAGTGTGTGCAGGGGTCAGAGACTGTCAGGCCAGAGAAGAAGAGGAGATGCATGGTCTACCAAGGCACACCACCTGTCTGAGGCAGCAGAACAGATTGGAGAGCACGGGCGGGGGGAGAACGACATGCTAATACTTGGTTCTTTGAACAAAGAGTATGGTGTGAGGAGCCAAAATAACAGGCAAGTCAAGCACTGGGGAGAGAAGGTGAAGTGTTTGACAGCTACTTTGTTCAGCTGAACAGAGACAGAGAGAGATGAGAGCTTTGCACAGGGCAGTGCTGCTGAGCTCAGAGGGCTTGTGACAGCTCAGCAGTGCCCATCCTGCACAGGTCCATCAGCACCTGTGGGAATGCCATCACTTATGGAGTGAAATGCTCTGAAATGTTAGAGCTGGAGGTGTTTGGGAGGCCCCAGTCCCTCTGAGCAGCAAGGGTGACTCTCTCAAGCTGATGTGTGTGACGGTGTTCACAGGAGTCTGAGGATGAGGATCTGACTCCATGTTTCAGAAGACTTGATTTATTATTTTATGATATATATTATATTAAAACTATACTAAAAGAATAGAAGAAAGGATTTCATCAGAAGGCTGGCTAAGAATAGAATAGGAAGGAATGAATAACAAACGCTTGTGGCTTGGACAGAGAGTCTGAGCCAGCTGACTGTGATTGGCCATTAATTAGAAACAACCCCATGAAACCAATCAGATGCACCTGTTGCATTCCACAGCAGCAGATAACCATTGGTTACATTTTGTTCCTGAGGCCTGTCAGCTTCTCAGGAGGAAAAATCCTAAGGAAAGGATGTCTTGACAGATGTGTGTTCATATTACATTCAGCAGTGCAGCTCCAAAGCAAGAATTTTACTTTTTAACGTGTGTGCTGAGGAGTGCAGAGCACCTGGTTGGTAGGTGAGCAGCCTTGTTGAGCTTGTGGAGATCTGTCCCCAGTGTGAGCTGTGCTGGGCAGGAGGAAGGGCAAACTCCAGCCAAGTCTGCACTGCCAGGCAGGCACCCCTCATCTGCTGCACCAACCACCCTGACAGCACTGCCTGGGGACAGGGACAGCAGTTTGGGGACATTGCTTCCCCTTTCTGGCTGTTTCAATGTGCCCCAGAGTCTCGTAGTTTGTGCTGTACAGCGAAGATCTGGGGTTGTGGATGACTCCACATTCTTTAAAGGCTCTTTAACTCTGGTTTAACTGCCTTGCCTGACTGGCTGAGGAACTAGCTGATAGCCAGGATGAACTTTCTGTCTGTTTAAATGCTTGTGGCTTTGGTGTGTAATGTAATATGATGCTGTCCTCTGGGACATCGTGGGAAAATGTAAAAACCAATTCCATACACATGTTTACAATATTAGAGAGGCAGCTTGATCAGGTTGGGCAGGCTCGGATTCTTTTTATAGCAGGACAAGTAAAACAAGACTGTTTCTCAAACTCTTTGGATTAAGGTTTTCTTTCACGTGAGTAAATATTTATGGAACTTACATTTAATGGTTTCTTCACTGCAGAAGGATAGCTTATTTTACTTTTTAATGAGGCTTCTACAAACTGAGACAGCTTGACCCAACTTTCTCCTCATTTAACCATGCATACCAGAGTAAAGGAAAAAAAATTCTAAAATCCATTTCAGTTCTGGTAGTCTCAGTCACCTAAAAAGGTTTCTATGGATATTTAGGAAGATATTCCTTCAATTACACACCTGCCTTTTGCTATGTGAAGTAAAATTGCATGTCCCCTGTATGCAACAGAAAATACTTTCCCAGAAGTTGCCCAGCCAACTTCTATTTTACTGTTCTTAAAGAAAGGATGATGCTCAAGTGTTCTTTTGCCAAATTATTTGTGATTGATAGGGGGAAGTGTAACTTCAGACACCTGAAGTGTAGGGTGACTAAAGGTCAGCCAGAGGCACATGTGGCAGACTGTGTCCCTGCAGAGGAGCAGCTCTGGTCCCAGAGCCCTTGCCATGCCTGTGAGAGTCCCTCCACAGGAGGATCTCAGGGTCACACTCTCCCTGCCTGGCAGGAGGCAGGGGCAGAGCAGTGGGATGGTGATGCTGCAAGGTGTCCTAAGGTACCAGCACATGGGCTCTGTCCTGAGAAGGAAAGGGGCATGTGGAGGAAATCCAGCCCAGTTTGAGCTGTGCTCTTTCAGAGTGAACAGAAATAAGACACAGGATCCTTGCACACATCCATGAACAGTGAAATTAGACATTTGTCTGGAGACAAGAAAGAAAAAGCAATCCTCAGTGCCCTGGGCATGGGACCGTTCTGGTCCTGAAAAGCTTTAAGAGGTTCCTCTTCATTCAGTCCCAGTTACTTCTGCCTATCTGAACACAAACTTCTGCAGCCTCTTCCCAGGCTTCTTGTTCCTGAAACAAAGCCATTTCCATTTAGAGCCCTCCAAGCCCCATCCACCATAAGCTTTTCTTTGACCTGCTGGCTGTGGACAGTTTCCCCAGAGCACACTGTCCTGCCCACCCTCCCTTCACCAGACATGGCCAACAATTAAGCTAATTAAGCTATATGCAGGATTAAGTCTATAGGGCCGGATTCACAAAAGGACTTTGGTGTTTGAAATGGGAATTAAGCTGATTATCAGCATATCACTCTCATTATACAGTCTTTGAAACCTTCATAGCCTTGTGCTTGTGCACATTTCCTCTTGCAAAGTTCCTGTGTGCTCAGAGAGGGAACAGAATTCCCTTTATGCTCTTCCCTCAGTGAGAACGGCCCCAGGGTGAGTCGTGGGCTGGGGGCAGGCAGCCCCCACCTCAGCCATGCAGTGCTTAGGATCCATGAAAAGCTTCTTCCCCACATCCCTGCCATGGGCTCTCCTTGCTCCCTGTCACAGGAAAGCCTCTTTGAACCCCCTCGTTTCACACCTTTATGTACCAAGTCGTCAGAGAACAAAAGACATTTCTGTTTGGAAAGGCTCACAGAGCTTTTCTTTCATGTGTGACAGATGCTTTCAGAATCCGTTTGAGGGAATCTGCATAATTGATACACAACACCAGTGACCCAGCCTGAATGACTTCAAGTCTATTTTCATCTCGGGTGGTTCAGAAGCAGCCAGTGGAATTTGTAAGGCTCCATTAAGATGTTCAGGTCTTCAGGCTCTCTGGCAATGGGGACCATGTGAATACCTGAGGACAAATACCCTGGGTTTCATTAGCAAGATAAAATCCACAGGGTGAAACATGGGAAATCAGATGCAATAAGGAAGTGATTGTGAGCTGGTTATGCATAATGTCAGCCACAGCGGGCTGAGGAATAATGAAAGGAGGGAAAAATGATGAGCTCTAAACTGCAACAATTGCCCTGTGAGCCTTAACTGCTGCAAGATATTTCCTTCTCTCACTCAGTCCTAGAAAGGCTTAGCAAGCTTTTTAATAAAAAGCCAACATGGAAATTTTTTTGACAACGTACACCATTTAAAGTGTTGTTTCTGTCAGTTGCACACTGTACTGCCAACCCCTCTTTGGATTTTTATCTTTGTCAGGTGTAAAGGCTCAGCCCAAAATGAGGAGACCTCATGTGGGTTAGTCTCCTGTTATTGGACAGAAAGTGCTTGAATTGTCCAGGCTGTTAGCTTGGTGATTCTGGTCAAGACTTGTGAAGAGGCTGAAAGTTTCACAAGGATGAGATTTAGATAAACACTATTTCACTTTCAAGACATTTTGCAGCTCATTACTTTCCTTATTAGGGGTTTCCTCTTTTATTCTCTGATTTACTTTTTTCCCCATTCCCTAAACCCCATGAATTACTCTAGTGACCATGGTTTAGTTTCCAGGGTATGTAGGACTGCAGCCTTCATGGGGCTGCTCTGCTTGGGACCCACAGCAAAGTCCGGCTACCAGAGAGTCCCCAATAGCAGAGGTTTCAGCAATGTTCAGTAGGGGCTGAGTGTTCTGGAAATAATACATCCAATGGTTCAATAATGTTTTCCATTAAAGTGGGTTTATCCTGTGTTCAGCTCCCTCAGCCACCACAAACCATTGGATCTGTTGCTCTCTGTGTCACTATGCTCCATTTAAGTTTGGAATAAAGTGTAGTAGTTCTTCCCCTACCAGGAACTTTGCACTGATGAATTAGCGTTCTAAAATAATGATCAATACAAGCACTTAATTTCTCCAACCTCCCTGTGCAGTTTTGTGTGTCTCTGCATGAAAGGCTCATGCTGGGCACCCTTGAGAGATTCCTGCAGGACCAGCTGGCTGGATGGAGTGTGGCAGGTCCCAAAGTCCCTGAGGATGCTGTGGCAGCACAGGATCCTTCTGTTCTCTGTGAGTGTCAGCGTGGTGAGCAGTGCCACTCTCCAAGACAATATTTGTTCCCTTTCCCTCTCCAGTTTGAATAATGTTTGCAAACACAGTTGTAGATTTTCCTCTGTTCCGGTTCTCTGTGTAATGACAGAGTAAAGATGTTTCACAGAGAGATTGCATAAAAAAGCTTGGGGAAGCACAGAAATCACATTAAAATCATCATTATTGGTAACCCAGGAACAAATTGTCAGCACCATTCAGCCTAACGTTACAATCACTTTAAAGCATTTTAAGCCACATTTGTGTTTAGTGGCTAGTGAGAGTGGGAACCTGCAATTCAGTTCTGCAGCTACAAAACAGAGACCAGAATCCAACCAGCAAAGGCCACTGGAAGCCTGAGCTCTGAGTTTCAGGTCCTCACTTCACTCTTTCCATTGGCCAAGCCCCTCTTCCCCTTCCAACCCAATTCTGATTCCCTACAAATGGGCAAGGTCTGTTAAACTGCTACAACAAATTCTGCAGCTCCAGCCTTGGCTTCTCCAGAGGTTTTAAAACCTTCCCACCCCCCTATCCAGTGGGGTGGCTCACTCCAGGAATTGGGCAGGGTGCCTTTGAGTAACAAATTTGCTTTTCCCTGGAGGAGCAGAGGGATGCTGTGCTGCCTGTAGGTTACTAGAGAATCAGCTTCATTGCTTGCTACCAGGACATACTCTGGGATAATGACACTAAGTTACAAAGAAAATAAACTACAGAGTGTGTTATCCATGTTAGTACTGAATAAGAGAGATGCTCTTTAACTCCTGCAGCCTTTCACTTGCTCCTGAGGAGGTTAGTTAGCTATTGAACCTAGTCAAAGCTCAAGGTGTCGTGGAGAACTCCTGCTGGAATGTCTTTCCTGCTCTGGTTGGAAGCTGGGGCTGTGCTACCCAGACCACAAGATTTGCTCTTTTCTATAATCCAAATGGAAAGATCCAGCTTTCTTTCCTTGCCCATTCATGATTCCTCTGTTTGGAAAGTTAGGACATCATTTGACCCTGAAGATGTTTAGATCCTTTTGTCTCCTCCCCTAAGACCTTGATGAATATTTCTATTTCTGTTCTTTTCCTAGATCACATATTGCCTTCACCTTTGTGCTCCTTCTTGTTCCTTACTGAGCCTTCAGACACACTAACAAGATTTTATAAATCTTGTATCACAACACTTTAGCATTCTACCTGCATTTTAACAAGTAAAGTTTGCTACTAGCAATCCTTTGAGTTAAAAAACCCTATTCAAACATGAAGGAATTAAAAAATGGAGATGATGCCTCTTATAATTGTCACAAGATTGCATTTAGAGCCACCATAGCATTTAGTGAACAGGAAAATGTGTTACTGCAACTGCATCACTTTTTGTTCAAATCTGCTGCAAAATTAGTCGAGGTCCTTGTATTACAAAAAATTTCACTGTGATTAAATGGAATTAGTGGATGATACAGTACTTAATGCAGAGGTAATAATACGATTTCCCTCGTTAGTGCAGGACTGCTACAGCTTCTTAATTGATTTTAATCGGCATTTAATTAGAAAATGTGAATCCCCTGTGGCTAGTTCATATTTTACACTATTCCAAGGTAGACAATTATTTTTTTTCTACAAGTGGCATCCCAATTCCAGATTAGGAAAAATATGAAATCTTGTATTTCCAGATTAGGAAAAATATGAAATCTGACTTTTGAGGGTCTATATGTTACAGACTTGGGCTGTTTATCTGAGTCTCTAAAGGTCACTGTCACCAGTCTCAGCTTTTTCTCTGGAGCAGTTTCCTAGTGCCAAAGTACCTCACAGACTGCTACAAAGCATATGTCCAAATATTTCTTAAGGAAATAACACCAGGACTCTGTGTTCAGAAGTTGTGGGAAGATGCAGACAGAAGTTTTATCATTTCTGTGAGACTGAAAACACCTGTGAGCCCATATATTGGAAGGGTGGTGACAGGTTCTCAGTGTAATTCCACATTGTTTCAGTTCCAGAAAGAATGACTGGAAAAGAGAGGGAGAATATCCTGCTCTTTGAAAGAATAGCACAAAGAAATCCCTGTGCTAGCATGATAGGAAAGTTTTATTGCATTCTGGATTTTCAATTGTGCTGCATTAAACCATATTAATATTTGGTTTTTCTAGGGCAGTCAAAAATCATTGGTAATGTTGAATTTTTCATTTACACTGGTGCCAAATGATCAGCCTTAGTGCTCCAAGGTCAGTCAATCATTCCCCTCTGGTGGAACATTTCTGCCTTTAAGGCAAATGAAACTTTTTTCTCTCTATCTCAAGTGCAGATAACTTATGGGACAAACTCACTAATAGTTCATTGTGTGTGCCATGGCTGTTGCCCTATGATCCATCAACATACCCAAAATGAAAAGTGATTTCCCTGGAGACTGAGGGTAGAGCTGCTCACAGCATTTTTTTTTCTTGTGTACCTGAATCTGAGCAGATTCTCTATTAAGCATCCAGCTGAAGCAGAGGTTCTGTATTCAGCCATGTTGTGACTTGCTAAGAAGGGAAAAGTTCCCTAGAGTCTGATTCAAAACTGGGTTTAATATATGGAGATCTTGATTCCAAGGGCATTCAGAGCAGTAATCATTCCCACCACTAGAACAACATGAGCTCATGCTGAAGCAAAATTGCACTTAAACAAAATGATCTCCAAAAACATTAATCCTAATAGTCCATTTTGTAATGGAAACCTACAGGGCTATTGCCTGAATTGTGGTTTTGCTGGGGGCTGATTTACAGTGTGGATTTAACACCATTTGCCTCGTACAGCAAAGGAGGAGGCAGGTGTGGCCAGCCTTAAACCTTGCTTACAACATCCCTTCCAAACAAAAGCATCTGACCCTTTGGTTTCTGTCTTTGTTTGGCACAGAAGTGTAACTACAGGGATTTTTCAGTGACATTCACTCATTTTGTCTTTCTTTTAATATTGCTGCTCTGAGATTGGTGCTGTAGGAAAGCTGAGTAATTATATCTGCCTGCACCGTGTATTTAGCCTTACAACACAATATTCCTTTCTTTGCTCTATGTCATTTTTTATTGCCTCTGCTCTGAAGCCTTTGAATTTAGCTCAGACTCTAAGGTTGAAAGCTGTTGATTTCTGAAAGGTAGAAATGAACAAACAAAAACTCCTCCAAAGCTCACTAAATCAACATATTTGTTTCCAAACCAGAACCAACAAAAAGGTCGTTGAAGAGACCTGTTTCAATCTGCTTCATATTCTTGCTGTGTGCCAATCCTGCTTTTTTTGTATGTCTATTGTATGTCTTGGTTCCTTCTTTCTCACCTGCTATTGCATTTTTCATCTGCCTTCTGTATTTGTCTCCTGTACCTCCTTCAAGCTTCCTTCCTGAGGCAGCTTCCATCCTGAAGGATTTTTTGAGAAAATATCTCCCAGTGAATTATCATCAGACTGAGTTCTTAGATGCCCTGGAGAGGTGGAAATCAGACATCCTACACAATGAGCAGGATTGACCATGAACTGTACCCTTTTCCATTTGACTTTTGTACTACCCCATCTTCCTTTGACCAGGAACTGTATCACAGACCATCACCTACTCCTATTGGGATGGACCTTACATTGGTAAAGCAATTAATTAAGCTCCAAGACCTACTGGGGATCTTTTAATTTGACTTTGGTACTACCCCATTTTCGTTTGACCAGGAGCTGTACCCTTTTCCATTTGACTTTGGTATTATCCCACCTTTCATTTGACCAGGAGCTGTACCCTTTTCCATTTGACTTTGGTATTATCCCACCTTTCATTTGGCCAGGAGCTGCACCCTCTTCCATTTGGCTTTGGTACTACCCCACCTAGGCTGGCAGGAATGACTCCAGTGAAAGGCATGACATGAAGTGCAGTTGGATCCCAGGCTGGTTTAGGGAGGTTATCCTACAGATCCACTCCAGCTGCAGGTTGGCTGTTTTGGACTTTGACAGAGAGCATAACATCATTTTGAATCCATCTCCATGGTGCCCAAATCTGAGGTCATGTTATCTGCAGTTGTCATTGCTGGTGTCTGCATGAGCAGTTTTCATTTTGCATCTGCTTTACCATTTGTGTGTGGACATCTCAGGCATTTGAAAGCCCTTCAGCACTGCTCTAATTACTCTGCTGCTGGGGGCAGTGGTAGAAGTGCTGTTGGCTGCACTGGAAAGAAGCCTGACAAGTGCAGGTGGTTTTGACAAGCCCAGTCAAGGGTTCTGCAGTTGTCCTGCTCTCCTAGAGAGTGTTCAGAGCGCTCCCCAAGGGCCCTTTCAGGCTCTCCTGCAGTGCTGGCTGCTGCTTTTGCCAAAGCCAAGGTGGAGAGGGAGCGTTGCACAGGAGATGCACTGCATGCCCTGCCCCTGCTCACACACAGATGCTGCTCAACATAAGATCTGACAGATTTACTTTTAAAAGTGCTTATCAATGTGTGGGAAACAGTAAAGGCCAGTAAAGGTGTATGTGTGCTTCTAGTGATCAGCTAAAACAATTATCTGTAAGCTTTAGCAATATGCTGTTGGCTGGAAAGTTTTGAAAATACTCTGTAACAAAGGAATTTTCAGGTGCTGCTAGCAAGACGTGATCTGTTGTGATCTTTCAATTGTCTCAACCATGTAATGAAACTGATGCTGCAATAAAACTCAAGGACTGCATCCCAGCAGCTCTGTCCCATTTGTGCAAGCCTCCAACACATAAATGCAGTTTGGGAGTGCATGTGTCCAAGGGAAAGTTGGAATCACACATCAGCTTTGTGTTGCTCTGCAGCAGAGACAACAGGCCTGAGGAGCACATGGGAAGTTGAATAAAAATGCAGTGCTTGAATCTGCTCTTGAGACAAACTTGTGAAGTGGCTGCTCTCCATGTTTCTTAACAATGAGGATCTCTTACTAGCCCAAAGTGGAAAAATGCATTATGTTTATATGTAATAAAATGTGTATGTCTTTGAAAAAATCTATTTATAGGCCTTGCTGATGGCAGCTGTTCAGCCCACTGCCTTATTGCTACCTGCCAATTTCCTCTTTATGCTTCTATTAACCAGAGCTTTGGGATTCACAGTTTATTCTAATTCATTCTTAATGATAGCAAGCCAAAGTCTCTTGTGTACTCAGTACTTGAGATACACTAAAGCACTGGAGTCAAACTCCTTATGAAGAGGGAATTTTAAAAAAAAATATTTCATTTCTCTATACTCCTGGATGATTTGTGCACTGATACATTATAAGTATCAGGATCAAGACTGGGGTCAGAACAGAATGTGTCAGTGAAAATAAAGTTCTGCAATCTGCATTGTCTTAAAGAACTTTGACCCTGTCTGTCTATGTATAATTTCTGGGTCTCAGGAATATTCCCTAGTCTTTCAGATCGGGGCTAAATAAAGGTTTCTCTCACTTTTACTGAGGCAAACTTTATATTTTTGAGATCTGATTCCCTTAAAGGTGTCACAGATGCTGATGGGAAGTCTGTTGGCGAGTTCAGCACACTTAAGGCACCCAGAACAAGTTCATGTGGCTCAGGAAAAACTTTACTCATGAAATGTCCTTTTCTTTCATGTGTCTCAGTGGCAAGTGCTGCTGTCTGCTCTGTGTGTGAGGGCAGAGAGATGAGTGCATATTTGTAATATTTAGTTGATCTGTTTCACCAAACTTGGCTTTATTTCCTCCACACGGACAGCAAGTCCAAGGAAGATGGATTTAGCAAGAGGCATCCTACTTAAGTTAAAATTCAAAGCTATAAAAAGAGCTAATGCTTTGAGTTAGGTAGACAAAACAATCCTTTCTTGTCCCAAGGTGGCTGAAGCATGGCAGAAATGAAGGCTGAGTATGAATGAGTTAATAACAAGATCCAGTGCCTTGCCATGTTCTCAGAGCTGTTGAAGGGGATTGAAGGAGAAGGTGAAGTCTCAGGTCATGTCAAGACATGAATGGGTGCAATATGGAGCAGTGCCCAAGGGAATTGTGCTGTTTGTGCCAGGACTGAGTGGAAAACTTCACAGCTGTTTTTTTTCAGATAAATGCAGTAACAGGAGACTGTCAGAAAATTAACAGAAAAATTATCAGTGGTTATCAAGACTACAAGCACTTCTATCCTGATTGTATTTCCCTTGAGCAGCCAGGAAGGCTATAAAAGAAAACAAATTGTCTTCTGTAGCAAACTGACTGCTTTAATTTCTGCTTTCATTTAGAGATAGATACTTGGAAACTATTAAATGTTTCTAAGCTGGAAAAAACCACCACTTCAGTTAACCCCGAAGGAAAAGCAAGAACAATAGGTGAAAATGCAGTGGACTCAAACAGAGAAATTAAATTGATGTCCTGGAAAAATAAACACAGATCAAGGAATCCTCTCACTAATTGGTGCCCAGAAATCAGAGATGCATAAAATTCTCAAATACTCCTTTACCTTCTCCCTGCCTTTTTAACCTGAATTTTAAAAGTTCTCTGAATGAGATTATTTTTCTTCTTTCTCTATAGTGAGCGGTTTCGTAAAAGCGCAGTAAAAATACAGAAAGGAAATGGAGAGTCTGCTGAGGACAAGTGACCTAATTTATGGCTTTATGTCCCAAGTGTCACCAGAGTGGCCAAGGATAACAGCAGCTAGTTTGCTCACAGTTACTAATTATGAGCAAGCTTGGCAGGGAGACCTGAACCTTTTTATTAGACTAAGTAATATAGCTGTGGAGAATAGGAAAATACATGGAGTAAATAAGAGTTTCTACAAGTTAAAAATATATTATTTGGTCTGCTGGAAAATGCACATCTTCCTGATCAAACCACGTTGGTTCCCGTGCAGACCTTCCAGACTGCCACTGATGTACGCACAGCAGCTTTGGATCATTTATTTGTTCATGTTCATGACTTCCAGAAGTTACCTGATCATTTTGGGGAACACATGACAAACTTGGAGATGATTTGGAGTGGGTTTGCCAGAGTCACCGGAATTGGATCTGTGTATGCTGCTTGAGGAGCTGGCCAATACATAGATTTGGGGGAGAAATGAGGAAAAGGTGGAAATGTGAGTGAAGTTGCTCTGAAAATGAGTAGTAACAAAAATAAAGAAAATTATCTGAGGGGAGGGGAAGAGGAGAAGGCAATGTGACCTTTTCAACCCAAAAGAAAACTCTGAATCAACGCTGAAAAAACGAATGGCAAAGTCATTAGACTGACAGTGAATAATAGGGCAGCTATGAAGGGCAATTGTGTGCTTCCATTTTTAAGAAAGCCATTTCTTCTGGCAACCAACCATCCCAGCCAGAGACTGGAGTCTTATTAGAGTAGGAAATGAGTTGTTCTGCTGACTTCACACGTGCAGTGAATTGTCTGCAGAACTCCTACAACAAAGTTCTTTCAGAACAAGTAGCAAATTGCAGATGAGATTTGTTAATATGCCTCACAGCACTCAGCTGTGTTAATACAGACCAGAATGCACAACATATGGAGCCTAGGTAGAGATTGAGACATGTTAAATTTGACTCTCAAATTAGATTGATTTTGTTAGTGTTAGACAAATATTATCTGAAAGGACACAAACACAGCAGTTGTCAAAACAGAGCACCGAGCAGAAAGATGGATGTGGCATGCCCAGGCTTAGCTCGTTCCCGTCCTGAACTTTATCAGGAGCTGAAGCTGTGCTGATTTCTCACTTGAGTGAAGTGATTGCTCTGTGTGATGGTAGCAAAGTCCCAAAGATCTGATTGCAAAGATTAGGAAAAGGCTCGCTGTTACTAAACCGCTGTCATTCCTGCTCCGTTCTCCACAAGCACAAAGGAAGTGTATTTTGAGATATAATAAGAAGAGACAATTAAAACTTCTGTTTTCCCGTGCAGGGAGAGCACAGGATATGCCCCAGCTCTTGGTGTATCAGGTTCATGTGAGGCGATCCACCCAGAGAGGCAGGATGCCTGCTGAGAGAACTAACAAAAGACCATTCATTAACAAAGCACCAGCAATTAATCCTGCAGTTGTACGGGGTTGGAGGCTACTTAGAGGCCTGGTGTAAATGAGCATAGTCTAATGGTACCCTCATTTACACACTGGTCCTATGGCATTTAAAGCTATTTACAGTACAAGCATTTTTATAATTTGTCCTGTCAGAGGAGAGATTCTCTTCTATATTGCAGCATGTAAGTGCTGGTTGCAGCGTGTGCTGGTTTCAGCATTTGCCAGGGGAAGAACAGTCAGGTCAGCTTTTCTGGCTGGAAACTGTTGTTCTATTGAAAGTAATTGCAGTTTTCATGATAAAATGTTGTATGTATTATATTAAATGTATTCCTATAGTCTTGTATTGAGCAATGGTGTAATTAAGGGATATACCAGGGATTCCCACTGTAGAAACCAACCACCTATTCTGAAGACTTTAATATAGCTGTAAAAGCTGATTATATGTTGGAGTGTGAATGCAGAGATCTTGGAGAAAGAGCTCTTTATCGCGCATAAAAGACATCTCTGTATAATGGCTTATAAACATCTTCCCTCAAAACCTGACAATATTGAAGGGAGATGATGAAGAGCTACTCAAAAATCCATTTAACTGATAAGCTGAATGCTCCTAATAAGCCAATTTCAGGCATCACAGTGAAGTAAGTGAAAACACAGTCTGAAGCAAGTCTGAGCCATAAGGAATGCTGCCCTTGCAGGACAGTTTCACACAGAGTGTGTTCTCTGGAACTCGTGTCATGGTGACAGTGTCAGCCCCCTCAGCTGGCACCTGCTGCCAGGCTCTCAGTGCCAGCTACAGTGGGAGCAGCTGCTCTGTACCAGAGACTCCAGGACAGCTGATCCCATCAGTCACTCAGAGGTTGTTCTTAAAAATGGCACAATTAGATTTCTGGGCAGGAGCAGCTCCCACCTCCTGCAGGACAAACCTGTGGCTCAACAGGCTCTGATGCTCAGGGTCTGTTTCTGCCTGAGTTTCTCTGGACTGGAAGTTGTTCTTTGCCTATCACACAGCAGCCCCATTCCTTTTCAGTGTATTCTTCAGAGATTTTTGGCAGTAGTTTATTCAGTAACTAAAATTTTCTGCTTACCAATTCAGTTTCAGACTAGGAATAGAAAAGCAAACAGAGGGTACAGATGGGAACAGCAGCTGAACAGGGCAGGGTGAGCCTCAAGTGAGTGACAGTTCCTAAGCAAAATGCTCTACATTTCTTAAACTCTTGGATTTTTGCTATTCTGGCACAGCCTGTCTAGAAATAGCAGTGCCTGGGATCAGCTCTCCTTGCAGCAGTGGGTTATGTGGCACAGAGCAGTGAGGGTGAGCTCTCTGTGCACATGGAGCAATCCAAGGCAGGGACCTTGCCTGTGAGCCCTGCAAGATCAGAGCCCAGGTTTTCATGTGCCATGACCAGGTTTGTGTTCCCAATAAGGGGCTCTGGCCATAAGGCTGGCCTGAGTTTGAAACTGCCTGTGACTCTGCAGTCCTACCCCATCCTCTTCTTGCTTCTGCCTCTTTAAGGGCAGAGCTTCAGGCCATAATTTGAGTATATGGTTGATGTAATTATGCATGTAAATTAGACATGCTCTTTTAACTTCATAGCTAGTTTGACTACCTCATTTAAGAGATTTAAGGGCACCTCTGGTCAGTGAAGGTGACTTAAAACTCACTTGTTTCATGCCAGGTGAGTACACTTTGTTTTAGTGTTTTAGCTGGGTCCTGACCAGCAGAAACATCTTAAATCATCCAAGGTTTGTTCTCAGCTCATGTCTGATGGGTCCCTTAGGGCCATTATATTTACATATATATATATATATATATATATTCATATCTATATCTATATATAAAGTCATTTTTCATCTAAGTTCACTGAGATAAAATAAAGGATTTCAAAAATTTAGAAAAGAAAGTACAAGTTTCTTTCTTGTGAGGAGAACTGAGTCTTCCTTGAAGACTGAGCACTTTGATAATTTTCTGCAGCAGTTATCTTCAACACCAGATATTTTGGCAGAACATGGTTGAATTAGGGCCTGAGGGTAAAAATTCCATTTCAAGGCTGTGTTGAAGAAGGAGTCTGCCAGCACAAGGACAGAGGCAGGATCTGCAGTGTGGAACTTTGGGAGCAGAAGGGGTAAGGTCAGGAAGGGGGCATGGTGGGAGGCTTGAGAGGGAGCAGCAGGCAGAGAGCCTTGGCCAAAGTCCCCTTTGAGGACCATGGCAGAGCCATGAGGGATAGAGCCCAGGCCTCGGGACAGGAGAGGGAGGCTGAGGCAGAGCTGAGCACTTCACTGCCAGGTGGGACAGCACACCCTGTACAGGCTGAGGGAAAGGTGGATTTCTCTGATCCTAGCCCAGTATTTCAACCAAATCCTCCTCTGTCCCTGCACTTTTTTTACATATTATTATATTTTACCCTAGCTGTGGGATGAGAACATTGGCAGTGAGTGCAAATCAGCATTTTCTTCCATGTGGCTGAAGACCACACCATCAAAACCAGGGCCAGGGAAGTTGGTGTTGTGCACAAGCTGAACTTAATCCACCCCTGAACTTCAGCTCCTTGCATTGTGCCTGCTTTGTTTGTTTTGAATCACTGTGACAATGACATTATTGTTGAAGCTGGCACGTTGGGTTGAATGAAGAGCAATCATTTAGTTCATTCTCAGTTCCAGAGCACGGATCTGTGACAGGGTCAGAGCTGGTTACAAACAGAGTCAGTGGCCCAACTCCTCACACCCAGCACAGCAAAGTTCAACCTTGTGGGAAGGCTGAAGCAAACTCCAGGAAAGGTAAATACCTGGTTGGGTGGAATTGCCTGTAAATGCCAGGGGCAATGGCACCCTGCAGCACACTGAGGTGCTCCAGGACAAACCCCCATGCAGAAAGGGAAGAAGGAGAGAGAACAACTGATAATTGTTGTAAAAAGAAGAAAAATGTTCTGAAAGTTTTATCCTAATTTTCATTACTCTTTCTTTTAATTACGATTTATAATTTTTTCTTTATACGCTTTTAAAATTTTAAACCTATTTTACCTTTCTCCTAATCCTGCCTGACAACAAAAAAATAAGTACACTAGTGATTAACCAACACTAAAACCCACCACGCTCATTAGTACGCCACCCAAGAAATCTCAAAATTAAGAAAATCTCTAATTAAAATTTTAAACCTACTTTACTTTCTCCTAATCCTACCTCACAACAAAAAAAGAAGTACACTAGTGATTGACCAACACTAAACCCTACCACACTCATTAATATACCACCCAAGAAATCTCAAAATTAACAGAATCTCAAATTAACAAACCAAAACCACTACACAAAATTAGTGTTTCTACCCAGTTTCAAACTAAAACCACCACATCATTTTAAGTAACTGAAGGAATTATTGAAAAAGAATAGTATTTTTAAGGTAAATGAAATATGAAAAATTCTGTGTGTATGAATAAGAATATATGTATATATGAAAAAGAATAATATTTTTAAGGTAAATGAAATATGAAATATTCTGTACATTAGAGTATAAGAAAATAAAGTGCTGCTATACCCTGGTGTCTCATCAAACCAGGGTATCATTTTGCTTTAAAGACATGCATTGGGGGCAACAACTGTGGGTTCTGTGTTTCTGTCCAGGGAGCTGGGCTGCAGGAGCTGGATGTCTGCTGGGCAGAGTGTGCAGGAGAGTGAACAAGTATTAACCTTTCTCTCAGGGGTCAGAGCCCAATCCAAATGCCCTTGCAGAGCAAGTAACAGAATGAGATTAATTTTACATGCTACAGCTATGACTGTCCAAGTGTTATGGGTAAGGCAGCATGAATTCAGGCAGGCAGGCTTTCATTAATTGAGGGAATTTCCAGGCTAATTTCCAGGTGTTCTGGGACCTGACCTATTTCAATTTGAATAATAGCTGATGACAGAGTTCGATATGCACCAGCCTTCCATTTAAACAGAGGGGAGAGAATTGTTTTGGGTTGGAGCTTCTTAATTAGTATTCCACAACTATGGCATTGTTTTACTAAACACAGCTAGCATGTATTTCCTTGTCAGAGTTAAAGGAAAAATCAGTGCATTTAACTTTGCTCTATGTAAAAGATTAAAAAAAAAGCAAAAAAGCAAAACTAAAACACAGTCTTTTGCTATACTTAGTTATTGATTTAGGTTTTAATCAGAATTAGAGGGGAAAAAAATAAGAAAAACTCTCAGATACTCTTTAAGCTCTTCCTTTGATAATTAGACTCTAATTTCAAGTTTCATTTAGTTAACTAACAACTATGTTGGCCATTAACTTTATCTAAAGTGTATGCTAATTAATGCTAAACTACACTTCCTAAGGTGCCACATGTTATACTCCCCTGCCTGCCACCAGTCACTCACCAGTCACTGTGTCTGCAAGAGGGAAACAATGAAAGAGAGGATGACCAGGAGCCAGGGAAAACAATTCTAATATCAGCTCTGATCTTCCACTTATTTACTGTAGCTTGAAGTTACTTGCTGAGTTCTAAAATTTCAGCTATAATTTTTAACTGTGGGGTCTTTAGCCTATTTAGAAAGAAATCATCTCCAAACCTCTGAGGAATCAGTTAATATTTAATTCTCTTATACTCTGATGTCAAAATTTCATGAGTAGGTGACAAAGAAATGTGTTTAGCTCACAAATTCCTCGAAGCACAGCACAGTATGGAACACACACCTGTGTTACTGGGTTAATTCAGCTGTTTTCAGTGTCACTTCTGAGTTAATGCAAAGCATTATCCTTGCCTAAGGTAACAGTGGCACTGAGCAGCTGCCTTCTGGTAACTGGTGTTTGTATTTCATTATGGTCCTGAGTGCCTGACAAAGACACTTCTGGTCCTGCACGCTGTGCAAATACTTAGAGGAGGAAAGACCCCATCTCTGGGATGTTTGCAGTCTCCTAGATGTAATCAAAAGGCAATCCACTGACTTAGTAGATTGCTGTAATAAGCTTTAAGTAGAGGGAGGTGCTTTAAATGTGTAGTGTCTCACTTAAAACCGGGTTTAACCTTTAGGATGGTACTGCCTGGCAGAGCCAGATATCCATTAAATCACTTGGAATCCCTGCTGATTGCTTTCCATCCATTTCCATTTCTCTGCTCTGACTTCTCCAGGCTGTCAGGGAAATACAATATTCACAGAATCACAGAATTCACAGCATGACCAGGTTGGAAGAGACCTTCAAGATCATGGAGTCCAACCCAGCCCCAACAGCTCAACCAAATCCTGGCACCCGGTGCCACATCCAGGCTTGGTTAAACACACCAGGGATGGTGACTCCAGCAACTCCCCAGGCAGCCATTCCAGAACTTTATCATCTGTCTGTGAAAAACTTATTCCTAATATCCAACCTAGATTTCCCTTGATGCAGCTTGAGACTTGAGATTCCTCACTGCCTTGCCCAAAATTTTGGCATCAATACTCCTGAGAGTTTGGGATTCAGCCTGCAGCAAGCTTTAGAAGTAAACTTGTGCTGAGGACTATCCTAACAATCAGAGCAGCAGGAAAATGAGGCAGCCCCAAATGTCACCATCAGATTGATGACAGATATACACTAGACAGCTCAGGGGATATTGGTTCTTGAGAAGAACTCCTGTTCTCTGTGCCATCATATCAGAACCTGACATCTCCTGTGGATGGCATTTCTCCACCCTGGGGCACTCCTGCCCTCTTCTCACAGACTGCATCCCACACAGTGCCTGTGCCTAGGGAATGGATCTGTGATCCTAAGTGCTTCCCACTGTTCTTCCCAAGATACATGATCTTGGCATTTGTGAAATATTCAGCTTATAAAGAATAGTGACTTCTTGTTGAAGAAATAGTATTAAGCTTGCCATGCCATTTTATTGGTGTTCATTGTCATAAAGGCTAATAATCTTGTTTAGTTCTTGTCTCTGCTGTGAAGTACATTTGCAGCTTCTTTAATCTTTTCAGGATAAGTAAGCCAGCCAGAGGCTAAATAATTACTGACAGCTGCTAGGTACTGTCTGCCCTATTAGATGTGTTAATCAAATTTTGTAACTGTATAGAAACATCAGCATTAGCAGAGCGAGGTAGCTTTGTCTTTTTTCCACCAGATCCATCCAGAATGGTGAATTCTGCACACTTATCCTGCACACTTTCTCAGAATCACAGTGTGACTTAAAAGGAACCTTAGAGATCATCTGCTTCTAACCCTCTGCCATGGGCAGGGTCCCTTCCACTGTGCCAGAGCCCCATCCATCCTTGCTCCCACCAGTTGCTCAAGGGTTCTGGTGTCCCCTGGGTCCCTGTGTCATTGCCAAAGTGACTGTGATTCCTGCAGCACAGGACTGGGATCCAGAGTGGCTCCATCTGCAAAAGGAAGGAGGATGACATATCCCTTCATTCATGCAGCATCTCCCAATACAGTAAGTGTAAAATTAGATTTTGGATGTAGGACACAGCAGAGATTAATATTATGGGTTCTGGCCACAAGGATGTACTCCAGGCAGATGTGGTCTAATGGGTTTAGTAGAAGCATGCTGTGCATGTGTAGGTATATCACCAGGCCAGGTCCCTCGTGCTGGAACTGCTGCTTTCAAAAGCTAATGAGACAAAAATGTTAATTTAATGACCCATCTCCAGGAGTTCTCACAGAGCTCCCTCTCCCTTGGGATTTGGGAGTGAATTGAGATTTAAGGTCAGGCTGCTGTGGAAGCCTGATGTGTTGGACTGGAGTAGAGAAGAACAAAGGCAGTGCTAACAGTGGGTGGCTGCTATTTATACGCAGTGACTGAAACAGGTCCTCTGAAGGAGGGTATGGAGTTCCAGTAATGCTCACACAAACAGGTCCTCTCTGCATTTGTCCCGGTGTCCCCAGGCAGGTGGAGCACAAAGGGCCTGGCCCTGAGCTGTCTCCATGGTCAGGTTCCTGTGCCCAGAGGGAGCTGCCCCAACAGCCCAGTGGGGCTGGCACTGGGGACTTGGGACCACAGCCTCACACCTTTCCTGACACACTGATGAGCCTTCAACAGGCCAGCAAAACTCATCTGCTCTCATATCTACTTCCCTGGTGGTTAAAAAAAGAAGAATCTCATCTCATTTGAATCTCTGCCTGGTTCTCCCCCACCATCACATTCACTCAGATTCTCTCAGACCCACTGACCTTCCTTGAAGTCCTCCCCTTCCAGTCATATATCTGTTGCTTTAGCTTTAGGAAATAAGTGCCAGCCTAATGTCTATCAAATAACCCTAGCCAAAGTGAGATTCCTCTGAGTAATGGGTCCAAACTCATCATCTTTCTATACCAGAGATCACAGAAAGGAGTAAAACCAAAATACCTCTTTATTCCTATTTCATCTCAGGAAATGCTGAACGTGAAATCAGATCTCAGGGAGCAAACCTGGTCACTGCCACTTGTTCTGGCTGTCACTTGTCAATTTTGAGCTGCTCCTGCAGCATTTCTGTGCCTTGCTGTGTCAGTTTTGCTGTGCTCCTTGTCAGCTTCACAATAAAGAACAACGGGAAAAAATTGGCAACTGGCACAGGGAATCAGAGGTGGAATAAATTGATAAGGAGTGGTTAGAGAAGCATGAAGGCCTTGGAGCTCAAGAATGCTGAAAATCCAGCAAGGAACTAAAGATGTATTTTAGGCATGCAGTTAAAAACCACACAAGCTCTAAGACATCAGGAATGGTTCTGAATTAGAACAAAAGGTGAAGAATCTGTAAACATGGCCAAGAAAAGGTAAAATATAAGAGATGGTGCTAAGCTCCAGCAAAAGGAAGCCAGAAGAGGCAGAAATTATGGCAATCAAACAGAAAAACAGATTGCAAGTTTTTGCTCTTCTGCTCTGGTTAGTAGAGAAGAAGGAGCTGTGGGATGCCAGGTTGTGCAGAATAACTGTTGTGTGTCTGTCAGTGACTGCAGAGACATGGACAAAATTTTGGGAAGCCAGTGGGGTTTGAGTGCACGGTTTAAGCACATCCTAAACTCCTACTCACTAGAACTGCTCTGAAGGCTCATAGGCAATCTCCTGCTGCACCCTGGTTTTGTGTGGACCAGCCACTGCCACAGCATCACTCCCAGGGAAAGGAGAGCTCTGGTGTGCACACTAAAAGGGGAACAATGGTTAAAAGACCTTTGACTACCCAAAAAGGGTTTCAGAATAACAAATCCCATTCACTTGACAAGACAGTCGTGGTAACTCAGTGTGTTCACTGTATGAAGAGGAACATTTGGGGGCAGGAGGAATTCTGCAGCCCCATCCCACACAGCTCTGGTCACTGCAGTGGAACATTCTGGCACTGAGCCCCCAGCATCTGTTGGAACCAAAGTATTTTTAGTTGTATGTCTGCTGGGGATTCTAAGATTTCAAGAAATGGAAATTTTAACACATCCCTGAATGGGCTGCTCTCATATCTACACCCCTGGTGGTTAAAAAATAAGAATCTCATCTCATCTGAACCTCTGCCATTGAGAGGTTTTTGTTACTCCTGTATCTCTCAGGTAATGAAGATCCTTCTCTGCCTTGAGGAATTCCCTCTCCACTCACACACTTAGCACTAACCTCACTCTGTAAAAGCCTTGGGGATATGTGATGGTTGCCCCACGGTTCTCACTGTAGGATTCTTTTCTTACTAATTGCTTATCATTTTCATTGCAAAGGGGAACCATTAGGTTCATTTTCCAGTCAGGGTTATTTTCCTTCCAAGCTTAGGAAGTACTTGTAGTGCTTTTTTGGTTTGGTTTTTTTTTTTTTTCCTTGTAAATTTCAGCCAAAATGGTCCAGTATGTGCAAGAATAAGGAGAGGGAAGCACAACTTTTGGGTTGTTTATTTGTTTTTACTAGGTATTAAAAAAAAAAAAAAAAGCAGCCTGGATGAGCATTTGGTGTCTTTGTTTGGACATAAATTCCATGATACTTTGATGTGCTCTGATACCATCTTGCCACTTTAAAAAGCACAATAAAAATTCTGTTCTGTCTTCATAGCTGGGCTTGGTGAAATTACAGTGAACAAGGCAGTGTTTAGGGCCTTGCTTGGAATACCAGTGTTAAAGCAGAATGTTGAATAATGTCCCAATGCCCCAGTGAGTGTGCCCTGTCCCTTTTATGCCCCAGCTAAAGGTGATGAGTGCACCCAAACAGCCCCAGCTGAAGGCTGCAGCACAATGCATTGCAGAGCTTCGAGGTCTAACCAGTCTGGCATTCTCAGGCTGGCTCCATTTGGCCCTTTAACCAGTCTTGTTTTCATGTTGGATTTGCATGCAATGAGCCACAGGTTCACTTTATTTATTTATTCTGTCAGGGTCAGGCAGGTTTCCAGCCTGTGAGCCAGAGCTGGAGCCTCTCTGCATCCCCCTTTGGTCTCGTCCTTTCTCTGAAGGAGGGTATGGAGTTCCAGTAATGCTCACACAAATAGCTGCTCTGTAATTGCCATCATTCCCCTGGTATGTTTTATTGGCAAACATGGAGTGTGTCTGAGGCCTGCTCTCCATGCCAAGGGTTTTTTAAGATGTGCTGAGCACCTCTCTGCCTCGCTGAGTTCAGCTGGCGTTGACAGCTCCAAATACCTTGCAAGAGTAAGCACTTGGCATATAGGGCAAGTGAGACAATCAGCATTTTATGCATGTCAGGATGTGATCATGCTTGTTTTAATCCACTCTCCAGTAAGCTTCCTTGCAGAAAAACAGCTCTTGCACTTAATAAAGCCTGTGCCATCAACCAAACAGCAGCACAAGTGTAATTACAGGCTGTTTATGAGAAGGCTTTTGCATGAGAGAGTTATCTTTTGCTTTAGCCGTGTTCGTAGCCTATTACATTTTAGATGACTCAAAGAAGATTTTCTTTCTTGTTCATGTAAAACTGTGCCCCATCTTTTCATGCAGGTAATTGCATTATCTAAACACATGAGCTTCTCACACATTTTGTCAGAGGGGCCCTCCCAGTGCCAGGGCAGTGTCCCAGAGTGCCTGGCACAGATTTTATGGCAGTTAGTGCATCACACTCACCTGAGCACTCCAGTATTTTAGAATATTTCAATACAGTGTTCCCCACCATAAGGGGAACAAGGATTGAGGTCTCTGTTAATGGGGCTTTCCCCCATTTTCTGCTGACAAAGCACGTGTGATATTGACAGAGGAGGAGGAAAGGAATGACTGAAGTGAGATGGTGAAGAGACAGAACTCTTCAATCCTAAATCACATCATCTGTCCCTAAAACAAGCATTTTATGTTGGACAACCAAAGTGCTCTGCTGATGTTCCACACACCAAGTCTCTCTGTGTTAGCAACAGACCCCTGTGATCAGCGAAAAATAAATACATTTTTCAGTTTAGTTCTCCTTGGCACCAGAGAATCATTTGTATCACCTCACCACAGCAAGGCTGTGCTAGCATCCCTGACTGTGTTTAGAGAGCATTTTGTTATTTATCACCTAAAAGTGTGTTCTTCTCTGGAGAACTGCTGCTTTTAATGATAGATTTTTGGTGTTGTGAATGTGAAATACATCACAGTTTCGGGTATCTTTTTAATTTTATGGATGGCGCAGCTTAAAACCAGGTACATCAAATAAAATAACTACTGCTGAGAATGAATAAAAGTTGGCAGGTATGGCAGTTTAAAATAGCCCTATTTTCACCCTAAATATAGCCTGGTTTAATTGAAATCAAGTGGTAGCTATGAGACAGCTGCTATATCAAAGACCAGTGACAGCCTGCTGAGGTTAAAAGAATACAGGCAGCCTGTGTCTCTGCTGAGATAAAGTGGCATCACAGAGAGCAGAGCAGCAGTGAGATTGATGAAAAGTTAAGTTTTTAAAGCACTGATTTGTAAAGCCCTTATGCAGTTTTATTTATAGTTTATTTGTCTCTGTCCTCCCAATAAAACAGGTTTCATTCTGAAAGCAGAAGTGTGATGCAGATCCCCAGCTGATGTGAGCTGATTTAGCTCAGCTGGGAAGGGAGCCACGGATACAGAAAGTCAGTCAGGTGTCCCCCTGAAACTCTGCCAGTGCAGGAGCAACAAGGGTAGAATTTGGACTTTTTTCCATGTGAGTTTTTTAGACATGGGTATTTCAGGTTCATGAGGTCACACCAAAACCAGCTCAGGGTTTAGGGGAGAAGGGCACATTAAGACACCATCTGATGCTTCTGTGTCATTAAATAAGTGATCTAACAGTGATGATGTGATACCCCACTCTAACAGCACCATGCACAGAAACACCAGAGACTTAATTCCAGGGAGAAGATGTCTCCACAGTCCCAGGTGAAAAGTGGACACTTTTTAATATCCCACTGCTTTCAATATTCTCTAATTAACAAGCACTTCTTTTAATTCTCATGCTTTCTGGTTATTATTATTTTTTTAGCCTCATATAGTCTAAACTCCAATCTCTCAGACTTATCCTCCCTGGTAGCTACTGAAATTCTTTTTACTTGCTAGTACTTAATTAATATTTGCCATGTTCTTACTAAGGTAAGTCCATACTTTCTCATTATATGAAATTAAAAGTAGATGAGCTTAGTTCCTAAATAAGAGAAGCTTTAGAAAGATATAAACACCCTCACATATGGATTTTCTTTTGATTTTGATTCTCAGGAGAGCTCTTAAAACCTTCTACCAACTCTGTCAATCAAATAAATTGATGAACCATTGAGCCAGAGCTATGGCTACAAGCAAGTTCTGAGGTGAGCTCCTGATTCAGATTCATCATTCCTCCCTGCTATGGGGGTCCCTGCAAACACAAAAGATACCCACAGGAGGAAACTGAGAGTCTGCAAAGTGCAGGGCTGGCTCTGGCCATGGCCACCAGTGGCTCTGTAGGGAGAGCACACAACAGAGCCCCCACACTGAGCCTCTGAGCTCCCAGCCCCCTGTGCCTCAGCATCTCTCCAGCCAAAAATCATAGCTGGGATAAACAGCAATGTGACATTGCCATTGATGTGACGGTTGAGCAAAGAGGTTCAGTCACCCCTGCTGACAAAGAGAATTTTGCAGTTGTACCTCTGCATTTGGCTATCTCAAGTTTTGTTTTTCGTACACAAAACCAGTGGTTAAAAGGACGACATCAAAACTTTCAAATCCATATGAACAGAACACTTAATCAACCCCATAAATGGAGAAAAAGAGGACTTTCTCTGGCAGGCTGTGCTGCAGCTCTTGAAGAGTGAAGAGTACATTCATTATGCTTCTTTTTTGAAGGGAAGGATTTTCATCTTCTTTTCAATAGATAGCTTTGAACAGTTCATTTCACAAAACATTAGGAAGGAAAGATTTGGGGAAAATTGTATTTCTCTGCCTTAAAATTGAGTTATGGGCAGGGTGTTTGCCAGCTCATTTTTCTTGTTTGCGTGAAACAGACATTTGTGAGTTGTGGAAAATGAGCAATGGGAGGAGGAAGGAAATTGTCCAAGCCTATGTAAGAAGGTTAGATAGCATACTGGTATAATTTATAAGGATTTACAGACACTGCTGTGCTCCCATACCCAAGAAGGCCCTTGTGGACAAACTGCATGGTGTTTTTGCCTTGTGAGCCATCAAATCCATGACAGCCACTGATGGGTCAGCTTTTGTTTGCCTTGAGGTCATGGGAGCAGCTTTTAAATGAACAGCTCTAAATTCTGATACTGGCATTGGTGACTGAACCTGAGCTCTCAGGCTGGTGCCAATCACAGGGATGTTGGAGCCTGCAGCCTGTATGAGCACAGGGTGTCACAGTGCCAGGCAGGTCACACCTTTATCACAGGCAAGTTCCTCATGAACTTCTTGTGGGTCTTGGTTTGAACAGACAGGTGTCTGCTGAGGAAGGCAGGAGCCTCCCCTGAAATGGAAAATGTAAACTCCCTCCCTTTGAATGATTATAATTTTGAAATTAAAAAGCTCTCAGGCAAAGATATGGGAATAGGAATAACAGTTCTTTATTAGGGAAGAAAATAAAAATAAAATAAAAATGCAGCAATACAAAACCCACTGCCAGAGTCAGACCATGCCCTGTCCCCTGAGTGTCAGGGGGTGGCACAGCCCCATCCCATGGGGGCTCAGCCCTCCTGCAGTGCCAGCTGTGGCTCTGCTGCAGCAGGGATCCTGCACAAGGGGGGAGTTTTCCTCTGCAGCTCCAGGGCTGCTGCAGATGGGCCTGGGCTCCCTCTGGCAATGCAGGGCAGCAGAAAGCTGCTCCTCTGGCAATGCAGGGGGCAAAGGCTGCTGTGCTGTGCCAGGCTCAGATTGGATCCAGGGAGGAATGCTTGGCTCCTGCCCTGGGCGCAGCATCTCCCCATGGGATGCTGGAATTGGATCAGCCCTGCAGGGACACTCAGTGGCCATGGACAGCAGAGATCTCCTGGAGGGAGGGTTGGCTGTGGCTGAGATAAAGAAAAAACTGCCCCGGGAACAGCAGAGAACTGCACCAGCTCTGACAGATGGGGATGGAACACACACCCCCATTCACATCTTCCAAGCCAAGACATAGTGTCAAGAGTCAGGAGGGAGTCTCCTGTTCCAGCACGCTGGAGTTAGGAGGGACAGGCAGACAGAGCCTTCAGAAAGTTCTCCCTTGTGACTGGGTCAGGCTCCTTGTAAGCAGAAAACTCTGGATGTGCTGGCATCCAGCACAAGCCCTTCCTTGGCTAAGCAAATCCATGCTGTTCCTAAGAGGGTGATAAATTCTTCTCAATGCTCAGTGAGCTTTACAAGTGACTTAGACTTGGTTACTTCAGACTTTATGGACCTTGTTAACGTTATAGAAACAAGAAAGCAGAAGAATTAAGCATTTGATTATGCAAATTTGGGAGGACAGCAAGGATAATATATGTTGCTTCATTGTAGGAGCTAGTCTTTATTTTCTTAATATCTGAAAACATGAAAGAATAATTTCTTCCCTTATCAACTGCATGTTCCATTAGGAAACCACTTTGTCTTTTTCATTTTGAGCAGCTTTAGTTATGAAAGCACTCTGTGCCTAATTGGTTTAATAACAAATTCTCATACTAAAGATATATGGACTATATATATTGCATCAGCAAATAATATTTGTTAGCTCCTTCACTGGAAGGAAGGGGGAACACAACACGTTAGGCCTCTCCTGTTTTTACAAACTAATTTTGATAACCCACAGTAACATTTCCAAATTTCTTTATAAAGGAAAGGATGCTCTTGTTTCACTTGGAAAATGAAAGTCTCAGACTGTAATTAGTTTTATATTCACCTCATATTGGGAAGAAAGTAACAGAAGGGGAAGAAAAAAAAGGAATACTTTGTGAGCTGGCAGTCATTGAAAGGACTCAAAGCCACAAAATCTGCCCCTGATTTTAGTCTCAAACCTGAATCTGTGTTCAAGTCTGTTGAAGGTGCAAACATCAGTCACATCAGAACACTATGGATCCAAGTTTATTATATTGTAAGCTTTTCCTGGTTTATCTTTTCCTTTAACTCTGACAGGGGAAAAATAGGGGAGACTGGAAGAGGGAGTAGAACAGTGTGGATAGAGCAGAACACAACAGCCACAAATAATCCAATATTTCATAATTTAATTTCACACTCACTAGGCTGCAGAGTCCCCACTAGACTGTGGGGACAATAATCTAAGAAGGTTATTGGCTTGACAATGGTAACATCAGAGTTTAAAGACAGGTCTGGCAGCTTTCTAAATGTGAATGTGGGTCCTTCCTTCTCCCTCTATTTCTCTACTCAATATAGATTAAAGTGACCTCTGGAGATAAGCTCTACTGAACCTCCCCAAGTAGTTCTGCATTGTAGTTTTTATTTGTACAGTATGTGAAAGAAGAGTTCAGATTAAATTCCTGGCCTTTCAGAAAAGTTTGCTCTTCCTTAAAAAAAAAAAAAAAAAAAAGAAACAAAAAGAAAAAAGGGTATTTTATTTTAAAGCCAAAGCCTCTTTCATGGTCCCATGATCTCATGAGTTCTTTGGCTGGCCTGTGACCTTTCAACCTTGCACTACATGTTTCTTTTCTAAATTAGCTAGTGTTGAGACATCAATGGAGGAATATCAATGTTATTATAAAAGGCATCATTCTCTCCCAAAAATGTCAGTGTGAGTGAGTCATTGCACCTAACTGCTTAGCTTTTGTCAGGCAGCAAGGAAGATTTGAAAGTGTGCTCCAGGGTCCCCCAGTCCACCAACTCCTATTTAAAATGCTTTAAAAAGCCACGTCCCTGGCATCTGCTACCACAGAGGCAGGGGAACGAAGCTCTGCTCCTTTAGCCACAGAAGGAAAGTCCTTCCTAACACACAATTATGTATGTGGTGTGAAAATACATAGCTATCACAGGCAATTTCTTCTGAAGGCTGTGCTCAAAAGCAGCACTGTAAAAACAAACCAAGCAACCAACTAGTTGAACACCTAGTGGAAAGCAACTGAGTGTCCTGGTGAGTTCTGTCATTTCAAACACCCCATGTCTCTGCATCTCCTTGTATTCATGCTCTCTGGCATCTAGCAGGTTGAGGAAATTAAATCAGATTAAGAGCTCTACTTTTAATCTTAAGAAGATGGGTTTGTGTTGTCTGGCATCTTGAAAAAATCCAGCCCTGGGTGTTTATGCAGTGCTGAGCAAAGAAACAGTAACATTCCACGAGGATGTTTAATTAAGGGCACCTAATCCTGAGCCAGGATGAGCTGCTGCACCTGCACTGGCATCACTCTGTCTGCTGAGGGCTTGCTCCTGGAGAGCCTTTGAGATGACACAGCCATAGCAGATGCATTCAGTGTCTTTGTGCTACAAAATGCACAGAATGAAAACCACACTGGCCCAAATCCACTCCAGCTGTTCCTCTGCTCAAGTGCAGTTACATCAGCAGTGAAGCTGGTGCACATTAAAAATGTGTGTCACCTGGTAATTATCTTACTGACAGTGCATGGGGAGGACACAGCTCCAAACTCCAGGTCAGATTTTCTCCCCTGTGTGTGGAAAGCTGCCCAGCATTCGCTGAGCTGTCCTGCCAGCTACCTGGTGCTGAGCCAGGCTTACCTGCTCCCCTGGCTGACACCAGCTGCTGTTTCCTGCAGCACAGACACGGCCTGGAGTGGGAGAGCCTCTGCTCTGAGCTGGAGGTGTTGCTTTAGTCCAGCCCTGTCAGTGTTTCCTTGTTGTGGTGCAGGGAAACTCGAGCTCTCAATGTGAGTGATCAGTGAGCTCTTTTATTGATTAGAGCACCAGATATTTATTTACAGCAGTAATAAGCTCATGAATATTCTGTAATCTTAACAGTCTATTGGTTATGCTACAGTATCAGTTCTTCTTCATTCTTTGAGTGTTACAGCTCTTGTTCTTATGTCTTTTTCACTACTTGATATCGTACTACAGCTATGCTTAAGGACACAGTGTTTTGCAGGTGCAGAAACTTAGATTAGCTAAGTCTAGTACTTCTCTAGTCTCTAATCAGCTAATATTCTAACATTTCCTTAAGTCAGTTTCCCTAGAAAAACAGGTTATGTTGTACCTAACTGAATGTGAGGGGGGAAAATACAAACTTGAGCAGAAATTGAGGTAATTTTATTAATTCATCGAAGTGCTTTAGTCTGTGGTGTTTATGTAGCAACAGCTGAGGAGAAAGTGCCAGCTCAGAAGTTCCATTAGGGATGCCAGATGCCATATTGTGACTCCACACTTTTTATTTTCTCCTTTTTTCCAGTCTCCACTATTTTTCCCCTGTCAGAGTTAAAGGAAAAGATAAACCAGGAAAAGCTTACAATATAATACACTTGGTTCCATTGTGTTCTGATGTGACTGATGTTTGCACCTTCAACAGACTTGAACACAGATTCAGGTTTGAGACTAAAATCAGGGGCAGATTTTGTGGCTTTGAGTCCTTTCAATGACTGCCAGCTCACAAAGTATTCCTTTTCTTTTCTTCCCCCAAAGAGAACTCTGTTAGTTTCTTCCTAATCTGAGGTGAATATAAAACTAATTAAGAGGCTGATTGAGACTCTTTCAGTTTCCAAGTGAAACAAGAGCATCCTTTCCTTTATAAAATTTGGAAATGTTAATGTGAGATATCAAAATTAGTTTTTCTTCTCAACTTTTTAATCTCAAAGACATCTGGGCTTCTTATCCCACACCCATGAGCCTTGGACCTGTGCTCAGGAACAGGCTGTTGAGCTGGCATTCCCAGGAACAGAGAGTGTTCCTGCTCCTGTTTTCCTTAGCCAGTGCCACAGACAGACGACAATGAGAACGAGGGGCGATTTTTACCTGAAAAATCTCTTTCAAAACCAGTTAGGTTCAGGATATAACCTCTTGAATTATAAGAGGAAGCCATCTGATTGCAGCTTTTGCAGGAAGGGGGAAGGAATCTTCTGTATATCACCATAGGGGCATGCTAAAAAGGACACATTTCTCATCTAGTTTTGGAGGCCATTTTTGAGCCATTTCATACTATGAAAGTCTGGTATTTTCTGGGGTCCCCTGTGGCAGGAAGGAATGAATCTGACTCTATGTTCTTAGAAGGCTTATATTATATTATATTATATTTATTATATTATATTATATTATATTACATTACATTACATTATATTGTATTATAGATATTATACTAAAACTCTACTAAGGAATAGAGAAAGGATTCTTACAGAAGGCTACAGAGAATGATAATAAATCTCATGACTCTCCAGAGTCTGACACAGCTGGACAGTGATTGGTCATTGAGTCAAAACAATTCACATGAAACCAATCAAACAACCACCTGTTGGATAAACAATCTCCAACCTCATTCCAAAGCAGCCAAACACAGGAGAAGCAAATGAGATAATATTGTTTTCCTTTTTCTCTGAGGCTTCTCAGCTTTCCAGAGAAGAATCCTGGGCAAGGGGATTTTTCAGAAAATATGATGGTGACAATCAAAGCTCTGCTTATCAAACATAAATCAGATTCAAGTGCCATGTCCATATTCTTTGTTCATTGCTGTGTATGTTTTCGAGAGTGGGAAAAACTTTACGCAAGTTCCCAGAAAGGATGAAATGTACTTCCTGGGGCAGACCCAATTAACAGCAGTTTCTCTAAAAAGTTTATGGCATTTATTTATTTTTTGGCCTTTAAGACTTCTTTCTACTGGGAAATCTCTGACTCTTATATAATACAAGTACAGTCTAGCAGGGTGGAGTCATTAAGCAATACATTCCTTTAAATCGCTGCTGTAAAATTGTGTGGTTCAATTCAAAACACAGCACAGAGTGGCAATTACCTGCATTAGCCTGATTCTCTGTCTGAAATTACTTAGTTGCTCCTAATATTCCTAGTGCTAGCCACACTGGGGAAATGAAAATTCCATTTGAAGGGAATCTGTCTGTTCCACCAAAGGTCAAAGAGCAGCTTGGCACAGCCCTGGCGTACACTGCTGCACTTGTGCTCTGTGCAGCCCCTCTTCCTCTGTTCCTCAGCAGCCAGAATTGGGATTTTCATTGCCCTGGGGCCTCAGTCTGGCTCCCTCAAGACCTGGGAAGGGTCTCCAGCTCTGTACATCCACTGAACGCTATCCCTGATTAATTAATCTGAGCACACAAATCCCAAAAGGTCTTGGTATTTTGGGAAGGCAAATGGTGTCTTACAAAGTCAACTGAGATCAAGCTGGATTTGTCAGTTGCCCATAGATGCCCCAGCAATTTGAAGGGATTGATCTGATATTTTTGGTGATCAAAACAACCAGGCACGTGCTGTTTGTGCACGTCAGGAAAGCTTCCTGGGGGAATGTGAGCAGAGGGGAGGAGAAGATGTCAGATTTCCACTGAAGGGAGAGCCAGTGAAGAAGTAAGTAGCTGTAGATAGCAAGGTGTAATCTAGTAAATCCTCTGAATAACTTAATTAGATTTGATTCAGCAAAACACATGTCCAGCTTCTGCTGAACACCAGCCAGTGTTGGGGGGGCAGGGGCGTTCATGAATCCTGCAGGAAACAGCTACTGCAGAGATTAAAGGAACTGGGCAGGAGAGGTACTGAGATAGTCCTGCTTTGATGGAGATTTTTAATCTAAAGGTGCCAGATTTGCTGATGCTGCCAGAGAATCAAAAGTATCATGAAACTGGCTAAGGGGAAGGGGCAGAGGGTTTCATGACATGAGGTTGGGAGGAGTGAGGAAGCTGTAGCCCAGTCAGGCTTTGCCCATCTCTTTTCCTTACTCTCTCCCCACTCTGTGTGAATTTTGCACTTGACACATAAGGGGAAAAAGTAGAAACACCACTGAATTCAGGGGAGAACGCACTGTTCTTTTATGTGGCATCAAAGATACGGGGCAATTTTGAAAAAAGTCTGTGTTTTTTCCTGTTTAGGTTTTGCTGTCAGACTCCAGGTTGCTGTAACTCAGCATAGGTCTATTTTGCAGCCAGCTGGAAGTCTGGTGGGCGTAACTGCATTGCTGCCTGTACAGTTCTTGACTTGCATCAAGGTGAAAAAGAGAGGCAAGTCCACTGCATTGCAAAAGTTTTGGAAAGTGCTGGAGAAACAAAGATGTCCCTTGAAAACTGAGGTTGTAGAAAGCCTCTCTGTTCACTTCTTGTTTTTAAAGGGTAGCTTTCCCCCCTTGTGCCAGATGATTTGGCTTTTCTTCATCCTTCTTGCTTCATAATGCTTGGATCAGCTTTTTAGTGGGCAGTGCTTTTTGTCGGGACTGTCAAGAGGTGATCTCCAGAGCAGGATGGATTTTCTGTCCTTCCTCTGGCTATCTTGCTGCCTGGCTGTGTGCTTTTTGCCTCCTCTGCATTTTGTCTACTCATCTTTGTGTTTTACTCTGCCTTTTCGTATCTTTCCCAGTTCTAGCTCTTTCTGACTGTTTTTGGACAATCTTTTGTTTACTTTTTGCCAAGTTCCATTCTTTTAGTTGAGGATGTTCAGAAACTGGATCTGGTCCTCAGATATAGACAATCCAATTTACAATGGATGCCAAAAATACATTTTCATCACAACACTTTGAAGACATTTATTTCAATTTACTTAAAATGTGCCTAGATCTAACCCTGCATGTGTATAAAACTTCACAGCAAAATGAGACGTGCCTCATTGTCACTGTCATATTTTCTGAGAAAAATCCTTTTGCCAGGATTTCTTATGAGCTGAGAAGCCTCAGAGAAAAAGGAAAACAATATTATCTCATTTGCTTCTCCTGTGTTTTGCTGCTTTGGAATGTGTTTGGAGATTGTTTATCCAGCAGGTGGCTGTTTGGTTGGTTTCATGTGAATTGTTTTGACTTAATGATCAATTACTGTCCAGCTGTGTCAGGGCTCTGGAGAGAGTCACAGGTTTTTCATTAGTATCTTGTTATGCCTTCTGTAAGAATCCTTTCTCTATTCTTTAGTATAGTTTTAGTACAGTATGATATGATATGATATGATTATGATATGATAGGGTATTAGATGATTGATGTGATATGATATGATATGATATGATATGATATGATATGATATGATTATGATATGAGCCTTCTAAGAACATGGAGTCAGATTCTCAATTCCTCCTCTATCTGGGGGACCCTGAAAATACCACACCTCACCATTTAAGATTTGTTTGCTCAGGACTGGATCCTGCACAGACTTGCAGGTATCTTTTCTCTTGAAGAGCTCGTATCAGCTTGGGTTTAAATTTGTCTACTTATTAAGCTTCTCATTATGATAGCATGTGAGCATCCCAAAGGCAGGTGCTTAGGTAAGAAACACTCTTAGCCCTGTTTAATGGAGTTAAAGGAGTTAAATGACCTGCTGGTGGTCACTTGATGGCGGAGGTTTGCAGCAGAGCTTGTAGCTCAGCTGTAGCTGAGAGAAGAGGCTGGGAGCTGGCAGTGTGGCTGTGCTGGGGCTGGAGCCTGGTGTCTCAGCAGGGAACAGCAGCGAGTGCTGCACTCCCCCAGCAGCAGCAGCAGCAGCGAGACCCTGCTCCTGCCGCAGGCACCGTCACCCAGCGGGGAACCGAGGTGTATGGGAAACAGTCTGGCCTGTGAAATGATCTACAGCTCAGGGATGGCTCCAAGGGCAGACCCCAAGGGTTGCAGCCCCAGTTCTTCCCCCGCCAGCAGCTGTGTGGAGTGCACAGAGCTTTGTGCTGCAAGCTTGGGGTGCAGCCGGGGCTCACAGAGAGCTCTCCCAAAGTCACTACAGGCAGAGCTGAAAGCGAGCACTCGATATACAATGGCAACAAGTATCCAATCCCGGGCTTTGAGAAGGAAAAGAGGAAATGGGGTACTATTTTGGTCTCCTGTGTCCCCCACCCCAAGTTATTCTGTGCAGCCAGAACAGATAAAAGGTTTATGACTCTGCCTTTCTTCTCTATCAAGTACTTTGTCTCTTTGGAGTTTGCATTCCTGGAGTTCATTCCCCTCAACAGACTCAAGCGAGGCTGTTGTTACCCGTGTGTCTGCAAGTGTTTGATTTTCACTCTGGTTTTCCAAGAGGAGGAACAAGATCCTGGTGTTCCTCCAGTCATGGCAATGTAGGTACAGACTCCTCTGCTGCTTTTCTGCTGTTGTTGTACTTGGATTAGTTAGATGAGACCTCTGACATCGGTCTTCGAGTGATATGTTCAAAGCCTGGGGAGAGGAAAGGGCTATGGCTATAAAATTAAAATAAATCCCCAGGAGTACGGGCTGAAATAACCTCGTGCCACATAACCTACTTGGAATCTCTTGTGTGTGCAGTACTTCTGCATTTACAAAAGAGTTTTCAGTTAAAACAGGGTAATTCAGGCTTCATCCAGATATTTCCCCACATATCTCCAGGAACAACAGTATTTCCACATTCCAGAAAGCTCCCAAAGCAAGCTCCAAGCTGAGGTGTATTTTGGGACTCTGTGAGCCTCGGGTTTCTAAACTGTGCATCACTGAGAGACGATGCCAGAGGCCAAAAGGCACAGTGTCACCTGTGAGAGAATTAGGATTTGGACTGTATGGGTGGATCTGACTCAAAGCTGTTAACTTTTGGTGGTGATGATATGTCACCTCAGTCATGGTCTTTGTTACAAAATTCTCCCTGTCTTTGCAGGGATTTTCCCGTCCTCTTCATCTGCTTTGTTGTATCTCATAGATAAATCTAATTAGGAAGATTTAAGAGGAAATCATAGGGTGATTTCATAGGAAAGCAACAACTTTTCCCTACTGCCACCCTTCCACTCCCCGTGGCTCCTACTTTGCAGTCACTTCTCCCATCCCTCAGCAGAACAAGCAGTTCTGAAGCAATGGGATGAACAACAGCAGTTTCCCGTGTAGTTTCACACATCTGGTGACTGACTAGTCCAAAGCTACAATCTCTGATAAATTTTGCTACGTGTTGGGGAGCACGGTGATGGTGTTTATGTGCGGGGTTTCTGCTATCTTGTAAGGTTTAAGCCCACACAAGCGCTCCAGCTGAGGCACGGGCAGACTCCCTCCCCTTTTTTCAGAGAACAACTGCTCTGCAAAGGCTCAGGAGCGATCGCTGGGTCTTCTGTCTGTCGGGAAGCAAGTCAGACGCTGGCCAAAAGCCTGCGAGCTCATTTGGGGAAGCACACGGGCATTGCCTTGACACACAGGTGATCACATACGCCTCAGTTCTGCGGGAAGCAGCTCAAAACGCGGCTGGCAGAGCTGCAGAGCACCAGGTTCAGGAGCTGGCAGGCTGCTGTATGAAGTAAACTCCAAAGCTGAGAATCTATTGTAGAGAATTGCCTCTCTTCCCACATCCGCTCTTAAAGGGGCACTTTCAGTCTGCCCAGCACCTTGGGACTCTCCGGCTCTCAGCTGAACCGCTTTCTCCTCGCCGGTCCGAGTGTGCAATGATTTCAGTCTCCTGCGCGGCCGTTTCCCAGCCGCCGGGGGAACTCCGGCTCCTCGGGTGCAGCGCCGGGGCCCCGCCGCAGACAAAGAGCGGAGGGCTCCGTGCGCGCTGTCCTTGCCGAAGGACGGGGAGCGGCCCCGGGGCCGTGCGCGCCCCGCCCGCCGGGGATGCTCGGGGATGCTCCGGCGGCTCCGGGCGCGGCGCAGCGCCCGCGGCGGGGGCGCGGGGCGGGGCGGGCCTGGCGCGGGATTGGCGCGGGCCGCGTGATGCCACGTCCGGCGGGGGAAGCCCTGCCCGCCCGGAGCCGCCCCGCCGCCGCTCGGCGCGCAGGTGGAGCGGTGCCGGCACAGCCCAGCCCAGCCCGGCCCGGCCCGGCCCCGCGCGGGAGCAGCCCCGCAGCCCGCCCCGCGCCCCGCCCCGCCGCGCTCCGCCCGGCCCGGCGGCGCCGCAGCCGGCAGCATCGCGGCGGGACTGCCCGGGGATGCAGCCGCGCTAAGAACAAAAGCCCTCAGCGCGCTCTCGCTCCGGGGCTTTGAAGCGGCGCGGCCGAACTTGGATCTCTGCCCCCCCCCTCGGCCGAGCCGCGGCGGCGTCCGGGGCTGAACTCGCCGGCGCCTTCTCCCCGCACGCCGCGGGCAGCCGGGGCTCGCCCGCCCGCCGCCCTCGCCCGCCCGTCCCGTCGGGGCTGCCCGCGGAGGGGCCGCACCCCGCGCCGCGGGACCTTGGCTTTGCCCTTCGCACGGCAGGTGGCGGGGCCAGCGGAGAAGGATGCGTGTCTTCCCGTGGGGATTTTGGCTGCTGTGTGTCGCCTCCGCCCCGGCTCGCGGTGACAGCGGCAGCAAGGCGAGGAGCTGCGCCGAGGTCCGGCAGCTGTATGGAGCCAAGGGCTTCAGCCTCAGCGGCGTGCCCCAGGCCGAGATCTCCGGTGAGTCCCGCGGGGGCCGAGGGCGCCGTGCCCGGCCGGGGCGGCCCCGGGGCCGCTGCCCGCCGGGGGATGCCCGGGCACGGCTCGGGAGCCGCGGGCGGGGGAGCGCTCGCCGCCCCACGCAGGAGTTTGGCTCGGGTCGTGGGCGGCGAGAAGTCGGAGCGGAGAGGGTTCCCCGGGAGCCGGGCGGGCTCCTCTGGCCCTCTCGGCACCGCCGGGAGCCCTGCCCGGGCTCAAAGGGTCCGTCCCCGGCGGTGGAGATGCGAACGGAACTGTGAGAGCGGGGGGTGGTCGCGCCAAGTGTTCAGCGGTGGCTCTTTCTTTTTTCTCATTGTCTCGTTGCTTCTGTTCTGAGTACAACTGAAACGGGTTTCAGGGTTTTGATTCGGAAATCAGGGTAATCGGAGTGTAATGGATTTTGGTATCGGAGCTGGAAAACGCCACGAGGTTCTGAGAGAGGAATTGATTTATTTAAATCTTCTTCTGGGTGGGAGGCAAACGCGTAAATGGTATTTGCCACTTACTAAAAATGAAGCAGGAGTAAAATGACTGTGTCAGACGTGAAGTGCAGAGGAAACCCGTGCAACCTACATTAGAGTGTGTCCTCTTGCCTTCATTCGGGCTTTCGATAAATCTTGGTTGATTTCCTCCTCTTTGTAGAAACAACTGAAATAGCAAAGAATATTCAAGGTCTGGTTTGTGTTGGGTTTGGATTTGGTTTTTTTCTCTGAAGGCTTGGGGAAAATATGCTGATGCATTGTAGGACCTTTTAAAATTCTCATCAAAGTTTTGATACACCAACTTGTGACCCATATCCAAGAGCCTTCCCCTCACTTGGGGGGAGCTTCCTCCTTCAGACAAAGCATAAAACATGCAGGCGTACGTGCCAGAGCCAACCCACAGGGACACCCCAGTAAAACTGCAGTTTGTACTGCACATCTAAGCTACACGATGCCTTATGTTGAATATTTCATCAGGTAATTTTTCAGAGAAACCAATTTGTTTTGGTCTGACCAATGAATGGAGAAGGCTGAACTATATATATGCCTCATAAATGTGAATAAATTAATACCTTCTTTGTCGGCTTACAGCTGAGAGTAAATTTCCAAAGTAAAACGAGCAGCCCTCAAAGTTAAACAGTGGGGAGTTTCAGAATCATTTGAACATCACTATTAATGGAATAGCACTTCAGCTGAGCAAGAAAGCGGCTTTTTATGAGTTTGCATCTAATTATTGCAGATGTGAATACATTAGCTGTCGTGTTTCAAGTGGGAAGTTCTTGGAAGGCTGAATGTTTACAAACACTGCTGGAGGTGGCTGCAGCTTGCACACGGGATAGTACTACGGGCAGCCAGCGAGGCTCGCCGCAGCTGCGCTCGCAAGGAGCGCGTATCGCAGGTCAGCAGCCACTCCAACGTCTTGCACCTGTGAATTGTGGAGGTTCCAGGAGTGTCAGGACACAGATTTCCAGGATCCAGGAGTTCTGGTTCCTGCTGTGTGTTGGTACACAGGCTGGTGGGCTCAAGGCTCAGTGGTTAACATTGGAGTATCAAACCGGGCGCCTCTGGCTGTTTCTGTAGACAGGGAAACTCTGTAGATAAATGCCATGAAAACTTGAGGAGTACTGCATGGAAAGTAATAGGAAGAAGTGCTTGAAGGAAGAAGGTCCCACACATAAACCTGCTGCTGCTGCCATTAGCCTGGTGTATAAAACAGCTGCCAGACTTGATGATTTTCATTGGGAATTACCTCCTGACCCGTGCACATTCAGGAACGCACTTCTGTGTTGCTGTATTACTTGCCCAGTGCAGTTAAAACATCAGTGAGTGTAGATATAACCTTAGAAACCCCTGACAAAGCACAGTGTTGTGTATCCTCTGTGCTTCTTAGCAGCTGTGCAGGTTCGTGCAAAGGTTGGTGCCAGTTTTGCTGCCTCCAAGAAGAGGAGTCTCAAGAGCCTCCTTGCAGTATCCTCACACGTACCAAGCACAGGATCATGCAGTTTATAATTCCACATTTGCTCGTCGCTTCAGGCTGGTTTCAGTGGCAGCAGTTCAGCTTGCTGACCGTGGGGGTGTCACCTGCATGGAGCCTTGTCAGGTGACACCCCTGCCACCTGTGAAGGCATCCCCGGGCACACTGCTGAGGAGGGGCAGGTGTCTTCTGCCATGTCTCAAGTGAAAGGAGAGGGAAGGGTCTTAGGTTGTGCCAGGGCAAGTTCAGATCAGATATTAGAAAGAAATGTTCACAGAAAGGGTAGCTGTGCATTAGGATGAGGTGGTGGAGTCACTCAGTGTGGATAAGGGGTTGTTTTGGTGGTGACTGGATGAAATTATATTGAAGGGTTCTTCCAACTTTGGTGATTCTGTGATTGGGCAACTTTGCCAAAAGTTAAGAGATGTAGATGAAGTGGGTTCAATGTTGTTCCAGTTGGATGTGTGCTGAACTTTCCTGATAGTGGCTTTCTCCATGTTTTAAGAACTACCCCATGAACCATGTTTTTATTTTATTTCTGAGCTGTCTGGAGACAAAAGCCCTTTCCTTTGTCCCTCTCCTTGCTGTTCCTTCCCTCCATTGCTTGCCCTGAAGCAAAGGGGAACATGAATTTCGTAGCCCTGTGTCCTTGTCCCCAAAGTGGTGCTGACCTTGCTCCTGTCTGCCTGTACCTGGCTCCAGGCACTGCTTGGTGTGTGTTGGTGTCACAGCAGCCCAGCCCCAGGAGCCAAACCCCACACTGCAGCCCAGAGCTGCCCTGCAGAAGGAGTTCAGCGAGCTCCCAGCAGGCAGGCTCTGACTCAGACTGAGATTGGCTGTGTTTGTGTTGGGTTTAGAACACTTACTGCACGCTTTACACCTTCTAATCTGTATTCTTAGTTATGATTTAAGGGGATTATGAATAATCTAGTGTCTCCACAGCTCACCAGAAGGTAGTCCCTGCTTGTGGCTGCACGGATCAGTTGGAGAAGAGTCACACAGTTATTAGCTGGCTAATAGATAAGCATCTGATGCAGGGATAGACTCTTGGCTTACCAGATTTCTCATGAACCACCTAGACAGGGTTTCCTGGTTTTTTGCTAATGTTGTACAATGCCTTTAACATGTCTAAGCACTTTAAATGTGTCAGGTGCTGTTATTAAGTGTGTTTAGGGAATACACAAGGTGTTATATCTCAGTACTTTGAAGTCAATGGCAAAATTCCCAAACATGAAAGCAGTGTCTGCTCGTGTTAGCAGTCCTGACAGACAGCATGCACCCAGAGTCTTGGGTGAAGATCTGCCTACCAGAAAGTTTCTAATGCTGGGGGAAAGCCCCCTGCTCCTTGAGTTTGGGAAAGTTACACCACTTGCTCCCATGAGATGTACTACTAACTGGATCAGAGCTTTCCCCAGTGCTGGGGAGCATTCCCACTCTCCTTTTGGTTGACCCACACCCCCTTTCTCTGATTGCTACAAAATAAGGGAAACAAACCAGTTTGAGAACTTCCAGTTTTTCTGTTTCCTCTTAAGTTTTCTGAAGGCAGCAGCTGTTCCTCCTGTGTCAAGTTCCTGCTGCCCAGACACCATCCCCCCACTGGGGTCCCCTGCTCTGGGGGTGCTTCTCAGTGCCTGTGTTAGGGACTGGTTACCTCAGGCTCACAGTGTGGCTTGTGATGGAGGACAGTGAGCCTATACCACCACAAAATATTGCCCTGTGGGGGGGTATCCAGCTTTCTCTGACTTATGGGAGTGTCTTGGGGTTACTGATGTTGGATGGGTGACTGCTCCCCAGTGTCTCGAGCAGAGGTAGCTCCCTCATGGACTGGAGAGGAGCTGAGGGTTTTGATTTGATGTGAATGTGCTTGGCCCTTGTTCTCTGTTTGGTTTTGGACTTCTGCTCTGGTTTGTTTATTCCTGAGACTAATTGTCTAGCCACTAGACATGGCTTGCTGTTAGGTTGATCTTGTTGACATGGGCGCTGGGTGCAGGGCAGCCAAAGAAGAGGAGGGTGCAGAAAAAAGCCGTCTGGACTTTGCCAGGCTGCCCATCCAGTCACACATCCCACACAGATCCTCCCCTGGCTCCCCAGCTGAAAGGAGTCAGAACAATTGTTTTAACCTTTTAGTCCTTTTAGGCTGTGTAATTAGGTTTTATGATGAAAACCTTGTCAAGTGTATGTGTTTGAGCCCTTTAGAGAAGTGTTATCTAAGTAGAGAACAGGTCTGGCAACCAGCTGGGACTTGATCAGGCTCTTGGAAGGGGGTAATGGAACTTCATCTCTTGGAGGATATTTCAGCTGCTGGCTCTTCTAAAGTGGGAGAAGCCTACGTCTGTGGTTTGGAACCTAAAATCTGGGGCTCCTCTTCCCAAGGAAAGGTCTGTACCCATGACTAAAAGGGGCACTCCAGGGCTTTTTGAGGTGGTCATTCCATTTGGGTTGTATTTCCTCAGGGCAGAGGGATTTCTCAGGATCAGCTCCACGGAGGACTCCCAGATCCAACAGCACCCTGTGAATGAGCTGAATTCCTTCGGAGCAGATCAGAACGGTCTTTGTGGCCTGCTGGCTTTAGAGTGCTGTTTCTGACGAGGCAGAACACAGGGAATTGTGCCTTCTGCTCCGTCTGGGAGGTGTTCTGGTGGGACTGTCTGGGGAGGCGGTGAGCGGTACCGGGCACTGTGCATGCCCCGTGCCAGTGCTGCCCGAGTGCGTGCCCGGAATGCTCCGGGCCAGGATCCGTACACTGGGATCCCCCTGCAGGGCACTGGGCATTGGGATCCATCCCTGCAGAGAGCCTGTACATTGGGATTGCTGTACACTGGGATCCATCCCTGCACAGAGCCTGTACATTGGGATCCCTGTGCTGTACATTGGGATCCATCCCTGCGCAGAGCCTGTACATCGGGATCCCTGTGCTGTACATTGGGATCCATCCCTGCACAGAGCCTGTACATTGGGATCCATCCCTGCAGAGAGCCTGTACATTGGGATCCATCCCCGCACAGAGCCTGTACATTGGGATTGCTGTACACTGGGATCCATCCCTGCACAGAGCCTGTACATTGGGATTGCTGTACACTGGGATCCATCCCTGCACAGAGCCTGTACATTGGGATCCCTGTGCTGTACATTGGGATCCATCCCCGCACAGAGCCTGTACATTGGGATCCATCCCTGCACAGAGCCTGTACATTGGGATCCCTGTGCTGTACATTGGGATCCATCCCTGCACAGAGCACTGTGCACTGGAATCCATCCCTGCACAGAGCCTGTACATTGGGATTGCTGTACACTGGGATCCATCCCTGCACAGAGCCTGTACATTGGGATTGCTGTACATTGGGATCCATCCCTGCACAGAGCCTGTACATTGGGATTGCTGTACACTGGGATCCATCCCTGCACAGAGCCTGTACATTGGGATTGCTGTACATTGGGATCCATCCCTGCACAGAGCCTGTACATTGGGATCCCTGTGCTGTACACTGGGATCCATCCCTTCACAGAGCCTGTACATTGGGATTGCTGTACACTGGGATCCATCCCTGCACAGAGCCTGTACATTGGGATCCCTGTGCTGTACATTGGGATCCATCCCTGCACAGAGCCTGTACATTGGGATCCCTGTGCTGTACATTGGGATCCATCCCTGCACAGAGCCTGTACATTGGGATCCCTGTGCTGTACATTGGGATCCATCCCTGCACAGAGCCTGCACATTGGGTTCGCTGTGCACTGGGATCGCTGTGCATTGGGATCGCTGTGCGCTGGGATCGCTGTGCATTGGGATCGCTGCACATTGGGATCCCCGCACGGAGCCTGTGCATTGGGATCGCTGCGCACTGGGATCGCTGTGCATTGGGATCGCTGCGCACTGGGATCGCTGCACACTGGGATCGCTGTGCGCTGGGATCGCTGTGCACTGGGATCCCCGCACGGATCGCTGCGCACTGGGATCGCTGCGCACTGGGATCGCTGTGCACTGGGATCCCCGCACGGATCGCTGTGCACTGGGATCCCCGCACTGGGATCGCTGCGCACTGGGATCGCTGCGCACTGGGATCGCTGCGCACTGGGATCGCTGTGCACTGGGATCCCCGCACGGAGCACTCTGCACTGGGATCACTGCACACTGCGATCCCCGCACGGAGCGCTGCCCTCTAGCGGCATTCCCGGCCCGGGATCCTCCTGCCGGCTCCCGCGCAGTGCTGTGCGCTGCTGGCGTTATTTTTAAGAGAATCTGCTCTTCTGTCGCTGTGAGATGGATGACTAAGCTCTCCACCACGTAATTATCCTTATCAGCTGTGTCTGAAAAAAAAACCTCTATTTCAACAGCTTCTTTTGTTGGTGAAGCAAAAGCCTGCTATTTCTTTTCCCAGAAAATTTGCATGGATGTATTGCTGGAGACACCCACCAGCACCGCTGTGTGAAGCTGCAGAGCTCACCTCATCTCTCCTTTTCCTATTCCTGCCCTGCAAGTGCCCTGTTTTATTTAAGAACACGTGTCAGTCAGTGTCTGGGTTCTCTGCATGGGCTTGATAGGAGATGTGTGGCTTTTGGCAGCGATTATAAAACAGTTGGTTTGATGTTCTATTGCTTTCAGTAGCATTGTCTCACATGGAGGGGACCAGATAGATGTACTCCTCTGGGTGATTTCAATTATTAAGTGTGCTTTGACTTACCCAAAGGCAGGGTGGGAGCTGGTAACTTCCTTATCAAAAATGTGTATTTAAAGCTAGAGGTTTTCCCTTGTAGGTCACAACAACGATAACTGGAAACAGAAACAAAGTCCCTGGAGCACTTGCCCATGAGCAGCAGCTGAGCACAGGCTCTGTGCCCAACCCACCAGTGCCCACTGGGCTGGGGAGGGGGGTTGAGGATCATCTATTTTTATTGTAGCATCAAATTGCATTAGGCACAGTGTGGCAGGGGAAGGCAGGATGAAAGGATGGCTCCAGCCTCAGAGAGCTGTTGGTCTGAGCAATATCCTGGCCCTGCTGTCTGCAGTGGTCTCAGCACTGTGCTGCAGTTCTGCTCTCTGGCAGCAGCTCCTGTGTTCCTCCCCTTGTCCTGTGGGGCTGGGGATGTGAGGAGCAGGGTGGTTGGGGGAGTGACTGACAGGTGTCACTGGCACAAAGAGAAATTTTGTGTTTGCTTCCAGCATTCAACTGAGAATTTCAGGGGAAGAGCAGGGAAATAGACATCTCAATTCTGTGGAAATCCACAGGCTTCCTTGGGGAGAACAGCTTTAATTTCTGTTTGCTGCCCAGGTCCCTGCTGAATGCTGCGTGTTTCTGTATATTGGGTTTCTTTCTTTGCCCCATGGGATGCTGCTGTGTGCATGCAGCAGGCAGGTGGCCCCAGGGAGGGGATACTGTCAAAACAGCAGGCTGCTCTGGCTCTGCTGGCTTTGCCCAACTCCTGTGACAGGACAGGTGTTGCCTCCAGACTGTGCTGCTTTCCTCCAAGCAGCTCCCCAGGTGATGAGTGCTCCTGTTGCTGCTGCTCAGGGGAGCCCTAACAAAAGCCCCTTCAGCGAGGTGTCCTGTCCTGTCCTGATGGCAGCACGTCCAGCCCCACAGCAGCAGGGCTGGGCTCTCCCTGCCTGGGCACAGCAGAGGGGCCTCTCCTGTCCCTGCAATGTCCCGTCCTGCCCAGGGCACAGATCAAACCCAGAGTCACCTTCTTGGCTTTTCCTCTGCAGGAGCTTCTGCTCAGTGTTAATTCAGAAAGGGGCTGGATGTGCTAATTCTGGTTGGGTGGCAGGAAAGTCACCATCAAGTGCTCTCCTCAGCTTTCAGCTGCCCCTTCTGAACTGCTGCATAGATTGAGTCTTTCTGAAAATCCTAAATCACTCCTTTCTACCTCTGCAAGTTAAGCAAGAGTTGGGCCTTTTTTGTTTTAGTTTTCCTCCAGATATTGACTCCCAGGCACAGCTGTGAGAAGGAAGGAGAGGCTGAGTGGGCAGCTGGTGGGGCAGACACCACCTGCGTGCATGGTGGCTTGGAGCAATCCATAGCAATCCCTTCACCTTTAAATTTACCTGGGGAAAAGTGACACTTTTGTTTTGCTCTCTGTGTCTTACTGATGGCTGTGAGGTAACTCTGCCCCAAGCGGAGAGACACAGGGAGGGCAGATCCTAAAACTTGCAGGAACCCTCATAGCAGTTGCCTGAAGCGTTCTGTAGTTTTTGTTTGTTATTCCACCGTGTTTTGTAGTTGTTTGCACAGCACTGCTGTAGCTGCCATTGTGTTAAAAAAATTCCCCCTCAAAGTTACAAAAAATAGATAAAATTCAAAACTCGGTGAAAGCAGAAAATCCCCTCCATTCTCTGTTAGCTGTGAAGGACAGACCCCCTCTCCTCTGATGTCTGTATACCCTGACACTGTTGCTCAGAATATGTTTTATCCCTGACAGGTGAAACCTGTCTTTAAGTAACATTTGATTCCCAGGGAATCAGGTTACCTCTGTTGCCAGATTGTTCTGCAAAAAATAATGAAGCTTTAGACTGCAGGCACTTAAAATTCTTGTCTGAACGTGACAGGGCTGTGAGCTTGGTCAGTCACTTCTGCCTGGTAATGTGTTCCTGTTTTACTTGGAATTCTTCAGATATGGAAAACTTTTCTTTCTTAAAGTTGAAATAAGCAGAGTGCTGTGACAGTTTTTCCCAATGCTCTTGCTTCTGAGTTTTAAAACATACACTCCACACAACTGTGTTGCTTGTATAGAAATTATAAAACTAATTTGATTTTATGTGCCTTTCTGTATAGTGCAGTGTGAATCAGAAATACAGAATTAGCCAGCTGTTACAGGCTCCTGTGCTAGCAACGTGAGTAAAACCAGTTTTCAAATTGCCATGCATTCTTCTGAAGTATAAAAAAGAGAAGAAAACAACAACAGAAGTTTTGCTGTGGTTTTGGGGAGCAGCATGGTAGTACTTATGTAGACAGTCAATCTTTTTTATTACTAAAATGCAAATACTCTATGACAAATAGTTTTGGCTTGCAAAAAATTAGTATTGTATAGGATTGTAAAACTATCCTGTATAATTCAGTTGGACAGGCGTATTTCTAAAATATGAGTATTTTAGAAATTCATAGCTGTAGTTTGTCGCTATAGGATATGAAATAACATGACGTGGACATGCAGCTCTCTCAGGGTAATAAAGGCACTTTTCATTTCTGACTCCAACATTTATAGATTTCCCAAAGTGACAGTGGGTTGGAGGGTGACAGTGCCACCTCTCTAATGACACTGGACAAACCAACAGTCCATCAAATTTCTCCTCCTCCAGAAAAGAATGCAAAACAATGAGTTATTTACATAAACTGTGTGAGAAAGTTTGTTACAAGAATGTAAACATCAGAAGGCTTAGGAAATCTTAAAAAACCAGGGCAACAGTAACTGTCATTCATAAATAAATCCCAATAAAAGCGCTGTCAGAAATTAGCATTAATTTCACATTTTTAAAGGTACTGCTACAAAGAGGCTACTTCAGTCTCTTCTGCTCTGGGTTCATGTTGCTGTGCTGAGGCTCGCAGCGATTCCATGGTGTCATTGGTGCTGGGGTGGGTGCCCAGCACAGCGGGCTCCTGAGCCAGGGCTGCTCCTCCCCAGGTGAGCTGTGGGGTGCAGATCCCCATCTGGATGCAAATCTTCACCGTGGAGCTGGAAAAGCCACTTCACTTTTCTTGTTTCAGCAGTTTCCTCTGCCATAAACGCTAAATTGGAATGAGGGAGCTTGAGTAAAGCACGGGAAGTTTGGTTTATTAAACTCCAGTCCCTCGGTGTGAGAGCAGGGGTCTTCTCCCCCGATGGAGTTGCTCACTGTGCACAGCTGTGTGAGTTTAAAACAGTTGTAGAACCAGTTTAGATTTTTACAAACATCTGTTTGGCTTTGTGACAGAATACCAAACAGCCCCTGCTAAAAGCCCCCCTCTCTCTCTCCCCTGCATTTGCGGGAGGTCTCAGAGAGGCTTCCATGATGAGGGAGGAGGAGGAGGTTGGTATTTTTATTAGAGAGGCTCTCAAGGCCAGAGCACAGCTAAGGGACTCATCTGCTGTGCATTTGAGAAGGGCTGCACAATGGTGGGAACCCACGGGTACAAATCCCACGGGCTCAGCTGCAGGCTCCCCCAGCCTGTGCCCCATCCTGGCTGAGGGCAGAGGGGTGGGACAGTGCCCCAGCTGCTCCTGGCTTGGGGGATTGCTGTGGAGGAGACCTTGGGAAGAGCCTGGGGAGGTCAGAAGAGTGTTCCAGTTTGCCTTTTGCAAGTGCTGGGCTCAATGATCTCAGAGGTCCTTTCCAGCCTAAGCAATCCTGTCACTTGTGGCAGGTCTGTTCTGTGCCCCAAACACAAAGTGCTGCAGGTGTGTGTGGCTGCATGCTGGGCTTGTGAGGGGTGGTGTTACCTGGAGTGTGCCCAGTGCCCACAGACACACCTCTCATGCAGGCAAACTGCTCTTTGGGGCACAGTGTGATCTCTGGGTTTGATGTAGCTGTGCCTTTGCTTGATGTTGCTTTAAATGTGTCCATAAATGGAGGAATCCCAAAGCTGGGATGCATTGCTCTGCTTTCACAGTTGGTATAAAAGTGCCATTGGCATCCACAGCTTGCCTCTGCCACCCAGCTGCTGTGTCCCATTTGGACAGTAGCACAGGGGACAACTTGTTTTGCCATATCCACAAGTCAGTGTGTGTCCTGCAGTGCTCAGTTGTGGGGTCACTGGAGCCCCAAATGTCTCTGTGCCAAGCCTTTTGTATCAAGATGACCAAGTGGACTGACTGTGCTGCTCCTTGGGGCAGTGCATTCAGAGAAAACCTCATCCAAATGTTGACAGCACTTCTGCAGAACTAATTAAAATGAAATTTTTTGGTGAATCTTCACAGGTGCCAGCAAATATAAATAAGCAAAGCTTAAGCTATGACTTTATTCTTAAAATAAACAGAGAGCAAACACCTTTTGAGAGGGGGCACATTTTACTTGTAAACCAGGGGAGAAAGGCACTGTGTTGAAATGCAGTATCACTTCTCCCACTATCCTGGATCAGCTGTCTGGGAGCTTGAGTTCTGGTTTAATTAGTAACACTGCTGCTACTGTTTGTGTTGCACTGAAGACATCTCCTGTCACAGTCGTAAATTAAATATTTTTCACTGTTAGCAAAACACTGTGTGACAGGTTTTAGGACTGAAATTCCTAAATGTGTCTGCTGATGTATGTGTGTCCAGCAGCATGGTGTCTTGTGTTATCCTGCTGTCACTGATATATTTTGAGCACTTTACATCACTCCAGCTGCCCTGGCTATCCTTTTTGCCAGCTACAGAAAAAGACTTGTGAAATGTCCCTTTGCAGGGCTCTTTAGGGGAGCACTGGTTGCTCTGGGAGCCTGGTGTGCCTGCACATGCTGAGACCCCTGGAACAGCAAAAGTCTACAAGGGGTGTGCAAAAATAATGTTCCTGTGTTGTTCTGTAATCTGGAGGCTGCAGGGTTTGTGTAGTGTGGAGTGCATAAAAATACAATAACTGATAAAAGAAAATCAGGTATTTGCATCCTTTATTAAAAATTGGTGTGAAGTGCCTTTACAGCCTGTGTTTGGTGGCTTTGGGGCTGATCTGGAGCACAATGCCCATTTCAGGGCCCTGTCCAGGAAAGGCATGGCCACAGTGGAGCTGCTCTGGCACAGCCATGAGCTGCTGGGGGAGCTGGAGAGTGCCCAGGGGGCAGCTCTGAACACTGGGCATGTTCAGCAAGTGAAGTGCAGAAGGAAGGGGGCTAGAGGAGATCCCATTGCTGCCTGCAGCTGCTCAGGGTGTGGGAACACAGACAGAGCTGGACCTGCTGCCTGGCAGCAGGGTAGGAGGTGGTGGACACAGCTGGAACTGGGGAATTTCTCCTTTCACACATGGAAAGACTTTTTCACCCTGAGTGATTGAACACAGGTACAGAGAAGTGTTGGGATTTCCATCTCCATCCTTGAGGATACTCAAGAGTTCATGTGGACCAGGCCCTGGAGCATCTGCTCTAGTTTGTCCTGCTTTGAATGAGGGATTGGACTAGATAGCTGCACAAGACCTGTAGGCTTCAATGATTCTGTGATTCTGTGCAAATGCTGTAATTGTGCCAGATCAGGTGTAGGCAGAGGACTTTTGTTAATGATGGTCTTCTGAGGAGGGAGCGATGAAAGAAAATCCTTCCAGTACTGCCAGGTAGCATTAGCAAATGTTGAACTTATTTATTAGCTTATGGAATATGACATCTAGTGAAATCAACAGCATTCTCCTACATGAGTAAAAACCTGTGCTGGTACTCCAGAGATCAGTTAAATTTTCTGCTCTGGCACATGTGTCTGGCATGACCTTGGGCAAGTTGCTTAATCTGTCTGTATCTCCAATCCCCATCTGCTCATTCGTGTCTTTAAATTACAATACCTTGTTTTTGTAATTTGTCTTTGAATTATAAAGTCTAGGAGTACAGATTCTCACTATTTCTCTGAATTTTGCTATACAGTACTTAGCACAATGGGACCATAAATCTTCATCAGTCCTGTGATACATGAATAATAAACAGTAACAGCATCATTTTGGGCCACATTCTGCCCCTGATCTCATGATGCATAGAGACAGGAGGGTTTTGTTGATTGAAATGCTGTGCTGCTCAGCCTAACGAAGATACATGGGCCTTACTGAACAGATTTTTACGAGCCTGTTGTTGGCTCTTTGGTTTGTTGGGGTTTTATTCTGTTTCATCATTACTCATTGATTGCAGGTATCTAAACAATTTGCTTGGCAGATCAGGGAATAATAAATTCCTTTAATCTGTGTTTCTTTCAGTTTAATTATTGTTAACTCATTACTTAGTGTTTAGTTCAATGGATAATGAACTCCGTTCGCTGTGTGGGGAAAGAGTTGGACTACAGAGACAGAACTGGCTTCTCTGGTTCTTTTGAAGGCAAAAACCAAAATTGCAGAGTCACTGAGTGTTTAACTCCAGGCTGGATTGAAGGTTACCAGCAGGCACACTGTGGTTGCATTTGCAGGCTCCTTGTAGGTTAACATTATTTCTCTTGGTTGCCTGTCTGGCACTGCATTACATTTGTCACTTTATTTTTAGACAGTGAAGAAACTGGTAACTACAATGTAGGCAGCTATTTTAGTCTTGATTATAAGACAGTGTCTAATAAATCATATGTAGTACAATCCTAATTACTGCAGACAGAATTTACATTTGTGACTGTGGTAATATTGTGTTGGACTATTTCCTGCAGAGTTTAGCACTGTGTTCAGACCTTCCCACTTTGGCTACAGCTGGGGGAATAAATCCTTCATTCACTCAGGGTGCTGCGGTCTCTAGTGCCATGCCACTGGGCTCTTTTAGGGCATTCCCCTTTCTCTTGTTCCTTTATCCTGGCATTTTGATCACGTTCTGTGAGCCCACCCAGCAGGGCTGGCCATGCTGCAGGTTGTGCCAGCAGCACTCAGGAGGGCACTGCTGGTGCTGAGGGCTCAGTTCCACCCCAAGGAGCGCACGGGGCTCAGGGTCACCCCTGTGGCTTTGCTGTCACAGCAGCAGCTCGGTTCAGCCCTAAAACCAGCACACATCTAGCACAAACTGAAATACGCCTGTGTGGGTTTTAACTCAGCAGGGTTTGGGGGAGAGCAGTGTACCAGGGAGGGGAGCAGGGCATGTGGGGTCCCTTCATGCATCCCCCTCTGCTCTGCAGCCATTCACAGCTGTTCACACAGCAATCAGAATAAAAATACTACCAAGGCTTTCCCCTCAGCACCAGGCTGGCTCTCTGGAGCAGAGCGTGAAGCCTGCAAACACAGCTGCCCTGGTAGAAATGTAACTTTCCTATCATCAGCTAAAATGAAGTAAAGAAAATAGGGATTTTGGTGAGATCCATGCTGAATGGCTTCTGAGGGTTTGGCAGCGTGTCATGGAAAGCTTGAGTATGCCTATATGTCAAAGATCACTGCTGAAATGTTTATTTTGGGCTTGCTGCTGGATTCTGCTCAGTCATCAGGAGAAGACAGTTTGTAGCATTCACACTGTCTGACCATTTCCTGCACACATTTAATGCAATGAACTTTCTCGCACAGTTAACAAGGAGACAAAACTTGAGAGCCCCAGATGACTAAATTGCTACTCTGGAGATATTTTTCCTCTCCTGGGGAAGGAGTTGGGTTTTTTGTTTTTTGGTTTTCTTTTGCAGTGTCCCCCACAAAAGCCTTTTAATACAAATGACATTACCCACATTTGCAGAAAGAGAAATTGGCACTTGCCAAATCTGCAAATCACAGTTGTGTTTCTGTCAGCTTTGGCAGCTACATGGCTTCTGGTAACACTAATGAAGGCAATCTGCTTTTAATTTAAAATCCTCCCTGCAGGAAAAAAAAATAGCTGGCAGTTGAAGGATTCAGCAGTATCTTTGTGTGAAACTTCTCTTTCTTTATTTTCTATGGTTTGCTTTAGCCAAGGAGAAACTGTTAATTAAAAAATATTCCTAATGTAGCCAAATATGCAGGAATGTACTTATGCAACAACTACCTGTACCAGTTCTGCAGTAAATCACTCCTTTGTTTTCATTTGATGAGCAATTCTAATTAACCAAATAAAAATACTGCTTACCTTGCACTTAACTCAGCATGTTTGCTGCTTCTCAGCGATGGAGGGGCCAGGGGTGACAGGTTTTGTTTGGATGACTTGAGGATTCAGCAGGGCCAGGGTGGTCAGATGGCACAAGGAGAGGAGCTGTTCCTGCAGGGTGGGAGCACCCAAAAGCCCTGCCCTGGCTCTGGGCCTCCTGCAGGAGACAGCACTGCTCAGACCACCTTTAAATGCAGTTTCTTGGAAGGCATTTTTCCTTAGTTCAGAAGGCACTGGACCAAATCATGGATCCAGCCACATAATTTGGTGCTTTGCAGAGCAGTAAAAGTCTGTGCTTGGAGAAGAGTGTGAGGAAGGTGCCTGTGTGTGAACATGTGCAGTGCTGGTGATGTGGTCCTGCAGCAGAATCATCTGGAAATGATCCAGGTGTGTTGTGGTCCCTTGGTCCTGCCCTGGATCCTTTGTTCAGTTCAGAGGAGCTGTAGGCAGGAGCTGTACCCTGGTGTTTCGTTGGTTTTGTAGAGTTTAGGACATCTCTGGAGCTGTAGGTTCTACAGAGAGGGTTGGGCAGGAGATACCAGAAGGCTTCTTGACAAGTGTAAAAGGGATCAGACACAATTGGGGTGCTCCAAGTGCAATATTTGCACAGGTCCCACTTGGCAGAGCACCATCAGCTGCAACCAGTCTCCCACATCTGGGAGCAATGGAAAATATTTTTTTTATTTTTTTAATTTATAAAGATAGAAATTTTTCTCTAGCTTTGGGAAAATCAAAGTTAAATCTACTGTGGAGTTGTCTTGAACTTGTCTATAACTAGGGTAAGCATTTATATTGTCAAATGATGAAAGCATTTTACGCTTTATTGGATTGCAGTAACTTCTTTAGCACCGCATTTCATGTGTGCAGGAAGGAGGGGTTTGGCTTGTTTCACAAATATTTCACAATTATTTGAAACTGACTTGTTCCTTTTTTCATCACAAATGAAAAATGGCCAAAGCTGTTGGGCCTGTAGCTTATTACCCCTGCACATGAAGACTTGTTTTGGAAGGGATGGGGAGCTGATGGAGGCACTGAGACACCCTGAAGCAGATACTGCTGCCCTTTTATAGGAGGAGTTATTCTACAGAAGGAGTTATTCTACAGAAGGAGTTAGTTATTCTATAGAAGGAGTTGGAGTTAGTTATTCTGTAGAAGGAGTTAATCTAAGGTAATAGAAGAAGTTATTCTAAGGCAGTAGCTGGAGCTGATGCCTTGTGAAGACTGACCTAGAGCAGAGGCTGGGCAGAGTTAAAGAATAAAGTAGGGATTGATTAAAAACTCTCAATGGATCCACCTTGGGCAGTGCAACCCAAAATGGTCCCAAAATACACAACTGGTCCTGGGGTCTCTCACTGGGATCAGTTCCGCTCCATTTGCATCTTGGACTTAATTGTCCAATTCCAGCTTTAGCCCATGCAGTCCCATCCCTCTTGTTTTTCTCTCTCCAGCCCATGGTGTTTGTGCTCTTGGGGCTGAGATTGGGATCATTTGTCCTTGGTGCCCAGCTGGAGCAGGAATTGTTTTGTCTCCCTGCTCTGTGCACAGAACTCACCATCCCCTAATATGAACCCAGACCCACACACTAAAGCAGCACAGAATCTGAAAAATATGAAACCTAAACCCTGAGGCATCAGAGCCATATTTTTCTTCCCAAAGTCTGGGTGTTCAGCAGGAATTGTGACTGCCCTGTCAGGGCTGGTGCAGCAGCAGCTGGTGCAGGGGGCTGGAGCTCCTGCAGGTCTTCAAAGAGCTGAGAAGTTGGGCACAGCCTCTCAGGGCTCCACAAAAAGTGGTTTGCTTGACAGAACTGACTCCCTGCTCCCATCTGCTTTAAGGCTGTACACCAGGGACAAAAATCTGGCCTCAATGCTTCCTCCCAGGGGATTTATCTTGGAACTTTGAAACCTAACCTCCTGCTCCATCCCTAAATTTAAATCCAGAGTTTCTGACTGAAGATAGAACCATATGTCAGGGAAGCTCTGGGGCACAGTCGTCCTCTGTGTATTTATAATCTGCTGTTGCTCTGGGAGTTTGCTGTAGAAACAGGAGCCAGAAGAGGGCCCAGCTTGGCAGGAGGGGTTCTTGGGATGTGCACTGGGGCTGCCAGAGCCCTGCCCTGGTGGGGGCATGTGAGGAGCTCCCTGTGCTTGGCAAATGAGCACTGGGAGGGGGGCAGGGATGCTTGGTGTCTACCCCAGAGGTCACCTGAGGTAATCCAGAAGCACTGGGGGAGTGCCATGGTGATGTTTCCAGAAGGAGCTGTGCTCTTGGAGCCTGGCTGCACAAAGGAAGTCACTTGAACAGAATGCTCGCCACCCCTTGTGGAGACTGCAGGCCAGCTGCATCTGCCCTGGTGACCCTGGGGAGGGAGCAAGTGATCCAACAGATGGAGAAGATATATTCTTGTGATTAGTGGGTGATGGGCTCCTCCTAAGCAGAGAAGCTCTGTTCTTTTAATTAATTAGCTGGTTAATATGTTTGTGCAATGGCATGCCTAACTGAAGTGCAGTTTCTATGAATACACACACAAATGGCAGTAATGGGTGCAGATGGCTGCAATTACCCAGGTTGGTTTCTGCAGTAATCACACATGCAACACATCAAGTTGGCATAAAAATTGACATGGACTGGGGGATTTGTTTCCCTCCCCCATTGCATGTGGAGGTGCTCCTGTGGCCCTTGTCCACACACCCCGATTCCCTGGGCTGACTCCCCAGTGAGGCAAGGCTTTGGAGTTTGGGATGTGCAGAAGAAACCTGGCCAAGGTGATGACAACTCTTAAGTGAGGTTTCCTCTGCACTGTCCTTCACCCTGTGCTTTTTGGACTGTGTATTTTGCCTGATGAAGGTGCAGAAGCTTCTGAGCAGGGCTCCAGAGCTTCTGAGCTCTGCAGGTTCCATATGTGGCGTCTGGTTGGCCTCCACGGGCAGGCAGCCCAGGCGTGGTGTGTGAGGGGCTTGGGGGAAGGTAGGAAATGTCTGATCAAGCTGCAGGCTGTGCCTGACAGTGCTTCCAAGGACACATTTAGGAACTGAGTGTGGCTGTGCCACCTTTGCTGTGCCACCTCCCTGAAGTCTGTCACCTTGTACTCCCAAACACCCTCAGCTTCTCCAGAGGGGATATCAGGGGTGCATCTCTGCCCAGTCCTGCACAGACATTTTGTCCATGAATTTTATCTGATCTCTTTTTAAACCTGCTGCATAAGGTCTGCCCCTCAAAGTCCCAGGGCAGCAAGCTCTGTAAGTTCATCTCTTATACAAAACAGCACTTTTCTCTCTTTTAAACCAGCAAAGCCCTTGGACTTGCACAGCTGTTCGTCGCTTGGATGAATCTGTAAAAGGGCTTTTATTAATAAGCCTAATACCAAGGAGGAGTTGCATTCAAAAGACAATTCAAGATTTGGGGAAGTGATTGCACCTTCTTTTCTGTAAGGGCTGCCTGGAGTAAGGGGACAGTATCAGATAGCTGTGGTGGTGCAGCTTGAGAAGGGAATTTGAGCTGCTTGGAGGGACTTGAGTACCTGGAAGATCCTGGCTGGCAGCAGCAGTGGGAGCTGCCAAAACCTCTTTTTGCATCCTGGCTGAGTAGCGCTTACTGGAATTGGCTGATGGACTCCCTGTGAGCCAAGTGACTGAGGAGCTACTAATCCATGAGGCTGAGCTCTTGTTTAGGGAATGGCAAAGACAATTTAGGGGAAATCCACATCAGAACAGAGCATTTGTGAGATTGCTGAGCCCTGCTCCAGGTATAAGCCCTGAGCACCATCTGCTCTGGGACTGCTCAGCAGGGAGCAGGAGAGGCTGGGAGAGCTGCTGCCACTCCTGCAGCCTGGATCCAGAGGGAAGCACCTGGGGAGTCTTTGCTTCCTTCCTGCCAGGGTCAGGATTAAATGTGTGAGACAGAATTTCTTGTTCAGACTCAGATGTTTATTAGTTCTTATCTGTGGTACAGTCTCACAAACCCTGAGTTCTACAGCACTTCACTCTAACAAACTAAAAATGGAGCCCCATCTCTCTCTCTACAAGGCCTTTTAAGAATAAACTTAAGAAATTAAGAATGCATTTCAGTCCAATTTTTAAGTCCAATTAAAAAAATGACACCTAATTTTTTTTTTTTTTTTTACTTTTAACCCAATAACCAACCATCCTTGACCAGCAATGTGGACTTTTCTGTCCAATTACACAAAACCACCCAAACCCATGGAGAAGAAGTGAAGAAGAAGGACCAGCCTCTGCCCCAAAACCTCCATCTTGCTTTATAGATATTACTATATTCTAAAACCTTGAACTCTTAAGTTTCTCACCATGTGATATCACACACTTCTATTCAAACTCCACAGCCTCAGGTCAGTGCAGGGTTCTCCTGGGGGTCAGAGTCTGTCAGCACAGAAAGTCTGGAATTCTCAGCAGCCAGGGTTCCAAGAGGCACCCACAGGGCAAAGCTGCTGCCCTGCATCCCTGGGCATCTCTGGGGGATGGGTGGGGTGTGTGTACCTGTCTCCCACTGCTCTGGGAGAATGAAAGACCTGTGGATAATTCATGTGTCTGCACTTCTTTGTGGAGTGCCATTAATCTTTGCTTCAGGAGGCCGCTGCTTTGTCTCCCAGCACTAAACCTTGAAGGCTTGTGATGGCAGCTAAAAAGCTGGGGGTACAAAGGGAAGTTTAAAGAAGCCTTGGAAGAGAAGTTTGTGTCAGGGAGTGAATAATCGGAGGCTCTGTGCAGTGTAATGGAGAGCCAGGCTCAGGCTGATGACTCTAACGTAGTCAGTAGTGCAGAAAAGAACTGTAAGTACTTCCAAATCCTATGGCCAGCTTTTCTTTCTGCAGCAAAAACCATCTCTCTTGTGATCAGGGCTTTTTTTAGGCTTTTTTGTCTCTCTCTTAGCAGGTACAGGCCCTGTTAAATATTTACTTTTCAACTAACGTTTTCCCTCTCTGGTTCATTTGTTTTGGGACACTATTTCTCCTTTTTTTTAAAGCTTGTTTTGTTAGGCTGCTAGGTAAAGCCTTCCTTTTTTGACAGCCTTTTTACTGGTTCTTTAAAGCTCTTCTTTGATGTGAGCTCAGAAACACAGATCTTACTCTTTTATCGCTTTCCCCTGTCAGTTTAAAACCAGTTATGAGCACCACAAACTATTAAAAACAATCTGAGCTAAGCTCTCGAGTGACAGATACTCAGGGCCTGTCTCTTCTTTCCAGGCAGACTTTAGTTTTGGAGCAGCAGGAAAGGATGCTGCTTGGTAAAGAAACAGGATTGTGGAGGCTCAAAAAATTGCTTTGGAAAATACACGTGGAAAAAGGCAGAGCAATGGGATATCCTGGTGAGTTTAATATTCCAAGAAACTCACTATCCATGTGGTCTTGCCTGTCCTGATCTTCTGTTCTCTGCACTAATTTCATTGATCCTTTGTTGGTAATTGAGTTACCTGAGTTCATTCCTTCTTCAGCAAGAAGGAATACTGGCCTGACACGGGGAGTGTGGAGTTGGAAAGGACAGCAGGGTCATGGCTTCAGTCCTCTCACCACACCTCCTGCACTGAGCTCTGCTGAAACACCTCCCTGAGTCCCCAGCTACCTGAGGTGCTGCAAAAGCCAATTATGAGGAGCAGTCAGGCAGAGCAAAAGCATCACTGGGGTCCCAGTGCATGTTAGAAAAGGAACTGTAAAGAACTCCCCAAGATTTTTGTTGTTCTCCATGAAAGAGCAACTTCAGAGCTCTCTGAACAGCCCATCTCTGCACCCCATGAGGCAGAAGGCTCAGTTGGTACAAACTAAGTGATGTTGTATCTCTTGTCTTGTGCAATAATGGTGCTGCTGCTGTTTTCTTGCAAGTCATACCAGCCTGGAGGGAGCTGTGTGCTGGCAGCCCCTGATCCTGCACACCAGGGGCATCCCTGGGCATCTCCTGCTGCTTCCACCTGCTCCAGCCTTTGGCTCCTCACTGAGATCCACCCAGGAACCTCTCAGGACAGGCCACCTGCACTGAGCTTTGGTCCTGTGGGAGTAGCAGAATTGAGGAATGCCTGGGCTCTGTGAGCCTCAGTGACACTGCCATGAGTTTGCAGCCTTCTGTCCCTCAGAAGTGTCTGCCAGGTCTGCTCATGGCTAGAAACATCTTGGAGAGGAGCACAAGAGGGCCAAGCACAGCACTGGCAAAAGGAAAGCAGCTGTTAAAACTGCTGGGAGAAAATATGGATACCTCCTTAAGAGTTTTTTCTCACTTCTGCAGCCAACTCTGACATGGTAGTGCAAAGCACTGGTGGGACACACTAAAGAAGGAAGCCACCATCACCTTCTGCTAACAAGGTGAAACTATTTAAAAATGCCTTACCTTCACCACTTACAACACTGTCATAATTTATATTTAAAAAATAGTATTTTTCCAATATGTAGCTATTCCCAAATAAATCTGATTTTTTCTTTTTAGCTGATGGTGTACAATTATCTGGCATTGCTCAGAGGTCCCTGATGTGCTGGGAAAGCTGTTTCTTTGGTTCAGTGCTCAGAGGTGCCACTGTAGCTGTGAACAGCAGCAGCTGGGCTGAACTTGGCTGGTTCAGGGCTCTGACAGGCCAAAATAGTGTCTTTAACTCCATCAGATTGAGTTTCCCACATCCAGACTTTCAGTAAGGGGGGTTTGTGACTTTGCCCTCAGAAGATCTGCCAAGCCCTTTGCTCTTGCCTTTTTGGTCTGAATTAACCATTTTCTTATGGGCAATTTCCTCATCTTCCTTTTGCACAGCTGCCTGCCAGTCCTTCAGACATCTGCAAAAGCTCCGAGTGTTCATTTGCACTAATGCAAGCACTCGAGTTACCAAATCCCACAGAAGCCTTTATCTTTTTTACCAGCTGGGGGATGCTCTGTGTCATCCCCTGATGGAGATAACGTTTTCTGGTGCTTTGCATGCTCTGCCTGCTTCCTTGGGCAGGTTTTGCAGAGCAGCTGGCAGGAGGAAGGGGCTGTCTCAGGCTCAGGGCTGCAGCCCTCCCCATGTTTCCCTCTCAGCTGTCCTTCTCAGCTGCTCTTGTCTCAGCATGGGTTTTGCTTTGTTTTGTTTTAATCTGTCCACTTCATTATGTGCCTGAATTAGAGGGTTGGATCTCTCTTTGAAGGTGGAGCTGCTTGTCTGCAGCCTTATGGGGGCTCTTTGGAAGTGTGTCCCTCACCTCTGAAAGTTTTTCATTATAAACTCACAGCAGATTGGGAAATGAGGGGCTTGCATGGTTTTTCTCCCTCCTCCTTTGCATTTAGCTGAGCATCAGTGTCACCCTGTTCTTCTAAGCCTTCTGATGTTGACATTCTTGTAACAAACCTTCTCATACACTTTTCTGTAAATACTTATTGTTTTGCATTCTTTTCTGGAGGGGGACAAATTTGATGGACTGTTGGTTTGTCCAGTGTCATTGGAGAGGTGGCACTGTCACCCTCCAATCCACTGTCACTTTGGGAAATCTATAAATGTTGGAGTCAGAAATTACACATTCTTCTTTTTACCTTGAAGATTCCAGTGTCCACATGGTTTTATTTGGTGTCCTATAGAGACACATCAGGGTATCTGGCACTTGGTGCATCAGAGGGTCTGTCTGTAATTCATGAAGGAGAGCTCTGTACCTTGTCCAGCCTGAGAGTTAACAACAGTGCCTTTTACAGAATGCTGCTGGGATGCAACCTGTCCCCCTAACCCCTGCTGAAGCTCTCAGGGCTGGTCTGTCCCCACTGCAGCCTCTGCTTTCCCTTTATGTAAAAACCAGCCTCTTGCAAAGGAACCAGAAGTCAGGACAAATTGGAGCTGCTTCCTGCATGTCCACAGCACAGGTTACAGGGATTCCCAAACCAGCCATCTCTCTGGGCTCCTCTCCTTTCAGCAGTGTTTGATAAGGCCCACGAGGGCTGCCCATGGTGTGCAGTCTGTAAAGACCTTTCCTCAGGATTGACAAGGTGAAAATCTGACTTGTCACACACAGGGGTCAGGGTGCTGAGGTTTATTAAGCTTAGTCATGAGGAAAGGATATGCATGAGTGGCTCTGGGGCTGGAAATCTCTGCAGCAGAGATGCAGCCAGGGGGTTCTGACTTCCCTGAGCAGAGCACAGCCTGTCTTCATGCTGCTGTTACATCCTCCAGCAGGCAGCAAGGCTCAGGCCAGCCGGGAGCCTCAGTGCTCACAGCAAATGGGGAGAAGCAGCTCGGCTGAAGCCTCAGGGCTTCCCACTTGGCCAAGGAGCAGCTGCCAGCACACAAAGGATTTTAAGAGTAGGATTTTCAAAGCCACCTGTGTTGACTGAACTGCTGCCATTAAAGCTTCTCTTAAAGCTAAACCACTGGGCTGGTATTGTATTGCTGGGAATGTCCCAACAAAAGCAGGAATGACGAATCTGACTCCATGTTCTCAGAAAGCTAATTTATTATTTTATTATACTATATTAAAAATACTATACTATACTAAAGAATACAGAAAAGATACTTACTGAATGCTAAAAAGATAATAATGAAAACTCGTGACTCTTTCCAGAGCCCTGACACAGCTGGGCCCTGATTGGCCAAAGAGTGAAAACAACTCCCAGCAGAATCCAATGGAACAATCACCTGTGGGTGAACAATCTCCAAACACATTCCCCATGAGCACAACACAGGAGAAGCAAATGAGATCAGAATTGTTTTCCTTTTCTCTGAGGCTTCTCAGGAGAAAATCCTGGGCAAAGGGATTTTATCAGAGAATGTGAATGCCGCAGGCTGGGAACAAGTGCTTTTGCAGTCCCAGTCCAACAGATCTCAGAGTCCATTCCCCCCTCTCTTTCTCATGCACTGACACCCCAAATCCTCTCCTCAGGACTGCTCTCCTCTCAGCCAGAAAGGGAAGGAGTGTAAAATCCTGACCAAATGAAAGCTGCTCCTCACAAACCACCCTGCCAGGAACACTGCCCTGCTGAATGGAGGAGAGGCAGCCTGTGCCTTTGGGTCTGTGCTGGGAGAGGCTCAAAAACACAGTCAGGGGCTTGCAGCAGCAGAGAGCTGGTTGTGATTAGGACTGAGCTCCCCCAGAGCAAGCTGTCTGTGGTTTGGGTGCGTGTGTGTATCCGGAGCGCATTTCCTCTGCCCTGCTCAGTGACACAGGGAAAAAAAAAGTTGTCCCAATTTGGTGCACATGTCTACCAGTACAGCCCCCTGTTTGTCTACCAGTATGGCCCCCATTTGATCAGCATTTGTGGTTTGCAGCTCTTGGCAGCTGCTCCTCTCCTGGATGGGATGGAGCCACGGGCAGGAATTTCTCTCATCTTGGGAGAGCCACGTCAGTGCTGCTGATAGCACTGCCTTTTCTCCTGCACAGCCTGCCTCTACAGCACACACCTGCCCTGCTCCAGGGGCAGCAGGATGAAAATTGGGTTGAAGTTTGGCTTGGTGCTATCTTCATGGTGCATCTCCAGAGCCAGCCATCCATGAGGGGAGGAGGAGAGCTGAAGAGAGGGCACAACCCATCAGGGCAAACATCTGTGTGGCTTGGCAGTCCAAGTGCAGATGTTAGAGGAAGGAGGAGGACAAGGGTGAGAATGTTGTGATCATTTGCCCAGGATGCTCTCCATGCCTGAAGAGGTGTGTGGCTTCAAGTATCTAAGGGTTTAACAGCCCTTTTGGACTTTATCTCTTCAGGGCTGTGCAATGAAGAACATGTTGGGAGTTTCAAGCACCTTTTCTGTACACCAGGATGGAGAAACATAGCACATGATTTCCTGCACAAATCCTCTCATCCTGTCACAGAGTAATGAGATGAAGGGGTCTGCCCATCTCAAATATCAGGTCCCATTTTGTCAAGCGGGGCACAGGAAATAGCAGCGTGGTTTCTGCGCTCTGCTTCAATTTCAGCTCTCCTTGAGTTTCATTCCCTCTCACAGATAAATTTGTTGCAGAGCAGCTCAGCTTCCTGTGGGGTGGGTGCCCACCGCCTGACGGGGCCAGGGCACTGCAATTTCACCTGGCAGAAGCAATCCTCAGGCTCCGTGTTCATGGCTTTTAAGGAACCTCATCATGTGCCTTCTCACTTCAGTGGAAAGCGTTAAATGGCCTTCTGCAGCCAAAAGGGGGAAATAAGGATAGGCTCCTCAGGGCACTTCTGACACATGCTGACTGCCTGACTTTTTTATAATTCACATTTCTTTCATTGAGGAAATAGTCAGTCTGGTATGCTGTCATTTTGCCCCGTTGCCTGCAATTTCAATTTCTTCATTCGCTTTGTGCTTTTGACACTTCAGTTTCTTGGAATTATTCCTTGGGTAATGACTTCCGTTGCTAATTTAGTTCTAAGTGATCCCTGGACAGCCACAGCCATAAATGCATGTAGGTGGCTGGGTGATTTGTCAGGGCTCTGCTCTAGGAGATGCTCAGTTCCAGTACTTTTATTAAGTATTTTAAATAGTTATCATCTCTTTTATGTCTGAGTTATAAAGCAGTCCTGAAGTATTGCCTTCTTAATTTTGAAGTCTGAACTTGTTGATTTCTGTTAGCAGTCCCAATTCTCTGGCTGGCCTAAAACATTGCCATACTTTAAGTATTTCCTTGCTGGGGGTTTTGCGTGGATCTGGGCTGCCTGTCTTTAATGGTTTAGCAAAACACAAACAACTCTTCTGGGAAATAATTTCACAATTAAGCATTTAGGAGATGGGCTCCATCCAGAGCTAACCATTTTATCTGGAGACATTTATGCAATGTTTTGCAGACTTGTTAGGACCTCTGTTCCCACAGGTCATAAAACAGTATCTGCAGTCTTCTCCCTTGATAAGATAATTTATCTTCTCCTGTTTGTCCAGGCCCTAAAACATAGAAAAGTGTTTTGCTAGTGACCAGCTAGAAGGATGAACTGTTCATAGCTGGTAAAATGAGGTCCCACCCCACTTACCCAGGCAATTGCACCTGTGGAAGGAAGGAAGGAAGGAAGGAACTCATGCTGTTATACTTTTGAAAGCTGCCACCATGAGTTAAATGATATTTTCCACTTTCTCATTGCCATTGCTGCTTTGCCATGTTGGAAGCTCAGCACGCTGGGGCATATGAATGTTTCATATATGCATATATATATATACATTTATATATATATATATATCTCCTCATCAACTTCTCCATCTGCGAAGCATATCCTAAGAGACTTCAGAACAGCCTCTCAAATAAAGTAACAGCACAGCATTTGCTCTTCTGTTTTGTGGTTGGGGAAATCAAGTTGCTATGAAGTAGAATGATTTGCTCCAGGTTGCTCTGAGAACTCAGTATTCAGAATTACATTTCCTATTTTCATTAATATGGTTTCACTCTTTACTGTATTTTAAGAGCGACACAGGATGGTCAGGGAACAGAGATTGATTCAGCCAGGCTAAGAACAAAATAAAACTAAATTTGTGATCTAGACAAAAAATGTGATTCCTCTCTCTCTTCCTCTCCTCCTGCACTGCAGCTTTAGGCTTGCTTTTAACTTGTTTTTCTGAGGCTGGCAGCATGGTTCTTGCTGGCCATGTCACCCTACACCAGAGAGCAAAAGTTTGCTGAGTGAATCCAGCTGTTCCCAGGCTGCTGATCCAGGAGAGGCTGTCACAATGTTCAGGGTGCAGTAAAGAGCCTGAATGGATAAAACCTGAGCTACAGACTGACATGCCATAATGTTAAAAACCAGACATCATACAGTTATGGGGGTGTCAATTCATATTAATTGAGAATCAGCTCTTTCATGGTTTAGCATGAAATTTATTTTTTGTAGTCCTTAGTGCAGGCCATGAATAGATAAAATGACTTTTCACTGGTGAGATGATCAGAACCTGGTTGTGTCTCTGGTGCCTTGGCATGGCTGGTGTGAGGACAGGAGGGGTGTGTGTAGGTAAATGGTTGAATTTCCCACTGACACTGTATGGAGCAGACACACAATAAAGCTGCAGTCTGAAAGCTCCTGGAGACCCCTGCCTGAATGCAAAACAAATGATGTGTCTCTGCTTCTCCAGGAAAGGTGGCTTTGTACAAGGCTTGCTGCTCTGCCTGCAGTGAAGTGTTGGTAAAAACTGCATGTGCAGCCTGTAGAGAAAGGAGGGGGACAAAGGTCCTTGTCAGCCTCACATAATCCTCAGTTCAGTTGCCCTCAGACTCCAGACAAAGAGATAATACACCACATTTTCCTAGAGCGTGAGAAAAGCAGATCTTATATCAACACAAATGCTCAATTTGTCATGTATCTTAATGGGATATCCCCCTTGGAGGAGCCCAGTCCTTGCTCGTCCCAGCTGTTGAGGCAGCGTGTTATGAAATATCATTTTTGTAAAGCAAACAAACACAAAGCTGTGTGTTTCCCTGCATTCATATATTCACTATAATGTGTTTCAAATGGACCTCCAGGGCAGCACCTTGGTGGGAAAACATCTGCTTTTGCACATGGACCTCTAATGGTACAAAATCCACAGCTTGGAAAATCCTTCTGAAAATGGGGGAAGCTCTGAAGCCCACAGGAGTTAAATGCTGGGTGTTGTAGGGGAATGACTCGTGCGTGAATTGAAGTATCAATGTAAGAGCTAACAGATTTTTAAGGCCAGAAAGATTGTCTCCATCTCAGACTGTGGATTGTGTCCCATTTGAGAGCTAAAAAAAGATTTAAAGTACAGTGGGCTGTGAACTTTTTTTAATAACCTCATAAGGTGGGTTAAAAAAAAAAACCAAAACAACAACCAAAAAACCCTTGCCAGCTATTGTGAAGGAAAGCAAGATAAAAATCAATAAAGTTAAGTGGTTGCATACACCTTCTCTTTCTTACCCAAGTGCTGATTGTGAAATTTTACCCATTGTCTCAGCCTGCAGTGGGTTTTATGAAGACAGGTGAGCCATGAAGCAAATCAAGCTTTCAGAAAGTTTGATAAATTCTGCTTTTTTTAATCACCTGGCATAGCTCTGGATGTAAAATTTACACAGAATACAGTTTGTAGGTTCAGGGACTAAGTAATCATTTTTCCAGAGCTGTAGAGGAAGCCCAAGAGAGCTGTTAGACATCCTAAAATAAATAAATATTGAGCCCAAGGGAGAGATGAGTATGTAATTACATGAGGTCTGGCTTTTGTGCCCTCTCAGAAAGTTAATTTAAACTTTGGTTAGCTGAAAGCTCTCTGCAAGAGGCAGCACCAGAGCTGGTGAATATGTTTGGTGTGGCATTTTTATCTGTCTGCTTTTTGACTGAAATCCATGCAGATGAGGAAACAAGATGCTTTGGAGGGGAGCCATTGTGGGGTTTAACCAACAGGTGGGACCATGAACGACAGGAAAGAGAAGGAGAATAAAAGGTTGGCTCTTCACAGCCTTCAACAACTTTAACATTTCTGTTTGCACAGCAGTTTTTGGTTGGTTGGTGTTCTGCTTGGCTTTGTTCAGTGCTGATGGGATGATTCCCATCCTCATGCTAGGGAAAAGATGAACATGGGAGAGTCAGCCTTCAAACATTCAGTTAAACAAAGGCAAGTCAGTGGCATGATGCAAGTGTTGAGGATAGAAACAAAATTCTGCTTACTAGAGATGAATTGTAGGTCAGGTCTGGGGGGATGTGCTTTACCCAGTTACTCTTTGTTCTGTCTCACATCATCCTGAGCTCTCTTACCCTGGCAATCCCATGTGGGGTTGCCCTTATCTCAAATTCAGTAGCACATAGGGAGGTTATAAAAACCACTGGATGTTTATTTTCAGTCTCTTTGTTTTTAAATATCTGGTTTTAGATGTATCTGGCAACGTACAAAGGGATTCCTCATAAATCTTATGAAAGTCTTCTGACTGCAGAAGTTAACCCAGAGCTGAAAATATGAGTAGAGAATTTAGGGTTGGGTTTTTTTCTCTCTTTTCTTGCTGCTTTAAATCCCTCTGCCTTTGCAGTACCCAGGGATGGTCCAGGCACGCACAGGAGCCTGGTTGTGTTCTTTGGTCACTCCCTCCGCCTCTGTTCAGCCTTCCAATCTTTTTATATTTTGTCTGCTTGAGGCAAGTAGCAGCTGTAGCTTTAGCCCAGTGTGGAGGAGGTGGCAGTTTCTGTATATTGGATGTATAAATACTTGTGATCACTTCCCTAAACATTACAGCAAGCTATGAGTAAGTGGTGTCGTGACTCATTGCTGCTGCAGCTTTTGAAGCCGTGCCCAGGTCTGTGAATCACGGAGCGCAGCAGAGCTGGGCTGGCACCGCAGCGGCGTCCTTGGGGCACGGAGCCACCGCTGCCCTGGGCACCAGGCAGGGCTGGGATGCCTTAGGATTTCAGCTGTTGTATTCTTCAGATCCTGTACTGCATTAGTGTGTAACTCCATACAGAGAGTTAGTTAGTTACTTAGTTAGTTGGTTAGTTAGTTAGTTAGTTCGTTCATTTGTTCATTCATTCGTTCCCATTTTAGTCACACAAAACAATTCCTCTCCAGGCCTGAGATCCAAGGACACCCCACAGCCTCAGGCCCCAAAAAGTATAAACAAAAGTGAATGGGGGGAAGCAAACTGGGGTAAATGACTTCATTAGCTGAAGCTGTAATTGGATGATTAACCCCTGATATGCAGCATCAACCTGGTGAAGCTCCATCTGCACACCGCTGCGTGGGGCACATTTGAAGGATGACCCAATGCTTCCTCATGGAACTTAAATATCACAAGAAATGCTGCAGTTTCCCTAAGGCACAGCAGCCTGCTGTTCCTGGTGGCCTGGGGGGACATCCTCTCCTTCCTGCCAGCACCCCAGCTCTGAGCCCTGGGCTGTGTGTGCTGTGTAACCCCTTGTGTGTAGCCCCTGCCAGGCTATTGCACTGCCCAGGGTGTACCTATTGAAGTCCTTTAATAAATACCTACTTCAACTCTGTCTGGCCTCTGTTCTAGATAGCCATTCCAAGGCATCAGCTGCAGTGGGGTTTGGGATTTCTCTGGAGCTCCTAGGGCTTAGACCAGGACTAACAATAAACCAGATCTTTCTGGGCAGTTCTGCCTCTGCTCCCAGTCTAGGAGGGGTTCCACAGCACACAGAGCCCAGGGCTCAGAGCTGGGGTGCTGGCAGGAAGGAGAGGATGTCCCCCCAGGCCACCAGGAACAGCAGGCTGCTGTGCCTTAGGAAAGCTGCAGCATTTCTTGTGATATTTAAGTTCCATGAGGAAGCATTGGGTCATCCTTCAAACGTGCCCCATGCAGCGGTGTGCAGATGGAGCTTCACCAGGCTGATGTTGTTTTGTTCCTCATGCTAATCCCATTTATCTTCTGGACAACAGAGCCTTGCAACCCTACACAGCCTTTAGAATCCCAGTTTCTGGGAATGTTGCACAAGGTTTGCCCATTATTTTTACTTTAAGCTGCTCAGGTTTGGAGATTTTCCAGAGGTGTTCTGGTAATTTTGGATGTGAATGTTCTGTACCAACAAAAGAGAAAAGGACAGTGAATCTGCCTTTCTCTTTCAGCTACTGAAGAAAGTGGCAAGAGTCCAGTACCTCAGCAATGATACTCAGAGGAGGATGTTATTTTTACCTTTTTGCATTTCAGAATTACCTTGGCTTTTGGAAGAGGTAGCTAAGTCATTTTAAGTAAGGACCTCAGGTGCAAACTGTACTTCTTGTACTATGTCCTTTGTCCTGGACCATTTTTGGGTTATTGCTCATGAAGTTTCTTTTTAGTCTTTAGGTCTCTTTTTATTGCCTTTGATTGCTAATGAAACTACATTGGCACCTATTACAGTGGGTCTTAACCTTAGGCTTGAACACATCCTAAATCACAGCAAAATATCAAAAAACTTAGTAAAAACCCTGTATCTCAACAGGACTATGCAACAAAGCTGTGGGAGATTGCTTCTTTTGCATTTTATAGTGCAGTAAATCATTTGAAGTTGCTCTGAAGTGAAGACAGTACCAGAGGAGATGTTTGTGCTGTAAGGATGCTTCTCTTGCAGCTATTTGGTGCAGCTGCTCACTGTTGCTCTTGAAGGTTCCCTGTGCCCTTGGAGAAGTAGCCTCACAAATCCCTGTGGTTCCACACTGCCATCCCCCAGGTTTTAACCACTGAACCTGGCTGGGATTTTGGTACCCAAGTGCCAATGGCACCTAAGCAAACCCTGGTCTTAGAGCATTAGTTACTGAATTCTCTCTTCTACTCTGTCTGCGAACAGTTAGAACTAGGGAAACTTAAAAGTGCTTGTTTTTGTGCACAGATGATCGTGGCCCTGGTTGGTACATGGCTGTTAAAGTCTGCCCTGAATTGGCAGATTTTTAAGGCATTAATCCTGTAGCTCATAATGCTCTTGGATCTTTCTGCACACCTTCCTTGTTTTTATAAGTGGGGATTTTGAAAGAGTTCTTACATTGTGTGTTGGGCTTTGCTCGGTGCCTCCCTCACCTGAAAAACAGCCTCAAGTTAAATTCAGGGTGACTCCACTGAGTTGCATAAAACCCTCCTTTTAAAATGCACTTCTTCTAGGAGGCACTGAACTTTAAAACACTGGACACAGACACAAAGTATGAGGGGTTATAAGTCTCGACATAATCACTGTACATAACTGTGCAGAAGTAAGGGCAGCTCCAAATGTGTTCTTCCATGTACTGTTTGTGACTGTTCAGTATTGTTTCTGCTTCACTTACAATGAAATCTCTCTGGGGAAGAGGCAGTGTCTTCTGCTTTTCCACTGCAGGAAGCACAGCATTGTGGTCTATAAATAATAACAGTTTATATAGTGTTTACCTATCACCTTTCCATTCCCTTGCAAATAATTAACTGTACTGCTGTCTTTGCAGTATTCTTTATATTAAGCATAGGGGGAAATAGCATTATTTAGAGAAAGGTAAATTGCATCATAAGGGTTCAATGCATTTAGTGTGGAAGACCACTACAGTTGTTCCTGTTTCTGGTTTCTAATGAAGGCAGACTAGATTTACAGCTAGTGATTGATGGTTAATAGAAAACTATTGCAGAAATCCTGTGGTTAAAGTCTGTGATTTGCACAGATCTGCCTGGACACTTTCCAGGTTTTCACTTTAGAAGGCAGCATTACTTCCCTATAATTAATTTTTCCTGGCATCCCTCATTAGAACATAACAAGGTGCTTTGCAGCACATATCACTCATCAAGCTCATGACCAGGATGGAATTGTGCAGCCAACACAGCCTTTGGCTCCAGGGCTGATGTGGGTGTGTGGTGATGCCCTGCAGGGACATCCCGCCCTGCCTGCCCTGCTGGGCCCCCTGGTCACCATTGTCACCACTGTCACCATTGTCAGCACGGCCACCTCCAGCACGGTCACTCCTGTGCAGAGGGGAGCCCTGGCTCTGCACAGGGATCCCCTGCCCTTCTGAGCTTTGTGGGCTGCTGCTCAGAGGGACGTTCCAAGCCTTTGTGTCAAATACCTGGGGTGAATATGAAAGCAAATGGCTGAATAATAAGCTTCTCCAAGTGTTTCCAGGCTTGTCCAGGGAGCTTGGGAGTTGAAGAGAGCTGATATATAAGTGATTTATCTGCCCCTTCCACATGCACAGGTTTAGCTTTGGAGATTTTTAGAGTTTGACCAAATGATGATATGCCCTGTATGGGCAATACTTGAAATACTGAGAAAGTATTAGCTCATTTACTTTTGCAATAATGCTGGAAGTGAGTGCCCAAAATATCCTTTAGCACCTGGAGTTTCTGCCTTATCAGAGAAAGTAAAACTTCAGGCAGTCAGACTGGGACTTTGGAAAGCTGATGTGGTGCTCAGGGGACTTCATGCAGATCCTGCAAAATGGCATACACTGCACAGAGGGGTATTCCCAAGGCCAGCTTCAGGTATTTTACAGAGGCCAGCCTGTGTCTGTTCTTACTCTCCGAGTTCTGGTCTGTCTGCATCACTTATGTAAGGAGATTAGCTTCCTAAGAGAGCCAGGGTAAATATTTATGCAAGTAACGTGTCTTCAGCCTGTATTTAATGTGCACTGCTCACTTTGGCTTATTTCTTACCTGTGAGAATGAGCAGTAGCACGGAAATCTCTTCTCATTAGGTTCCCATGTACGTTGTGTAATGTGGCTTGCACAGTAATTTCAATGTGAGTATAAATTTGGACTCCCAGGCTTTTGAAATCCTGAAATTGCTGCATTTCTACCCACACAGAGCAATCTAAAGCCCCTTGGTTTGGGGAAGACTCCTGGAGGTGTTTGTCCAGGGGCTCTGTGAAGCAGCACATAAAAACTGTTCTTGTTCATTACCTCCAGTCTGCCCTCCAAGGACTTTATTCCATCTCCCAGAAAGTAACTCATTCACTGGGATGGAGAAGTGCAGCTTCAACATCCAGCCCCAAACTGCTGAGGCTGCACAGGGGACTCCTTTTGCCAAATCCTCTGAGGTGGCTTGAGCCACTGAACAGCCTTGGAGTTAAACAGAGTGTCTTGTTTTCAAATCTCAGTCCAAATGAACTCTTTCTTTTCACCCAAGAGCAATCTCTCCTCACTGGCTGTACGTTATATCCAGTGGCATTCGTGGCAGCCACACAAAGCAGGAGAGAGGTATTTTACTTTGAATTCTTGGAACAAATGTTGGGAATTAGCGCTTGCAGCTCATAAATAAAATCGTTTTATTTTATATGCGACTTTATTCATTGGATCAAATGTCTAAAAAACATGTGAAAAAGGTAACTGGTGGCACATACCCAGCTTTCTGGGGGAAATTTCCATTAAGATGAATGACCACATAAAAATCACAGAGGAGGGAAGAAACCAAGGGAGCTGAGAAGTGACAGGAGAGAGGTTTTTTGAAGAAAGTTTGGAAGCAGTTGGAGGATTGACGTGGCTGACAGATAAGAGGCTGTTCCAGGCAGCAGAGGTAGGCGAGGGGGGATGCAGTGTTATGAATAATGTTAAAATAATCTGAGGGGACAGCACAGGGAGTGGCGCCACTTGAACTGGGAGAGGCAGAAACGTGCTTTGCATTGAGAACAGTGACCCAACTTCCACTGAGCAAACAGGAGCTTCCTGCAAGTGCCCAGAAGCTGATTTGTCAGCTAGCACTGATGGCAGATCACTGGGGGAGACAACACTGCAAAATCCAGAATTCTGCTCTGATACTTCTGCTTTTCTGCTTTGCTGAAGCTGCGTGATGTGGGTGCAGAAGAGCTGGTGGCCTTTCAGAGGGCACCTCTGTTTCAGGGTGGTCTCACTGCTGGTCATTAGTTGGCTGGACACAGCTGTGATAGAAGCACACACACAATAATTCCAGAGATCAAATTCAGATCTGTCAGGGAGGATAAAACAAACCACTTCCCTCTCTCCTCCATCCATGAGTTGGGCAGCAATGAATAAAAAACCCCAGGTGTCTGGCACAAACCAAGCCAGTTGTGGTGGTTGCTTTTTTTTTCCTTTCCCTTATGCATGGCTAACTCCCAATTTCAAGTATTAAAATGCAGTTTCTAGTGTAGAGGATGGCATTTTCTTGCTGCTATAAAACTTGCAGTGAACTATTAAAGTGCAGCAGCTGCAGCATTTCATCCCTGAGCAGCCCACACCTCAGTGTTGGGTGAAGTGACCTGGAAAGAGAATGTGTACTTTATCTTGTTAAATTCATAAAACACCAGGATGTTTTTGGAGAGCCGAAGTGCTACATAAGTGCAGGATCTGATTATTTTGGAAAAGATGCTGTGCCAAGTGATCCTGATGTATATTAGCTCACCTGAGGGCAAAGTGGACTTTGGAAGGAGAAAGAGTCTGCAGGAGACCTTGGTGCTGTGGGCAGAGGGGCTGCTGCAGAACACCTGAGCAGGTGATGGTGCTCAATGAGGTGCTGACTCTTGGTTGATGCAGGTGCACAGCTGCTCCCTGCAGAAGAACAACACTACTTCATTTAGTCTTTTCCCCTCCCAAAACTCTGCTCTATCCAGTGCCTTGACCAAATGGGGTGACCCATAGCTAAATGTGCAGTGTGATTCTTATTTTTGTGTATCTCTTCCTCCTCTCCCTTCCTGTTGTTTGCACCTGGATGTGACATGTGAGTGAAATCCTGCCTGAGCAGACTGGAGCACCCACCCTGTGCCCTGCTGGGCTTGCCAGGCTGGCTTCAGCTGTGTTTGTGCCCGTGTGATAATGCACTGGGGTGGCAGTTTTGGTGTTTGCCTGAAATGAGGTTTGAGACTCTTCTTCTTCTCAATTACACCAAATATTCACTTCAGCACTGGAATTTTTTGTTTTATTGAAAATATTTTGGTTTTAAAGCTATTGCCTAACTGGCAATAGCTGGAACAAAATGGCATCACCAGCTAGGAGAGGAGAAGAGAAACATTTTTTGGCTCAATGAGTTGCACCTAGCAGCTTTTCAGAAAATTGCACTTATTTCCTCCTAGCATCCAAAGCAGTGCACTTTGTGCTGACACATAGCTTGAAATGGAGGTGAATAGTACCAGCTGTTGGTGTGTATTATTATTAATTGTTTGTATGACAACAGCACGTGGTGGCCTGGTTCAGAGTGGGTGGTGCTGTGGGAGGCTCTGCCACAGGGAAGGAGGCACCTGGGACCTCACCTGCTGAGCAGAGGAGGGGGTGAGGATCACAAGGGACACAGAAATCTCCAGATGTGACTTGCCTGAAGTTATCAGCAGGGCTGGGAACAGAAATCAGTTCTCATGAAACTCAAAAGGAACAGCAGGTAGGTGATAGCGGTTTTGTCCCTTAATCCCAGTGTAGTGCACTGGTTTATAGGTTTATAAGGTGACCAATCAGTTTGATCCTCTTTAAAGGTTCAATATCTTTAATCTCAGTGTCTGGCACTTTATGGGGAAAGCTGGAAATGGAACAGGAAAGTGACAGTCACTTGAATTTGTCCTAATCCCACAGGTTACAGTAAATCAGTGGTGGAAGCATATTGCCTATCACTGTGCCATGCATGACTGATCAGCTCTGTCCTTCAAATGCTATTAACTCCAGCCTGCTTCATCCATATTCCTGTGTGCTGAACACAGAGCAGAGCTGGCCGAGGGATTAGGGGAGAATTAAGTATTTGTTCTCTAATCCTGAATGTTTATAAATCAGTATTAATTACTTAAGGTGCTTTTAGAGAGTTTACATCCCAGTTCTGCTAATAATTTCATGATCCATCTGGCTAATAAAAATACTTAATTGCTAGAGAAGAAATAAAATCTGTGGCTGTGAAGTGTAAGCACGCAGATCCTCTGCTTAATGGGGACTAATTGCTGTTATTATGGATTCTGATAAGTTAAAATTAATACTGGGGGTAGCCACATCCCACATCACTGTCTGTAAACATGCTGCAGAGATTGGGCCCAGTCCTGGGAGACAGGAAAAAGCTGAACCCAGGCCAGTGGAGCCCTTCCTGTTTCTAAGAGTTTAAATTTATGCCTTTGGTGCTTTAAAGGATGTGGGGGGGTTTTGGGGGGTGGCATTTTGGGGCTGGGGTGTGTGAGAGACTGCAAGGATTGACGTCTGGAGACACTCAGAGGTGCACGTGTTGTGGGGAGGGGGCAGGTTTGGTTTTTTGGGGGAAGAGCTGTTGAGTGATGAGCACAGGAATATGGAATTGAGGAATAGGGAATTAAGGAACAGGGAATTGAGGAATAGGGAATTAAGGAACAGGGAATTGAGGAATAGGGAATTAAGGAACAGGGAATTGAGCATCCTGCAGGGTTTGTGTGGCAGTGGCATCCCAGGCAGGGTGCTGTGGTGCAGCAGGGCTGAGGAATGGGGTGTGTGGGCAAACAAAGCCAGACCTTGTCTTCAAAGGATCATCTTTCCACTGATAAGGACAATGGTCTCAAAGCAAAGAAAAGGGGGCTTGACTGGAGCAGGAAATCTTGCACTAGGCATTAGCAGGGCTATTGATTGCCCTAGATTCAGCATTTAATCCTTCCTTTAATCACAAATCAATTCCACTGTGTCTTTGAGGGTTTTAAACTTTTCATCCAAATGCTGCAGAAGAGCAGAGTATCCTGAGCAGGGCTTTGGGGTCCCACAGCCCACCAACACCCTGACATTGCTGCCACTGTGGGGCAGCCAGAAAAGAGATATTTGGGGCAAGTGAATCTCTCAGGCCCTGCTGTGTTTACATCTTTATCTTAGAAGGGAGGCCTTTGTAATACTTTGTCTCCCAAAGTCCTTAATCAACTTGGAATTTTGCTAGAAAGAGAGTTTGTTTTTGCTTCCTTTGATCTGTGTGCAGCTCACAGAACAGATCCTCTGACAGGGGTTACACTCCTGTCTGCCTAACACTCCATTTTCTGCATTGCAATCATGCACTCATTTAGCTTGGAAAAGACCTTTAAAATCACTGAGTGCAACCACCAACCCAGCACTGCCAAGCCTCCCTTGGGCTTTTGGGGCTAAGTGCAGACATCCTCTGCATTTAGCCCCAAAACTCAGCTTTTGGCCTTCTGAGAAACAAAAGGACTGGAAAATATCAGGGATATGTGTGAATGAACATGGCACACCAGGATGGTTCCATCAGCCACAGGGACAGCAGATCCTGCTGGATTCCATCAGCCACAGGGACAACAGACCTTGCTGGATGCTGCCCCAGCCTTCCTTGGCATGAGGACACCTCCATTGTCACTTCAGGGCATGGCATGGCCGAGCCCAGGTCCCTGTGTGCATCCTGCTGGCTGCACATTGCCACCAGCACAACACCTACATGGGTTTTGGGTTTTTAGGGTGCAATGCCCCAGCCTGCTGATTTCTGGCTTTTAGGATCCTGCTTTCAATGGGTTGCTCAGCTAGCATTGCTCACACATTGAAATGGAAAGGGCTTGGTTGTGCATGTATGTCACAGAAGTGCTTTTTAGCAGATAAGTAATCATCTTCACACAAAGGAGAAAACAAAAGGGTCTGAGAGAGGAAAGAATGTGAAAGCTTTGGTGCTTCTTCTTCTTAAATAAATGTGTTTTCTATAATCTTTTAGGGAATAAATTTCACTGGAAGAGCATTACACAAAGAAATAACTGAAGCTCAAGGCTTCTGAATGTAATAACTTTTTAAATATTAATTATTTTTCAGTTACAGCTACATTTTTCTCTTGAACTGTTGGAGTTGCTCAGTGGGGCAGCTGGATTGGTGGCCAAAGGCCCAGGTCTACAGCAGTGCCTTAAATGTTAACAGAGCTCTTGGGGCTGTCCCTGCCTTCCATCACTAATGCTTTGTGTGATCATTGCACTGCCAGTCCCATCTGAGGCATCCCTCAGCCCTACTTCTATTTATGAGCTTCTCCTGAGGAGGTTTTGGCCACTCTTTGCCAGGATGGTGAAATGTGTCAGCCTACCTGCAGAAAGAGGCAGAGCAGAAGGGGGTGTGATGACTGTGGGTGTTCAGAAGTGCTGGTTTTGTTTTTTTGCTTTTATTGCCATGGCTGTCAATGGCACATTGCTCACAAGCAGGATGGCCACTGCTGACTTAGAGTTGCCCTGTTGTAGTAAAACTCCAGAAATTTCACACTGCCTCATGCCATTGGGTGTGTTTATGCCATATCTCTTTGGTGAATAATTTATCACCTGCTTTTAAAATCTCCCTCTGGTCTCTGTCACCACAGCAGCAGGCATGCTGTTTATTGGGCAAACAGGAGTGTTCCTAGTAAAATTATATTGGAGATAACATGTCAGTGGAAGGAGAATTATAGGTGGGTGTGGGGGACTTTTGCAGGTGTTTTTAGCAGCTGGTGGCACAGCTGGAATTTGGACTGCTGGATCTCAGTTGCAGAGGAAGATCTCAGCTGTTGGTCCACGTTCCCTGAGGATCAAAGGGCTTATTACCATGGCTGTAGTGTTACTTTTGGATTACTTCTTCTCTGGTTTAGTTGTAAAGAATATTATCATCTCTGTCTTGTATCAGGCTATAAAATAGCCTTTAAATGTCAGTCTTGACATCACTGGACATGTCCCAGCATTTTCTCATTTCCCACTTTTCTGACAGTTGTGCCTGTACTTGCCAGATCACAGTGGCTGGCACAGGGGACACCTCACTACAGCACATCCAAGGTGGGAATGAATGATTTTGGACATGGGGAGGTTTTTTTTGTATTTGGCATGGGACTTTGTTTCATTGGGGTTTTTATATCCAGCAATTTTATTTTTTTTACATACTTATGTTCCCTTTAGGTCTTGCTGGCTCAAACCCTGAACCCCAGAGAAGGGGATTCTTTCAGTGCCTAACCCTGAGTCAGGATCAACAGGATTTGGTCATGGCTGTAGTGAGTTTGATACTGTCCAATCCCAGCACAGTCACCTCACCAGGGTCATTTTAAGAAACACCAAATTGACCCTAAATATTCTCATGTCGGTCAAGGCTTTGCATTCAATGATGGTTTGTCATTTTCCTCCTGAGCTCCCTCCAGTATTGTTTTGATATTGGACAGGTTGCTGGAGGAGAAAGTGGGCTCTGAGGATAGGCTGTTCCTCACACAAAAATAAACACACGAGGTGGAGAAAAGAAACCATCTTTAGCAATTAACCAAAAGAAAGAGTGTGAAGGGTGATGAAGGCTGGAAAGTATGAAAGGCTGGATTTCAGCTGCTGAGTTACTCTACTAGCATGTGGCACCGTGAGAGAAGCAATGTGATACATGAAAATAAAAACATTGACTAGCTGAGCTGGAGACTTCTCTGGGAAGCAGAAAGTGAAGGGCGCCAAATCCTGTTCAATTTTAATGAGATTTCAGATACAACTTCTCGTGTGTCGCTGCTTGAAAAACAACACTTGAGACTGATAACAGCAGAGAGCTGGGAGCTGACACCTGCAGCCAGCAGAGCTGAAACATTGGCCACTGTGGAAAGCTCTTTGGTCAGGAGTGGTGGGAAGCAGCTCCTTGGGCTGAGCATCAGAGCTGCTCTGCTGCTGCTTCTGCTGCTCTGAGCCCTTGAGGGGCTTTCACCAGAGAAGGGGAGGACTGGCAGAGCTGCTGCCCTTGCCCAGCCCAGCCCTCTGTGCCCCAGCTGCCCTGGAGCAGGGTGGGAACGAGGTGTGGCATCAATCAACATCCCCCCTGGCGAGGGGGAGAGAAATGAAGGACTCCATCTTATCAGAAGCATAATTAATTACTTTCTTATACTATATTATTCTATACTGTGTTACATTGCATCTAAACTGAATCTGCCAAGCACTCAACTGCCCAGAATCTTGTGACTGTCCCAACAGTCCCAACACACACACTGACAGGCCAAGGAAACAAAACCCCATCACTGTGGGTGAACAATCTCCATATTGCATTCTGCTTTGGCACAAACACAGGCACAGCACATGATAAGAATTGTTTTTTTCCTTTCTCTGGGGTTCAGAGAATGTGAAACCCAGAAATATGCTTGGGAAGAATTGTGCCTTGCTTGTCTCTGTGAAGAGAAATGTGGCTGCAGTGTGGAACCCTAATTGTACATGAACAGAAGAGTGAAACTTTGGGGCTTGTTTTACTGCTGTAATCATAGCTTGGCCCACAGGTGATATTTCAGGTTTTGCTCTTGTTTATGGGTGGTGTGATTGTGTGTGCCTCCATCTCCTTTTTGGGCATGTTTTCTTAACAGGCTGCTATTTCTGTACCAGGCCCATCCCTTCTGCTGGTTGCAGGAGGTGAAGTGTTCCTTCAATCTTCAGGTGTAACAAGTAGCATAAGAACAACAACATCATCCAAGTGGATGGGATTTGTGAAAACACCTCTTTTTTTAGTAAGTTTTGCAAGCAAGCTTTCATGAGGCCTGAGAAGAAGGAGAAGGGGTACAAGAAAGCTAAACCATCTCAAAACATGACTTCAAAATCTTTAAAGTACCAACACTTGTTAATTCCTTTAGCATGTATTAGAATAATATTAATCCTGATGAACTGAATTGGTATCAGTGCAGATGTCATAAGCACTTGTACAGGCATTCAGCTGCAATTCAGCATCAATTAAATAGACCATTATTTAAAAGTGGGTTTTTAGTACATTAAATTTCCTGGTGTGTCCTCAGGCAGTTGCTCTTATCACTCTCCATTTTTCTTTCTAGCCCTTCTGCTGCTGTCCTTTCCTTGACAGCTCGTGCTTCCTGCAGCCCCAGGACAACTCAGGGAGCTTGGTTTCTTTTTGCCATGCACAATTCAGTGCATCCCACATTCTGTTAACATAATTTAGCTGCAGGAAGCTGCTGCAAGGGACACTCCTGCCTTTTTCCACACCCCCTCCTGATACTCTTTACTTCCAGGGGTAGGATTTTGAAAGTTAGCAATTTTTTTTTGGTCAGTTTTGTGACCTTGAACACATTCTCTGAGCCCCACAGCTGCTGATGAGAGCAGTGCTGAGCTCCTGGTTGTGTAGGCAGCACCCAGGAACTGACATTTGTTTTTGTGCATTTTTCTGGCATTTTTTGGTGGCATTTGTTCCTATCCCTGCCTGGAGCTGTGCAGAGGTGCGGGTTTGGATGCTGGCAGCTCTGCAGCCATGAGCACCCTGCCTTAGGGACTGCATGGCCTTGTCACAGGGCTGTGACAAAAGAGCTGCTTGTTTAGGAGCTGCCAGCTACACAGCAGACATGGGAATTGCTTATTTTATCTCCCCTTTCTTGGGGAATGCCCTGGAAACAGCTTCTGCCTTCAAAAATTGACTCTGATGATGTAACGCGCCCAGGACAGCAAAGCATTTCTATACATCTCTGGAACACAAATTAACACAAAGAATCTGATACTGGAGAGTGGAAAAACCTTTTCCCCCACATAATGTATAGGAACTAACCTGCAGTCAGTCATTGTGTGAGCAGAAGTAGCCCAGTGGTTTGGGAAGTGCTGGCAGATGTTTCCATCTCCAGGAGCAGCGGCTGCTGCCTGACTCGTTCCCCTGGTAAGGGCTGGCTGCTGAACTGTAGGGCAGCAGGGCCAGGATGTGCTGCAGAGGGCACATCAGGCACCTGCCCTGGCCTTGGATCCATCTTCCTGGGGCTCAGGATGCTTCCCAAGGAGCCAGAGGAACGAGCTGGCACTGCCCTGGCAGCTCCCACCCAGCCAGTGAGCTGCATCCAGCTCCCTGCAGCGTGTCGGGACAGGCAGCACTCCCATTTGGACAGAGTGCTGTTAACAAATGCTTCCTTTAACCTCTGCCTCCAGTTTGCTGTTTTCATTTACTCCCTCTGGAAGGCAAATCTGTGTGTCCTCTGCAAGTGACCTGGAGGATCTACACTGGTGTCTGGAGAAGTGGCTCTGTGGCAGCAGCAGCCTCTCAGCGTGGCCCTCAGCCAGGGGGACAGACCCCTCTGTGTCTCACCTGTCTGGAGCAGTGTTTCTGTTTGCATTGTTCTCTCATGATACACAGACACCTATTTTGGACCAGTTTTATGGTATCTCCTCCCCCAGCTTTATGGTCTTTATGGTCTTTTATGGTCTTTATGGTCTTGTGCTCAAAGGCCATAAGCAGGGCTAGGTTGGCCGGGGAGGTAATAACTCCTGTTAAAACCAGCTGGTAAATTGAGACAAGCTAGGTCCCAGCCCTTTCCTTGCATAGAAAGCAGGGGCTCCTCACCTCCTCACCCTCAGTGTTACTACATTAAGCAATTTTTCTGCAGACTAACAGAGACTTGAGTGTGAGCAGGTAATGGCAAAATTTTAAATTTCTGAAGCAGCTGGCAAATCACTATCAAAACTTCCCGAGTTCAGTAGAGTCACTGAATTAATAAGTCCTGTAGTGCAATGTATTTTTGGTTTCGTACAAGATGCTTTGGAGAGATTGATGTGGATTCCAGCAAATGACTGAAGAGCTCTGAAAGAGCATGGAAATACCCATTTACTAATGGGAGAACATTTATCACCAAACATCCACATCATCTTACTCCTTTCAGTAATAAACCTCATGGGAGGGCAATCAATAAATCTGTAAATGAAAATGTAGAACTCCACTAAGTCTTTGATTTTTAATTGCAGTCAAGATGATGGAGTTTATGTCACAATTGGATTTTCCCCACACACTCCCCAGGCCCCTTCTTTGTCCCAGATACACAGGCACTAATTGTAGGTCTCCCTCCTCTTCCTCCTGTTCCACAAGCACTTTTCTCTTAAAGTAGATCCCAGTAAGTAGCATTCTTCATTTGTACTTTGCTTAATTTATGGCTTCAGTTTTAGTCTGTAAGGAAGACCTGTGGCTGTGAAGTTTGTCATTTTCCAGCAGTCTGATAATGATACCTCTCCCCACAGTGTATTCCTGCATTTAGTTGTGTTTCACTTAGGGCCAGCGTTACGACTTCTACATTATAAAGATTTTCCCTTTCAAGCAGTCAGAATTCTTTAAAGTGTTGTTCAAGTCTTCTTTAGCAAAGCAGATGATTGGTACGTCCTGATGGTTTTGTTGGCTCTTCTCTCTGTCTGTCCCTGTGGGACGTTGGCTCTGTTGGGCACTGTTTAACCCCAGGGCTGTTCAGCAGCCTGAGACTTTGATTTGCCATCTGGCTGCCACATTTGACTGTGCTTTCTGCACAGTGATGTGGCCTGAGATGCCTTAGAAATGATGCCTTTTGTGTTGTTGTTCATGGATATCTAATCAGTCATTAAGTGATTAAACTCTTGTGACCAATGCAGTGGGTTTTATTTATGCACTTCTTGGCTTTCATACAAGCTTCTGTGATGATGTGTTTGCTGAAGTATCTTAGAGGTTTTTTGCAGCCCACTGGTGTCATCCCTCCATCTCCCTGCCTCTGAGGTTCCTCCTCCTGGACCTGTGTAGCCAGAAATGAGCTGACATCACAGCTGGTGCAGATTTCATGGCAGAGCAGTCATCACCTTCCCTCTCGTGTCTTTGTGCACATCAAAGAGCTGCAAGTCCCAGCAAGTGAGGTCCCAGGGAGTGAGGTTTGGTTCAAGGCTCACCTACAGCCAAATGGGCAAGTCTGGTTGGTTTTCTTTTGCAAACCGAATCAGGAGTCTGGTTGGGCATGGAAGCAGAGCAGCCACTGCTCTCAGACTGACTCACCTGGACCCAGCTGCTCTGGGTTCTTGCTGCTGCCCGGAGGGGCTGGAGCAGGAGCTGCCGGTGCAGTTCCTGCTTCCTGAGGATGGAAAATGGGCAGAGTGAAACCCTGGGAGCTGCCATTAGCACTGAGATCCCCTCTGAGACAGCACTGCCCTGACTCTAACCATTGGTTATGGCTTTCAGAAACCCTGAATAGCACAAGGGATCGAGAGGTCAAACCCAGGTGTTTATGAGGGCAAAGAGTGTGAGAAAATCAGTGATTTATATAAGTAAGTTGCTACCTGAGGCACGTGGCGCAGAATTAGGGATTTTCTAGTTTTATTGTCTGAAAGCAGAATTGATCTTCTCTTCCATTTCTGAAAGGTGTAGTCAGTTGAGATGTTATTTATTTATTTTGACATTGGGCACAGGCTGTAGTGCTCCCTGGAGACGTTCAGCTGTCTCTTGATCTTCTCAGGTTTGGATATTGCTGTCACTGTGGTTTCTGAGTACCTTCCAACCACGTGTTAAGCAATATGACTTAGCATATGTCTCATTTAATATCTTCTCTGATCCTTCAGGGTGATAGTGGTCTGGATATGTTCTGCTAGTTAAGCTTTTTTTTTAATTTCTCATTTTTAATGAGCTACAGATGTGGCCATTTAAGCCAGTGAAATTTAACAGGGGCCTCAACAATGTCAGTCTTTGCTGTGCATTTGGAGAATCCCTATTCCTGACAGTCAATCCCAAGGGATGCTGAATGTCCACAGCTCCTTAACTTCAGAAACAAACAACGGGTGCTTGACTCTGAAATTCAGCTCCCAAACTTTACACCGCCCCACAGCCAATTTGCCGAGATGCTTTCATTATGCAACATTCATGATATGTAAAACTCATATTGTTCTGAGGGCTCGTTACAGATCATTGAGATGAAACCAGCTGTCAGTTTTTACCTTTGAAGGACTCCTGGGATGCCTGTTCTGTTCACCAAATCCAGCTGCAAACAGTGCTGTAACAGGGACTGCAGCTTGAAAATGTTGGGCACAAGGAGCTGTGCTGTGCTCCTGTCTGTGTCTGTTCAGCTCCCTGCTTATGTTGTTATCTTTACACAGTCCAGCAGCTTTCAGAGTTTGGCTCTTGGAGCTCCTGCAAACAGAACAGGCAGAAACTCTGCCCAGCCCAGTGAAGGATGTGTTCCCTCAGCCTTCTGGATTAGAGATTGCAGAGTTTGAAGTTGTGTTGGAACTGCTTGCGTTACAGTGTCAGAATAGATGATATCAGAAGAAAATCATCTCTTCCTGATAAAATTTGCTGCCTCATTGATACTCAGCTTGAAATGGAAGATTACAGGGAGCTGTGCAGGTCTGGGCTCTGTGTTTGAACACGTCTGTAGCCAGATGTCTGTGCTGGGAGACACCGTGGGCGGGTGGAGGTCGCTCCACCTCTTGCTGGCTATTGCGATACGGAGGCTGCACCTTGCTAATTTAGGGAGGATCACTGAGCTGTTGGCTCTCTGGGGTTGCTCTTGCACCAGCTGAGTCTGGTTCTTGTTACAGAGTCAATGTCACTGCCACATCTTCCCTGAAAGCAGCCTGCAGTCATTGCTGCATCTGTTACTCACTGAGGAAAGAGGTGGTGCTGGTCCCAGTCAGCCTGAGACTGGGCTGGTCCCCTGAGGAGGGCTGGGGGTGCTCAGGGACAGCACAGACATGCAGAGTGCTGGCATGGAAGCATGGGGGTGTTCAGGCAGGGCTCTCCCTCAAGGATTTGCCTGGAGCCATTGAAGGAAGAAGGGGATTTGATGGACCCTGGTGTGTACGTCACTAACAATGGAGGCAGATGCAGTGCAGGGAGGGGCAGCCCATTTATGTCTTGGTTCCATACCAAGCCATGAGTGTTTTCTCTCAGCTCTGGGGCTGTGTGAGCAGGCTGAGGTTCCTCCAGAGGCAGTTGAGTTCCAGTCTGTGGTTGGTGCTCACTCACAGGGTGCTCCAGGAAGATGCTGAATTTCAGTCAGGGATTTTCCCCCTGGTTTGTGAACCACATTGGGGTCATCATGGAAAGGCCCTGAAGATGACAGCTGATGTTTAATCACGTGGAGGGCTCTGGGTCTGCACCTGCTGGGGTGCTGCTCTGAGCCCATCAGGTGCTGCCATGGAATTTACCTGGAAATGAGCTGTGGGGTGGAGAAATGCTCTCCTTACAGAAATGTAGCACAGACAAAACTCTGCAGGAGGAGGTTTTATAATTAAATAGCTAAGACTTAGTTCCTGCTGTCTTTACACAGATTAATTTATGTTTTGAAAATCTCAAATGACTTGCAGCTATTAGGTAGAAATCCCCTCCCTGGAGCTCTGACTTGCACCTTTCTGTGTGTGTCCTGAGGTGTCTATTTAAATGCATCAGTACCTCAGCTAAACAGACACTACCTGTGGGAATATCCAGCCAGGGAGTTCTGCCTTTTGGCCTCTCCAGGGCTCTGGGAGGGCTCAGCTATGTGGTGGCTCCTTGCTTAAGGCAAAAGTTCTTCTCTGCACCACCTAGAAATGCATTCAGACACACGTGCCACGAGAACAGAGGTGCAGGGGGAAGGAGAGTGGCTGATTAATAATCTGCATGCCTGGGACACCAGAGCTGGCATAAAACTGTCCCAGGCACGGGAGGAACCCACAGCTCCTCCTCAGGGGCTGCTGCTCCCAGTTTCCCCAGTGCCATCAGTGTTGGTAGCTGTGCATTTCACATCAAATCAGTCACTCAGTCTGTTCTGGATTGCTCTTTCCAATTAGTGGGTTTTAACTGCTCAAACCCAGACACCTGTCTGAGTTGTGTTTGGCTTTTCTGTTGTGTGTTGGTTCAGTTTAGCATTGTTAACCATGGATAGAGTTTATTTTTTCAAAGGATGCACTGTAAAGCATGCACTTCAACTAATTGATTGTTTTTTTCTCTTCCCTTTTGGTTTGGATTTCTGGCTTAGGTAATGTAAAAAGATCTCACCTCATATTTAATTGGAACATGTTTTATTTTGGAGAGGCCATGAAGTGCCATTCCCTAATATGACAACACTGTTATTAGGCAAAATTCCTGTTGCAGGTGCCTTGTTAAGGAGGCCTTTCTTGTCAGAGTAAAGAGCAGCCATGGGAAGTTGTTTGGTTTTCCATAAAACGGCAATATCCACGTGCCTGGAGGCTGGCAGAGCACAAGGCACAGAGAGCAGCCCAGATTTATTGATGTGTGTGACCAATGGCTTTGTCACAGCCCTGCTGGGGCTGAGCTCTGAGGGGAAGCCCTTGCACTCTGCTGCTGTACACAGATCCCAGTGCTGATAAGTCATGAGGTTTCATCACAAGCCTGATGATAGGGAGCATTTGGCTGCCAAGAGTGGGGCTTTGTGAGAAGTTTGACTCCAATTAAAAACACACAACCTCACACAATAGCAAACAAAACCTCTCCAGGATAAAGAGATAAAAGATACAACCCAAAGCATTAAACTCTGGAAGGCACATACAAAAGATATGTATAAACCATACAGTGTTTTGGTTGTTTGCATTGTTTTTAGCAATTTCTTTAAGTCTTGTGGTTGTGTGCTTTAGTTGTTTTCAGGGCCTTGAAGGGGTGACTATTTTTTGAAGTTTGGGTTTGATTTTTTGGGGGATCGGACCTTCTGAAATACCTGACTATGTGAAAACACCTCTTGGTGGTCTCCACTGGACTTATTTGAGAAAAACAGCCGAGGAATTAACAGAGCCAAGCAAAAGGTTTCAAGCTGATGGGCTCAGGATTTGCTTCAGGTGCCTTTTGCCTCCCGCCCCTCTCAGGGACGTGGTTTGGAAGAACTGGCAAAAACACTCCCCTGTGGCATCTCTTGCTGATTGTCTCTGTTTACTGGGTAGAGAAATTCATTATATTCCTTCGGTTTTGATCACTGCAATCAAGTGAGGATAATTTTGAAAAGAAAGAGCAGCATTGTGCACTGCAGAACAAATAATGAGAGACTGCTTGATGGGAATAATGGATGGTAGAAGAGAGACGTTTTTGGAAAAAAAGGACTCAGGAGCTAAGTACATTTAATGAAAGCTATCTTTCAGAACTCTCTGACACAGCCTTAAATAAAAGGCATATGAAGTAAGCAAGAACTTAATTTAAAAGCCCATGGAGGAATTGAGTTGGACTTCAGATTGTGTGCCTAGATGTGACACTCTCCCTTCATTCATTCAGACTTCCTTTTATTTCTGTGTGATCCTACCCTGAGTGCTGCTGGAGTGGGATCTGCCCACACAGCAGATTGCAGCTCCAGGCAGTGTCAGCATCCATCCACTTTCTGAGTCTGGCTGGGAGGTGGGGGAATCCCTTCCCTTTTGGGTAGCAGATGTCAGCCTCCTACCCTCCCACAGCTCCCAGGAGTGAGCTCTGCCTGGCTGGTGTGGAGTGCAGCCCGAAGGAAAGGATCCCCTGCAAGCACAGGGTGATCACTGAGTGTGACCTCAGACTCCCTTGGACAGCATTAGCCATAGCTCTGCTCCCAGGGTAACAAATGCCAGCTCAGGTTTCTCTGTCTCCTCTCCTCTTTTTTGCTCAGTTACAACACCTTTGGAATGAGTGCTTTGGTCAGGAGCAGCCACTGCTTCCATGCTCAGCTGCAGGGTTCCTGTGGCTCTGAGCAGGTCCTGGCAGTGTGTGTGGCTCAGGTGACAGGGCCACTGTCCTCAGTGCAGCTTAGGAGCAGCTGGCACTGCAGTGCTGGGGCTGCCTAAGGGCCTGGAAGCTGGGAAAGGAGGGACCAGGATTGTTAGAGATGCACTGTTGGCCTTTCTAAGTGCTTAGCTTCGGATTGCTTCCCACGCTGGGCGCCTGGCACCCAAAGGTGCTGCTGGACCAGCAGTGGATTCTGAACCAGTGCTGCTTGCTGAGGTGCATGGGCTCTCTGTGGAATAGATTGTACTTTGGGAAGGAGGACAGCCTCTGTAAATGGGCAGAGAGAGCAGGCTGCAGGCCAGGATTAATACTGGAGTGCTGGTCACCTGCCTCACCTGCAGCCTGGCTGGTGCCAGCGCCAGGACACTGCCTCCCCCTGGCACAGGCCTGCAGTGCCTCCCGACAGCACCCCTGGAGCCAGCAGGCCAGGCCAGCCCTGCTCAGTCTGTCCCAGAGATCATCCATCCCCGAGGGTCCCGTGGGAAGGACAGGGCTGGTGGGAGCAGAGCTGCAGCCTGGGGAGGCAGCAGTGGCACCAGGACACCGAGGAACAGGAGTGTGGCTCAGCTCTGTCTGTGCCAGCACCTTTGCCCAGCTGCCTCTGGGCACTGGGGACTGCCAGGCACTGGTGCCAGGCTGGAGCAGCCCTGGTGTGCTGCCATTCATTGTGAGTGCTGGAGCTGCCCCATGGCTGGGCAGGTGACAGGGCAGTCTCTGTGGGCCTGTTGGCAACCTGGAAACCAGTGGCTCGTTGGGTAGTCTCACTACCCCAAAACCAGGTGTGTTTGGAAATGAGAGCAGGCATGGAGTGTCATGGTGGCCCCACTGACACGTCCTGCTCAGAGCTGTGAGCTGGTGGTGGTGCTGCCTCCAACAGGGAACAGCCACCTGGGGTGGAAGATGTCACTGTCCCAGCGTTCAGAACATCGTGCTGCAGTCCCACACCTTCAGTTTGGGTTTGATCACTCAGAAAGGGTTGCCACAGCCCTTGTGTGGAGTGCAGCATGCTCGTGGCTCTTGTGGTGTGTTGGGATCTTTAGCTCGTCACAGTGACCCCGAGAAAAGTTTGAAAGTCTGTTCTCCCAGCCCGGCGCTTGAAGAAGGAGTCAGGGCTCTTCATCTCTCGGTCTCAAGGTTGTTTATTTTATCTTATCTGTAAAAAATTTTTCTCCTGCCCTGCCAAGGTCAGCTCACCAAGACAGTCTGAGGCACTCTGCCTGCCCACAGGGCGGTGTTACGTCTTTATACTAAAAACTATGTGTACAATGGTTACAATTTCTTCCCAATACCCATCACCTATGTGAGACAGTGAGCTTCTACTCTAAACCAATCCCAAAGTGCCAACATCACCCAGAGGATGGAGGCCAAGAGGAAGAAGGAGAAAGGCTGGACACACCCAGTTCCCTCCATTCCATCTTGCCTCCTGAACTCCCATACCAAAAACCCTAAAATCTACTTTTCCACCCCATGAGAACTTCACTAATATTCTACTTAAACTGTTGTGGCTTGCTGATCTTCATACAAGGTTGGTAATTTGCTCCATGGGTCATAATCAAACCCACAGGGGCATTTGGGGCTCTGTGCCAGGGTCTCTGAAACCCCAGGCAGGGGTCCTGGCTGCTCAGGACAGCCAGAGGGATGTGCTGGGTCCTGACAGTGGTGATGGTGGGGGCAGAGGTGCTGGGGTCTCCTCACTGGCCCCCAGGCAGCCCTGCTGCACAGCTGGGGTGTCCTGGCCTGGCTCTGGCCCTGGGGAGGCGCCTGGGCTGGAGCTGAGCTGAGGCACTGCCCGGTTCTGCCTCACCTCCTGAGGGCAGGGCTCAGTCCCTGCATCCCGGTGTTCTCCCCAGAGCCAGCCAGCGCTGTGCCTTCCTCGTGTGCGCCAGGAAAAGGCCCCTCCTCGTGGGAGAAGAAGGGGGAAAAGGGGGATCGGGCTCTGTTGCTGGGTGGACAAATGCTCCTTTCCTGATGAGAGGAGCCACGTCCCCACTGCCCAGCACAGGCCTTGAGGGCTCCCAGGTGTCCTGTGCCTGCCCTCAGGAAAACCCCCCCCATTGCAGTCCTTCAGCACACGGAGTGCTCTGCCAGCCCTGCTGGGATTTACAAGCTGCTTTGTGGGTGCAAAATTGCAGATGGCTGCATATTATAACTGCACCAGAAACGGTGTTCTTTGGAATGGCCTCTGGCTGCAGGGCTGAATGGAAAAGCCTCAAAGTGCTGTGGGCTAGTTCAAAGAGACAGGGCTGAGCCTGTGGCAGCCGGTGGGACGCTCCTGTGGGACCTCACTGGCCCAGGCAGCTTCCCCTTCCCTCCCTCCTTCCCCTTCCCTCAGGAGACACACTGGGTGCCCTGCAAAATCAAAAGGGAAAGGCAGAATTCCTACCTGCAGGGTTTGGGTTTCCCCCCACCCTTGTAACAAATCATGCCCTGAAGTGGTGAGGCCTGGGATAAAATTACCTGTGATCTTAACGACTTGAAGTTTTAAAAATTAAATTCTAGCAGCAATTGATGTGGCAGATGCAGTTTCTTCAAATAAGAGATGATGAAAAGTAAAGAAGGATGAATAGATTATTGTTTTTATTAAAGGCATTACAGAGGAATAAATTCTTCTCGTGAACAGGCTTTCTTTGCTTATTCCCATCCTCTCAATAAATCATTGCCACGGTGTCAGTTAATGCTGTTTGGGGATCTTGCTCAGGAATGTTTTAGATTGGAAGAAAGAAATTCATATCACAAAACAAACTGTCTCTGCGATCACCATAAGGGTTACTGTAGTTTAGAGAAAGTAAAATATTTACCATCTGATTCACATAATAGGTGAGATAAAGATTGATGCTAAGGTGGGGAGAACAGCCCGAGGGCACGAGCCACTCCTACCAATACCAGCCGGGATTAATGAACGGCTTTCAGCTCCTACACGCTTTGCTTTGCTTTGTACTTGAAAGTCTTTGCTGCTGGAACTTCAGACTATAATTAGATTGACTGGAAAACTGAATTATCTGCAAAGAGCTGCTCAGATCACAAATGAGGTGCATGAACTTTATTTGTCCACCCTAAACGCGTGTCACCTTCAACGAGCAGCAAAACGATTCCAGCATTTAATAAAATAAAAGCAAGACGTGTCTTAGGAAGCTGGGCAGAAAGGCACAGCAGCATCAGTTTAGAGAAGGACAAGGTGTCGTGGCTAATTCGCATGACAGTCTTAAATGAATGGTTTTGATAAGGGTACTTGAGCGGCAGCATGGCTCAAAGAATAGTGTTTACCTGCCTAAATTGGTGCACTTGCTATGAGGATGAATAGATTTCATTGAGCATTGTTCTTTGAACTGATTTAAGCTGCAGAAACTCTACTTTCTAGGCTTGGAAGGGCCATTTTGGTGATCAGCTCAGTTTCCTTTTAATGAGCCTATTTTTTTATTCTGGCTTTTCTTTTTGATTTAATGCTCTCACAGTTTTAGTGCAGTGTGTGGTAATGCTGGTAGACAGAAGTGGAGGGTCTGAGCAGCCCTGGCTCTGGCACTGTCATTAAGGGCAGCTGGAGAAGATGGACCTGTAATGGGTGTGTTCTGGAAGCTTTGCAGATGTCTCTTGACACTGAACTGTGGTGCTGAGCTCCCACAGGCCCTGGGGAAAGGAATGGAGCTGGAGGTACCTCAGCTAAATGTTCTGAGCAGTCCATCTTGCAGACTGTGATCCCTAGGGGAGCTTTACCCACAAGTAATCCAATTTCTGTTTGAAATGAGCTTGAGTCAGCTGCAGAGCTGCAGTCTGCCCTGGCTTTTCTCTGACAGCAAACCAGAGGGGACCACCAACCTTTTCAGCCTGCACTGCACGTTCCCCATCCCCTCTGCCAGCATCACGAACAGTGGGAGTGAGTGAGAAGTTATTTATTTAAAAAAAAACCTCTTTTTGTGGGATAAGCTGTCAAAGGGGAAGCAGAAAAATAGGTTTTCTTCATTGTGTTCCTGTGTGGTGGGGCAGGCTGGGGTGCTGATGCTCTGCAGTGTCCCTCTGCCTGCAGCAGTACAGTGCCAGCGCGGCTGCAGGCTTGGGCTGAGCTCTCTGACAAGATCTGGCAAATAAGGGCAAGAATTTTACAACTGAATAAAATGTGAAGTCTATAAATTTAACAGGGCTTGCATTTTGAATTACAATGGAATAAATTTTCCTCTTAAAAGGAGAAATTGTCTCACTTGTGACTTTCTCCAGTGTTTTACAAGGTTATGAAGGAAACTTCTGAGCATGTTTTGGCAGTTCACATTCTGTGGTCTCTACTCAGAAGATATTTTTTAATTTTCCTCTACAGTTAAGTTTCTCTTGGGGCATCTCCCCTGGCTACCTCTTTGAGTTAAGCACCTAGAAAGTTGGCAGCACACTTAAAACTTCAAATGCATTTGCAGCAAAGGCTCTTGTTGGGACATATGAGTGTGATCAGATGTGAAACTGAGTTTGACTGACTTCTCCTGAGATCTGCTTTACCTTCAGTTTCAGTGAGACAAGTTGTCGTCCGAGGAATCCTTTGAAGAGTTTCTCCTGCACGTTCAGATGAGGTACCTGCAGGAGGATGAATTACTTGGTGGCTGGGAGCCTGAGGTTAGCAGACATATCATATGTCACTGTGCCTTTTTTTTTTTTTTTAATAAAACGAGGGTGGAATGCAGGATCGAAATTACCTCATGTGCTTTTAACTTTGAAGTTAGTGGGGGTTTTTTTGGCTGCCATGACAAGTGCCCTGTTAATGAGCTAACCAGTGATGGCACTGGCGCACACATGCCCCAGCCAAAGGCTGAGCTCTGTGGAACACGGGGGACATGGCCTGTCCTCCCTGAAGCAAACTGCGGCCTGGCCCCTGGGGAACACAGGCACAGCACACTCTGTAGGCAGCTGGAGAAGGTGACAGTGATGGTTTTCCAGTAAGCACCAAGGAGGAGGACAGTGAGTGCTGGGTTTCAGGAGCTGCCACCTCTGGGGAGCCTCCCCACAGCCCTGAGTTATGAATGACCCCATTCACTCCTGCTGCTTGTGGGCTCGGCATTTCCTATTCTCTTCTGCTCTGAGTTCAAATATCAAAGGTCAACATGAGTTCATGTTACTGTTTTACCACAGAAGTGTTATATGGTTATTGAAAAATAATAAGAAATACAAGGGCATAAGGTTCTTTTTAATACCTGGTTTGCTTCAAGGAGGCATCAGTTGTTCTTGGAATCTCTCTGGTGAGTCTGTGGCAATGGTTTTGGTCAGTATGCTCTTAACACTTCTGTAAATCTTCTAGTCACTGTGCTTGCTAAGCTTTCCCACAGTGTTAGATTTTAGGGTTTGCTGGATTTATTTCTTTTCTTTACTTTTTTTTAAATTTTTTTTCCATCTAGTTTGCAATGTCCATCCTCTCTGTGATAAAGCAGAAACAGTGAAACTCTCATACTACTCTGGTAATAAATTTTTAGTCTCCTATGAACTGCAGCAAATTTGAAGGAATTAAAATAAATGTGGAGAGCAAACACCTGTTTTCTCAGGAGGCAGCAGTAATTATGCTGCTCCTTCCTCTAAGTCCAGTGCCATAGGGTACCTGTGGAAATTACATCTATGGACTATTACACCTATGGAACATGCTTAGCATTAAAAGCTGAAAGAGAGGGCTGACCTCAATATCCACACGTTTCTGGCTGGCTTTCAGTCACAAAATGTGCTTCACTTAAAGACACTCTACCTCATCCTCCACACAGCTGTGGTAGAAAACCTCAGTCCTTGCCTAAACACAAGTGTCATTGTGTGGCTTCTCTGAGTGCACACTGCAAAGAGGAGCAATTGTGCAGAGGCAGAGAAGGGCTAAGCTCAAGTATTAAAGTCCTTGTAGAGGAGTGAGCTGAGTGCTCCATCTCAGTACAGCACGTGGCACTGTGAACCCGACCTGAGACTGGGCTTTCCTAACAAAAATCGGTCACTCTAAAGCCTTTCTCATAAACAGCTGAAATAGTCCAGAAGAGGTGATGAAAACAGGAAGGAATAATAGTCCATGGGCAAAAAAAGGCAAAGACCAAGAACTGAAAGGGAGCCTGGGAGTGCTGGAGAGAACAGGAAAGCTATGAGGAAAAGAAGAGAAAATGAGAGCAGGACTAAAATGAATGAAAAGGTGGGTAAAAGACAGATGTGGGAAATGAGAAAAAGGTGTGAGCAGGAAAGTGTAAGAGTAGAACTACAGAAATAAAAGCAGAGAGATGGGCAGAGCCCATATCCATGTGTTGTACCCCATGAGTGGTGCTGTCCAAGTTGCACATCCCATGAGTCAGACAGGCAGGTTGTTGTTTCCTGCACTGGTTGACAGCAGTGCCCATGGGTGAGACCTCTTTGGTACTTAGAGCACTGCAGTCATGCAGGGTAGGGGGGATTTCTCCACTGCAGGATCCAGGGCCTGCTCTAGGAAGGGGAATGTTTGGGAACAAGGTGGGATTTCTCCATTGCAGGATCCAGGGTCTGCTCTAGGAAGGGGAATGTTTGGGAACAAGGTGGGATTTCTCCATTGCAGGATCCAGGGTCTGCTCTAGGAAGGGGAATGTTTGGGAACAAGGTGGGATTTCTCCATTGCAGGATCCAGGGCCTGCTCTAGGAAGGGGAGGAAGGGGAATGTTTGGGAACAAGGTGGGATTTCTCCATTGCAGGATCCAGGGCCTGCTCTAGGCAGGGGAATGTTTGGGAACAAGGTGGGATTTCTCCATTGCAGGATCAAGGACCTGCTCTGGGAAGGGGAATGTTTGGGAACAAGGTGGGATTTCTCCATTGCAGGATCAAGGACCCGCTCTAGGAAGGGGAATGTTTAGATACAAGGTGGGATTCTCCATTGCAGGATCAAGGACCTGCTCTAGAAAGGGGAACATTTCAGCACAGTGCTGGGCACCATGCACCAGATCTGACTGAGTAATGAGCACAGTAAATGAACTTTCCCACAGCCTGATGGTTGAGTATGAAGAGAGGGGCTCAGAAGGCTCAAGTGTGGATTAGAGCATCTCACATTAGATGTGAAACACCAGGTCCAAAAGTCAGCTCTCTCCAGGCTGTGGACATAGAGCAGCTGTGCAAGTGCATGCAGTGTTGCAGGTTGCAGGAGCTCACTTGTCTCCAAAGGTCAGTCTCTGTCACTCCAACCCAGCAAAACCAAAAGTAAAGAAAGAATTCAGGCTTTGACTTAACACCAGCTTGTGGGGGGATAGAATGTAAGAAAATAAAGGTAGTGCAGAAGGTAATCTCACCCCTGAGGAGTTGCAGCTGTGCTAATTAATCCCCAAAGATCAGGAACAGGCCTGCCCTTAACAGGCCACAGCTGTGTCCAGTGAGGATGAGCTATAAAAGAGTGGGGTAGGTGGGTGAGAAGGGAGCTGATGTTTGCTGGCTGTGCTGTGAGGAGCTGCTCATGAGAAATCACCAAGAAGGTATGGAACTTTTTCAATAAGATGACAACACCAGTTTAGTTAGGTGAGGGAAGCTGGTTGTAAAATGGTATCCAGGTCTTTAAATAATTGCTTTCTAAATGTTTGTAAAGTGGCAGCATGTAAAGGTCCCAGACCCATACTCCTTATAATGCTCTTTATTGTTTTGTTCCCCCAAGTGGAAGATATATGGGTTGCATAGTTCTAGAGCTCCTGGGCCAATACATTGGGAATGGGTTTGTGTACAAAACTCTCAAACATCTCCAGGTGCATTGCCCAGTCCCCTGCTCTTCAGTTTGACATAGGCTTATTTTAGGAAATAAATGTTTGAAAACAAACCAACAAATAACACTATTGTGTAAAAATTCTCTGGAATGAGGGTTTGTTTTTATTTCTGTGGGTGTAGAGCTAGGGATCAGAGGCAATCATATTCCCTATTATTTAGATTATTCATTTTGAGAATTTCCCAAGTTCAGCTGGGTTTCTAGACCTTAAAGGTCACTGCTATGACTTTTCCATGGGTTATTATGTGATCAAGAAGCTAAGGGCCAATATTGTGTGTTGGCTTTGTCCAGGACTCTGCCAAATTCATTTCCCCTCCTGGTCTTGACTTGCTTTTTCCTGAAGCTTACTGCAAGTCAGGTCACACAATCCTGTCTCGTTTTTTCTGATGGGCCAGAATAAATCTCTCCCAGACTGAGAGGTGTAATGACTGCACCCAGCTCGCTCATCACCTCTGCCTGACTGGCTCTGTAATCATGCAGGACAGCTGATCTCCAGTGAATATTGGATATTTGCCTCCTGAGCTCCCAATGTGTCAATGGTGAAAGTCCACATTTAAAACTGCCTCTCAAGCTGCGTGTCCCATTTCCTGTGGAAGTGCCCCAGTGCCAGGTTTATGAGCCTCTGCTGGGTGTGAGCTGTTTGCTCAGCCAGTGGTTTGGATCAGGTTTGGCTGTTTGTGCCAAGTACAGTGTGTCTGTCTGTGTGTGTTTGTAGGAAAAGCAGCTCTGAGCTGTTCACTGGCGCTTCTCTCTCCTGTTTGTGAATGACACTCAGAGCTGGGGTCATCCCCAGGCGAGGAGGTGTGAGGTGGAGGAAGACCCACCTCACCCTGCACTAACTGGCCTTCACAGTGACTTTTATGGAGGGGTCAGAGAGCAGATGAACCAGGGCAATACACACTCCACAGGCTTCAGAGGCACAACAGCAGCCTGAGACCTGCAGGCTATGTTGATTTGGATAAAGACAGAGCTGCCTTTTCAGCTCCTCTCCATTCCAGCTCTATGTAGCTGTCTGTTGGCACTATTGTGTTTGTAACATCTCAGCACCACGTTGCTCTGATGCTCAGTCTAAGTTTACTTCTGCTGCTTTCCATCATACCTTATGTCCTTATGAGACTTGCTGTTCCTTCTCAGCTATTCCTGCCTCCCCTGTGAGCCAGCCCAGTTTCCATCTGGGATGTGCTGGGAGAGAGCAGCTGATGGGGGCTCTCCTGCATTTTACTGATCACTCTTTCAGCATTGGTTTGGTGACTTGTGACATGGGAGCAGACACCACCTCACAAGAGGCTGCTCTGATGAGGTGATGCCACTCTGAGCAGGGCTGAGCTAGTGAAGATACACGCTACCACTCTGGCTCTATTTCTGCCTTGAATAAATAGTGCAGGGGCAGTTCTCTGACAACTCTTCTGTATTGTGCTATGTGATTAACTGCAAACCACTCTGCTGGCCTCTGCCCCTATTTATATGGAGCAAAGCAAACTGCTAAGAGCACTCTTTGATTATCATGGTTCTGAAAATGAGTGTGTGAGGGAGTGCTACATCCTGTAACTGCTGGCTTTTAGGTACCACCATGTTTTTGTCATCAGACTCACTGGCAGGCACAGCTTTAGTCAAAGCCTTCCTGCCATGACAGCTCTTTGCTCTGTCCCTTGGAGAGGGACTATTCTTCAGTCATCAGCACAATCCTGCTGTCATGCTGAGGAGCAGCAAGCCCACAACACAGCTGAAAGTCCAGGAACTGGGCTTAGTTCCTGGCAAAAGGCTTCAAAAGAGAATGAAAATGTGTGTATATATATATAAAATAGATCTGTAGATAGATATTATCTATATGTTCTATTATCTACTATCTATATGTAGATAGATATAAATGTGTGTATATATAGATAGATGTGTGTATGTATATAATAGGTAGATAGATGTTATCTATATATTCTATTATTTATCTACCTATTATATATGCACATATATCTATATATACACATATATCTATATATAGATAGATATTATCTATATATTCTATTTATCTATATATAGATATATATGTGTATATATAGATATATGTATATATATCTAATAGATAGTAGATAATAGAATATATAGCTATGTCTATATAGATATGTGTGTATATATAATAGATATACAGAGAGTAGATAATAGAATATATACATTTTATATATATATATAGATGTGTGTATATAGAAGATAAATGTGTGTGTGTGTATATGTATATGCCCAACATTTCAGTGTAAGGAACTCTCTTCCCTAGCTAAAATCTACACCATTCTGGTGTGACATGGGAAAGTTGAGCTTTGCAGAGAGCTCTGAATTGGCACTGGCTATGGTTTTTACATCCTAGGTATCAGTAACATTGCTGCTAGCATGCTGCCAGGGCAGATTTAAGGGGAAAATATTTTTTATAGCAGTGACTAACATGTCAAATTTCACTATTCAAAAACGTTGTTGTATGCCTTATATCATTCATCTCTGCTGCACTTTTCTGAAGCAGAGCTCGTGCCAGTGCTGGGTAACCTGAGCCAGACTCCCCTCTGGAGGCCCTTCCTGTGCCCAGCCCGGGGAGGGCAGAGGGGAGATGGTGTTTTGTGTTCCCCCTTGGGCTGGACCCCAGACACTCTGCAGCAGCTCCTGAGTGCCAGCCCCTTCCAAGAGAGGGGCCACTGAACTCAAACTTGTTTTATCAGTCTCTCAGTGGAGTGTTTTACAGTCAAAAATGTCTGGTTTGGCATTTCTCTCCTTCTGTAAATTCCTCTATGGTCAGCTTCTCCATGTTGGGTAGGCAGCCCTATTATCCAAACATGCATGCAGCAAATGGCCCTGCGCTGTGTAATTACAGTGCTGTGGCTTCTCCTCAGGAGCTGGGGCACAGGGACAGTCCTTTAGTGCAGAAAGTGTCCATGATGCCACACAGAGAGTGGAGGAGAGGCAGCCCAGCCCTTTCCGCTTCATCTTTTCATCATCAGCAAAACTCATTCCAGACCCCCCGACAGAAAAGTCTCAACCCTTTGTTCAATATTCCCTTTTATTATTTTTTTAAAGCAAATCTTAAGAAACGTGCAGGCACCCACACATGCACAGAGTTAGATTTCAAGTTCTAACAGGAAATGTGTAATCTGCTTGAAGATTAAAGTGCCAAGTGCTTCTCTTAAGATTGGGAACCTGACACGGATGTGATTATGAATTAGAGATTGCTTTGTGGTATCAGTGAGGGGAAAAAAATGAATGGAAAATAGAAGGGTACAGACTTGTTGAGTTCTGCAACCATCTTCAAACAGATATAAGGAGCCTGAAGGTTTTGCATGTTAGGGGGTATGTGGAAGTTAAGCCAGAGTGTTGCAAGAATATATTTTCACTTTTGTTAAGCTTCTGTGATAGGAGAAAAATACTAATTTTGGACAAAATGTTGCAGAGTAGATGTCTGAACGTGTGTCCTCAAAACTGAAGGTTAAAGGTGTACTGTGTAATTCTTCAGAGAGAAATTCTTTAGTGCTATATCTTGGTGAGAAAAATGAATCATCCTTGCTCTCAGAGCAGGAGTAACAAGAGGAGAAATCTACATCCTGCTACAGGCAGAACTGCTGCTTTTTGAGGAACAGAGCATAGCACCTGCCAGATTATCTGAAGTTTACTCCTACTGCCAGAAGACATTAAAAATAAACATTGTCAAAAAGCACTCCAGCAGAGTAAAAGTTTTGTACCTGGCTTACAAAACTGGAAGCAAAGAGGAAAGGCAACAGATTAAGGTGCTCTGCCTGGTGACAGCTCTGCTCATCACTCCTGGATGCTGATCCCCAGTGCTGGACGTTTGCCCAGTGCAGCTGGAGCTCCTGTTCTGCCTCTGAAGGTGGCTTCCCAGGGAGAGCAGCTCTCTGAGCTTACTAGAGGTGTTTCCTGTAGTTTAGGAAGTGTACAAATACTTTAAAATTAACCTGTTTAACTTTTCTCTCATTCTGTTAGAATAATGAAAAAAGTGTTTGGCTTTACAGTTCAGAAAAAAAGGGGTAGTTGGCTCTTCTGAGACCAAAGGTAACTTCAGTCTGCAGAGGGATTTCCCTGCTTTTCCCATTGTAGCTGGGCCATCAGTGCTCATCTGAAGCCCATCTTTGCCAGGCTGCACTTCAGCCTGTGATGTGTATTAATAATGTCACAGAATCCCAGAATGCTTGAGGTTGGAAGGAATCTCTGCAGGTGTCTTCTCCAACCACACTTGTCAAGCAGGAACATCTTGAGTCTTTAGACAGCACCTCCTGTGTTTGGGTTTGTGCCCCTTGCCTCCTGTCCTGTCCCTGGGTGCACTGAGAAGATCCTGGTTCCATCTTCTTTGCACCCTCCCCTCAGGTGTTTGCACACACTGGTGAGACTCCCCAAGCCTCCTTCCCTCCAACAGTGATGCTGTGAGTTTGCACTTTCCTTCCTGCCATAGCAGGGCCTTGAATGTGCTTGATCTTCTTACTAATCAAAGTTACGTGTGTGTATGTATATATAGTTATAGTTGTATTATTATATATTGTATATTATACAATATATGTTTATGTGTTATTTGAATATAAATATGTATTTTAAAATATATTTTTATATAATGTATCTGGATAAACTGGACAAAAACCTACTGTGATGCATAGTTCTGTCACATGGGAGAAGAGAGAAAGAGAGGGAAGGGAAGAAAAAGCCCTTTTATGCATTTAGGATGAATTCAAGTCTGGTCAGGAAAGCTTGGGACCAAAAAAATCTTTGGGTGTGTTGATGCTACCCCAGAGGCAGCTGTGGCCTCTGGGGCAGTGCTCCTCCTCTCAGCTAAGGGGTGTTTGGGTTTGCAGAATCAAAATGTTCAGCTGATCCCTTGCCTTCACTGCAGCACCTGCCCATCCCTCAGGGCTCTGGGCACACAGCCAGTGCGGCTGCCACAGGCACAGCCCCGTGTGAGCAGCACCCAGGTACACCCTGCCCCTCAGAGCTGCACAGGGCTGTGTGAGCAATGCCACAGGTACACCCTGCCCCTCAGAGCTGCACAGGGCTGTGTGAGCAGCACCCAGGTACACCCTGCCCCTCAGAGCTGCACAGGGCTGTGTGAGCAATGCCACAGGTACACCCTGCCCCTCAGAGCTGCACAGGGCTGTGTGAGCAATGCCACGGGTACACCCTGCCCCTCAGAGCTGCCTTATCAGAGCCCCTGGCATTTTATCTCCCAGCACGTGGAGCTCCTGTGCGCTATCAGGACGGCTTCTGCTTCCCTGGGTGCTCTCAGGCTGTTTCCTGAGCAGAGGGCACCAGGCTGGGCTCTCTTCTCAGCTGATGCCTTGGGAGTTCAGCTTTTGTGTTTTTCATGTATTTGTAATCCTGCAGTTCTTTAGTGTATAAGTCTAAACTCCATATTCAGTGTGAGCTGCTGCTTTCCCATTTTGGGCAGACACAACAATTCCTCTCCAGGCCTGGCAATCAAGGACACCTCATTGATTCAAGCCCCATGAAATGGAAAACCAAAGTGAATTGGGGGCAGCAAACTTGGGGTACATGGCTTCATTACCTGAAGCTGTACTTGGAAGATTAACCCCCAATATGCAAATGGACCAAACTTATAAAAGTGTGCAAACCTGTGAGCCATGGTCCATTTTTGGGTGTAGCCCCTGGGGGGCTTCATCTGCTCTGAATGTACCTGAAGGCCCTTTCATAAATAGAACTGCTTTTTATTGCCTTAATTCTGTCTGGCCTCTGTTTTTAGCTAGTCCCTAAAAGGCACCACAGCCATGCTGGGTGTTGCAGCAGGACCATGGCAGACAGGAGCAAGGGTGCTGTCCAGGCTCCCCATGGAGCAGCAGCAAGGGGGGAACACTGACAGCAGCTGGCTGCTGCCTCCCTGCCAGGCAGTGCCCACTGGCAGAGCAGAGCTGCTCTGGCCTCTGGTGTACCTTTGGAAAATAAATGTTGTTACCACATCAGGCATAAGCAGAAGAGAGGTATTTCATCATTAGTTCTGCTGGGTACCAGGCTTCCTAAGAGTTCTCCTTCTCTCTTCTGTGCATAATCCATAGCATCTGATCTCTGTATTCCCAGTCTGCTCTTCCATGGGGGATTTCTGGGACTGCCTGGATCAATGGGGTGAGAATGGATAAGCTGTCCATGGGTGAGGTATGAGGGTGTATAGTACTGCAGTTGAGGCTTTCCTTACTTGGAGAGGCTCTACCTTTGCAGTTATTTCAGAAAATAATTTCCAAATAGCCAAGGATTTCCAATACTGCTTGTTTCTTTACTTTTGGCTTTCTAAATCTGAACACATGGGCAAGCCTCAAGGCCTCTTTGGGTTTGCTGGCAGTACTGCTGTGGGCTATGAGGACAAATTAACCACTAATTTTAGGAACTGGAAGAGTTCCAATTTAAAAAAAATAAAAACACAAAACAAACAAAAAACACCCAGCACAAAAAAAAAAAAAGGTTAAAAGAATTAGGATATCTATTTCTGAAAGAGCAAATGTATGATGGATGGCTGCAGGACAATTTCTGTTGATTTCTCAAAAGCATTAAGGTTGTCTGTACATCTGTGAGAAAGGAGTCACAGAAATAACACCTAACCAAGGGGCTTGGTTCTCAGGCAGGTTTTGGCACTGGGGCTGCTCAGGGACAGGCAGTGCTGTATGGTGGCTGTTGGCAGCAGCAGGAGCCCAGCCCCTGCCAGAGCTCCCTCCCTCACACCCCTCTGGGCAGGGGGCTCCTTTGGCCACAGGGAGCTTCCCCTTGTGGTGGCACTGGGCTCCTTGTGGCACAGAAGTGTCTCTTTGTTACGGCAGGAGCAGCCCCCAGGTAAATGCACATCCCTGGATTAATTTTCTAGAGCAGTTTGTCCACCATGAACTTCACTTCAGCGCCTTCTTTCCCTTGGGATGCCCAGGCTGCCTTGCTTTATTTTGCACTTCTGGATTTTGCCTTTCCTTGTAGCCCAGTTGTGTTCTTGGCCACTTTCAGCCTTGCCTGCAGCCATCCCAGGCAGAGGTGGCTGTGTGTCACATCTGGCACAGGTAGGATCCACTGCAGGTTCACTGGGCTGTTTGTGGCCAGGCTGACGCCTCCCTCCCTTGCTGATGGATCACCTGGAGGTGGGCAGGAAGCCTGGCAGGAGCAGGCACCTCCCATGGTCCCCAGAGGGCTGGAGCCCATCCCTGTTGCACTGCCTGGCTCAGGACATGAGGATGCCACCAGCCCCACAGCCTCTCTGAAGGTCAGGGGCCATCCAGCTGCTGGCTCTGTCCTCTCCTCCCACTGCCCTTTGGCATCACACCTGGGAAAAAACAACTTTCTCACTGCTCCAAGTTCTGAGTGATGTGCCTGTTATTGCAGCAGGTCCCTTCCCCCAGGATCTTGCACTATTTGTTCTCATAAGGGTAAGGATGAACCCAGTCAGCCCCAATAATAGAAATGTCAGAGGCTGCCGAGGATTTGCTGAGATAAATGCTTATTGGAATTTCAGCATGGCAGGAAGCATCAATTTTGATAGTAATTTCCTTTGTGGAAGAGTTTCCTTGGTTTTTTTCTTATTCAGATACAATTTTGTACCACCTAGGCTTCTTTATAGCAAGAGTTTGAAATGTAGAATTTTAAAAAAGATATAATAAAAAACTTTATCAATATTGCAACATGCCAATGTAAGCTTGCTGAAGCTGAGCTCCAAGGCAGTGTTAGAGCTGCTATCATGACTGGGTTTCTTCCATCTCTTTTTTTCAGTTTGTGAGATTATTTATTTACAGAAGCAGCAGCATAAATAATTACTGAAATTTGCAGAAAACATTTAAGAAATACAAGAAATGTGTCACACTTCAGGCTTTTCTACCTTGATTATATATGTGAGAACTGTTGTATTAAAATAGTTTTTACTGTTGTAAGCTTGCAATATTTGTTCTTCACTTAGACACGCACTGCAAGAGCACCTGATTAGGGAGGTGGCTTCTCAGATATTTTAAATTTTTTTAAAGATTTTTTCTTTGGTTTGTTGGGTTTGTTTTGTTTGGTTTTGTTTTTAAGAGACAGACTCTGCTCAGAAATAGAAATCCTAATATCTCAGCTCCCTTCCTGCAAAATAAGCACTTGTTATTTTATCACCTTACACATTTGGAAAGCAAATACTCAAAGTTTTGATGGTAATTTGTGATGTTGGGGCAACTGGAGAAGCAGACAAAGAGACAGAGTATCTGCCAGAGTGGAAAAAACCTCTAAAGATGAAAGAAAACTGATCTCCCTGGACTGGTATGTGCTGGTAAGTTCGGCTTAAGGCCAAAGTTGGTATCAAAGTATCACACTTCAGGACTAAACCCACGAGAGAGATTTTTAGGATGGCTCTATCAGCTTTCACTGGGTTATTTTTAGGGACCTTCTATCCCGATGGAGGGAGACTCAGGAGTTCCTTCTGTAAGTAAATGTGCCAGATGAGCCAACTGAACTCTTGCTTTTTGTCATCTTGAAGGACAACTTTGGGGTTTTTTCTTCACTAGGCTGTTTTGTGGATAACTTTACTGCACAGGAGCAGCCTCACCCCTTGGCAGAAGAGTTCCAGGGGTGTTCTGGAAATTCTTTTCTTGTCTATTGTGATTTTTTTAATTTTGAATTTTTTGTTGTAAGTATTTGGACACAGCTGTGGAAATGAAATTAAACAGCTGCAGCACAGACCCACAGCATGTGGTGTGTGATGCAGTGTGAACAACCAGCTGTGGAGCTTTTGGGGAGACTTCTTGATTCCTGGGAGCACTAAAGAAAAACAGGATCGGTTTGGAATCTTCTCTGTTCCATGCTGAATCTCCTGCTTGCTTTTACTGTGTGGTTTCACTCAGGGCCTGTAGAATCGATGGTGGCAGCAGCTTCATGCTTGTGTTTGTATTGAATCCCAGGGAGCTGGGAGCCATCCTTGCCCAGTGATGATTTCAGTGTCACCCTTGCTGCACTGCCAGGATGCTCCCACTGCCCCTCTGTGTGGATGTGGTTTCCAGCTGCCATGGGATGTACATCCCCACCTCTGCTGGTGATTCAGCTGCCTGTGGATGGGGTTCTGCTCTGTTTGCAGAGCTTTGTCCTTGGAAGAACAGCAAACCCCCAGGAGCTGCTGCTGCTCTCCCAGCCTGGTGCAGGGATGCTCACATCAAACCTCTGTCCTGCTGTGCTGGCACTGCCACCCTGGAGGTGTCCGTGCCCACGGGCATGGCCCGTGTCACCGCTCCCTCTGTGCTGACCCAGCCCCACCTCAGTGTTTGTGCCACACCTCAACAAGGCTGATTTGCTCTGTGCTTTGCCACCCAGCTCAGGTGCCTGCTTGGATGTGAAGGTTAAGTTGCAGCACCAGAGGATTGATTTTTCAGAGCCTTGCCAGGGAGACATGCTAATGGCTCGGTTGGGGATTTTCCTGCATGTCTCTCCACACAAGCACACCTTAATCAAGTACTCACTTGAACATAAGAAGTGCTTTCGTTAAGAGGGCTGGCATTTCAGAGATGCCCTTTGCTTAATTCCAGTTGTCTGCTTAATTAGACATTTGAGAGTGCCGTTAATTGATTGATGAACAATTAAAACAGCTCCAGCTTCTCTCCTGACTAAGATGCATTCGGCAACTAACCCTTCTTGTCTTCCCCTCGGGGAATTTGCTCTGTGTTGGGTAGCTGTTACCTTGCCTGTTTTGGTCTGTAGCTCTAGAAACACACAACACAAACACATTAGAGAGGTCTCTAAATAAACACACATTAACGTGCTGGGCTTATCGTGCACTCCGAGCCACAGCTACGCTCTGGGAAAAAGAAAACTGGAATGGGAAAAAGTAAAAGCTGCAGAAGACCGGGATTTCTTTCCTAGAATCTTGCATTTGCACTTTCACATTATATTTTATAATTAGACTGAGGGTCATGGGGCATGGTGACAGTCATGCCAACTATAAATTGCCCTTTATGAAAACAGGAAAAAAATCGGAGCGAGCATGTATTAATTAACTCCGGCCCAGGCTATCCGTGACCGCCAGCTTCACCCCAATTTCTGTTGCCGGGCATGTTGTAATAACCTTTTTTCATTTAATATTTAGAATCGCCGGGGGAGTTGGCAATTTGGAGACATTTAGCAGATGAAGGGGTGGCATTAGGGGGATGTCTCGCAGGGCAGCGAGCGCGGAGCGGTGCCTGCTGGGCTCCTGCCCCGGCAGCGTGTGCGGGCAGGCTGGGCTGCCTGTCCCACGAGGAACACGTGCACAGGGAACTGAGTACCCCGGGCAACACACGGGGAAAAATCTCAATTAAAATTAAGATTAGATAACAGAGAGAGCAGCTGCTCTGAAGTGTGCTCTTCACAGCAGCCTTGGGGGCATTTATTCCTTCTTTCTCCCACACAGCTTTGTAACAGAGCCCTTTGCTGTGAAACAAACCCAGCTGGAAGGCTCGTGGTGGTTTTTTGGAGGAAGCAGCGGGCTCCTTGCCAAGCTGTGAGGAGCCTCTCCGCTTCTCTGGGTCCTTCCTGCTCGCACTTGTAGCTCCGACCTGGAGCTGCCCTATCCCAGCCTGCAGGGGTGAACTGGACGTGCCCCTTGTTGGAAGTGGGGCTCCCACATGAGCACCGTGTCCTGCTCGTGGGGCAGGAGAAACCACATCCCCCCCCTCAGCCTTAATTCTCCTCAGCACCCCTTGGTGCTGTATCGCCAGCCAGGGGCTGTGTACAAATCACAAACAGGACAGGACTGCTGGGAACTGCCTTGAGCTGTTTTATTTTCCAGCATCACTCTCATTACATGGTTATGACAATGGGAAGATGCCAGCAGCTCACATCCCAGGCAGCAGACAAAGAACTCAATGTTACAACTCACTTTAGAAGTTTTTTGACCAATCACACAAAGCAAAAGCATATTGACAGTAGTTCCATCCAAGCACTATAAGCACAGGTACCTTTGGTTAAAACAATGCTTGCTTATTTTGAATACAATACCTGCTTGTCAGCCTTAAAACACAATGCAGAGTTCCATTATTAAGCTTAAAACTCCGTAATATCTCTCTAGATAAACTTTTCTGTAGCTTAGGGACTCATTCTAGCCAAGCGTTAATACGCAGACCATTGTTCTATTTGTCTTTGCTTTTCTACATTTTACATAATTTTTCTGCTCACCTATCTTATGGCTATTGCTCAGCTCTAATCACAGTTCTGCTGTCTCTGAGGCCTTTTGCAGCCTTCCCCAAACCTTCTGAATGCATGGATTCCCACAGTGGTGCATCTTACTTCCAGCAGAAACACTGCCCACCTAGCAGGCAGGGGATGTGTATGTACCCCTTCGTTGTGTGCAAGCCTCATTCTGCTGTGGTGGTTGAAGGCCAGAGGAGCAGATGTCCTGTGTGTCCATTGCTGTGCCATGGTGTGGAGCAGAGCAGTGACCCAGGTGGACGTGGGCAAACACAGGCTTGGGCAAGCACAACACACAATTCTTGGAGAAAGCTTGGTGGAGCTCTTCTTTCTCACAGAAGGGCAGTGGGCACAGCTAAAGGGCTGTGCTGGGGTTGGGAGAAGGGGCAATTTTCTTCCTTGTGGCTTCTCAGGTTTGGCTCTTCTGTCTCTGCCCCAAGATGCGTGGGATGGTTTGAAGGCAGCCCCAGCTGCAAAGAATGAGACTGGACTCTTCACTTTTCAGTCTTCAGGTTGTTTATTATTTCTTACCTACAAAATTTTCTTTCTGCCCAGCCGAGATCTGAACAGCAAGGCAGCCAAGGGCAATCTGACCGCCCCAGAGGCGGTGTCGTCTTTATATCCTACAAACTATGTATATCATATTTACCTTTACTTCCCAATCCCTATCACCCATGTTGGACAGTGCACTTCTATGCTAAACCATTCCCCAGGTGCCAACATCACCACAGAAAATGGATGACGTGAAGAAGAAAGAAGAAGGACGAGACACGCCCTGTTCCCTCCATCTTGTCTCCATTATCCCCTATACAAAAATCCCTAAAATCTCTATTTTCACCCTGTAAATACATCATTCCTGCACTATCCAAACTCGTGTGACTGCCATGTCCTCATACACAGGTGGCAAATCCCTAGAAGGATCAAAGTCAAGCCACCAGGTGCTCCTGTCAACGTTCCACGTCCTCCAAGCCCCCCAAGAGGGTTCTCAGCAACTCTGGACATCCGGAGTGATGTGCTGAGTTCCCACAGTGGCTCTGCATATTTTCACCCCTCTGTGTTTCATATGGAAACAGCATTTGCAGTTTTCCACAAAGCCTTGCTTCTGGAGGCCAGCACCCCTCTCTGGCCGGCTCCCCAGCAGATTAGAGTTGTCCTTCTGTCTCTGACAGCAGTGTGAGCCTAAGTGAGCTGTTTGTTCTCCTTTTCCCAGCAGGGAAAACAGTCAGCCACTGTTTGTGTTATGCCTTTATCTCGGGTTCTGAGCAGATTCCCCATGCTCTGCTGCTGCAGGAGATGCCGTGTGGAGCAGCTGTCACTTTGGGAATAGCTGTTAGCTTTGGACAGAGCTTGTGAGTGGTTAGAAAATCATCCCCTCTGCCTTCTGCTGTGATACCCTGGCTTCAGGGGCGGTGTCCCTGTTCCCTGGAACCGGTTCAGTTTTGGGTTACGGCTTTTTTTCCAAAGTGATTCTTAACAATATGTTAAAACTGCCTATGTGCTAGTAAAAGGTGACATGAGTCGTAGGAGACTTGATTAAAACATTAAGCAAGATCAGAATATGTTTTAATGAATTTCCTTGTTCTCCCAAATGTGATTTAAGTTGCTTTTAAGTGAAAAATAGATATATCTGCCACGCTAGGGAAAAACCTCTTGAAATATCACAGTGTTCTTGTTAAAGAGAGGAAGAACATGCTCTCAGTGGTCAGAGGTGTGATGTTACAGCCTGAATTTGTCTCTGTGTAAGGTAAGAGAAGCTGGCATTTAAAGGTGTTAATTTAAAGGCACAGTAGAAGATAAGACAATAAAGCTGCTGTCTCTCCACCTTTTCTGGCTACTGGGGGCTGGCAGGGGCAGAGCACTGCACACATGCTGGCTAATGATGCTTTGAATGCCTCCCTGGCTGCTTTGATTCCCTCCTGGCAGCCTCCAGGAGGTGAAGCCGTCACCAGGGGCTTGCTCAGCAAGCTCACTAAGGTGTAAGGTGAGCTACACTGGCTGCCTGGCCATGCAGGAGGTGGGAGAACTCATGTGAACGTGGAGCTGCCTGTTTGTCAGTAAGACAAATTCATATTAAGTTCATGCCCGAAGTATTGCTCATCCTTAGGGCTCACAAAATTGTTCATTTCTTCAGTGATGTTTCAGAAAGTCCAAAGTTGGATGTGGAATCTGGTTTTAATGAGCAATACTTCCCACTTCTTCCTGCCAGGTATACCTCCACCACAGGCACAGCCATAGCATCATTACCTGATTTTCTTTCCTTTTCCTGGTTTTGTCAGGCCACCTTCCAGGCTGAAGGAGTTCTGGTTTGTGGGAGGCTGGAAGCACTGAAGGAGGGAGTGATGCAGACTGACACAATGCCAAGCCCAGTGAATGCTCTCCTAAAGGACTGATGGATATTTGTGTTATTCAAAATATCCTGTCAGAATTCCCTTCTCACAGTGCTGATATGATTGTAAAACTGTTAAAGCATATTTCAGCTTTTTATGAAGTCTTGAGGATCTTGTTTTTTCAAGCACAGTTTTCTAATATCTCCAGTATTGTTTTCCCAGAGGGGTGAGTAAAATTGTCACCATTGCTGCTGGCATTAACACAGTGAGGCCAGGGTTTGAGTCTGGGGGGATGAGCAAAGTCAAAAGTTCAAAATCCCGTTCCTATATGACTTGAAGCCATTTTTTACACTGCACTTGGAAGAGCTTGCAGCAGCCTTGACATAATGAGTATACAGAAATCTTCAAACAGAAGAACCCAAATTTGGCTCATTCAGCCTAAATCGAGGTATTTTTCTCAATTTCAGAGGGGCAGCTCAACAGCTTCCAGAAATCTGTACACACTTTGGTATGACTCTGATTGTAGACTTTTGCACTCTAAAACCTTCCCTGTTCATTTCTGAAGCTCTGAGCACCCTGCAGATGACTGCCCTTAGGGAATTAACTTTGTGTTAGCTACTGGAATCTTCTGTTTGCTCTTTCCATGTGTGCAATGGCACATGTTTGTGCTTGAACCCCATTTCAGTGCCTGGATTTCCAAAATCCCCTGAGACACAGAGGGCTTCCAGTCAGTCCAAAACTGCTGTTGGAACTGCCCTTCCTGTGGCCTTGAGTGAAATCCCCTGAGATGTGTCCAGCCATATGAATGGCTTTAATGTTTAATTCATGCTGTCAGAATGAATCATCCTGTTCAGACAAATGGTGCTGGAGCCAGTTCTGAAGGAACTCAAGAGCTTCCCAGACGGACAGATTTCCCCTAAGTTCCATGGAGCTTTGCAGGTGGGTGCTTGGTGAGGTGCTGGGTGAGCAGATGTCCTGGTGGGAGGTGGTTGCTTGCTCCTAGCATGAGATTTTCCCTTTCTTCAAAAGGAGGGGATATTGATCTGGTAGCACCTTTCTCTGTCAACAAATAGTCTCCAGTGCCTCCTAGGAAGATCACAGCTAGCACAGTGGATATAATTTTCATCTAATTATATGATGCCACTTTGTACCACGGTGGAGAGCTCAGTAGTTGGCTTTCAACAAGCTCAAGTTGCAGCCTGTAGTGCAGCAGCAGCACTGCTAACAGAGTCAGCAAAGGCTACTTTGGAACAGTTTTATTTATTTGGGTTTATAAAGTGGCTTATGCAAAAGTAAGGGACAGTTTTACAAAGCAGTTGTCGTAGACTAAATACCAGATTCCCCAAACATCTGTTGCAAAAGCCCTGTTAAATTCTCATTCCGTTCCATGGGGAAAGCCTGAGAAAAAACAAGCAGACCTTTCAGAACAGCTAAAGGAAATTAGTTGCAGACTAAGAAGGAAGGGAGTTGAGGTTCCCAGGAACGTGTATTCTCATTTTTGCTACGGTGAGCTGTTAGCTGGAAAATTCCAGCTGCCACAGACAGGACTGGACAGAAGATGAGTCTATTAAGCACATGCATCCTCCAGAAGAAAACAATTTCGTTAACCTGTGTGTAGACAGGCAGTGTGTAATTTGCTGGGACAGACAGCTGCCCTCACACGTGTTCCAGGTGGGGCTGGGGTGTCCAGCTGTGTGCAGGTGTGGGTGCAGAGCTTCTGGGAAGGTGTCTGGGAAGCTCAGCCCTGTGCATCTCTGCCTGATGCAGGTGTGGGCCCTTTGCTTGCAGTTTGGCTGCACACTTCAATCTGCAGCCCTCATCCAGCCTTTTAATGGTTGCACTTGTTTTGTCTTTCCTTAATTTTCTGAGGATATAGCAATAAAACCAACTGTTCCTTGAACTCAGGTGGACACATAGAATGTGCAGAGCGTGCCAAGTGCAGGCTGGGTGGTGCAGCCCAGCCAACTGCTGTGGAGATGTGGTGCATCTAAATGTTCTAAAATACCTCCTTTTTTTTAACCTGGATGTCCTAGAGTAATTTTTGGAATTTAATAAATAGCATTAGTCTGGTAAACTTGTCCAGATAGTCCCTTTCTCCAGCTTCCAGCTTTTAATCATAGTCTGTTTTCACATTAATAAAAGAGCGAGTTATGTAAGTAATTTCACTAATATTAGCCCCAGGCTTCTCACTGCTGTGAGTTTTGTGGTACAGAGCTATTCTCTGAATCCCAAAGCTATGTGTAATTGTACAATACACAATTCAGCTCACCATATGCACTTCATATAATTGAGAAAATTTACTTAATTTTATCCACTATTATGCCCAGCTTTAAATGAGAAATTAAATTAATTAATACAATGGACAATTCCTCCTGCCTCTAATAAACCCTGTTTGTATTTTGTTGGTATCAAGCAGGGTTTATTTTATTATGGAACAATAAATATGTCTGAGCATCCAGTCATTTGTCAGTGCAATCAAGGACAGACATAATTAAAAGGTAGAGCTGACTGACCAAATAAAGTTAAAAACCCAAACAAACACACATTCCTATCTTCTCAGAAATCTCTGGTGTCAAGTCATGCCCACATCTTGGAAGGGAGAGGCTGGGAGTTGCACAGCAGCTGCTGTATGGCTCATGTCCAGTGTTCATCTTGACAAGCATTTCTATCATAATTTTCTGCCTTTGTTGCTTTGCTGTTTTTATATCTTTCATTATTCTGATACTGCAGAATAGAATTTCTCCTAAGCAGAAGTGTAGCCAAAGGAAGAATGGGTGTGATCACAGGCTTAGGATTCAACAGATGAAACTCCTGTTGGTGTCACTGTCAGATCATGCCCACCATTCTCCCTGCCAGAAGTCACTGCGGTCCATTGGCACAAGAGAGCAAAGTGTTGGGTTTCCCTTGACCCTTTGAGGTTATAAGGTGCAGAGCTGTGTCAATGTCCAATCACTGGGATCTCCAGGTACCTCCTGTATGGCAGGGAAACCAGTGGAGATAAATAAACCTGGTTCTTCAGATCTTCTCTGTGCTTTTGACCCACCTTTGGAGTGAGCACATGATGCTGTTGTTGCCCTGTGGATCACCCAGACCTCCTGGGGACTCCTGTACAGCACCTTCTGTCTCAAACAGCTGCTCAGATCAACATCTGGCTTTGCCCCAGACCATTTCTGCAGCCTGCTGGCAGGAAGTGAGTCTGTCCCACGGGCTGCAGGTGGGTCACATCCCACTGCCTGCAGCAAGCAGAACAATTTCCTTGTGGGACCTTTCTCTGGAAGGCTGGCCCTTGTTCCTGTGGGACTGCAGGATGGATCAGGAGCTTCTCCACATCTCCCTGTGTGTGAGAGGGGCTGGTGCTCCTTCCTTCCTCCCTTGGTGGACACTGGGCAGATGGGAGAGAGCAGATGTGCCAGAAGCCACTTCTGTTTCATGTGAATCTCTTGTGTCCTCATGACAAACACTGCACCTATGGGTGGGTGCATGAGTGATGTATGTTTGCAGTTTTTACTGCTTAATTAAACAATTTAATTAAGGTATCAGTCAAAATACGTGCCAGTGTTTACCTGCAGTGCAAGGGGAGCTGTTTCTGACTGCTGGATGAACAATGCAGTCACTTTTCTGGTAAGCAAATAAAAAGGGTGGTTGTTTATGATCTTAAAAGTTTTCCCCGATAAATTAATTTCCTGTGTTTCATTAACTCTGACCCATTACCAAGGGGGCACTGGGAATCTTCTCTGCCCAATCTGCTTTAATTTTGCATGTCATGTGAATTTACCTCTCAGTTAGGAACTGGTGTAACAAGACAGTGGAAATAATATCTGGCTGAAATATGTTCAGAACAGGTTCACTGTTAAGAAAACTCTCAAGTAATTCAGTGCTTGTTATTAAAGCAATAAGAAGCTTAAACAAGATTTCAGATCTATATTTGACCTTTAATTTAACTCAGCAAGGCAGAGCTGAATTAGCATCCTGCATCTAAACCGAGGCTTTGATTTCCAGAATGATGTGTGAGCTTTGATATCATTCTCCACTTTTGCAAACCATATTGTAGAAATGAGAAATGTGGGGTTTTTTCCCAGTATGCCTGTTTGTGGAGTAAATGTTAATGACATATTTTCTCCTCTTTTGTGGGCTTTTACATGTGAGTGCTAGAGCTGATCCCTTGCTCCATGACTGTACTCACTTGGCATATAAATGAGGATTTCTAACAGAGTTTAACTCTTCCAAATGGTTGTGGGGTCAGAGGTGACTGCTGCTTTATGGTATGGTCTCAAGCACAGAATGTGATGTTTTAGTCTGGGTAGGAGAGTTTATGGTGTGAGCTTCCTGTGGTAACACAGTTTTTAGGAGGAAAATGATTCTGTGCATCCTGGTGGCTCTAAACAAGAAAAAGAGCTTTGCTGAGCAGTGCCTACGTGATTGGCTTAAATCTTTGGTACCTCAGTAAGGCCTTTAAAATCCCTGACATTTGGAGCAGTGATGCATGCCATGGAGAGCATTCTGCATGCAGGATGGACTCCTCAGAGGTGATCTCAGCAGGTCCAAGGAGAGCTGCAGGAAGGTCAAGAGTAACCTCTTTCTTCTGAATTCATCAAGGCAGCCTCATGGCATTGCAGGTCTAAAGCTTGCTCCAGTAAATGGAGTATATCTCAGTCTCAGCCCTCTGGGGCACAGATCCAGGAGGTCATCACAGGGGCTCTCTGCACTGGACTTCTCTGCTGCAGAAAAAACATTGCTGTCAATTTTAATATTTAAGTAATTAATTAATTAAAAATAATCATAATTTAGCACAGAGCTAAAGTGCATGGGACAAAGCGTTGCTGGTTATGGGATCGGTTTGTCTCCTGGCATGTTTGTGCAAGCCAGGAGATTGAGTGAATTTCCCTTCTTTTTCTCCCACTTTTTAATGTTGTTTAGTGGACAGAGGAAGGGCTTTGTTGCAATTCTGAAGCCAGCCTATGTCACAATCATGCACAAGGAAAACATTTGCACTTTGTAACTCACACGTGTGTGATTGCTCTTTGTTCACTCACAGGCAGTTCTTTAGGTAGGAAGGCTCCAAAAAGTTTTTTTTTTTAACATAGCAGGAGGTCCTTGGCAGAATGAGGGGATGGGGAGTGAATTTACTCTAATACCTACTGGAAGAGCCATTATTCAGCTGCTGCAAAGGTGCTGAGTGCAGCCTTGGTGCTGTCCTGAGCTGGGATTTGCAGGCAGGTCAGGGCTGGGTGATGTGCCCCTCAGCTGGAAGCACAGCTGGGTCCCTGCAGTGCTTCTGCAGAGCCAAGCAGTGCTCTCCACACTGGGCACTAACTGGGAAATGTTTTGGGTGTGTTTCAGTCCCATCCTCCCTCCTCTACCTTTGGCTTTCTCGTTCCCCTGTCATCATCTTCTGCTCTCATTCCTCTTTTGCCCTTTCTTACCTGTTGGCTTATTCAGGTGTGTTGGTGGCACTCTAAAGCTGGACAAATTCTAGCAATTCTTGTCCCTATGCTGGCCTTCAAACCATGCCCTGACAGCAAGCCCAGGGCAGAAATGTTGAAAATGAACTTGCAGGAGTGTAGTGCCCCCTTGTCAGTGCAAGGAGGGGGATTGAGGCATCTGAATGAGGGGGTTTGATTCTGGAACAGCAGTGGGACTGTGCATGGCTCAGGTTCCTAAATGAAAAGGAATTCTGAGCCAGCTTAAGTTCTGTAAGTGAGGAAGGAAATGTAATGGGCTTGGTGCATGCAGCAACACGCGTATTTTGTTGAGCTGATTTGTGATTTTTTTTTTTTTCTTGACCAGGGATAAGAGAACTGATAGAAGGCAGCTAGGGGTGGCTTTTGCAGAGGGATTATAATCAGAATTTCAGTGCAGTGATAGGAGTCCTGCCTCTGTCTTCATAACTCCTCAGTTTAATTTGCCATCCTTGTGGAGTTGCTGAGCTTGTGTTTAAGAACTCAGGAGGATGTGAATGGGTATGTAGCCAAGCATGGAGAGGTTTTAAAAATTACTTTCCCAAGAAAATCCCTTAAATATCAGGAGCAGCAAACCCCACAAGGAAGATCACTTTTTTATGATTACTGCAGCTTATTTGGGTCAATGAAGAATGCCTGCTTTTATTCAGGGAAAGTGTGACTGGGGCATAAAAAAACATTACAGGGACTGTTGAGGGATTTTTAAGTTCCTTGTGATATGTGAGGAACACCCAGGAGGCTCTCAGAACTTTTTTTACTATTCTGAAGTTGTTTTATGTTGTGCTTGGTCTTTGTGTGCAGCACCAGAGCTGTCAATGCTCCGAGCTCTAATTGAGTCGAAGGCAGTTACTGGGCTCAGCAGGGGAAATGGTACTTTACAGGTGGTCACATTAAATGATCCAGTGGCCCCCTTCTGGCCATAAAAATGTAGGATTTTTCCCCCCATTATCCTCAAATGTAAAATATGCACCGAGCTCTTTGTTAGCCTTTAAATCAAGCTACAGAAGTTGCTGAAAGCAAACCCAGAGTTTTATACCAGATTATGAGAAATATGAAGAGAATGAAAACAGGAAACAAAGCATGTCTAAAATAAGCCAGTGCCCAGCCCAGGCAAGCTAAATCAGAGTGTTATAGTGCCAGAACATAATACAAAGCATAGCAAACTGTTTGAAGCTTTGCAGGGCCTTCTGCTTGCTGCCCTGCTCTGATGTTCTGTGTGACAGTCACAGGACAGTCTGTCCAAGGTGCCCTCAGAACAAGCCCAGGAGTGAGGAACACCCTGCACTGCTGGGACTGTGGCTGGTGTCCCCAGCCCCTGCTGTCCCTGCAGCAGTGCCCAGGACAGCAGCCCCTGCCTGCAGCCCCGGTGCCCGGCGCTGTGCCACGACACCCCCACACACTGCCATCAGCCTGCTCTGCTCCAGGGACTGCAGCCAAGGGCTCTCTGAGGGCTGGGGCTTTGTCAGAAGGGCTTACAGCAGGAGGGGACTCCATTCAGCTTTTGTTATGTGTAGGAATAAAATCCCAATCTTGCCGGGTGGAACGTGCCTGGGCTCGTCTGGCCTTGCTGCTGGACCAGAAGCGGCAGCTGTGGTGTTTCACCTCAGAGACACCTTTGGCTGCTGGATGCTGCAGCTGGGCACTGGAACAAGTCCAGGCAGGTAGGAATTCAGGCTTTACCTCTGATGGAAAGGCTCCAGGCTAGGTGAAGAGGAAAAGGAGAGGATTCTGATGGAGGGTTATATCCAGAGTTTATCCCAGGGTCACAAATCTCTCTGAATGTCGGTAACAGCTCCATTAGAATCCCAACCGCATGGTCTGAAGGTCCTTTTGAGCCCAGGGGAGGGGAAGGGAAAGGACAGGTGAGCCCCAGCCAGGTGGGAGGGGGAGAGTCCCAGGGGACAGTGACACTTGGCCAGGCCAGTGAGCCGGGGCTGAGGGGCATCTTCTGAACTTCACCAACCACACCACGCCTCTGCTGGAATGCTGAGATTGACTGACAGCCCTCAGCAGGCGGGCAAGGGGGAGGAAAGGAGAGGCTGGCACACCTGAGGGGTTGGGATAGGTGAAGCAGGAGATGGCATCACACTGCAACAGTTCTGTACAAGGGAGTGCACAGAGAGTGGGAGTCAGCCTGGGGTTGGGGCTGCTGCCCCACCTGGAGGTCGGAGTCTTGGGGTCCACCCTACTCTGTGGTGGTGTTCACAGGGGTCCCAGGACCAGGGAAGGGATGAGAATCTGACTCCATGTTTCAGAAGGCTGATTTATTATTTTATGATATATATGATATTAAAAGAAAATGATGCATTAAAACTTACTAAAAGAATAGAAGAAAGGATCTCATCAGAAGGCTAGCAAGGAATAGAATGGAATGGTAATAAAATCTTGTGACTGCTCACAGCCTCGACACAGGTGGCTGTCATTGGTTATCAAGCAAAAACAATTCTCCAGATCACATTCCAAAGCAGGAAAACATAGAGAAGCTGAAGCTTCTCAGCTTCTCAGGAGAAAAGATTCTGGCAAAGGATTTTTCATAAAATCTGTCTGTGTCACTACTCCTTGGGTCCACTGACACTCCTTAAGTAAGAGGGAGCTTTGGGCTGTGGGACTGGAAACATAAAGGGCACAGAGCTGCATTAGGTTTAAAGATCAGTTTGCATTTTTTAAGCAGTACTTAGTGAAGGTGAAGTGTATCCATAGGGGTGTCCATGTGGAGATTGTGGCTCTGTGGGGCTGAACAGCAAACATCAATGACAGAAGAGGTCATTTCAGCCAGGTATGATTTAGCCACAGCAACAGCAAAAATATGTGAAACTGCATGCTTTGGGTTGTTGTTAACTCCCAGCTATAGCAAGGACTGACCTGATACATCTCCCATTGTTCTTGCTCACTCACTCACATTTCCTGGCTTCTTGTCCCCCATGAATCTCCTGGAAAGCTTGTTTTCTGTTCTGTGCAGCTCCTAGATTGGGTAAGAAGTTGTAATCCTCTTTTCTCCTTGCATCATCATTATTTTATTGGAAGCCATGAGCTGTGTTGCAGGTGTGTGTGTCACGAGCCATGTGCTGTGCTCCCACCACTGAGCTGGCCACTTACCCCACAGGGGCTTTAGTTCTTGTGGCACTGAGTGGTTCCCTCTGGACCTCCCACCCAAATGGCACTGCTGGTATTTCTGCTGCTACTGAGAGGTCAGAGGCTTGGCTGCTTTGAAGTAGCCACTGAAATAATGCTGACTGCAGCCCAAGGCGTGAGCAGAATGAGACTTCAGTGCTCTGGTTTGGTCTGCAGGCAGTGGGGACAGCTCACAGCTGTCAGTTCCCACCTGGGGACAGTGGGGACAGCTCGCAGCTGCTCACAGCTGGGCTGCTGCCTGGCTGGGATGGGTCCCTGGTGCTGCAGATGGCAGAAGTTGGCCTCTTGCAGCTGCTGGGGTGGGAAATAATTTTGCTTCTCCTTCCCTAATAATCTCTCTGCTCAAGAGAGGCTCAAAAAACTGAAAGGCATCTTTAAGCTACTGTTAAAAGCCCTCTGCAGGCATTAGTGCTGCCCCTGTGTTGGGCTACTTTGGCAAAGACTTCTCTTTAAATATAATGGCTTTACCTTGAAGGCTCTGTGCTGCCCTGATGAGAGACAGCACACAGATATTTCAGGCAGCTTTAGAAACTGGGAGGGGAGGCAGGAGGAGAAAATGCTGCACAATTGTTTGATGTGCTGATCAAAAGATAAACTAGAATCAAATTAAACCCCAAGGGTTTGTACAACCTTGCTTATGTTTTATGCAAACCTTCCTCTACCAAAGGAAATAAAACACTGTTGCCTTTCAAGGCAGATGGAGTGCAAATGATGAGCAATTTTTCCCTGTTTTATTCCAGTACTTCCACTGTTGTTTTACAATTTCTCTCTACCCCTACCACATCATTTCTGATCATTAGGAGTGTGGTACTTGCTATTCATTCTACCACTTTGAGTGCCTCTCTTGTGCTGGCTGGAGAAATGGAGCTGTTTGTCTCTTGGTTTCTCATCAAAAGGCCAAAGGTGGGCAGGCAAGGAGGCATTATTCATTTCATTCCCTGAAATCAAGGGCGAATTCAAAAAATGGACCCTTTCAAAGGCACGGACAAAATCTCAAAATATATCCAGGTATCTTCTGAAATTAAACACCTCTCAAATGTTCTAGGTCACCTAAAAAGGCAGAGGAAAGCGTGTAAGAAGCAGTTTGTCTCAGGTATGAACAAGTCCCAAAATATCTTAGAACAAAAGCTGCCAGTGCTGCTGGCACACGTGAGGCTCCCCCGGAGCAGGAGAGCTCTGCTCCTGCAGCAGCCAGCCCAGCTCAGCTCCCCTGCTCTCTGGGCTGTGCCAGCAGTGCTGGGAACAGGAGCTAGTGCTGAGCTCTGGGACTGATCCTGTCACTTAGAGGGTTTGTTTTCTTTGGCTGCTGCAGTTTTTTGAGCCAGCAGGGCATTGGTGGTGCCTGTGTGCAGCTCTCACATGGGAGCACAGAGCCTTGCCTGGCCTCAGCAGGACTGAAATCATGAGTGAAGGCTGCCCAGACCCTAGCACAGCTTCAGGAGGTGACAGCCACTGTCCTGCCCAGCTCAGAGGAATGGCCTGACTGACTTTTTCTCCCCATCCCAGCTGGGCCCTGCACTTGTTCAGCAGCACCAGAGGCATTTCCAGTTTTTTTCAGGGGGCAGGGGCTGGCTGCCCTGTGCTTAGATCGTGTTTGCTCCCTGGTGAAGTGTTTATCTGTGGAAGTGAAATCAAGCAATTGACCTGTGCCAGGAGAGCCAGGCTGAGTTTACAGGATGGTTTCTGTCTTAAGAGTTTGGCTTCCAGCAGGTCTGCTCAACTCATGTTTCCAAATAGCAGGAGTCAGTGTTTTCCTTGGACAAAGGACAACGTCAGGCAGCCACTGCTTCAAATTTCTGCTTCTTTATCTTATCATGAAGGAGTGCAGGATGGTTTTTAGAAGGTGGCTATTGCCATAACTACTATGATCATGTTACTTGCTTGGCTGTATTCCTGGCCTTTTGTCTTTGGAGAGCTGACTAAGGAGATGCTAAAAAAGCTTCTGGTGGTTGAATCCACAAAATGACAATGCTGGGTGCCTAGGCAAGGTCTTGAGGCACTGTCTCATTTTCATGATCCCATGTTTATCCTTTCTCCTGCTCCTCTGTGCACCTGTGCAGGGGTGACCCACCCTGGCAGCAGTGACACCTGTGACATTTGGGAGCTGTGGGCTCTGCTGGAGCTGCCCTGGCTGGGTGGCTGTGATGTGCACGGGGGGTTTTACACAGTGCTGTTGCTGGCATCTTTTATGGAAAATCCTTTTTTTAGGATTTTTCCTCTTGAGAAGCTGAGAGGCTTCAAGAACAAAATGTAACCAATGGTTATCTGCTGCTGTGGAATGCAACAGGTGCATCTGGGATTGGCCCATGTTGGATGTTTGTAATTAATGGCCAATCACAGTCAGCTGGCTCAAACAGGGAGCCAAGCCACAAGCCTTTGTTATCATTCTTTCTTTTTCTATTCTTAGCTAGCCTTCTGATGAAATCCTTTCTTCTATTCTTTTAGTATAGTTTTAATGTAATATATATCATAAAATAATAAATCAAACCTTCTGAAACATGGAGTCAGATCCTCATCTCTTCCCTCATGCTGAGACCCCTGTGAACAGTCACACAGTGCTGGGTGTGACCCCTTCCCTGGGCTCTGGTGCTGTGGGGACAGGCAGAGGTGCATCCTTGGGTACAGCACTCCCTGGCATCTGAGTTTGTCAAGTGTATTTAAAAGAGAACATCAGATGAATGAAAAATGATGAGGGAGGCAAGGCACTGAAACTTCCCAAGACTACCAACTTTAAACCAGTTTTTATCTTTAAATTTCTTTTTTTTTATCTTTTAAATTCTCACTGCCATGGCAATCTATGTACAGATGGTGATAATATGGAAATGCTGACATTCACAGAACCTTTTTCTATCACCAAACTTCCGTATAAAGATGGAGTTTTGAGATTCTGGAGCTGGATATACTGCATTTTCATGGCCTATGCAGATGGCCCTTCCTGCTACATGCCTGTCAGTCATAGCACAGGGACAGACAAAGAACAGCCTGGTGGTTCAAGGGCAAACAAGAGATGCAGGAGTTGTAGTTACAGCTTCTGGTTCTGTTGCAGACTTGCTGCACAAACCTGAGCATGGCAGTGCTGCATTTGCACAGAGCTTCCTTCACCTTCCCTTTCCCTGGAGTGTCCAGTGAGCTGGAGATTCTTTAAATGTGGAAAAAACCTTTCCCAGAGCTATGAGAGCAGCTCTGTACATCCACACAAGCACGCAGCCAGAACCCACATTACCCTGATGGCTATTAGCAGTAATTGCTAATGAGGAGTGAGCACTTCCCCATCTGCCTCTCCTCCCAGGGCCTGCCCATAGCAAGAGCCTTGGAGCAAGTCCTGCAAGGACCAGGCAGTAGCCCAGCTCCTTCCAAACCATCTCACACCTGTCCCTTGTTCTTCCAGTACATGCAGGGAGATCAGAAGTTCCTCCTTGGCAGTAGCATGGAGGAGGCTTGCTCAGGGAGAGCCCTTGTGGGGACGTCTGTGGCAGCAGAAGATGAAGCAGTGCAGTTCCTGCATTTGAGGAGCCCTTACACAAACTCCTCTGCAATGAGGGTAATTAATGGATGACAGCTATTAGCAAATGAGGCCCAATTCAACTGCTCTGACTTACAGCAGCCAATTCCCTGAATCAGAGCTACATCCATCAATCACAGGCTGTTGCTTTTGTTATCATAATTGAAGGTTGGATTCAGGCCTCAAATCCAGCCCAACTCACCTGATTATCCTTGACTATCGCTGTTATTAAAAGTGTATAATAGAAGTCTTATCAACCCAGGTGTTCCTAGAACCAAGTAGAGGAATGAATTTTTAAAGCAACAACAAACACACATGGCTGATGTGGCTGAACTTCCCACACCCACTGACTCTGTGCTGACCTTACTTCTCAGCTGGGACTCACATGGTCAGCCTGCTCATCCTCTGGAACAGGCAGGATATTGAGATGTACAAGAATTGTGCTCTTGTAGCCTTCAGTGATCTGTCAGAGTTGAGCAGGCAGGCCAGGGAAGGCATGATGGAAAGCAGGGAGTCTGCTCACCAGGAGTGAACAGAAAGAAGCCCTTGGGCTGGGAGTCATGGCAAGCTCAGGCTTTTGGGAAGGAAGCTGGGCAGTTTTGTCCCAGTGGGGGTGGTGTGCCAGCTGCCAATCTGCTGCTTCTAGGGGGAAGGTGCAAAGAAAGGTGTGCTTGAGAAGGAGGGCATGGCAGCTACCCAAGGCAGGAAGGCACTGTGATCTTTCCTTTCAGACTGACAATGTGTTATGTTCCTACTGATGTCAACCAGTAGTTTAGCAAAGTAAAGAATCCACTTCTCAGATGTTGTTTTCCAGCAGTGAAGCACACAATGGTTTCAGTGAAGTTTTCAATGGTCTGGAGCAATCACAATTGTCTATCAGCTGTTGTCCTCTTTGGGTGGGGTAAATACAGAGCACAAGCCGTGCAGTTTAGCGGGGTTGGGTCCTGTCCAGGCTGCAATGAGATACTGAGGTGTTGCAGTCCCTCAGAATGGCACTGTCTGTCTTGAAAGAGGAATGCCAATTCCCAAGGAGAAGCCCTGTAACAAGGATTCAGCTTTGCCATGGGTTTGTGGACTGTAGGATAGTTGCTGACTTCAAGCTGGGCTGTCAGGCTCACTGGTTGCAAAAAGCAGCAGGATGTGGGGTCATCCAGCTGGATTTAGGTTGGAAACATTGAGCCTTCTATGTCCAAGCCTGTGCTGCTAGGCTGCCTACTGTGTCTTCTCTGCTGTCGCATTGTAACGGAGTTTGACAAGGATTTTTCCCTCTGGAAAACTCAGAAGAACTTGGCTTCCTTGCACATTCATGGAGATCATTTAGTGACACCAGTACCAGGGCCCTGGTGGAGCTGAAACAGCAAGTGGGTAACAGACTGTAAGTAACTGCAGCGACGCTGCCCCTTGCAGGGAACTCTTCTGTGATTTATTTTAAACAAAAACAATTTGTAAGTTGTGGTTCATTGAAAACAGTTGATCCTGAAGAACAGTTTTCCTCTGGAAGATGACTGAGCACAATAGATGTGCAGGTGGCCTGTATCAAGTGTGGTTTACTGAAGTTACAGCCAACATAAGCAAGCATTGCTGTTAACACAGGGTGTGTGTGACCCCTGTGCAGTCTGAGCATGAGCTGTTTTCTGTGCTCTTTCTTGCATCTTCAGCTGAAGGTTCACCTGGTTCCACTCAGGGAACAGTGTGGCTGCACCAGGCCTGCTGAGTCTCTATTTAATAATTAGTATTTTTGGCAGTACCAGGGAGCAGAAGCTCTCCCAAACTGAATTTGCAAGGGACCAGTTAGGGGAAGAACCTGTGTGTGTCAGCTGCATGCATGCACACAGCCATGCATATCATGCACATGCACATCATACATACATGCATCTTATCATACATGCATATCATGCACATGCACATCTCCTCCCCTGGGCCAGTGCAGGCAGACAGCAGTACCTGCAATCACAGGAGCTCTGCCCCTAATTGCTTTCCAGTTGGTGCACACATGGAGCATGAATCAGTGGGACAAAGGAAGCACAAGGCAGACTGAACAGCTGGGGAGGAAGGCAGAGGTGTACTCAGCATGGATCAACTCTGTTCAGCACTTGGAAATTGGGGAATGCAAGTGACAGCTTTCCCAGTAGCCAGGGAGCATTTGGGGACTGGAATTGAGCAGGCAGGCTGTCTCACTCCCTGCCTCTGGATTGGTTTGGATGAAACATGAAGACACCCAGGCTTAGCTGCACAATGTGCCTTTTCAGCTGATAGGGGCTGTGAAACCACTCTTCCCATGGCCAGCCAAGAAGACAGTAACAGGCTGAAGGGGGAGGAGGATGAAGTATTGGTTCTTGAACTTCTTTAGCTGCCATTGTGGTGAATCAGAAAGGTGTTTTCCTCAATGGTGTTCTCAGGCATGGCTGCATGTGCTGCTGGATGGGATTGCCAGGCAGATCCCCTGAGCAGGACTTATTCTCATCTCTAACCCAGTGGAAAGAGGCAGTGTCTCTGTGTTCTATCTTCAGGGTCTGTCCTGGGCTGAATGCACAGAGTTGCATCTAATTTTGCATGCAAACTGTTCTAGCCCTGTCCAGACCTTGGATGGGAGGTGGAAAAGAAGTTCCCAGATATTGTTGGCACATACCGAGGAGTCTTGGGGGAAGAGCTAGACCACAAAAATGAAGTGAGTCTCAGGATTCCATTTTGGGTGTTGTGGCTGCTGCAGACAGGTGGTAGGAAAAGGCAGCATATGCTACAATCTGAAGTGCCTTAGGTGGTATAGACAGGGCTTTTCAGGCACTTCTCTTTCTTCTTGGGTTGTTGAAGGTGCAACTGTATTAAAAGTCCAATTACTGACTTAAATGCTCTCTTTACATGTAAAGTAAATTCTTTATATACAGACAAAGCAAAGAACTGATAGAAATATTCAGATATGCAATGTGCCTGTCACATATAAGAACCCATGTCCAGTGGAACAGCTCTCAGAGCTGTTTTGCAAGAGAAACCTAAACAGCAAAAGGCAAACCATCCCTTCTGCATCCTATTGCACCTTTTCTCCAAAGGAAACTTAAAAAAAATTAATATCTTCTGCTGCCAATGGTAGATGTCTTTAAAACAACCTGGGTTCAGGAGACAGCTGCTGTAATGTCAAGAATGCTGAGTTTATGACTATTTTAACCAAGATTGGTTCCTAGCTGTGTGCCATTGTACTGCATGTGCACTATCTTTGCAATGTCTTGTAATACCTACTCTAGCTTGTAATTGTCTATTAAAAACATTAACAGCAGCATAAAACTAATACCCAAGGTACCTGGACTCCATCTGAAGGCTTTTCACACCCCAAGGAATAGGGGGGAATGGCAGGAGTATAGAACTGACACACCAGGGAGCAGCAGCCAAGGCTGCACCAGAGGACACTTGACAGGGGCTCTGTGGGGTCTGCCCCAGGGCAGGGGCAGGACAGCTCCTGTTCCCATCAGATTTCCACTGGGTGTGAGGAGGGCAGCCTGAGCAGCCAGCAGTGCTGTTCCTGCTGTTTTCCACCCACTCCTCTGCCTCTCCTCCTGGCATGGCAGCCAGAGACAGCAGCATCAGCCACTCCTTGTCAGGGGGAGATCAAACCCAGCCCTGCTCCTGGCAGGGGGCTCTGCCACCCCTGGCAGGGCACAGCTCACTGATTTGTCTCCTGCACTCGGTCAGCAGATAAGAGCATGGCAGATGGACTGCAGGGACCTGGCAGTTGTTGGAGGAAAGTTTCAAGCCTTGTCCAAATGACGCAGAAAAGCCACCGGGGGCTTGCAGCATCCACCCGGGGGTGGGATGGGGAGCTGGAGGAGGGTGGGTAGGGAAGCACACTCTGGCTGGTTGGGTTTGTCTCTGTGGGGGTGGGTGATGGCTTCAGTTGATCCCACAGCTTGGCGTTCTCTCCCCCTAAGCAAGTCTGGCTGCTCAGCTCACTGCCACGTGATCTGGGCACAGCAGCATCCTTATAAACCGACTGCTGTCCTTAAAGATACCCATTTAGCTCCCTGGTGTTTTCAAAAAGGCTCCATGTGGTGATTCTGCTCCCATCTCAGAGGAACATCTGCCGTTTTGAATAAATATAAACCCCAAAGCCTTTGCTCACCCCAGGAGCTGCAGCACCCTTGCAAGGCAGCTCTGAGCACCATCTTTGTCCCCTCTCTGGTACCCACTGCTGTGGTGTGTCCTGGCTTGGCAGGCACAGTGTGAAGTGCTTTGTAGCCCCCTTCATGCTCAGTGAGGTACATTTTTACCTCATCAGAGGGACCCCCAAGTGCAGAAATCGAAATCCATGGTTCTCTGGGCTTTGTATGGGTCCAATCCGGGTAGCTGGAACCCAAGCCCACACAGACCTGCGTGGACTGAAGATAAAAGACGAGAAGTGCTCTTCCCACATGGGAGCGAGTATCCTGTTTATTGGCTTGGGTCAGGACACTCCTGGAGATGGAGACCACCCAGGCAGGAAAGAGACCAAACCTTTCCCTGCAGTGGGGTTTTATACCCCAGGGATGGGAGCCAGGAGAGAGGACCCACGGCCAATGGGATCACATTGGGATGGGGTATCCATGGGGCAGACCACCAGGTGTGTAGAAAGGAGTGCATGGGGAGAAACCCTGTGATGAGGAAGGGGGAATAATCCACATGACATACCATATTCAGTACAAACTTCCCATTACCCAGTGCAAAACAGCTACTAAATAAACTATTTAGTGCAATACAACATCCAACTACTCCTCTGTCAGCATAGCTGCTTGCTGCTCCCTCTGATGTGAGGGAGCCAGGGAACTTTCCTGCAGGGAAAGCTTGCAGGGAGAGCAAGCTCCTGCAGGGAAAATGGGCTCCTGCAGGGAAAGCAGGCTCCTGCAGGGAGCTTGCACCTGCCAGGGTTTTGGAGAGGCCCAGAGGAGTCGCTTGCTCCACTGTGACTCTAGGGAGTCACAGCTCTGGCTCCAGTATAGTATTCGTAGGGTGCCCTTGATGAGGAAGGAATGAGAGGAGGACTCCATTGATATCAGAAGGCTAATTAATTGCTTTATTATACTATATTATTCTATACTATATTACATTACATCTAAAGTGAATCTGCCAAGCACTCAACTGCACAGAATCTCGTGACTGTCAGCCAACAGTCCCAACACACACACCTGGCCCTGACAGGCCAAGGAAACAAAGCACCATCACTGTGGGTAAAACAATCTCCGTATTGCATTCTACTTTGGGGGCAGTAAATAAGATAAGAATTGTTTGTATCATTCTCTGAGGTTCAGAGAATGTGAATCCCAGAAGTATTCTTGGGAAGATTTGTGCTTTGCTTTTTTGTGTGAAGAGAAATGTGGCGACACTCCAGCTCACCGGGGAGAGCTGAAGCAGGTGCCTCAGGTAAAGCTCAGCTGTGGTGCTGCTTTGTCCTGCTGCCCATGGCTCCTGTCAGCCAGCCAGGATGTGAGCAGCAGAGCTGTCAGAGCTCTGAGATGGGCTCCCCAGGGACCCCCTGTGCATTCCAGCCCAGCTGGGTGCTGCTCTCAGGCTGCACTGCCGCCCTGTGCCCGGGCAGGGCTCTCCCCTTCCCTTGGCACTGCGCCACACCAGGGACCCAGGAGTGCCACAAGCCCAGCCTTGTTCTGCTGCAGGGCCTGCAGCTGGCACCACGTGTGGCTTGGGAGTCAGCATTTTCTTCCTCTGCGGCTTCATCATCATGCTCAACGGAAAGAGAATTTTAAAAGAAATCCATCTGGATTTGAAACATTGAAAATGTGGGGGAAAGGGTGCAGAAAGATGGCTGCTCCTGAGTAGCACATGCTCTCCATTTGCTGCCAGATTTTTATAGTTACTTCCATTGCCTTAACTTGTTCACTTCACAACAGGAGAGATTCTGAATTTTGGAAAGCAAATTTCAGTGCTATTTGAGAGCTAGGCTCTAAAGATGCCTGGAGTTAGGAACTCAAAATAACAAAACATTCTTGAAAATACTAATCAGATTATTTTAATAGTTCAGCTCCCTGGGGAATGATAGCTGGAGTGGACAGGAAGATACCCTGACTGAGGGTATCCCTCTTCAGCCATCTGCCCTGATCTCTAGAGCCAGGTTAAGGGCTGCCACATTTCAGGGCCACTCAGCTGCTGGTTGATAGCAGTAAGTACATGGTGCAAACAGCACCAGTTTGTGGCATTCACATTCTCTGAAAAAATTCCTTCCCCCAGGATTTTCTCCTGGGAAGCTGAGAAGCCTCAGAGAAAAGGAAAACAATTCTGATCTCATTTGCTTCTCCTGTGTTGTGCTCATGTGGAATGTGTTTGGAGATTGTTCACCCACAGGTGATTGTTCCATTGGATTCTGCTGGGAGTTGTTTTCACTCTTTGCCCAATCAGGGCCAAGCTGTGTCAGGGCTCTGGAGAGAGTCAGGAGTTTTCATTATTATCTTTTTTAGCCTTCTGTAAGTATCCTTTCTGTATTCTTTAGTATAGTTTAGTATTCTTTAATATAATATAGTATCATAAAGTAATAAATGAGCCTTCTGAGAACATGGAGTCAGCTGCATCATTCCTCCCTGCCCCGGGGCTCCCTGCAAATACAATACCAGTTTCCACAGATCCTACTCCACAGTTCTGAGTGTGCTCTGGATGCAGGGGGACAGCAGACACTGCTCCACAGGGGGACACATCCCTCCCACAGCACAGGTAGGAAATTTTGGGCAAAGTGAAGAGGAGCCCACATGGACCTCCCTGCAGTGTGGTCCCCAGCTGGGGCTCTGAGTGTCAATGTGAGCAAAGGTTTGTCTGCGTCCAGCCCTCTGCTATTGATGTCACTTCAGCTCATGCTGAACCAAATTTGCAATGACTGAAAAATATAAGGGATAAGCATATGAGCTGAAAAGGCTGAGGGTTAGTCAGACCCTGGGGGAGAAAATATCAGTGACCAGTGGGAGATATAAACACCAGATACTGCTTAATTTACTGGCACAGAGGTTCATGGGCTGGGAGCTGAAGCAAAAGCAAAACCGTGGCTGTGCTGCTGGGAAAGACAAGGGCTATAAGCTCTTGTAAGAGCCTCCCACAATCTTACTTTCATCAGTTAGTATAAAGAAAATATACAGCCTAGCTGACAGCAGCTCTTTACTGCTCGGGGAAACAAATAGCTACTGCAACCAGGAATGACAGACAGAGCAGGATTGTGCTTTCCCAGGCTGAATAGAGCTGTTAAGCAGCATCTGAAGGGCTTGAGCAGAGGTGATTAAAGAAGATGCTATCTCCCAACCCCAGCAGATTACAAAAGGTGTATTTTCAGTGGCTAAATCCTGAAACAATTATGGCCTGGAGTGTAGTCAGGTTATTTCTTATCTTTCTGATGGCCTGCTGGCAAAATCTGTTTTCTTAAATGAGGTTTGTAATGTCTAGTACTTCCAAGGGAAGATGGTATTGCTGCTGCGATGTGTGTGGTAGTGAGGATCAAAATAAACATAGCAGGCATTGCTAGAACTGCGTGGGCTTGCAATTAATATCCCATTCCTCAGGGAAGTGATATTTTCATTTCGGTTGTGGAGAGACTTGGTTGCTGGTTACGCAGGAGTGCTCAGGGTTGTGCCTGCTCCACGTTCCCCTGGTGCTCCCCCAGCACAGGCAGGTTTGACATTTGCATCTGAATTGCTGGGCTTGCTCCTGCTGGGTTCTCCAGAGCTGCTCCTGTGCAGGGCAGGTGGCTGCCTGAGGAGGCTGTGGTGATGCCCCATGTCTGTGTGGGTTCTGACACCCAGCCCAAGGCACTGCTAGGCTTCTATGGGTGAGCTTTGATCACAGCTCACTATGGGTTTTTCCTCATCCTGGCCCTTGACCATCTTGCTGTGCCTTTTGCTGGGCCTGTCCAAGATGGACAGAGCGCCATTGTCCTTCACTGGAATAATTTGTCTAAGACAATGGTGACCAGGTACCAGCAGGCAGCAGGACCCTTCAGGATCTTCCCTGAGCCTGCCCAGGGCTGAGGGCACAGAACACTGCTGAGCTTTAGGTCTGCAGCTCATCCTGAGGGAAACAATGCCTTTGCTTTAGTGGTTCTCTGAAGATAAGCACAAATTATTATTGTAAGCTTTAGTGCAATACATACTTCCAGAAAGGCTGCTTTGTTAAGTGTTTCTTCTTCTGACATCCTGAGAGCTTTACTGTGAAGACTTTGTTTTATTTAAAAAGAAACACCAGAGGGATACCCATTGTGCCTTGCAGAGACAGTGAATCCATGGCACTGCAGCTGATGGTGTTTATTTCTTCCCACTGTAACATCCAACCTCACCATTGCATTCAGGCAGTTAAAATTCCCAATTGTCACACTGCTTACTATGAGATGGGAGAAAAGGACATGATGGCAAAGAAGTGTGAATGAGTGAAGTCAGAGGAGGAGAGAACAGGCTGCTGAGAAGAGGAAAGTCTGAAAGGCAGAGCATGTTTTAACACTGAGCTTTCCCAGCAGCAGCAGCAGGTCTCCAGAATTGAACTGGGAGGTGGTGAAGCCACAGGGCACTGTGATCTTCTGGAGTGCCCTTCTGCATAATCCCTTTGGTGGATCACTGTGCATTCATTCCTTTATAAGGCAAAGCCTCCCCTTGGGCAGCCCGTGTCAGCTGAGCAGGGAGAGGCCTGAGCAGCCCGAGGGGAGCCAGGGCTGGTTCTGTGCTGGCTCACAGAGCTCTTTAGGCAGCTGCTCCTTGGGCTTGGGCTTTCTACCCCTTGTGCTCAGGAGCTTCCTGGCCTGCTACATCAGGGGTTTAGAGAAAATGTATTTTCCCTCTCTCCATTTGGTCAGGTAGTAGAGACTTTTTCAAAGGCAACAGAGAACCATCAGAATTGCAATTGTGTTGTGGGTTTCTTGGGGTTTTGTGTGAGTTTTTTGTTGTTTTGTTTTTTGTTTTTTGGTTTTTTTTTAATGAAGAGGGAAGGATATTCCAAAATGGCAACTGTCCTGAAAAGTGTCCTGAAACAGTTCTGCTGGATTGCAGGCTGTTCCTTTTGACTTCTCTGATTACAAATCAGCAATGAAAGTGAAATTTGCTAGGAATTGAAGTAGATAATATGAATAAAGGACACACTGAAATCTGTGCATGTTTAAAGTGTGATGAGACTTTGAGATTATTTTCCTGTCCTGGTACTGTTCCACTGTTCTTGTTTCCATGTGAAATCTTGGTGACTTTGAGCTGCCTCAGGAAGTGTGCTCTGGCTGGTCCTTGTGACCCTTGGGCCCCTTATTGAAATATCATATGTCAGGCTGGGAAAAAACAAACCCTACAATTCATCTAGAATCCTCTGGCAGGCTAAAGCATGGAGCTGGAGTATTTTCAGGACTTGTCAAGGAAGCTTGTCTTTTGACAGTACCTTTATTTACAGTCTGAAGGCCTCAGCCAGGAGCTAGGTGGGCATCTGGCACAGATCTTTCAGAGTCCACTTTGGAGGAAGTGTTGATTCAAGTCAGTAGTGTCTGTAAGGCATCTGACTTGCAGCACACTGCACCTCTGAAAAGCAGCATTTGATTCTACTCCTGACCCAAAGGCAGTGGCTGTGTAGTGGTTGTGATTAAAGTTATGGAGCAAAAGCCTTGACCAGGGTTTGGACAAGCCCCTCTTGTCTGCTCAAAAGATGATGTGAATGCTCTTCCCAATTGGGTTGCCCTGCTGTTAAGCACACAGGTAGGTTACAAGAGTTGGAATCACTGGGGGAAGGCAGCAGTTTTGCCATTGACTTCAGTGGGAGCAGCTTCAGCCTCAGGTGGCCAACAGACTGAAGTTACAGCAAGTGCTCTGCATCACACTGAAAAGGATCTGGAATTCTAAACAGCAGCTCCTCTGCAAGGAGATCTGATCCATTCCCTTTGTTCCCCCATCAGATGCTGCCTCAGAAATTGGTGGTTCAGTGTCTCTGCTGCTTTAAGGCAACCCCTGACCAAAGTGCAGGTTTTGATATTTGTGTGCCCTAGTAAATATCTCAAGGCAGATGCAGAGCTCTGTAAGCAGGGGGAAGGAGCCAGTTGCCAATGGAAGGCCACGCTGGGATGGAATCAGGGACACTTTCTCCATGTCCTCTGTAAGCCAGGTGATTGCAGTGTGCTGCAAGGGATATGAGGACTTGGAGGAAAGCCAAGATTTTGTCTCTCAGGATCCATGGAGTTTGGAGCATAGCTGCTGCACTGCCACTCCAGCACTGCACTTTTACTGAGCATAAATGTGGGGAACCAAAGATGGGAGTGAAGGGGGGTCAAAGAAGGAGTGAGTGGATAGCCTGTGTCAGTGGGAACAGCCTGGAGAGGAAAAAGAAGAGGTGACAACTGAGCTGCCATCCACCACCTGGTCTCCTTTCTGCAGGAGTACACTGTGGGCTACAGCTGTGTGCGTGAGGGCGTGTGGAATTACATGTCCATCATCTGTTGGTTACAGGAGATCAGTCACATACTTTTCATAAGTGTTACAGGGGAGTCTCATGCCTGAATTTCAGCCATGGGGCCTGAAAGATACATGGAAGGCAGTGAGTTTGTTTTATTAAAGGGTGAATTTGTGTACACCAAGGGAAGGAGGGCAGTCTGGAGTGCAGAGGAAGCTGAGTGGGCCAGGCATACACAGAAAGGAGGGGAGGGGTATTTCATGCAGGGGAGGGGTATCCACAGCTGTCCTCCTGCTCGAGCGAGGCTGAATGATGGGCATCACAAATCCCAGGGGGCTCTCAGCCGGAATGGGACAAACATCCTCTGCTGATGGTTGGAATTTGAAGTAGATCAAAAATAGACAGTGTATGAAGTGTGGTAATTAAGGGGGTTTCAGCTGTCACAGGGAGTGAGGATGCAATTAAAGGTGCAGGTCTTGTTGAACTTTCTTATTTCTGATGCTGGGTAAGCGCAGTTTCCTGTCACTCTCACACACTGATGGGTCTGTTGTCCTGATTCCCAGATGAGGGAATGATCTATACCATCTATACCACTGTCTGACACCCTGTCCAGGGAGATGGGCAGGTCATCACATCCTGGGAAATGGAGAATGAAAAAGTCATGAGACACATGGTTTCAGCAGATACAGCAACTAGGAGTGGATCAGTAGAGTCTATTTAGAGCTGTTTGCCCAGCCTGTTTCTAAGCATCCCCAGTGACAGCACCTGTTCCCATGAGATTTCCACTTGGATTTTCTCCAGTGCAGGTGCACTGAGGCTCACTGTGACTGGCATTCAAGCTGTAGGAGCACATATGGCAGGAGAGCAGCAGTCCCTCAGCAGTACCCTGAGTAAGCCTGGAGGCTGGAACATGACTTGCTTATAAATACCAAAACCAAGAGAATTGCACAATTTACTTCCATGAGTGCTCAGAGGATCAAATCCTCTCCACTTTCCTACCAAACTGGTCAGCAAAGGCCACACAGCTGATGGGAGGCAAGCAAGCTGCACAGAATTGTGATTGCTCTGCAGAACAGTCTTCTGCTCTGGAAGACTGCTCCTATGTGGGCACTTGGTTTTATGTCAGTAGCTCAGAAACAAGCCCAAAGGCAGGCAGGGGCAGGGGAAAGCACTCTGCAAGGCATTGCTGAAAAACTACTGGCTGTGGTGGTAGTCACTCTCACATACTGGTCAGACTGGTATTAAATTTTCCCTCATTGCTTGCAAAAGGAGAAAATGCTTTTGAACTGCATTCATCATTTAGGCAAGTAGTGGCCAACCTGCTGAATGTCTGGAGGCCGCATCTTTAGGAGTGCCAAGAACATTTCCCACTGGCATAACTGAATCTGGAAGTGGAGTTGACTTCCAGACTTGATAAACCTCCCAGGGATGGTCCCTTTTTTCTTGTGACAAGAAAGAAAAATTTGGTGACAGTACTATTTTGCCATGATGCACAAAGGATGTGATTATTCAAGAGCAAAAGCATCTCAGTGAGAACAGAGAGATCAAAAGGAGAACATGCTGCTTTGACTGGGGTCCTGGGTTTAGACCAAGTTAAGTACCTGGGACCTGATGCACTTTGAAGCAGTATGGATTTTCCCAGGTGGGAAGAGCATAATTACTTGGACACACAGTATCAGGAGAACTAAATTCAGATTTTTAAATTTGTGTTTTTCACTGACTGGCCCATAATGTCTTCTAAGGTAGGTGTAGAAGACCTATTACTTGCATTCAGGGGAAGGGTGGTGAAGGAAGAACCGTGCAGTTTGCATTTAATGTGAATCTGCCACTTCTTAGCAACACTCAAGCAAAAAAGACCCAAGAACCAAAATGTCGAGACCGGACCTTTTTCAAGTGATAAATTCCTGAAATTGCAGAGCTTTTCCTTGAGCAGTCTTTCTGCATTTAGCTGAGTGCTTAATGAGTGACAGTTTCTCTAAGATATTCCCTAATCATAACCATATTCTAGGGAGACCAGTTACAGCATCGTTATCATCTCATCCTCTATGAACATGTTATGTCAGGTTAATAATGGTTGCAGCAGGAAAGTGTGATCCAGCCCTCTGAAGCACAGCCCTGGCTAACAATCCTGTAAATGATTCAAGGTACACGAGTAATCTTACTGAGTTCATTTGCCTCTTAATTTCTAAGTACCACCTTGAAAAGCAGATGCAAGCAGTACAGGTAGAAAGTCTGCTTTGTTCTGTTTTTAAGACATGGCAGGAGTTCAGATCCTCCTTCCTTCAACATAAATACTGTGCTTGCTGCAATTTTTAGCGAAGATAAAGCACATTCACTCTAAAGGGAGAATTTCTCTTTTATGGCATTCACAAATCATAGTGGTCAAGGTAGTGGGGTGTCTGCAGAGACAGCTGGTGTTGCTGTTCCAGTCCTCTGAAGTGTGCACTGGGATTTCAGGGAGCTTGGAGGCAGCTGCCCTCAGGAATCCTGCCTGGTACCTTGCAAGCACTCTTATCCTTGTCACTCTGCCAAGCTGTCCAAGGGGAAGCTCATTAGTGCTGGGATGGGGAGCTCTGAGGAAGGCACGAACCGTGCAAGGTGTGAGAAGCTCAGAGGTGGCCCAGTTTCCCATATGCCAAGATCACAGTCCAGGAAAAGAGGGTTTGAAGCATGGCGATGGTAAATGGTGCCATCTGTTTCACCAGAAAATCAAATTGCCTGGATAAACTGGTCTGTTCTTTAGAGAGCTACTCTGTTCTTTAGAAGCTGGGCACCAAAGATGTTGCTGTGAACACTCAGGCCATTCACAGTGATCCAGTTGCAGACTGAGGCTTGTAAGTCTTCCAGCTCATGGTTTTACACTCGTTTTTTTCAAGCTGTGTCACTGCTGCCCCACTCAGAGCTGGGAGTGCACTTGAGGCAGTTCCTTCTCCCGCTGTTTGTGGCAGGCAGTGACAGCCAGGCATGGTGCCCAGGGGCTGCTGTACCTTTCTGGAGTGTGGTCCATATGTGTGGAAGCAAATCTCATTCATGCCCAGGCATGCTGAACACTTAGGATGCTTCAGCCAAAGCTAGTTGGAAAAGAGTGGATGCATTCCTCTGATGTTCTTAAAAATGCAAACAGCAGCCTGTTTTTCTTGAGTAGCTGAAAATGCTGTGAAATGCTCTGGTTAGTTTAGTCTGGGATAAAATGTCCCACGGGGATGTTTCTCCTGTCCCTTTCCCTTCTTCACAATTCCTATGAGTGGTCCCCCCCCATATTTCTTGTTCATGCTGAAATGTGAGCCCTAATGGAAGTGTCAGGCAAGGAGGAAACAGGCAGGTGAACACAGAGCTTAGGGTTGAGTCCAGCAAAAAGTAATCTCTTATAATCCCTGGAAAATGTTCTTTCAAAGCAAAAAGGTGTAAAGAAATCCAACAGCTCTATCCCATGATATGTAAACCCATCTTTGGCATTAGATGGGTATGCAGGTTTACTCAGGATGTCAGGGTTCCTTTCTGCATTAACAGTGTAGGTACGAATGTTCATGGGTACATCCAGAGGAAAGTTGTGTTGTAACTGTTGTGGGAATCAAACTACAAGTTTCTAAGACTTCTGTTTGAAATCCCCTGCTAAATTGATATTTTTGGTCCCATTAACCACACAGAGACATGCACAGAAACCAAAAATCAAACAGCACAGAGAAGTGATTTTTGTTTCTTTCATAAGTACTTCTACAGCCTCAGAAGTGAGAGGGGAATTGAAAGTGGGGGCAGAAAAAAAGATCTTTAAACGGTTTAAAAAAAAAAAATCCTTGCTCTAAAATGTCTACTGCCAAATTTCATCACAAACTAATTCCTTGCAGCTGAGCTGCAAACCTCTATGAAAATAGGGGTTTACAGTGGAAACACTGACTAACTATAGCTGTGCAGTGCCATGAATAATGACACCCTAATTACGTCTTACAATTTACCAAGACCTGCTTTCTGTATAGCTGTTGCTGGTTTGGGGAGCAAGAACTTTTTTTTTTCTTGACTGTGGTTTGCTTCTTTTTGTTCATATTGTGTTGGCACATAGTTTTTGAAAAGCTTTTCTCTGAAGGGAGCTGGGCAGACAGCTATGATTAAGTATGAAATGATTGGTTGAGCTGTTTGTCAAAGTTATAAATAGGATACCACACAAACCCAACACTAATCTCACTGAAAGACAGATACTGGCAACATTTCTTAGTCATCTGTTCCTGACGCTCAGGGGAGAAACAGCTACACTTCCATTAAGTTTTCAAACAGAAGTTGCCTAAAATACATTTCTATGGTAAAATTTTGGGCATATGCACTGTAAGCCACGCTGATATCTAGCAGGGTGTTGGAGTTTTAAATGTTCATCCTAGTTTAAACCTGGTCCTCTGGATCCAGCCCTCTGTGTAGGGGTGAGAGGTGATGGTTTGATGTTTGTGGAAACAGAGATCCGTTCGTGAAGCAGTTCTGATTGGACCAGACTGATATCCTTATCCCCTCATACCCCTGGATTAATTTTAAGGGCAGAGGAGGATGTCCCTAGGGATGTCCTCTGCATCTTCAGGTTTACAGGCAGCTTTCTGTAATCTGCTTTTGGAAGATCAGATGGAGGCATAAAAAGAAGAGCAATGGCACAGGTTTCACTTATGTGCAACCAGAAGGGAAAGGCAGCATATTGAATTCCTTCTGCTGCAGATCTCTCACACAGCAGCTTCTGCAGGCTCCAGCCTGGATGCTGCTCCTTGTCCAGCCCAGTTCTGCATCAGCTGCACCCATTCTGTCAAACTGGAAGTCTGCAATTCTGTGTTCCCACAGGATGACCCCATATTGGCCTTTTGCTTTCATGGTGCCTCAAATTGTAGGGAAGGGCTCTACAGTTTGGCACTTTTACTGCTGGCCAAAACATTCATGAGACAATTACAGCAAAGCAATAGCTGAAGGAGAGCCAAGCATTTCTGGGGCTGAAAAAAAGCTTCAAGTTGCAAAGTGAAAAAACCCACAGCAAGCAGAACTTGCCCCTCCAATCCTGCACCTTCCCACATCCCTGCCAACACATACAGCAAGGAGTTTTAGAGGAAGTATAAGTGCTTCTAATTTATGGCATAAGTCAACAGCTCTTCATAGGTGAAGTCTCTTTAATTTTTTACAGAAATTTAAAAAAGGATTATCTTGAATTTGTGATGTGTAGACAATTCAGACATGCATATTTTTATTTTTAGCTTTGGTAAGTGTACACACATCTATGGAATTTCAGATTAATGAGCTTCATTTAACCTGATCTCTTACATTTTGAGGCATGGGCATTTTGGTTTTGCAAACTCCCAGAACCAGATTCAGGTCCAAAAACTTTGTTTAATAACTACTTAAAAATAAAGGTTTTTGCAAATTCAGGAGTCAGTTTCATTCTTACCAGCCGACATAGTGATTGAGGGGTTTTTTGGCTTCCTGATTTACCCTTGGGAGATCTTTGTTGCTAGAGAGTCAGACCCTCCTTGTGTGCACAGAGCAGCTCACCTGGGCGAGCAGGCAGCCAGGAGTGAGCTCAGCAGGGTGGGCAGCAGTGCCCTGTGCAGCCTTCCCAGCCTTCTCTGTGTGGTACGCCCTGCTCATGCCAGGGTGCTGCAAGGGTGGCACAGGGATGAGGAGCAGGGGGCGCCTTCCAGGAGCCCAGGGCTGAGCATGCAGCTGAAACCCAGAAAGATGATTTTTGTGGTTTTCACACCAGCATCAGCTGTGCGTGAGTTTTGCTGGGGTTGAAAGGAAATGTTCTCTAATCACTGACTTCTCCATGAGAGGTTAATACAGGTTTGTTCTTTGCACTGAAATGATTGGGAACCAGCCATGAGCACTCCCCCTTCTTGAGCAGTGGTTTTACAAGCTTGCTGAAGCTCTCTAGTCTCTATCTCAAACCAGCCCTAAGTGCAGTGCCACTATTTTCCTTGCAGAGCTTTAGCAGGTGAACTGGAAAAGCCTTTTGGTTTTGTCTCTTCCTCAACTTCCTGACATGGATGATATGAATTATTGCCCCAAAGTTTGGGGTATTTTAATGGAGAATAATCCAAAGGCCTTCATCTCTAAAACTTCTTAGTATGAACTACATCTTTAATCCTTAGTTTACTACCCAGATTCCTTTTGCAGTCAGATCCTACTGGCAGTGAGTTGCCAGGCATGAGGAAGAGCTTAGTTTCTCCAATAGATATTTTTCTGAGAAGAAGCTAGTAAAAAAGATTCTGCTTAATGAATTGCTTTGCCTCTTATGTAATAACATATTTATGTTGTTATGAAGCCTGCAGTGAAGCTGCATCTGATAAGAGTGATAGGTCTCCAGTTTGATCTTATTTTAGATTGCAGCAAACTGAGGATAAAAAGACTCTTTGTTCCAAGAAGGAAAAACAGAACCAAACATCTGGTGAGAAGCTGATGTGCTCAGGACAACTCTGAAAGAGGTTGATAGTGATGGATTGTGACACACAACTTCAGTAGGTCCCCACAAGTGTTATGTGAAAAGACAAGATAATTCTTCCCTTGTCTAAGATTGATTTTAAAAGTTTTCTGTTTTTCAGGGAAGAGGAGAGGGAAGAGTGTAACAGTGCACTCCCTGTGTGTTTCTCCATGATTCTTGCGACTGGTCTAGTTTGGACTGAAGGCTTCTTTCAGGATTGATTTACTTGGAGAGTGTTAATTGTAGAGCATGTCCTAACTCCCAGTGGGAGCCTTTCATCATGGATCATCTCCTGTAGCAGTCCTGCTCAGAACACCCCCACTGTGTGTCCAGTGTCCAGTGCCCGTCTGGGGTGTGCTGGATTCAGTGTGTTCAGTCAGTTCTGCTAGCTGGAGGTCTTTCACTGCTTGTGGTACCTGTGGATTTGGCCCTTGTTCTTTCATTCCTCTCTCAACCACGGAAAAAGATATTTTCTGCTGCAAATTATAAAGCATTTCCTACTCTGTCCTTAAATACAGGCTTGGATCGTTTCACCCTGTGCTGATTCCTGCCGTGTGTGCACAGCTCAGAGGCAGAGCCAGGCCCATGGAGCTAAAGGCAGGTCCTGAGAGAAACTGGGGCAGCAGAGTGATGGGAAGGGGTATTCTGTTTCATTCAGAAAGACACTCCCAAAACCCAAAGGAGCAATGCGTGGGTGAAGTGCTTTCATGCAGAGCTTTTCACTAAGAATCAAGTCTGTTGTCAGCGCTTGTGACATTTTCTCTGTTCCCTTCCTCTGGGCAGTTTGCCACTGTAATGTACACAGATGACATTAGGATTTGCAGACTGTCGTTTCTGAAGGCACTCTTATCTAATCTGTACTTAGTATTTTTCCAGGACATGGAGGTGGCTCTTTCTCCTCTGTTAATTAACTTTTTTTGCCCATGTTTGCCTGCCTTATAAATTCCTCTGACATCTAGGTCTAGGGATTAAACAAATTGATACCACACTTCCAGTGTGTGTGAGCTTGACACTGAGCTGACAGCCTCAGAGCCTGAAGTATTTTGACACATGAACAGAGCAAATACAGAGGGAAGGGCTGTTCAGCCTCCTCCACATGCTCCTGCCAGGCTCCCTGCTTGAGCAGCCTGTGTCAGTGCTAATGGGGCAGTCCCAAAGTCCTCCCACCCATCAGTGGGTTTCTGCTCGAGGTGCGAGTTGTGACATTTCTCACAAGTACCTGTATTTATTCACTGTGTCAGGTTCTCACTGTAATGCAATTACAGAACAGCACTAACCTGGTAGGGAGCCAACTCCATGCAGTAGCCAGATTAAGTTGTCTTATTTGGTTAACGGTATTTTGATAGTTTATTAAATCCTAGTAGCTGTAGAAAGATAAGAGTGGAAAGAACAAATCTTATGGATTATCTGCTCTTGGTTGTTCACTCCTGTTGGTATAATCCTGGTCTGAATGATGAGCTGTGGGAACAAGCCTTTAATGTTTTGCTATTGTCCCATCTTAAACATGTGCACTGCTTTATCAGAATAAGCATATTCTCTAGCTGTTTTTTCCAGTTTGCTGTTTTTATCACTGATGTGGAACATGGTGCTTGTTTTCTTTATCTGGAACGAAAACATTAGTTCATCTCAGATAGCACAAGCTATTTGATCAGCCTTCAGATGTCAAGGCATTACAAAAGCTGCTGACATGGGACAAATCCAGACCTGTGGTGTGCAGCTTGAAAAGACTTCATGCCCTTGCTTTCAGTCCCCTGAGATAACCAGCTACTCCCCCAGCAGCAGCAAAGGGACAGGATTAATTGTGCCAGAGACAAACCCCTCTCTCCTTACTGAGGCCAGGAGGCAGCAGGGATGTGTGTGGGGTCACCGGTGTGGATGCAGTGGTGAGAGAGAGAGCCCCTGCCTCCCGTGCAGTCCTGTGTCAGCTGTGACACTGCTCTGTGGTGGCCTCGGGCCAGCTGAGATTAGCCTGGGTCCTGCCACATAGCAGGAACTGAGGTCCATGAGTGGTTCCTGTGGGGTGCTGTCCTCTCCACCTTGCTGCATTTGTGTCCCTGAGTCCATGGCACGGCTGGTTTCCACCCTGCCACCTCTGCTCATCCTGAGAGTGCATCTTCCTAGGAAGTGCAGGAAAATAAGGACTTCATTTGAGCACAACTCTTCCTCATGACCATATGCTTCCTCCTGTCACTGTCATATTTTCTGAAAAATCCCTTTGCCAGGATTTCTTCTCCTGGGAAGCTGAGAAGCCTCAGAAAATAATGAAAACAATAATTATCTGATTGCTGCTCCTGTGTTTGCTGCTTTGGAACATGGCTTTGACATTGTTTACCAACAGGTGAATGTTTGATTGGTTCCATGTGAATTGTTTTTAATTAATGACCAATCACCATCAGCTGTGTCAGACTGACACAAGTTTTTATTATTCATTCTTGTTAAGCCTTCTGTCTGTATCCTTCTCTTTCTTTAGTATAGTTTTAGTATAGCATTCTATAATATCCTATCATATCATAACATATCAAATCAGCCTTCTGAGAACTTGGAGTCAGATTCCTCATCTCTCACCTCATCCTGGGGACCCCACAAACTCAACAGCCCCCTCTTTCTGGGCCAGCCCACAGCCCTGCCCCACCTTGCTGTCCTCAGCCTGCAGTATCACTGGGACCAGGGAGAACATGGTTCAGAGCATTTTGATCACAGTGCTTGCTGTATGATACTTGATATTCAGGCCTGCTGTGACTCCCCTGACATTATGTGCAAACTGAAGCCAAAATGATGATACTCTTAATACAGAATCAGAAAATAGAAGATATCGTATTTTGCCAACAGCTGACTGCAAATCAAAGAAACAGGCTGCACTGCTAACATCTGCCTTTGCAATATGGGAAAAAAATCTGATTGTCACTCTGCTTGATAAAGCAGTCTGGTCTCTGGTTCAGTTTGATGGTAGCAGCTACAACAGGGGCTGAGCTGTACAGCTGGGCACCTTACAGGTGTTATGGGATGTAGGTGTTTGGCAGAGCTTGCCAGCAGATGGTTCTCAGTGAAAAGGGCACAAAGAGCCCTCCCTAGGCTGGTGAGCCAGGACTATCTCCTAGTCCAAATGTTTTTGGGTACCCATGGAGTTACCTGAGGCAAGACTGGGATTCAAGGTAGCATCATGGTACTGGTGCAATGTCAGCTCCTTATTAGCACGTGCCACATTGTGTTCTCTGTAAAGATAAATATTTGAAGATGAATGGGGGACAGGAGCACCTGTAGCAGGAAAAGCTGGGAGGCATAAGGAAAGGAATTTACTTTCATTGCACTACCTCTTTGCAAGGTATTTTTAACATCTGTACCACCTCCAGGCTCATTTTGCATCAGCTCTGACATGGTTTAAAGAAAAAAGAAAAGAGAACCCATATTCCAAACTACAGTGTTTTGTCCTCAGTTCCTGGCTGTGATGCTCATTAGCCTGGATGGGATTTAGGTGTGAAGAGGGAGAGGCCAGCACAACAGCAGTGCCTTCCAGGGACAGTAGGAGAGGACTGGAGCTCCTCAGCTGCCAGGTGCTCTCTGGCTGCCCCTGGCCAGGGGCTGTGTCCTGGCATCCCTGCCATGCCTGGCATGCCTTGCACTTCAGCAGGCCTGATTGCCTGAGACGTGCACCCAGAAACCCCCCAAGAGGGAGTTTGGGCTGGAGTTGTTCCTGGCATGGGGGGCTGGACTGAGGCTAGGAGCATGAAATGAGCTGTTGGAACAGTTTGGAGAGCGAGTGGGAGGAGGGTTACAAATATGAGGGAAGAATTATGATGGATTTGTCACAGCCTGAAATAAATTAACCTCTGGGAGGAATGATTTTGTAATAATTTGCATTTAGATACTCTGACACAGCCACATAACCCCAAACCTTCTGCAAACATTGTAATTAATTCAATCTCCAACATCCTGCAAGAGGGATAGAAATAGCACCATTTACATGGTTAGAGGAGCCAAGGACTCTTCTCTCAGTATTGCATTTTACACCCCTGGGACTGCCCTTCAGTCTTGTTTCCAGAGCCTCCTGGTGGGGTGAAAGGCAGGAGCAGTGAACAGCTGGAGAGCTTTCCTTGGCACATCCAGCTGAGCTCCTGGGTGTTACAGCACACAGCCCGTGGCAGGGAGCCCATGGGCAGGGCAGAGAGGCTGGGGCACACGGCAGAAGAAGCAGGGAGCTGAGCCCTATCAAAGCTGAGCCCTGTCTCAGCTCCTGGTTGCTGTGGGCAGGGCTGTTCCCCTGCAGGGACCCTGGGCCTGACTCCATCCCTGAGTGGGAAGTGCTCAAGTGATTTAATATTCAGCACTCTGAAGTGCAGTAATGAATTTGATAGCCAAAATGATCTGCTAACCTAGCCAGCTTGAGAGGGTGTTTCAAGGACAATCCTAGCCTGTAGCTGTGCAGTGGGATATTCTCTTGTCATCAGCCTCCTGCCTATTCCTTTCCTTTCCAGGACAGTTAATCATAAGTGAGATACTTGCTTGATGCTGTTTTCCTGCCTGCTCTACCCTGTTTCCATTTCCATGGGACCATGCAGTGGGTGGGTTACATCCCACCCCAGCTTCAGCAGCTTTTGCAGGACACCTGGCTCTTCCAGAGAGACCCACATTGAACCTCACACTGTGACTCTGGAAGGCTTGGGCAAGCTCATTGTTTTCAGAGCATCTCAAGGTGCATCTTCTCTTACTTACAGATGTGTTGTGTAAATCCAGGGTTCTCTGGGCGTGACCCAGAGCTGGCCTTGGTCCCTGGAAGCGTATCCATCATCCTCCAGGAGATTTGAGCAGCCCTCCCTTTGCTGCCAGTTTGTTTTAGCCATGCCTGTCTGCTTTCTGCAAAGCTTTTGCAGGGGTGGGAGCACGTGCTGTCCAACAAATGGTGAGCAACAGGTCAGCTGCACACAGGGAGAACTTGTGTGGCACAGCAGCAGGCAGAGGATACACCCTGTATTGTGGACATCTACTCCTTGTACAACACCTCTGGCTCTCTGTAGTTATCTGGAGAAATCTCCTGCCAAGTGAACCCAAAGATATTTATAGTGCAAGCTTCAGCAATAGGACAAAGGCAGGTTGGCAAACAAAGGGACTTTGAAATATAAGGAGAACCAAAATATGCTCTGGAGCACATTTATTTTGGAATCAATAGGAAAAAGTTTAAATAATAATAGTGAATGTTTCCAGGGTGGGTCATGTTAAAAAGCAAAGAAAGCAAAGCACGTTCATGGTGCTGTAAGACTGTTCTGTGTGTGTGGAGTTTGAGTTACAGAGATAAATGATGAAAACTTTGCTTCCCACTGAGATAGAGTGTGGTGGTGCTGAGCACCACACAACACCTGCTGAGTACCTTACAAACACCTGCAGAAAGCTAAGATAAATGCTACTTCAAAAGGGATTGAAACTGCTCGGAGCTCAAGAATGGAAACAATTCTATGTTCAATTCACAATGCTGTGTAAAATTAACCAATTTCAGCTGTGGGTGTGATTTCCCCCTGCTTTCTGCCTGTGTTTCCCCAGTCCCCGTGGGTTGTGTGGAGGCTGTGGTGTCGCAGCGGGGCTGGGGCCATCCTGCTCGGGCACGCCATGCCTCGCCCGGGCTGGCAGCGCACAGAGCACTGTCCGGACGTGTCCCAGTTTCATTAGCACAGCTCTCCCCGCTGCTGCTCCTCAGGGAGCTCAGGCACGGGGCTCTTCCTCCCCTCCTCTCCTCCTGGGGACAATCCCCTCACCTTCCCCTTGGTTTCTGCAGCCTGTGCAGGGAGCCTGCCTCAAGGGAGGCTTTGGGGAATGCATGGTGTCTCCTTGCAGGGATATCCATGTTTGCTCTCCCAGTTTCAGGCACACCTCCTGCCTGAATCCTGCTGGCAGCGGGCTGGCAGATGGGGGATCCCCAGGGTTCCCACTGATTTGACTCAGTTTCCCAAAGCAGGGTGTTTGTACAGGGCTGTTGGGGGCTTTGCTGGAGCCTGCCAGCCCTGGCGGGTAACGGCGCCCAGAGGAAATGGCGGCAGTGGAGTGCAAGGCCTCTGAGCGTTGCCTGGACCTCACCACCAAAATTCACCATCAACCGGTGAATTCACCATCCACTGAGGAGGTAAAGGCACTTCTGAAAATGGCTGAGATCCCCTGGGATCCATTTCTTTGTTGATTGGCTTTTCAGAGAGGCCAGGCCCTGTAAAGGCCTCGCTTTTTCCTGAGGGCATCAAGGCCCTCATGGACGGATGCATCCCACAGTAAAACTGCTGTGCACAAAACTTCCGTCCTTGCCAGAAATCCTGCGGCAGCAGAAATGGGATGGAAAAGGCCGGACAAGAAAAAAGTTTTTATAATTTGCCGTGACAGGAATCAAAGCCATGTCTTGTCAAAAAATTCCAGCTCCCTTTTCCTGCCTGTCTGTCACATGTCAGCAGCCCTGACGCTGTACAGATAAATACAGCTCTACAGACGGGAGCCCAGGGAACAACTTGGAACAATCCAGTTTGTGAGGGGAGGAGAGGCTCAGGCAAGCCCTGGAACTGAGCTTGCATTTGGTGTAGCATGTAGCCCCACGTTTCTCTTCACAGAGAAAAAAGCAAGGCACAACTCTTCCCAATATTCTTACCTCATTTGCTGTGCCTGTGTTTGTGCCAAAGCAGAATGCATTATGGAGATTGTTCACCCACAGTGATGGGGTTTTGTTTCCTTGGCCTGTCAGGGCCAGGTATATGTGTGTGTGAGGACTTTTGGGACAGTCACGGGATTCTGGGCAGTTCTGTGCACGGTCGAGTGCTTGGCAGATTCAGTTTAGATGTAATGTAACATAGTGTAATATAGTATAGAATAATATAGTATAAGAAAGTAATTAATTAGCCTTGTGATAAGATGGAGTCAGATGCATCATTCTCTCCCCTCATCAGGGGTTGCCCATGAAATTCGATAGTGGCAAGCATGGAGCCACATGATATTTCTATTTGACTCTTGAGGTTTTACATTGAAGCAAGTTGCTGCTTTTCCTGCTGCTTTGGGCACTCGTGGGGCAGGGAGTGGGTCCCAAGGGAGATGGGCAGCCCCAGGGCACACCACCCTGACACTCCTCTCAGCTGGGAGCACAACACAAGGCTGGAGATGGGAGTTTCTCTCCTACAGAAGCTGGTGAGCAGCAATTCCTGCCATGTAGACAGGAGGACTGGCAGTGCAGATGCCCATGGTAACCTGTTTGCCAAGGGCAGGCTCACTCCACACCCTGCAGAGGTTGCTCAGGGGTCATCTGTGAGTAGGACTGCAAGGGCAGCAAAATACAAACTCATCCTGAATGGCTTCTGCCTAAAATACATCAACTACAAAACACTCCAATGTGTCTAAGGCTGCTAATGAGGTAACTTTCACAAGGGTAGGACACATACCCAGTTTCAGAGACCCTTTACCACCCATTTGCTAAGAGCTTTACACTGGAAATAGCTAAGGACTTTAATGGGAAGCTCTGGAGGCTGTGCAGGTTCAGGATTTGAAGCTGTTTAGACACACAAGATAAAACAAAATTTTAAAGCTGTTTGGGCTCAGCTGTGATATTAAGAGACAGTCTGTAAAAGTGCCAGCAAAATCATTGGCAATCCCAATCAAATTATCCTTAACATGGTAACTGCTTGGTAATTGGTTTATCTCAGGACATGCTTGGAACAAGAGGGATATTTTATTGAATTTTAAAAATAAATGTTTGATTTCATTCAAATGAATTCTTATTGCTTGGGTAAGAAGAAACATAGGTGTTTGCAGGTGGATGTGTTTTTGTAAGGACTCATAAGAACTTGAGCAATTATTTTTAAAATGTTGCTGACTTGGCCTATGCAAGCACTTACTTCTCCACAGTGAAGAAATTGCAGAGGGCAGGAGAAGCTCCATACTGGAGAATTTTTCAATTTGACTGCTGAGTCCTCTTACCTTTCCTGTTATTCCTTATAGCAAAGGCTGATTTTCAATCAGTGATTGTCAGAACAACCTGTTTTGGGGTGGTCTTGTCTCTTTCCAGGAGATAAATTTTTCACTGAAAATTTCAATACATGTGGAGGGGAACTAGCTGCCCAAATTCCACTGACATTGATCACATCTCTGTCTCGTGAAAACTCCTCACTGGCCTCACCTCTCTGGTTAAGGAAGTGCCTTCTCAGGCTATATTTGGTAGGGCAGGGAGCACTTTGGAGTTGTTTCTTTTTTTCCTTACAAAGCAGTTTCAGATGGCTGTGCTAATGTACATATTAAGCCTAATGAGTACAGCTGTCATTTAATCAGACTTCTGTGTCTTCTGGGATTCTAGGCAGAGATGGATTCTAGGACAGACTTTGAGCAAGAGACTTTCCCTTCTCCTTGCTCCAAATATTAATTTTTTTTCCCTTGCTTTTTCTTCTCTCACAGGCAACAATGAGAAAATTTGTGCCTGCATTGATACCAACCACTGTATTAAAGCAGAACTCAAATTAGGTGGTAAAATTGACAGAAAGACCTGATGCAGATCCAGGTTACCAGGGAGCTGGGATATTTTTAAGCTGAGATTGTCCAGCATGAAATTCTCCCTTTTCCAGACCTGGCCATTAAACAGCATTTTCTCTCTTTTTAGGGGAGCACCTGCGAATCTGCCCACAAGGCTACACCTGCTGCACCAGCGAGATGGAGGAGAACTTTGCAAACAAAAGCCGAAGTGAATTTGAAGCCATGATGAAAGAGGCTGGTCGCTCTGTGCAGGCCACCCTAACAGCACAGCACAGGAGCTTTGACAGTAAGTAAAACCTGCCTGCTTCCTCTGCTCACCATCCACTCACTGCTCAGTTTTCCAGGCACTGTTGGAGCCAGGAGTTGGTGTTTGACACGTTTTTCTCTGCATCTCACTCAACAGTTTGTATGAAGCATTGAGCTGCTGGAATTGTAGGAGTTGTAGGAATTGTACCTCTGGCAGTGTTTCTGTAAGACCAAGGAATTTTGAGATCTCCATTTCAGAGCAGCCACTGGAGGAGGCTGGCAGACACTGCTGTGCCTTGGCACTGACACAGCTGGGGACAGGCGTGCTGTAATCAGCTCCTACCACAGCACAGTAGCATTTGAGGCAGTGATGTAAAACCTGGAAACCTGGCACTGTGCCTTGAACTGTAAGTTGAACAATATTGCAAAGGTGACTGGATAGGCCTCACTAGGTGGGGGAGAGTTTAAGGAGACATGGATTTTTCTTGCCCTTTCCACACAGGTTGCAAGTGAAAAGGAGGTTAGTTCGCATTGGATGCTTATAACTGTCAGTTTCATACAAACATCAGGAAATGTTACAGAACAGGAAAGCTCTTAGAAACTGTGGTGCATAAGATGTTGTGGAGAAACATTCTCTCCAAAGTCCAGAATCCCTCCTAACCTAAGCAAAGGCTAAGGATGGCTCTTCTACTTTTATTGTTCCCTGAAAAATCCATTTTGCAGTGCACAGTAAGCCTGGAGGTCTGAAGGCCACTGTAAATAAATGGTTTACTGACAAAACTGAGATGACCTGTGATTCAGAAACTGTATCCATTATCAGATTTTGAAGAAGGTCAGACACTTAGAATCATGGCCCTCCTAACTTTATCAACAGTCATCATCACATCATCACAGAGTTACCATGAAAAGGAGTCGGGAAAAGAAGCTGTAATAGCCAGAGAGGTGGAACTGGAAATTCAAGTAGTAAATAATAGATCTAAAGAAATAAGCCTGACCTTCAGGCTTATAACCAAGATGATGAAGTGCTTTTACACTAAATAGGAAGAAAAGGCAGTGCATCTTTGCAAGAGGCATTGTGTGTGTGGCCAAGGTTGACCACAGCAAAGACATTCCTTTATAAGCTCAAAATTAATTGATTTTCACCTGCTTTAAAAGGTGACAATCAGGATTTTTAAAAGAGCCTGACAATGGTGGTTGCTCAGACTGATGTCTGAATGGGACCTGACGAGCACAGTCCCCAGCCTCTGAAATCCAGCCCTTCACAGGGGTTAGTGCTTGGCACCCTCTCTCTCTCCACTCCCTGTCACAGCACTGGCTGCTATATCTGCTCTTTATTTGCAGCACAGCCACTCCAAAGAGTTCTGTGTCACTCTCTCAAAGAGAGTGTAAAATTTGATGGAAATGTTGAGTATTATACTAATAAGCAGAAATTTCCTAGTTTAGTCTAAGTGTGATGTTTTGGTGGAATAATAATAATAATAATAATAATAATAACAGCAGTAAGAGTTACAGTAAGCAAAACTAAGTATATAAAAGGGGATGCTTGTGTTGTCAGTTAGAGCCATTTGGTTTTATTCCCAGGCTTTTATATTATTTTGGTTTTATTCCCCAGAATTTTACAAAGGTAGAGCTTTATTTCTGTGGTGCATACCCAGGTTTCTTTTAAGTATCAAACAAAGTAAGTGTTCAATAAGCCAAGTATTACTTTTACAGACCATAATGTACAGATCATTGGTGTTCTGTACTGGGAACAACCTCACTTGAGCCCACAGGCCAGGAAGATGTCTCCTGCTCCCATTATACCCTTTTTGTGTGCTTAACTACCCTTGTAATCAATGCAGAGTTCATAATTTATGCAAGACATGATTTAAAAAATCATCATATTGTGTCTCAGTTTCAAGCATGACTTTACCTTTAAACAGTACTATTAATTTTTCTTTAGCTACTGCATAAATGGTTTGAAATTGAGGGAATTCTGGTGATGGGGCAATGGGATCACCTCAGCTCCTGAAACAATGCCACAGAAACTGCCCTAGCTTCCAGAAAATGTTATTAATCTCACAGTTAACAAGACTTTTTGCAGGTAGTGCTGCTTAGAGCTGTTCAATAAAGGAGCTTTTTTATGTCACATGGATGAGTTCTAGTCTTGCTGGCACTGGATGCCTGATTTTGTTGGATTTCCTCAGTAGCAGCTTGGAGTGCAGCTTTTGGGGTTTCAGAGGTATCAATGCACAGCTTGTCCTCACATTAGTGATTTCATTTGGCCTTAGGAAGAGGCAGAGAGGCTCCACTGGATGGGGATGTCCAACCCTTTCTCAAAGTATTTGTAGCCTGGAGATCACATTATTCATGTATTCTCTGCTAGCAGGTGTGGCACACTGAACTTCAGGCCTGGAGCTGTCTTATTTTTGGATTGATCACAGCAAATCCTGTGCCTGTAATCTCACTGCTGATCATGGGAATAGTCTCTACTTGTAAATTCCCCAAGCTACAGATAGAAAATAGCAAGGCTACAGCAATTTGCCTCTGAAGTAATGTTCTCCATGCCTGTGGTCAACATTTTGCTTTGGAGAGTAATTCATCCTTGCAGGTTGTGGTCTGTAAAGCCTTAAATTGTCAGCACGCCGCTGCTCTGAGCTACAGCTTTGTATTGTTGCAAGGAATTACAGAGGCTGTGGTTTCAGTCTCCCTGGCTGCTTTTGGGGCAAACATTCTGTGTCCAAGAGCTGAGTGCCCTTTATCTCATACAAAGTACTTTTAGAGAAAATGCATGTGTGAGATACAGATGACATGCAATAGGTGTAGCCATATATTCAAAAGTGAGGTGTGTGGAATAGGATCCTCCAGTCTGCGTGCTCTCTCTGCACAGCAGAGGACACATGGCTGGAGATGCCCTTCCTCCAGGATCTGCCAGGGCTAAATTTAAACAGCCTATGGTACTGCTTAGCTGCTTACCAGCACATTTGTTGTTTTGCTTTATGTTACTGTGGTTAGCACAATTTGGAGACATCAGTTGCAAGCTATACATGTGGTCATAGGCTTGCTGTTAACCTTTTAACTGAAAAGGTAGCATTTTGCTCTACAACCAATTGGTTTTAATTAAAAAAAAAAGAAAAAGAAAAAAGAGCCAGAAACACAGACCATGAGTGATAGGAGCATATGCTTTTGATAACTCAGTGCTAGGGAGGATGTTGTGGTCAGAGTAGAGGTATTTCATTAGCAGGATTAGAGGCACGAATTCTTTGTTAATTCTAATGGGCCAGGGCTCTTGGTCAGACAGGGAGGGAAACGTAGTTATCTGGGAGCAGAGACCTACTGGAGGCTGCTAGGTTGGTTTTGGTTGGCATTTATTTGCCTGATATATATATATATATATATATATGGCCTATACTTAGAAAGAAAAACATGAATAATAAAAATAAAAACAAGCTAGGGGTCTTAAAGGGAGCTGGGATACAGCCTCTGTTGAGACTGGTACTAAATACTGTTTTAAAGGTGCTTCCAACATTGATTGCAGAATGTGCTTCTTTTCAAACTGGTATCTTATCAGTGAATGGGGAAATTTCAGGATCTATTATTACAAAATTAAATGCATTGACAAGGAGCTTTGTCCACTAAGTGTTTCAGGATACAGATATGAGCTGGCTGTGACATCTGCAGAACAGGACTGGCTAGTCAGTTGTCCTGGGAGAGAGTTACAAACATTGCTCAGGTCTGGGGGAGATTCCTGTGGAAAATGAGCTTTTTTTTGCTTATTAACAGCTGCATGTCAGTGTTGCTCACGGTATTCAGAATTCTGAACTCCTGTCCTTCCCAGTACAAATTAAACTTGTACTGCCATAATCTGTTGCAACAATGAGCCTGGAAAAACTTCTGGCTGTTCTGGAAAGGCTCTAGAAGTGATCTGTGGTGCATGGTCAGAGCGGTCCCTTCCCAAGGCCGTGCAGTCAGGGGTGGCTGCAGAGGGCTGTAAAGAGGGAGCAAGAGCAAGCTGTGCTTGGAGTGACACTGAGGGGCTGCAAGCAGCAAGGAACAAGGCTGTTTTTCTAATCTTTGTGAAAGCTCAGTTGTTGAGAGTATAATCTTTGTCTGTCTCTCTGTTTTCTCCCTTTCCCCCCACTTAAATCACTTTTTAATAATGCTGCAATGTTGCGCCAATCTTTCCTTTTGGTGCACTTAGCAAGCAGTCCCTGTGTGACTGCTGACCTTTAGCTGTGAGCCAGGAAATCTGTCCTTTCAGAATTGTTTCATGTTTTCAGGAAATATCAACAAGCCAAAACAAAAAACCTTGGCTTTTAGTCCACACTGCACAGTCTAAAAATGATTTGTAGCTCTCATAAAATCTGTGATTTTTAAGCTGTGACAATCAAGCGCAGATTAAAAATTTTGTGTTTTGTAACTGGCTGGTCATTGGAAAGGTGATGTCATGTAAAAGCTTTCATAATGTCCAGTCTTGGTAGCTGAAAACTGCATATGCAGAAACACAGACCATGCAGATAATTAACATTATTTGAGAGTTAGTTTCAGACAGTTACATATTTCTTATGAAGATGAATCATTGTTTTAAATGTTACAAGGTGGGAAACATCCTAGAAGCTGTTACACACTGATGGTTAAAATTTTACAGATTTCTAAAGGTCCCTTGTTTAAAGTTCAACCAAATGTGTCTTTGTCAGAGGAACCGAGTTATATAACCCTCAGTACCTATAGCTGCAGCCCCTAAGAGCACTGTTGGAGAGAGGCATATATAAATAATTCTTTTTTACATTCTTTTATATTGTGAATGCCTAAGGAATCTGATCAGGAGGCTGTGGAGTAAGCCCAGGAGGCAGGGCTCTGTTCTGGACTACAAAATCCAGACCTGAATCTGAATTTTGCTGGCATTTTCTCAGTTGATGAGAACATGAACCAAACCCTGATGACCTGAAATTTTCAAGTATGTGAATTTGGTGGCCCATGCACCAAAGAGAGATGCAGGACTTCTCTGTGCAGGAAATGATTGACACAAGACCTGAGCAAGGGTTATCTGGGCCACCAGGGCTGCAGTGCCTGTGTCCCCAGACGTGTTGTCCCAAAATCACTGCTCCACACTTGCCATGTCCCGCTGCCACTGCTTTCAGCCCTGGGTGTTTCTTGGAGGCATCACAGAGTTTAATGAGGTGCTGTCTAAAAGGTACTGTTTATTTAGAAACAGGGAAGAAGGGACTGGTTATGCCTTAGAATGTGGAAATGCTGCTGTGTTTAGAAATAAGTCCCTTTGTTGCAGAGGTTGTGGAAGGGAGCACTTGTGCAGTGAGCAGAATTGCTCAGCAGTCGCGGGCTGCGCTCTGTGAGCTGCCTGCTCCCACTGCCCCTGGCACCAGCACTGGCTGCTCCCTAGGGCCAGGAATTTGAGTTAGGACTTCAAATGTATTGCTTTTGATCCAGAAACCCCTAATTGCCTGGGAGCTCTCTTTCTTGTGGTGACTCCCCAGGCCAGGGCTCTGCCCTGAAATTGTGGTGTGTGGCTCAGTTGGTGGCCTTGGCCATGGGCTCAGCACTGTGGGAGAGCTCTGACCTCTGGAGCATCCTTGGGCAGATAGGAGGCAGCAGGGCTCCCAGCAGGCTCAGCTGTCCCTCTGCATATGTGCTGGGGATGTGGTATGGCTTCCATAGCTCACCTGAGCTTTGTCTTTCCTAGCATCAATCTTGCATTGGCTGCCTGCTGTCTCCCAACTGAACATCTACTATGAAACAGTGCATGGGCATTTTTCTCCAAATGGAAAAGAATGACTGGGCCTAGAACATTTCAGCTCCTGAACAAAAAGCTGATAGAGTCAGGGAGACTGAGTTAGAGGGGGGATTTAAGGGCAGGAAGGTGTTTGATAGTTTTTTTCTAGTGGTGTGACAAAGGAAAAGAAACCTGGGAATGAGTCTCTTCCAATGAGTGTTCATCACCTGCACTGATTTTTCTGATAGGCCAGGGCCAACCTTTTTGGTAAAACTGCACTACTAAAACACCATTGTTTTGTGCCTCTTTCTGCACAGTGCTTGGGCAGCATCATTCAGAAGAAGCCCATTTGTCCTACAGCTTTACCTCTGGGATGTGTTATCAAAAGGATTTAGAGGCCATCAAAGATGATTCCTCTGGCTCCCATGGACTTCCTTCCCTTATGGCTGGTTTGAGGGTGATACAGACAAAGAGAGCACGTCCTTTAAGCTGAAATAAAAAAGCAGAGTCTCAGGTGGATCCAGGACAGAGGAACAAATATGGGGGTTCCTTTGGAGGTGTCCATAGGAAAAAGGCAGCAAACAGCCATGCTCACTTCATATCTGGTTCCCCCCAAGGAACCACCTTAAAAACAGCCCAGCACAAGACAAGATTGATGCTAGCCCGGCTGTCACTCCCCCACAGTCAGAGTCCAGAGAAAGGAGATGCTTTCATGTGTGGTGCTGAGCATCTCCTTTGGTATTTATGGGTTCCTGGAATGGGGTGTGGTGTCTGCTGAGGTGCATTCCTGGGCAGACAAGATTAATCCTGACAGGTCGCTGCCTCGGGGAAGCAAACGCTTAAGCTCACCTGTAACAGCTCCAGCACCTGGAGTTTTCTCTCTCCTTACAGCCACTTCTCTTCACATATAATCTGGAAGGCTCTGCTCTGTGCTGCAGGGTACATTGCAATGTACGTGCAGCACTTTGCTTAACAGATGGCATAGGCACGATATTCTCTTTTATTGAAAGAAAAGAAAACAAAACGCTGGAGTGGCTGGGATGAGAGCGCTGCACTGGGGTGCCTCCTGCAAGGGCCTGCACACCCCAAAAGATCAGCTACTTCATTCTTGCAAGAGTCAGGATAGGTGGAAAAGGTACATCAGGCATCTCAGTTTCGGCAGCTGTCACCATGTTTTGTCACACACTCAAAAAAAGCTGCCTCTGAGTGCTCAGAGAACAGTGAAATGTGCATCTGCTTGGGGGCATAAAAGAAAGCACCTGCTCTTCTGAGATACGGGATAACACGGGCATATTTTGCAAGAAATTAGTGAAGCCAGATAGTAATCTCAGAAGAAGGTGTTGGCAGAGTTTATTTTAACATTCAGGACACAGTGCATGAACCTCTTTGAAAGCCTCTGATTTCACAGAGCAAGCAGCCTTTTATCACAGGTGCTGGTGTTGCCTTCAGTGGCTGCAGAGCCTCACTCCCAGATGGCTGGATGGAAGTCAGGGCAGGGAATGGGAGATGAACAGCTGAGGTTTCTCTGCAGAAGAGCCTGAGTCTTGAGCCACTTTATGCTCAGCCATTTTCTAGCTGGGTTCTGGCTTCACATGAAGCAATTGTCACCCTTCATCTTCGTGATGCCCAGTGTTTCTCTTAAGAGGAAAATAATAGGATTTCCTGGGCTGCTTTTATTGCAAAGAAGTGTAGGTGCTCTGAATCAGCTCTTGAGGGGATATTTTTGCTCCAACGTGATGTTTGCCAAGAATTTAGTCTGTTTCAAGCCAGGTGCTCTGGATATTTGGGAGCATGGGGGCTCCAGCAACAAGATGCTGTCCCCACCTAGAGATCAGCAAACACAGTCAGCTGGGAAATATGCTACTGAAATATGTGGCATGTCCTGACATAGGAGCTTGGGTTATTTTGAGTACTTCAAGGTATCTGTTCTCATTTGAGATGATAAAAGAACTTTGTTCTCTCTCCCCAGAAATGCTTGCAGCAAACTGTTGATTCTGCTTTATTAATTATTGCCATTGAAGCAGCATAGAGCCAAGAAGTGCTGTAATGCACTGCAGGGCATCCTGCCTGTCTGAGCCTCAGCCTATGGTCCAAGGACTTTGTTTGAAAACAAAAATAAACAAGCAGACATCTGGTTTGGAGAAGTGGATTATGGAGGGAAGAGATGAGTGGAAGGTGATACCATAGGTTTGTGCTAGAGATGGAAACAGAGCTCAAGTCCTGGGTGTTGAGTGAGGTGCAGGAGCACCTCTAGTTCATAAAACAGTGATCCTCTTTTAGTAAGACAGCAAAAAATGTCATTCCCTGTCTTACAGGGGTATCAACTCTGTTCTCAGCCCCCCAGCCTGAGAGGAAATAGGCACTGCCTCTAAATGCTCTCTGGTCATTGGTATTTGTGTTTTTTCTGTGTAAGGCCCCTTCTGAAGTAATGATCCAAATCATGAGGGAGGTCTGCAAACAGCTTGTGTAAATGGGGGCAGGTGTATAGGAGTTTTTTGGTGTCAGGTAACCTGTTGTGATTAGAGGAGTTGATCTGGTTTTTGGAGTGTAATGTGAGTACCAGCAGTGCCAATAACAGCTTGAAGATGATGCCTGCCTATGAAAAATAGTCTGATAATTGATTGTCTGCAGGGAGACTCAAAGATAATCCTTTTTTTTTGTGGTAAAAAGAGGCTGAATACCTTCACTGATGAACATTTCATCTTTGTATTTTCTATAGCTGCTTAAGGATGTAAACTGTTCACTTATCCCCCCTTCCTATTCTTATTTTGTTTTCTCCCTTCAGGCCAACACAGCTTCTTGCATTTAAAAGCACAGTTAAAATGGTGTAATGTGTGCAGAGCTTTTTCCAGTGCTTCACTTCCTGTCCAGGCAATGTTGGGGTATCTTGATTTTATTTCTTGTATTTTCTGAAATTAACCGTGATAGAGGGAAAAAAAACCTCTCATTTTACCCATCAGTTCATAGCTACTTCAGAAGAAACCAGATGGTGTTGCATCATTCTCATGAAACCTGTAGACTTGGCCAAGACACCAATGGACTGAGTTTGTTTCACTGTAAAGAAAAATAAAAATCAGGAAATCCAGCTTCTGTCAGGCCTGATATTACAAAATGTGAGTGCAGCATCAGGTGCTCTGAGGTGGTGACCCAGGCAGGATTAACAATGGGTTTTACTTCAGCTTGGTTGGGATCTTTAGGAGAGTACGTGGAAAAAAGATTGAGGGATTTTAAAGATTTGTCTTTAGCAATACTCCTTGTAATCCACAGCTTTCCCAGCAGGATCTCCCCTTTGCAGGAAGTGGTTTGACATTGCTCAGCAGTGATTCCTGCTGACCAAGGGGTAGCATCAGCACACTCTTCACCCCAAGGCTGGAGAGAAACAGTGAGGCTGTTCATTAGTAGAGAAAATAAAAAGGATTCATTTTTTTCTCTCTGAAGCACCTTGTTATTGATTACCCACCTTTGTTTTTGCATGTAGTGCTGGAACTCTTGTTTCCCTTTGTCTTAGCTGCATCTCCAAGCTGTACATTTTCACATTATTCACTGTATCTGCCTTTTATTTTTCAAAGCAGTACAGTTAAGATTGTGAATTCATTTAAACTCAGTGACTTAGAGATACTGATAAAGGCAGAGGGTCATATAAAGGAATATATATGTGTATGTCTGCAGATAGATGTGTGTATTTCAGTTGAAAGGAATTGCTGTGTTCTTTTGTAGGTGTTGCTGGGAATGAATATTACAGTATTTTTACATGTTGAGAGGTAATAAGCTTGTTAATTGGACTTTGGAATGCCACAAATATCTAGTTAAATGTGAATGCTAAATTGTGGGTCTCCAGCTGTTCTTAAACAGAAAGGAAGCTCCAAATGAAGGAGACATCAGATACAAAAAAGAGGAGCAACCTTACTGTGAGTATGGAGGGGATTCAGTTTTTTGGTTTTCACTTCCAGTAGGGTTTAGCAAGAAATGCAGCCCGTGGTGACTGTCTCTGCTCTGCAGGGTCCCAAGCTGTGTGGCAATGATAAAATAAACAAACCCCAGCACTCCCAACCTCCCTCCCAAAACCTGAGACAGCTGTGAGCTGGGGATCAGCCTGTGGGTTAATCAAGGCTTGGGGAAATATGTTTGTTACAATTTGAGTATTGAGTTTGGATTCAGCTTTTAGTGTTCTGGAGATAATTGAGCAGCTTCCTACAGCCCCAGCAGTAGAGCAATTCCCTTGTAAAATGCAGCCTTGTTTTAATGCTGCTAAAAATGAATCAATTAGTCCTCAAGGAGTAATGAATGCCAATAAAAGTATTGTGTGGCAGCATGTAGTAAACTTCTTGTGGAGGAAATGGCTGGAATTGACTTTTCTGAGAGCAGGATTTCAGCTTTCTTCTGATGCACCCATCCGTGCCTGTGGCTGTGCTCCTGACCTCCAGGTCATTAAGAAAGGCAAGGGCTTAGGTGGAAATAACCAAGAATAATGGATAGCCTCAATTTGCTGGCCTTGTGCTTTATTTGTGACATCTGAGGGCAAAGTGGAGCATCCTGTTTGTCATGGTTCACTGTAAATAAGGACTTGTCTGTGTCTGCTCTCCAGTTCTGGCTCACAGGTAATAATGAGAGAGGTAGGGTTCCTCCTCCTCTGGTGCTGACTGCTTTGGCTGGAGCAGGGGCTGATCCTCCCCCTTCACACCTGCAGGCAAACAGCAAAGCTCTGCAGTTGGCTGTTCCCATGACAAATACAACCAGTATTTTACATGCCAGCCTGCCATTGCTGCAGCTCTGAAAAAACATGGCTGAGTGTTGTCCAGCTTGAGGAGCTCTTAGAAAGCAACATGACCTTGCTTCTGCAGGATTTGGCATCCTCTGCCTTTTGTATCTGCCATGCAGTTCTCAGTCAGGTTGGAGATGGCAAGGCTGAGCTCAGCCAGCCCAGCTTTCCTCTCATCCCCTCTCTGTGTCGAGCTCACTGCAGGTCACAGTGAAGCCCATCCCAGTGGTGCCTCTGCCTTCCTGGTGCTGCCTGACTGTCACCACCAGGCCCCCGAACTGCTGCAGAGCTCAGCTGCTGCTTGATCATATGAAACACTAATCAGCAGATAAAAAACACTAAATATTTTTATGTTTCCATACTCCATATCAAGAAAGCCAGAAGGCAAAACACAAGAACTGAGGTTTTTTTTTTTTTTTTGCAGTTTAATTTGTGTCTCCCTCTCTGGCACAAATAAACTATTGATATTTCCTCTTCATTGATGTGATTCTACACTGGTTTTTTTCCTCACAGACCCCTTGCCTCTTGCAGGACACATGAGAGATGATGTCTGCTGAATCATCACCATTCATTGGGTAGCATGGTGCATTATTTACTGTACATCAGCCAAATCCTACACTCAGAAATAATTATTAATTTCCTCATAGGCTAATTAATGATCATATCATAAAGCATGTGCATTAGGAAGCTGAATTAAGGTTCCACCAGCAGTTTGAATTTTCTCAGATCCCTCAGTATGGGGTGTTTGGCTTTGCAGTTATAAGGCAGCCTTGAGTGGAGTTTTTAAAATCCAATGTAAGGCCCCATTTGCAGCAGGAGGTGCCATCACTGCCCACTCCAGCATGCCAGGGTCCAGCAGCTTCTGGGGGAAAAGCAAAGCAAGGACAGCTGGTCCTGTTGTAAAGCACCAACTCCCTTCCTTAATCTCAGCCTCACACACAAGTAATGTGTTTGGCTGATCTTCCCTAAAATTCATCTCAAAGCAGATTCCCAGCATGAAAGGTTGGTGTAAGATGTGCCAGGTAGGTTTGTTGTGAGGTGTATAATTACACTGGGAGCTTTTCAGTCTGCTCATCTGGAATTTGCATTGAGTATGATTAGTTAAGTGGAGACCTCTTTATTTGATTACCCCTTTTTTGTTGTTGTCTGAAAGAGAAAATGACACAGTTAGGCAGGAAAAGCTTTAGAGAGGGCTGATCTCTTTATTATATGTTTCTTTGGTGTTTGGCACAGTGTGGTTGAGAGCTTCCAGTTCTATAATAACAGTTATAATGAATGTGCATTGCCAGTGAAATTGTACTTCAAACATCACAGGTGAACTGATACAGACTCAAACTGTTACCTAGGAAGAAAATAGCTTTTCTTTGTTGTTGCCTTTAGACTGTGATAAGCATTTCAGCTGGAGAAGGAACAAGTACTTTTTTACATTTTTAAAGTTAATGCACAGAAAGTCTTCACTTGATTAGCAGAGGTCCTGCGTAGGATGGCTGTTTCATTGCTAAGAGTTTAAGTGAGCTATAAATATATTTTATGCCCTTGTACAAGTTCAGAGGACCATGAAATATAATTAAAAGATTCTGGGCACTGCACGCATAGGAGCAACATAGGAAATAAACGTTTGACCTTTCTTACCTTTGGTCACCAGTCAGCAATTGCTCCCTGCGCTTCTTGCCTGCATTACTGTTTTGGCTTAAATACAAGATTCAGGTGCCTACTGAAAATGTTGAGTGAACATTCACAATCAGTAGTTCTTCTGTCTGGATTTTTCTCTTCTCTGGAAGGTGCAGTGAAAAATGCCAAGCTATTAGAAGCTAACAATTACTTTTAATTATGCAGACCAGCTTTGGCTATGAATGAGAAAGAGATTTGGACTCTATTGTTATTTCCTTTTATCTCTGAAAACAAAACAAGAAATGCTAATCAAGACATTTTATACAACTGAAGCACAGTGTGTCTGAAGCAGTTCTGTTCTATTCCTAGCCAAAGGAAACTCCTTGTATATGTATCATACCAGAGTAGGATCTGCCTGTGGATTAACATCCCTGAAGATTTACTGGGAAGCTGACTCACCAAACAGACTTCTCTGTATAACTGAGCCAAGTTTTGACACTGAATAAGTTGATGTAACTGGGTTAGGACATGGCCCAGTGATTTTCAGGTTTCCACTGGGGAATACAGCTGTGACAGACTCATTCTGAAAGAAACCCAGAAAATTAAATACACAGTAACAAATATAAATTCAGTCTCTTGGGGCCAAAGGAAATAGAACGAGTCCTCATCTGCTGTGTGTAAAACAGAGAAGAAGCCAGTGGCTGTCGAGCTAAGGGAAATGAGTTTGCAGGATCTGAGTATTTGTTATTTGAGTCCGTAGTCACTGAGCTGGGAGCCAGCCTGTTGGACTCAGCCCTGCTCTGCCATAGCTACATGCCACAGTCTCCTGAGCAATGTGGGATCATTCTCTTGGCTTATGCCCAGTGCTGGTGGTGCAGGCTCAGAGCTGGGAGCCCTTTGGTCAGTAATCCTGCCATCAGTAATGCTCCTGGAGGAGCTGGCAGTCTGTGGCAGCAGTTTGAAACACTTTTGCTGGAGGTGTCCACGGTACGCTGTCATTAGGCACCTGCTTCAGGCATCTTCAAAGGGAAGGGAGGAGGCAGCAGCATGAAATGTCAGAAGCTTGCTGGAAGCCTGCCCTCACCACCCAGATAAGAGCAGCCTCAGGGAGTGTGCCCAGGTGAAGTAAGGATGGAATGAGTCACCCTGAGAAATCAGCTCATCAAACCCAAGTGCTGAGTGAACAGCAGCAGCAGAAGTGCAGCTGTGGGAATAGATGTCTTTATTAGAGCAGGGGTAAGCCCTGAGCAAGGCTTCCTAAAGAATGGCTCTGTGTAAGGCCTCTAAGTGCCTGCAGTGCTGGGGAGCAGAGATCCTGGCTGCCCATGCTCTGGGTTCCACATGGGAGCTGCTGGGCACAGGGGTGAGGAGGAGGCACTTAGCTCATCCTGCACAGAAGGGCATAGCCATGCATCCCTCTCAGGGGATCTCTGACTTGTCTCTGCAACAGGCAGAGATTGACACCACCAAAAAAACACCACTGATGCAAACTGGCCTGTCCTCACAGCAGCTCCTTCCCTGGTGTCTGTGCTCTTCATTGCAAGATGAATAGACACACTCCTAGTCCCTTGGCCCTTCTTATGGAGTGTAAAGCCTCCCTTCTGTTTAAATAAACATACACATGGCAGGGATCTGACACAGAGACTGTGGAAGTTGCTGGAGGGGCACTTCCATGGCCACTATAGTGGACCCCATGGGGATATGGTGTAAAACCACCTCGAGACACAGGTGTGAAAAAGCTGGAGAGGCTGAGTTTCACCAGGCTGCCCCTCCTGAGTGCAAGGGCTGAGAATTTTACTGCTGTGCACAATCCACATTTGCAGAACAGAAAGAATCTCTGCAGAAGGTGACCCAGCTTCGAAGATGGGAGGAAGCTTATCACCAAGAGAATATATAAATAATGGGTAACTTGCATAGCCTCCAATCAGGCATGTTCCTGAGCACAGAGGAGGGAGATTTGAGCAGACAGCAGTTGAGAGAAAACAGCCTGATCAGCAGCAGTCATGTTTGAGCATCTTGGGGATAGAATGGAATATAGAGGCAAAGAGGGAACAGGGATATTTCTTAAAACATGGAAAACACATTTGAAGGAGCTAGGAGTGAACACTGTCAGCAGACACAGTTTAGGTTTAGTGTTTTTCCATTAAAAAAAAGTATGATGGGTAATTTTCATTAAAAGGGCTATAAAGTTTGGAATCTCTGCTGTCATAAAACTTACAGGTCTCTGTAGTGCGATATATTTTAAAAAGGCAGGCACTTGAGAGAGCAGGTGATGCTACACAAACCACAGACCACAGCAGGGATAAAATACTTCCCAGTCATACCTGAGTGATGGGACACAGCACCTTGACTGCGTGCTTCCACCTTGGGAATTGAGCTGTGATATTTGTTGTGCTCTGTACCAGAAGCTTCCCAAGCAACCCAGGAAGGAAGCAGCCACCAACAGCACAGTTAAATCTTCTCAGGCCTCTTCTGCAGTCATAGCACTGCAGTAAATCTTGATAATTATTCCACTGGAGTTTTGTCCTCTTTGTATGTAAGGCCAGACATTTATCTGTAGAGTTTCACATTTAGAGTATTTTGTAGTGAAGGTAAACTGAAAATAGAGTACATATTCTCCATAATTCCAGAGAGTCACAATGAACTGAAACAATTTGGAACCTGGAATCAGGTACTGTGAGTTCTTTTTCTTCCGATAATAGAAATTCACTATGTCAAGTTAAGCTGATAAAATACTTCCATTTCAGATTGCTGCAAACAGGCAATTTGAGCAAGGAAGCAGTTTGAACTCCTATTAGGAACAGAATTAGTTTTCAGCACGGTCAGATTAGCAAAACCAGTATCTAAGGAGCAATTTCTAATTTCTTATTTAAAGTAATTGCTGATCTGCTGAACAAGACCTGTGTTCATACTCTGAGGGACTGCAGTTGTGGCCATGCTAGCTATGTTAACATCTAAGGCAAAGTGAACAGTGCAAGCCCCAAAACACAATATAATCCTTTATGGAGGCAGTTTTTTATCCCTGAAGGAGTTCTCAGCTTCATCACTCCCCCCCTCAGTGCACATGGCTATTGTGTTTCTTGGCTTTATACAGAATTCCCTATTTTTCACATTCTAGACCACTTCAAGTTGATACAAAAAGTATTAATTTGAGACTGGAAATAGCTAGTATGGTTTTTCTCAGCTTCCACTTTAGGGAATTTAAGTGGTCAATTTTCAGGCAAAATTCTGTGCCTTTAAAGTAACAAGCATCAAAGACTGTTTTTAAGATGCTGAAAGACATTGAAAATGTTCAGGTAGTTAGCTTTGGATGATTTAATACTTGGCTTAATTTAAATCCTGGGACGACTGAACTAACGCATATCTTAAGAAGTAATTGCTTTGAGCAAGTGGAAAATATCATCTATTTTTTATTCAAAGGAGTGTGTCTGTGGCAATTAGGATGGAACATTATTTTGGGCTTACTGTGGACTGCTGAGTGACCATGGAGGAAAAAATCACATCTTCCTGTGGTCACAGTTAGAAAAAAATACCCACTTGTGTTGTCCTGATGAACCAAGGTGCTATGGTGACACCCCAAGGCAAGAAGGTCAGGAGAGCTGCATGTGTGACCACCCAAAGGTGCCCATGGAAAGCCCAGCTTTGACACAGTGAGGTTTGTTTCATAATAAAAATTGTGTATTATTACCTTGTCTTAGACTGGTTTGCTGTTTGCTTTTGGGAAGTTTGACTCTACCCATGTCTGGAACCACACTATATTTAGACAAATTCCCGGGTGTGGAGGACAGGAGCTACACTGCTCCTGTTGTGCCATGTGGGTAAGTGGCTGATGTGTTTTGTGTGTTTGTTGCTCAGAACAGGGCAGGGAACTGGTGGAGTCCCCCAGGAATGATGGAAATTTCCTATTTAGGTGTCCGTGCTGGTGAGGAGAGGGTGTACAGACCCTGCACACTGCCCAGCCCTCACCTCTGCACACTTTGCTTTGCAGGAACAAATGCAGAAGAACAGGTGCTTCTGCAGAGCAAAGTCAGGTGCAGAGGGCAATAAAAGTCTGTTTGCTGCTCTGTAGGGAAAGAATCCAGGAGTGCTGAGCTAAATAGGAGATTTGGTAGTTACTTTGGCAGTTTTATGTAGAGCTTTGTGAGAGAAAACTGAGCTGGAGTAAAGCAGAACACACCAAAGTGCTTTGCAGCCTGTGTATGCCAACAGTGCTGAAAGCTCTTCAGTTATTCACAGACAGAGGAGAGCAGGGATGAGGTTTTACCTTACCTAATACATTCACTGTTGTGCAACGTAAGACTAAATCAAAATGGGAAAGCTGGTCCAGAAATGAGCCCCCCAGCCTAGGTAGTGAGACTCTTAGGAGTGGTTCCCTGCTTCATTTAAGATGTCCTTTGTGATTTTAGGGACACAGTGGAGGCTCTGAGCCAGAAAAGCCATGGGGCAACTAATCCCATTTATCTCAGTGGCAGGTCCCTAAATATCTCTGATGTTCTGAGCCTGAGACTCTAATAGGACTTTCCCAGCTCTCACAGGTATTACAAAGATAGATAGACTAAGGAGGTGCTCACATCCTTGAGTAACAACAGCCATGTAAGTACCTTGAATGCACTTTATTATGCACAGAATGAATAGGATAGAGGAAAGATAATGTTATGTGTTAAAAACAGTTTGGCTCTATTCAAGAGGAGCGGTTGAGAATTAAGCAATACCCTGGAGAAATCATTTTTGTAGACAAATCTTTACCTTGTCTTTTTTCACTCTCATTCCTCTTTATTCCAAAATGAAGTGACTTCCTTTTCAGAAAGCCCTGAACCCAGAAATTAGACTAAAAACTTGCTGCACATAACGAGGGAGATACCAAAGTACATCATCATAACTCTGAGAGGTAATTTCCAGAGCTTGATGGCCCTACATTTGCAAATGTTCATCCATCAAAGCCATTCACTTTCTGTGCTTCCCAGGATTTTCTGGGTTACTGGAACTTTACAGCACAGCAGTTGGTTCTACTCTGCCTAATTCCAGGGCAGAGTAACAGAGCTGATGTTCTCCAGTGTCATTGCTCAGTGCTCTGCACTCCCACCAAAATCAATGGACCTTTGAAGGAGGCTCAGGACGGCCCAAGGTAGGTGTAATGACCATTAAAAGATGTTTCCTAGACTTTGAAGTGCTTGCAGTGATGGTATTTTGAAAAGGATTTCACTCAACATAAGCATGCTGGGAAGATGAAACTCTGAATTGCTAGGAAATACAGCAGCTTTCTATGTGCCTTGCATTTTAAAGTTATTTTGGGTTTAAAAAACGACAGATTTACACATTAGGAAGGAAGCTGTACACAGCCAGGCCTCTTTACATAGCAGTGCTTCATGGGACACTTCTCTGTCTTGTTTCCATGTACTCTGAGAAATAATAAAATGAAGAAGACATGGAATTTAGCATTAATTCCAGAAACAAAACAAGGGCACTTTAGTATTTTCATGCACATTTACGTTTTGTGGCTCTTCAGACTGATGGAAATTCTATACAGTTCTATCGCACTATAGCCTTGTAAAATGGAGTTTTATGCAAAGATTTGCAAAGCTCCCACACCACAGGCTATATAGACTTTTTCTTAATAGATGCAGAAATCAAGCCACAGTGAAGGTGTCAAAAAATAGCCCTTGAAATATTTACTCTTCCAGCTTCGAAAGTAATAACATTTCTACTGCTGCTAAGCCCGAGCCTGGCAAATATTTTCCTGTCATTAAAATAAGCATTTCCCAATGCTATTTCCTTCCTGTCACAGTGAGTATTGGGCTATAATTCTCCCTGCTGCTGCTCTGCTCTGCTCTGGGAGCGGGTGGAGGAGTCTAGACGGGCCGTGGTTTTGAAGGCGCGCCCTCAGCCCCGCTGCCCTGGGAGTGGATGGGTTTGCTACAGTGATGGGATCTCTTTCCCTGCTCATTTCAGGTTACATATCTTTGCTTTTGGAAATAGGCTTTGGAAGCCAGTGAGAATAGTTGTGTGCTTGAGGCAAACAAGATTTAACCTTAAAATAAAATAAGAGCAAAGAGAGGGGTTCAAATGGATGGCTTGGTGGATGGAAGTGCTGAGAAGGACCTGCAGCAATTAGTTGCTCACAGATTAGAAATTTTATCCTCTGCAGCCCTCATTGTAATCCCATTTCTTCTTTCACATATTTCAGGAGAGCTACCATTTAGTTTACATTAGCATGAATGATGAGTGCTAATCTGAGATGACAGAGCAATTTAAACCTGGCAGGAAGTTGCTGAGGTAATATCTAAAATATGAAATGTCTCATTCGTTAGGAGAGGTGAAGATGACGAGCTTAACTGCACCCTCCCTCAAACTGGTTTTATGCCAAGGCTGTAGAGCTGGCTTCAGTTCAGATTAGAGTCAAGGTCCAAATATCACCTTCTTCACAGTAGCTCAGCAAGGTGGGTATAGAACCAAGTGCTGTATATACATGTCAGCAAAAATCAAGCAAAAAATGTTAATAGGGACTTCAACCTTTCTTTTCCTAGTGACAGGTAGGATAATTTAGAGTGATCCAAGAAAAATTAGTTCTCTTAAGCAAGGCAGTGTGCTTGCTATCTTCAGAGAAAAGGAATGACAGCTGTCCTTCTTCTTGAAAGCACAAGTGACACTGTGGCACAGCTGGCATAATTCAGATTTTTAGGAGGATGTGCAACTTTTTTCATTACAGGCTCCACTAAATGATCTTGGCCAGAAATGTATGACCAGATGGCATTAGAGCTGCTTTTCCTATAAGATTACAAAGTGCCACTGTTCACAATCTCAGCAGCTGAGAGATTATAAATTGCTAGTGCAGGCGGTCATTGCTTTTTCAAGCTCATTTTCTCGGTGCATGAGGAGTCTTTAGGTTTTTTGTCATCATGCCTTCAACTTAAGTATGTCAGGCTTTATTAGTTGCCTGGTTTGGCTCTCAACCCCCACCTTCTCTTTGTTGTGAAATTGGTGTGATGATGTATCCTCATCCTTTACTCTTCTTGTGCTCCATCTGTGGTCGTTGTCCACGTTGGCCATGGTGCCTGTCTGCTGGGTGCTCTTCTGACCTGGGTGTTGGCTTGGGTGAGTGTGTTTAACACCTGAGAAACAGGCTGTGGGGTTCCTGTGGGACAGACATGCTGCTGAAGGGGTAGAAGTGCATTTCTTGCTGCTTTATTCTGGTCTTTCTGTCCATCTTGGGTATTAGGGCTGTCAAAGGAACAGCAACCTGCTCTGGAGCCAGGAGGTGAGCGAGGGGGATTGGGAGTGTGCTGGGTGGGAGGAAGGGATGCTCACTAACCCTGGGCAGTTTCTGGGCAAGAGGAAGCAGCAGTGGAGAATGGACCTTGCTGGACAGTATTCTTCACTTCATCTTTGATATCAGCTGCTGTTTTAGTAGGTATATCTATCAAATGAGCCCTGTCTAGCCACATAAGATGTGGATCTTTGTAAGACCATGGAAGGCAAGGATGAAAAGAGTTTACTGTTGTAGACTCCCAGCAATGTCCATTTTTTGAAAGTCAGCTCCAGAAGTGTAGCATGATCCCAGAGAATCAAAGAACCTCACGGGGTGAGTGAAGGAGGATCTGTGGATGCAACCTGTCTGTTTGGAGGGACGCCCACTGTCCCTCTGCACTTCCAGTGGCATTCCAAATGACATTTGAGATTTTCTGTGGTGGGTGATGCAATTAGTTTGTCTCACAGGTTTAAGAGCATCGGTATTTTGCAAGTGCAATGTTTGAAAATATCTGCCTCTGCTGGAATCCTTTGAAATGGAAATGCTAAACACTTTGGTTGCTGGTCCACTAACCTCTTTTTAGGTACAGAACTCACTAAGTCTTAAGAAAAGGGTTTTAGAGGATCTGAAATAGGTTTCTCATTAAGCATTCCAAAGAATGCTTTTCAGATATGTATTAAAAGACATCCTCTATCTATATACACATTTATTTATTGCCTGTAATTTTCTCTGCACCGTAACTCTGCTTGCACAGTGCAGCTGGGCATAAATCTCATTTTTAGGAGCACTGCTCATGTTATGTTTCTTGACTTTCTATAATAGCAAGAAATGGGATGCTTTGAGATAATCTAAACAAAGCTTTGTGCAATATAATAACATCTAGAGGAATGACAAAGGGATCTGTAAAGCTGGGGAACCTAATGACTGAAGGCCGATGGTCACTGTGACGTGAAGGTGACCTGAGCTGGAAATCCGTTGGAGCTGCAGAGCAAGGTGCAAGGCTCAGTGTGAAAGAGGATCAGCTTGGCCAGCATTCAGGGGAAGGTACTGTCCTGTCCAGCCCATGGCTGCCTCTCCTCAACCCTTGTGGTATCCAGGGAAGAACAGACTGGGTGGAGAAACAGTTCACCAGAGAGGGAGGAGGGCAGTGACAACAGACTCTGGAGCCTGGCAGAGGCAGGCTGGGCAGGGATGTTACAGGGGTGTAAGAATCTGTTCAGAGATGGATCCAGGAAACCAGCAAGAGTGACTGACTCCAGTCACAGCACTGCTGAGTACGTAGGTACTGTAGAGTTAGCACTATTGCATTATTATTGTTATTGTTGGTGTTGTTGCTGTTATTACTGTTGTTATTTATTGCTCTGAGCACTGCTGAGCAGTAACACACTGTATTGTGTTCTGGGCAAGAGGGGAATGCCAGACTGAGGGGATCTGGCCCCTGTCTTCACCCATGCTGGCTCTGTGTGTGACCTAAGGCAGATTTTAAGCAGAGAGAAGAAAAGCAGCCTTTAAATTTGCAAACAGTGATTAATTCTAGCTGTATTTGAACTGATGATGGATGGAGAAGGAATCAAAGCTGGGATTAGAGGCTTAGCAAGCATGAGCACATCCTTGGGCAGCTACTGCTCTCTTACAACTCTGTTGCACGTGAATGTCAGTGTGCTCATGTAATGCCCTTGTCCCAGGTAACCTGCAGAGTCCCAGTGGCTGCACCCAGCAAAAAATCATCTTGGTGCTCTGTGGCTGCTGAGTCAGACTTGTTTATTTCCTAATAAGTTTCTGTATTAAATTTTATTATCCTCACCAGGTTAGGCTGATATTTGCCTGCTGTTGAATGTGAAGGATTGTAATTTCGTGCATAGGTGAAATTTCAAAAGGCTAGAAAGGTTCCCTGACAAGGTGACATTTCTTGGCTGTGCCTCTAGTCCTGGGCCTGCTGTATCTTTGCAATAATATTTCTTGCATTACCTTTAGAGCTGATCTCTCCAATATTAACTTGGAAAGGTTGTGGCCTCTTTCTTCTGGACTCTCAGTGCCTCTTTCTATTCCAGTGCTGAGCTACTGACAAATCACCAGGACAGGCAGGGTCTGTCTCTCAGGACATACCTTGGAGCAGCCCCTGTTACTGAAATGCTGTGGCAGTGCTGCCAGGCCAGGGCCATGTGGCTACTGTGTCAGAAAGCACACAAGACACTTTTTGGGGACACTTTTCTGGGTTTGGCACGTGGGCATTAATTGTTTCCCAACCCAGTATTTATAGAGGTTTTCAGGCTTCATTTGCCTCCTACTCTCATCTTAAGAAAATTAGTAATTGTCACATTGGTCTTTGTTCTTTGCAAATAGCTCTTTATCAGAAAAGTATTAATAAAAACTTTAAAAGAAGTTTGCTTTGTCAGGTACTTGCCAGTATAAATGTTGTGTGTATTTATTTTTACATTTGAATAATATTAGCACTCATTGTTTCTTTGTACAGCATCTCTCTGAAGTTGGCCTGAACATCTTAAAACATTACTTAAATAGGATCAAGAATCTTGAAAATAAGATTTGTTGTAAGCTTTCTATTGTTGCCTCTCATACCCTTGCATGTCTGTTTTTCAAGCATCACTTTATAATCTGCACTAAGCCCTAAAGGATGCTTAGTTGTTATGGTTTGACTTAATATAATCTAAAAATGGCTAGCAATAAATCCAATCATTTCCATGTAAAGGAAACATGGGATTGGACTGGTGGAACTATTATACCTCACTCAGGGGAAGAGCCAATAAATCCAATATATTTGTTCAACTCCACAATATCCACCTTAATTTGGTGCAAGGGGGGAAATTAAAAAGCACAAGCCTATATTTTGAAGTAGGTACAACAGTCGTGGGAACCATGTCTTGCATTTCTGAGAGTGAGGAAGGCTGGGAGGAGTGGGATTTGATGTGATTAATGCTGTCCCAGGGATGGGGAAAGCTGAAAGGAAGACAGAGCTGTCTCCTGAAGGCTGTTGATCTCTGCTCTGGGCTCCTGGCCAGACTAGCTGTCCGCTGAAATGACTGTAATTTCCTGAATTACACAGAGCCAAACTTCCATTTTTGAAAAGGACAAATTGGGCCATAGGACAATCACTTGTCTTTACAGCTCATGACAAAGTGCTCCCAACTTAGAGGTTGGCCTCACCTTTCCTTGATTTTATAGAGCTCTTATTGGCAAGTACTAGTCTTGTTATGGTTTAATCAATATTAATCTCAGTTGGAAGGATACTTCTGGTTGCTAATTGAGATCAGGTTCAATTCCATCTCGTCATATTTGCTGTATAATTATTATATGCTTTACATCATGTCAAAAGAGCCCTGGCTAATAGCATTGGGATGACATTCCCATATGCCAGCACAATGTACAGCACAGAAAAAGCTTCCATGAGCTTGTTGCTGTCTCTGCTCAGGGTGTAATTCTCTGAAGTTCTCCAAACTGTGGAAAGGTTCACAAAATCTAGCAGCAGCTCTCCCGCTTCTGTTCAGCACATGTTGATCCTCTCTCATTTATAGTGTAGTCCTTCTAAACACTTAAACATGACGATATGGCTGGATATTTCTGGAATGTGTTAAATAAATTACACCCTTTTCTGTGTGTTTCCCTTGACTGAGAAAGAATTTGCTGTTAGGAGGAAAGATCAGTGACCAACACCACCTCTAAAATGCCTGTGATGGGAGAGATGTGAGCAATAATACCCATCTGAAACCATTTTTTCTGTCCTTTCAGAAAGGCAGGTCCCAGTGGGGAATGCACTGACCAGCACATGCAGCAGAGATCTCCCACAGTGCCCTCACCCAGTCCCCACTGACCATCTGTGTGTCCCAGGCCGTTTGATTGTGCACAGGTGCTAAATTCTAAAGAATTTCAGTGTATGTCAGGAGCATCTGTTCCCTGGGCTGCACACGCACTGCGCTGCAGGATTTGCTCCCCTGTCCCCACCCTGTCCCAGCTCTGGCACTGCAGCATTTCTCAGGATTGCTGCCTTTGTGCAGATGGTTCCAACCCCTTCCCTTGCTGTGGCCATCAGGAGCACACAATAAAAGGGGCTGTGCTGGCAGGGCCTGGGCATCCACAGGCAGCTGCAGAAAGCCCAGCTGCAAAGGCTGTCCCCAGGAAAGCACAGCTTTGTGTCTTTGTGACGTGCTTTGCTTGGAAGTTCACTAGACTGATTAAACTCCTGTTCCTGGCAGCAGTTCCTGATGTTAGTGGGACCACTTCAGCCCCTGGAGATCAGGACCAAGCCTGGGAACAGGACATGGGATAGGAGGAGTGGGTGGGAATGGTTTCTGTACTGGGATCAATGCCCTTGATTGAAGTGTGCAGTGTTCCCATAGGAAAGGGAGTCAGGTCTGAGAACTGGTGAAAAAAAATAACTGTTCCCCCCATTCCTGCTCAATGTCCCACACTGACAGTGAATGGCCTTGTACAGGTTTAAAAAAATGTGGGCAAACATCAGTGCACTGAAAGGTTTCAGTGAGAACCGGAACATTTTGACAAGAGTGTGATTTGTCCCCCTCTTTGGCACGGCTGCCTAACTGTGATTGTGCCAAATGCCAAATGCGGCCTCTACCAGCTTGGCTCCAGCCAAAATGGGTGAAACTGACCCAAAAAAGGGAGCAGAACTTCTCATCCCTGCAGAGCTGGGTGCAGCAGGAGGTCTGCAGGAGCCTGTGGCCGTGGTGGGTGGAGCAGGGTGTGAGTGCCAGGGCTGGGCAGCAGCTGGGGCAGCTTTTGGGAGGGAGGGCCACAGGCAGTGCTGCTGGGCTTGGGTTTGATGTTCGAGGATCTCCTGGGGAGCCTGCAGAGCAATCTGGCCACGGTTTGGGGATGCACATGGGTATTTTTAGAGTTTATATTGCAACATGTGCAAATTTATTAGAGCTTGTTAATTAAAATTACTGTGGTGAGTGCTCGTTACTATATCTGACCAAAAAGCTTGCACAGACAGTTAAAAGAAAAACCACCAAGCCCACGTTAGAATAAATGCAGGTTAGAACTAAAATGGGGTATCTAAAAATAGTCACACTGCAAATGAATTTAGGCCTTTATGTGGTGCAGTTGCTGCTTTTTCCTGCCTGTCATTTTATGAGTTTCTTTAAAGATTTTCTGGTTTCTTTTTGTCGTATATTTTTTTTATTCATATGTCCAGAATCCATTTTTATTTCCGTGCTATTGATCCAGATGTACAGCACACAGCATTGATTTCTGCTTGTATGTAATACATACACATTACCAATGGCATCCACCTCTGGCAATAGTGAGAACCTGGCCAACTGTGGTCTGCAGAAGGATAGGAGTGATTTTCTGGGATCAAATCTAGGTGTAGCAAGGACTGCAGAATATGGAGTGAGATTTAGCTCAGCAATGTGCAGTATTTTGAGAGTATCACAGCCAATTTCTAAGTAGATCTACATGAAAAACAAAAGAGGGTGATAAATTTAAACTGTGAAGAATAAGGAAGAGAATGTAAATGGATTAGAGCATCGGGACAAAGAAATGGCATTGCAGAAGAAGCTTAGAAAAGTAAAGAGGGTGTAAAGAGGCCAAAGGATCCTCCCTCCAGCATCCTCCCAGCCCTCAAATGTTTCTGTGCTCTTGGTTCTTTCCTGCAGCAGGGCAGGAGATGAGATCTGGACCTCATTGCTCCAGCACGGCTGATGACCAGACCAAGAGGCAAGGGAGAGATTTTCATTTCTGTGTGGTTGGACTGGACTCACCCTTCCTGTGGTGGGGATTTCAATTGTAGCTTGTAGAGCAGGCTGGCTTTACCCTCACAATTAATAACTGTGACTTAATCCTCTTTACCTTCTTGTTACTGATTACTGACACCCCTTTTTTTCTGTCAGAAGAGCTGTTTGGAGACAATTCCCTGTGTTGGTTTGACAGACTGCTTGTAAGTTACCATCTTCCTATACTTCTTTACAAGTCAAACCTCAGGTCAGGCAGGGCACTGGCATCAGGCTGGCAGAGCTGCAGCTGCTCATTCACCTTCTTCAGAATTTGTACAACATTCACAGTTTTCTTGGTCTGAAATTTGTCCAGTGCTTTATGGGTTACTAAAAGTAACCATAAAAGTTACAGCAGTTTTAGCACTTGCAGATACTGAGTAGCTGAAGGGTTTAGATTTTTTAAATGTGCTATTTCAGTTGTTACTGCTTTACTGCTGGAATGAGAAATTTGGTCATCACCCTGTGATAACACTGCATTCATCTGAATTTTTTCTAAATAGTGAGGAAATATAATTATTCTCCCCCTTGTGTTATCTTTGGCAAGTCTGCTAGTTCTGCAGAGAAATAGCTCCATGTGATTGTAAAAGCTCTTTGCAGTATCCTTAATTTTTTTCTTAATATTCTTCCCCTTGTCCATTTTGCTTCTGGCTCTAGAGCCCTCTTTGCTTTATTCTGCATTGGAGAATGGGTCTGTCTGGGCTATGGAGTATTCTTGAGAGGCTCTGCAAAAAGACCACTTTGGCACAGCTGTTCTGTTCAGGTTATGGTCTCCTCCTTCTACAGGAAGTCCATGGTAATTAGTATTTTTAATAAGCAACCACATAGAAGAGACAAGAAAAGAAATTTCTCACCATCGGCTTCAGGAGGAGCAGAGAAGATGGTTTTCTAAGGTCTCTCCTATCCAAGGTAGTGCTGCATTTTGACCCTAAGTTTGAAGTCCATTCTGTCAGTGGTTTTTTGTTCTGGAGTGCAGAGATGTGATGCAGACAGGCCCAGCACTGGCTGTGGGTGACATTCCTTGGAAACCTCCAAAGGACAATGTCCCTGAGGGAGCTGTGTGTGACACTCCTTGGAAACCTCCAAAAGACAATGTCCCTGAGGGAGCCCTCCCCCTGACAGCAGGAGAGGCTGCTGTGCCCTGTGGAAAGCCCCTGGTGCTTGAGCAGAGAGAAGGGAGGTGCCCCTTTGCTTTTAAGGCATGCATGAAGTAGTAAAGGTTTTAGTGTTCTCGAGGAGTAAGAAGTTAAAACAAGCCCTAACCAAAGCCTCCAGGACTGCATGACCACAGAACCTGGGAGAGGTATGGCTATAAATACCAGCCCTGTGGTGGAGCTCAGCACTGCTCCATGGGAGCAGCTGGGTGGGGAGGTGCTGCAAGCACAGGTGGCCCTGTGGTCCTTGGCAAGTCTTTGTCCTGAAGGAGTGTGACCTTTGGAATGAAAATATGAGAAGTGTCTGAAAAGATGTGAAGTATAGGCTTGTCTTGCAGCTATGGAGTATTTAAACCTCCTTATTTCTTACAGTACCCAGACACACTCCTGACATTTCATAGCATGGAGGTGATGCTGGACTGCCTCACCTGTACTGCAGCAGTGCAGGAAAACAGGCTGGATGCAAGAGAGACAATGAGGGTCTGTCACATCACTTGGTAGCTCACTGGAGCTCTACATAGGCATGTACCCAACAGGGAGTATGTTTTTGAAGAAATAAAATGAATTGCAGAGCAATGGGAGAGGGAGGAGAAGAGGGTGGAGGAAAGGAGCAGTGAGGGAAGAAAGCACGAGACAACTGTGAGAGGAACAAACATTGCTTTGAGGATTTGTGCTTTATGCCTTTTGTGGGGTTTTCTACATTGCCTTCAGGCAGTTGAGGATGTGCAAGAGAAATCAGGAGATCAGAAGTGGTTGGATAAAAGTCTGCTCAGCCTCCTTCATCACTAAGCACACTTCTTGCTGGAGATGAAAAACAAACATTGGGTGCACAACCTGCTGTTTACATGTCTGGTGGATCTGTTCACACAGGGCTCTTCTTGCAGCCGCGGAAAAAGCTTTTTTCATGGCTTCTTTCTGAGGTTTCTTGTTATTTTCACAGAAAGGAGAAATGTGCAATCTGAGTAGGGCTGAGAGAATGACTGGGGGGCACAGGGCTGGAAGGGCAGGGTCTCTGGGAAGGCAGACGGCTCTTACAGCAGCACAGGGTTTCTGAGAGCAGTGCAGAGCAGTCCCAGAGCAGGAAGGAGCTGTGGGTGCTGCAGGAGCCCTGTGCCTGTGTGGAAGGGCTGGGGCAGCCAGGGCACCCTGCCCATGCCATGAGCCATTGTGGAGTGCAGCTCTGGGCTCTGCAGTGGGGTATTCCCAGGGTCACTGGAAACCTGTGTGCACCATCCTGGTGTCACCACATTTCTCTTCACAGAAACAAGCAAGGCACAATTCTTCCCAAGAATATTTCTGGGTTTCACATTTTCTGAACCCCAGAGAAAGGAAAAACAATTCTTATCATTGGCTGTGCCTGTGATTGTGCCAAAGCAGAATGCAATATGGAGATTGTTCACCCACAGTGATGGGGTTTTGTTTCCTTGGCCTGTCAGGGCCAGGGGTGTGTGTGTGTGTCTGCCAACTGACAGTCACGAGATTCTGGGCAGTTTTGTGCAGTTGAGTGCTTGGCAGATTCAGTTTAGATGTAATGTAATATAGTATAAGAAAGTAATTAATTAGCCTTCTGATAAGATGGAGTCAGAAGCATCATTCTCTCCCCTCATCACGTCTGCCTGCAAATTCTATATCCTGGCCCATCCTGGGGCTGTGCTGTGTCTTGAAGCAAACAGAGATGGTCTTGTGATGCAATGGGTGGGCTTTAGAAGTTGAAATAGTTTCTTACTGCAGTATTTCAGAGCATGGACTCAACCCCTGTGTGGTGGTGTGTTTGGAGGAGCTTGCTGTGTGACAGGCACAGGTGTCCTGTGCAAGGTGGGCAGGACTTCTAGAAACATGTACAATAAATGTACCCTATAATTTAGAGCTACTTATAAAAAACAATTGAGAAATAAGAAAATGTAGATGTAGGCAGTGTTCCCTTCAACTGTGTCAGCATTGTTTCAGTACTCCATGGACTGGGAAGCATTTGCTATCACTGATTATTAGTGTTCCATAGCAGCCTTTCATTGTCAGATGGATTTTCAATCTTTATTCACTGCTCTGATCGTGTTTCCTGTTCATGCCCTTCATCACACTGTCTCCTGAAGAAGAAATCCCAATACTATATGTATTTTCAGAATTGGAAAAAAATACTAGTAGCTGATTTCAGCTTCTAGTCCTGTGAGACATCAGAGGAGCAGGTCTGAGGAAGCTTTGCTGTCCCAAGCCTGGTGCACAGAGCCTGCAGCCCCTTCCAAGGGTGCCAGCAGGGACAGCACAGCCCTGCTTTGTCCCTTTAGCTGCCCATTTGGCACCCACAAGGTGCCTCAAGTAAGCACCTTTAATTTAAGCCTGTAAACACTGCTTTTGCTGGTCACTTGAAAACAGGCACAAACTGATGGAATATTACTGTGAAAAACAGGGGAAAACCTGCATCAGTTTTCTGTAAACATTTATCTTTTCAGCTGCAAATTAAACATTACAAATTTAATTGCAAATTAAACATTTGGGCCAAGACCCAGAGGTGTTATTTGGAAGTGATGCCAGGAGCTGTGGGATGTTTCCATCCTTGCTGCAAGGCTCCACTGCTGTGTCTCAGGAGCTGGGAGCATCCTCAGGAATGTGCTCTGACCCAAACCCAAAACAGAATGGTTGCCATGAGGGATTGAACTGTGGGTCCCTCTCACAGGCTGTCCAGACTGAAATATCTCAGGTTCGGTCCCTCCTTGGAAAAATGACACTTTTGGCAAAATGCCTTTCTTAAAAACATTTTCCCAGCCGTACAAGTTTCCATAGAAAAGATTTGTCATCTTTTCCTATTTCAAAGTAATTTGCCAATTAAAGTAATCGATACTTGCTGTTTAATAGAAGGTAATGGTCACACCAGCCTTAGGCTACATACCCACAGATTGTCTTTAATGGCAGTATTTCGTTGTGTTCTCTTAGTTATAAACCAAATAATTTTTCTTTGTTAGTATAATGATTAACAATACAACAAATTTCAATTATGACAGCAAATCATTACGGTATATTGAGATAAAATCAAGCTAAATCGTGTTGTAAATAAGAATCCATAATTTACCAGAATTGCATGGCTAATGTGTTATTGGATTTTTCCCTTAGTCCCATGGCAAAAAGATAGAGATTTTATTAAATGTCTTTTTGCTTTTGAAAACTTAAAGTTCACGCTACTTTCATTTTCCACTAATAAATTCAAGATGTCCATATTAGTTTAACCTGAAATGAATTTAGTTTATTGCTGAAACTGAAATTCCCTGTGAACATCTCAGTGGATTAGATATATGTTGGTTATGTTCTTCTGTGATTAAGTTTTTATTGATTTTTTCTTAAAGTCAGCCAGTTTATGTATGTTACTCCTCATTGCCCACCAATATTCTGCCATACTGCCCTTGACGTGTCAAAAAGGATGATATGTATTTAATTTACTTGGTTTCTCCAGAAGTTATTAATGGCTGTTTAATATCCTTGAAGGTATGCTAATTTGGGCTCGAAAATAGATGGTGTTTTGTACAGCAGGATTCAATGCTGCTAATCTGCAGAGCAGACACTGTGGCCTGCTCTTTCCTTGTCCCCTTTATAAAGTGCAGCCCAGAGCAGGTGCTTTGGTGTTTTGTTTCTTTGCTGCAGGCTGGGTGGTGCTGCAGCAGGGCAGGACATGGGGCTGTCTGTGACCATGGGGCAGAGCTCTGTATTCTCCAGTCATGGGTTTGAAACCCTGGCCAGCCTTCAGCTCAGTAGGAACAATTCCCATTTTAGGGAAATAGGTAATTATTTTCATGTTTTAATTAAAAGTTAATTTTTAATAGGTAACAAAGTAAGCAATGATCAATCTTTTGGAAAGGGAAAAAGATGACTGTTACTGTTACAAACGTATTTTGTTGATGAGGTGCTGAAATGCAGACCCACAGGAGCTGGATCAAGTTTGTGAGATTTTGAAGGAGCGACCCATCACAGTATTGCATACTTAAACACAAGAAATACCAGACAGAGTCAGACTTTTCTCTGTGTTTGATTTAGATAATCCCTATTTATCCCCACAGGCTGAAATTATTTTCTTCCCAAGCATGTGAAATAGCTAAATTATTTTTATCCATTGTGTCATGACTCAGTAGCAAGAACTTTCTGATCATTTTCTTTCATCCCCACCCAGCAAAACTCCCAGCTTTGCTCCAGCACGGAGCCAGGCAAGGAGGCTTTAATCACAACAGGGTCCCACCTTGCATTTTGCAAAAGTCAAACACTGCACTTCTGCCCTTGCTGGCTGTGTCACACAGTGTGAGCCCACACCCTCTGAGCATGGGGCACTTTTTGGGTTGGGTGGTGCTTTTTGGGGGGAGGGTTTGTTTGGGGTTTTTTCCCTGCTGGAGGGTGATGTCAGAGAAAGTCAGTGACTTGAGCAGATCAGTGATCCTAATCATCTTCATCACATTAAATGATTCAGGGGGAGGGGGACTGTGTGCAAAAGTACAGCAAAATCCATTTGGCTGGGAAGAAGGAATATTAGAAATGCAGATATTGTTTTCCTATGGTTTGAAGGTCATTTTCACACTGCATGGAGATTTTCAAATGCATCCATGTATAACACGCCTGTTAGCATTTTGCTGGCATAACTTTATATTGATTGTCCTCTGCAAAGATTTTTAATAACAGCAGCAATGTAAATTCATTGAATGGGAATAGAGGCTAATTAAGAACAAATGTGCTGGTCCTGTTAGGAAGTTATTTATCACTAATTATGTACCCTTCATCTGTGACTTGCTATAAATACTCTGGTCCAAGCTGATGCTTTAAAAAGGCCAGTCCCACCTGTAGGTGTGTGGGCTGCCTGGCCTGCAAGGACAGGAGGAGGAGGAAGAAGAAGAAGAAGAAGAGGGCTGTGGCTGTGGCTGTGGCTGTGGCTGGGGCAGCCCAACCCCTGGGTGGGAGTGGGAGTGTTTGTCAGAGGAATCCAGCTCTGCTGGGAGAACTGGGGGAAGCTCCAATGTGAACCAGAAAGCCTTTTGCAAACTTTCACGTACTTTGGCACTGTAAACCCCCCGGGAAACGTGCACAGATGTGCCTCAGCCCACCATGAACACCACCAGGTGACTCCCTGGTGGCTGAGTTTTGACATCATGACACTTCAGCTGTTTTCTCTCTGCAAGTCCTTTGCGTGGCTGAGGAAGAGGGGTTGATTTGCAACAGGTTGATGCAGAGGAGAATTTTAAATGTTCCCATTTGAGCATTTGCAGTGGTGTTAGCATTTCCCTGTGCATCAAGAGATCCTCTGCTTGACAAGCCCTGCTGAGGAGCCCTGGCACCAGCAGTTCAGGGGCTGAGAGAAGCACCCAGCAGCACCATGTGTAGGCAGGAGCACGCTGGTCCCCTGGGACAGGGGAACAGGGCAGTGGTGCATGTTTACAAGGGTTGGACACTGCTTCCCAGCACCAGACCAGTGTTCCCCACTCTCTGGCAGCTCAGGCTGTGGTATCACATAGAATCCTGAAGCACAGAGTAAATCCAAGCATGGCTCTTAGCTCTCATCCCCTTTCCCTTGGAAAGGTGCCTGTGCCACCTGCCTGGCTTGCCCTGACACAAGTGCAGTTACCTGGTGGTGCTGATTCTCCACCTTTCACTGAGCTGAGGGAAAGCCCCAAAACGTTCTCAGAGCTTCTCATCCAACTCAGGAAACTGAAACTCGCTCCTGGTGCTGCAGAGACTGGCGTTCCTTGGAGCTTATGATACAGAGCAACAGTTGTTACTTGCAAACAGTTGGTGATAAAGCTTAAAAAATGAAAAGAGCCTGTGGAAATCATTAGAGTTCTTCAAATAAAAGGTTGGTTCTTAAGAAGAATGATTAATTAAATAATTGACTACTGTTTCTTTGCCTGTAACATGCATAACCATCCCATATCACAAATTATTAATTTAAACCAGATATTCTAAGGGAATCAAAGCCCTTGTTCAGCTTTTCTTATGAATAGGCTTTCTTTCTTGGGAAGTGATGTGTTACTGCAACGTGCCTTTTGCAATCAACTTCTGTATGTGTGCTTTGAGGGGAGAGATTGTATTTGCTGTTCAAGGCACGGGTTATCCTCATCTCTGTCCTACCTGCTCCAGGATTTCCCACTGCAATGGGCAGGATTGCATTTCATGCTGGGGAAAGCACCCCTGGCAGCCCCAGCAGCTGAGGGGAGCTGCCTCACCAGATGGATTCTCCAGCCTTTCCCACCACAGCTGTAGTGACAAGAAACTGAGTTTGGGTTTAACAATGCTGTTCTGTTTTCAAGGGATGATACATAGTCACTGGTGTAGTAACAGGGTGATATCATATTGTCCAGTGAAATCCCTTAGCAACTGACTCAATATTTGCAGGAAGATAGTTGGAATGGTGAAATCCAAGGCTGCCCAATGAGTGACAGAGCCCCAGCTCGCAAAGCTCTTCCCTATTTTGCACATTGGATCCTCATAGTTTCTGGGAAGGCTTTCAGAAGTGATGATTCAATGGTACCTGTAGATAACAAAATGATTATTTCTTTTTTTTTTCTTTTTTTTTAACTAACATTTGTTTAGTGCTTGAAGCTTGGCTGGCAGCTGCTCATAGCATTTGAAGCACTCTGGAGCTCACGTTTCAATGACATAAATCGGGCAAGGCTGATCACTGGAGGCTGGGACAGAGAAAAGCATGGGTCTGGATGAAGTGCTCAGTGTCTGCTGCTGACATTTGCCTTAACAAAGAAGCACTGTTCTATCAGAATAGCCCAGAAGACCATAATAATGCTGCTCTGATGTGCAGGCTGCTGTTGTACAAGGTTTCTCTCTCTGTGCTCTTCATGGCTCAAGGGGGAATGTTATTTTTTTTTTCTTTAGTGAAGGCTTTAATGGGAGGGGAGCAAATTTCACATGAATCCACTGGGACCTCAGCAACTGGCTGTGTTTTAGCAGGCTGTTAAGATTTATTGCACAAACCCTTCTGAAAGCTCTGAAGAGATTTGCCATGCATTTTGGTGTCAGAGGAGCTGTGGGAACAGAAAGGTTGGCATTTAGCTCTAAATGACTCCCATAAAAAATGAACTGTTCTCTCCAAGTAGATGAGAGCTCCTGCACTGGCTGAAGGCATTTGGTGTGTTCATCACCTCGTGTGGTAATGAGCAGGACTGTTAATGTGTGATGAGAGCCCAGCTGGGGTCACACAAACTGAACGAGCAGGGGAGCTGAGCTGGGGAACAGGAAACCTTGGAGTCAGCAGCTGAGGCAGCTACAGGGGCACCAGCTTTTTATTTGAATATACATTACATTAAATTTAGTTCTTTTTTGGAGGTTTTGCCCTCAGAAATGTTCAGGAATGGTGCCAGAATTGTGATACATAAATCCTACTTTTCACCACGAACTGTCTTCCTTGTCTTTCCTGTCATCTGCTTCTATATTAGTGCTGTCAGCACTTCTGCTTTCCTTGCCCTCCATTTTGTTTTCTTTCTGACCTACTCATCTTTATCTCTTCTCCTCTCCTAAGCTTTCTAAGTGCTTGTCACTCTTTTTTTCCCCCCATCCTTTCAAACCAAATCCATGATACAATTCAGCTTTACCTGATTTCTCTGTGGTGATGTCTGGCTGAGGCAGCTGTCAGTAATCCCCTTCTATCAGTGTTCAAACTCTTGGATACAGCAACCAGGCTAGAGTTTTGTATTCCTGAGTTTATATTCTGTCCAGTCACTTGGACTTTGAGCTCTTTCCTTATCTACTGATTCTGAAAATGCATATTCCCCATTATTATGGGCTTACTTGCAGCGTCACAATCTGGAATCCAGGAGGAAAAGTAATAAATAAAAAAAGGTCAAACATGAGTATTTAACTATAAAACTGGGAGTGGAAAAAAATACATAAAACTTTTAAATTGACTGTTTTCTAAATGCTTTATTCCTGTGCTTATCTCTTTCAGTTATATGAGACTGTAATTTGGTTCAGATGTGCCTGTTCTGATACTGGAATTTGATGAGGTTTTTAATAGCATGACCATATAGAGGCTTGAACTTCGACAGAAAGGAAGGTTTTGATCTTATCGTGAGGCTGGTGTAGTGAGGGAGATTAGTTCCTATCCAACCCACATCTTGCTAGATTGTAGAAGTGTTTGGGCACATTTGGCATTCAGGCTTTTTAATCAATTGTCCTTGATTGCAGCCTCTTCAGAACTCATGCAAGAGTCATCTGGAGGAATTTGGTTTACTTTTAGCGTACATGAAAGGGAAAGCCAACCAACAGATAATATTTTTATTAGATTTATTTGGGTTTTGTGTGTTTCCTTCTGATTTCATAGGATGTTATTGAACCTTTGCTGGTTTTCAACAGTCTGACATGTTTTCTATCAACCCTTTAGCTGGCTTAGGCAAAGGTACTGGACATCAGCAAAGCTAAGCTGAAGATTGGCCCTCTGATCTAAGCAGCTCCATACAGCTACAAAAATCCCTCTTCCACACATATGGGGAGAAGGCATATTTTTAGTCTTGTCCAGCTGAATACCAGCTGCTTTGATTTTGCTCCAACTTCCCAAAAGCAGAGAGGGTTGAATGATGAAGCAGAAATAAAGCAAAGCAGGAAGGCTTGGTCAACCAGAAGCGCCTCAGGCATTCAGTTTGTCCCTGCCATGGCCTCTGAAGAGCCTGTGCTGTTGCAAGGACGTTCAGAGAGGGGAATTAACCTGTGCTGCCCTTGGCAAAGCTGTGCCTGTGCCTTGTGCCTTGGAGCCACTGCCCAGAGCAGGCATGTGTTCCTGTGCTGCTGGGGAAGCACAGGGAGCTGGGGAAATGGCCTGGAAGGAGCCCTCTGAGGTCTCCTTGCACAGAGACACCATTTCTCAGTGGGGAGAGAGGGTCAGTGACTCTCTGTGCCCACTCCCATGGGCCATCCTCAGTGGCTGGGCTCACAGAGGAGCTGGGGAAGGCTGGGGCCGTTCCCTTCCTGGCCACTGATGTTGGCATGGTCTTTAGCAAGCTGGGCTTTGCCAGCCATGGCAGCTGCCAGACAGTTTGATGAGTCTTGTGCATGCTTATCTCTACTAGATGACATCCTCTCTCTCTTCTCCTAAATTTTTATGGGTATGTTATGAACAATTGGATTGTAAACTTCTGGTTTGGGAAACGTGCTTTACCCTTAGCTATGGTTTCAGGATCCCAAGTTCATCAAGACATGTGTCCCTGTGCCCTTTTCTGTTTGTAGCTCTACTGTAATTTGTACTTTCAGGATTTAAATTTGCAAACCACCCCCAGTACTAGCTGCTTTTGCCAAGCCCCTATGCTCTGGGAAGCTTCCCATTTCCTCTCAGCTTTTGGTGAGTCCTTGGCATCTCCTCACCCCCAGGGCTACTCATCAGCTCACAGCATAGCCAATGGCAAACTCCTCATTTCTCCTTCTGGCACCAGATCCTTTCCAAACCATTGTCATTGAAGTCACATTGCTCTCTGTGAAGCGAGCAGGGGCTTTCCAGGTTGCCACAGCATTAATATGTGCCTGAAGCTGAGCAGATGGAGCAAGGATGTTTGCACAAATAAAAGCAGCATGTCCAGAAAACAGCAATTTGCAAGAGCTTGCAGTGTGTTGTGGTGAGTCTCACTTTGATGGAAGGAGAGTTATACTGCAGAGGCAATTTTCAAATTGGAAAGGAGAAGGGTATTCCTGAGCAGCCCAGGCAGTCACCAGGGGGGTTCCCCATTCACACTGCACCCTGTTTGAGGTTGCATGGTTGAGGTGGCACCACCTGATGGCTGTGTGTGATTCCTCTGCTCCTGCTTGTTGAGGGAGGAGGTGGCAGACTTGGGGAGGAGAATGGTCTGCCTAAAACCAGGCACACTGCATAAAGACAGAAAGCTGAGCATCAGAGATGAGAAGTACAGTCAGAAATGTTGTGCACAGATAGCACTGAACCTGCTCACTGAGGAGTGTCTACACAGGTAAAATACTGAGAGATAAGTGCCAGTGCTTCTCTAATCTTGTTTTCCCTGAAAGCTGGTTCTGTGGGGATGAGAGCACAGCTGTGTCAGAGAGACAGGGAAATGCTGCCCAGCATGCAGCCTGCATCTGGAAGGGCCAGTCCACCATGGGAAGAGTTTACAAGAGTTTTACTTGTTCTCCCTCTGCAGAGAGGTGCAATGGTTTAACAGCTTAAGCCTCTGCTTAAAGTTGTATTTTTAAAATGTTGGATTTTTAAACATCACATTTCTACAATAACTTCCAGCTTAAAACCCGTTTTCTTGCTCAAGGATCCTGTGAAGTTGAAAAGAGGAGCAGAGGAGAGCTCTTCCTTGCACAAACAGGTTGGTTTGCCCTGGCCACATGCTGTCCATGTCTGTCTGAGCTGTGTCAGTGGCACAGGGGTCCCTCACAGCCCCCCAGGGCAAGGCTGGGGACAGCAGCAGGCTCTCCACATGGCACCCAGCAGCAGGGCACATGGGCAGCTCCCATGGGGGCAGAGTGGGAGCCTGCACACCTCCTGGGCTCTGGTATTTGGCCAAGTGTTCTTCTTCACTTCCATGCCTGAGAGAGCTTTTCTTGGCACTTCTGTCCATCCCTCTCTAAAGATGCTGGGTCAGTTGGGGGGAAATCCCAGTTTTAAGACCAGCCACAATGAAGGCAACTATTCTTGGCTGTTTGAGAAATAACATGGTTTTTGGTTTGAAGCACTGTTCCCTGGAGCTTCTTTTTGAAACTAAAAATAATATCTTTTTACTAAGGATAACAGTGCACGTTTCCAGGAGAAATATAGGGCTGGTGTGTTTGTTCATTTTCTTAGAGAGTAAAGCTGTGTATTTAAAAGCCTGAATAACCTCCCTGGAGGAGCCCTGATTTCAGTGAGGTGACTCCAGGTTTTTAAGCAGAGGTCAGTGCAGCCTCCTGAAACAAGAAGGGGTCTTGTCAGCCTTGTGGCTGAGGACCTGGTTATTTTTGCTGACTGACTGTTCCCTTCCATTTTGGGGGGTGTTTTCAGATATTACCACTCAGGACAAATAACTGCAGTTTGCCAGAAGTGGCACAGGCTGGTGGGAGGCCTTCCCTCTGGCTGAAAAAGCAGTTGGGGTGCACTGCCCAGGCTACAGCCAGCCAGGCCTGGGCTCCCCTGGCCTTGGGGTCCCCTACACCATTCCCTGGGGCTGCAGAGGGGGTGGGCACAAAGCCAGGCTGGGGGCTTTGCCCTGGACAGGCACAGCCACGTGGGTCCCCAGCACACATGGGGTTAAAATGGAGAGAGGTGGTCTGAGGGGCCAGGTTAGTGCTCATGGAGCAAAGGAACACTGCTTCAGTTGGGAGGGGAAGGGAGGAAAAACCACACAGACATTCCTTTCCCTACAGGGCTGCCAGTCACCAGCTCTTTCTTTCTTCAGGGGGAAATAGTGCACCTTTGGATTTGAATGCTTCAATTACCACTTTGTGAGATCCTATGGGACTCAGGTTGGTAACATTTCCTAGCATAAAAATTGTCTTGTCGAGAGATTTTTATTTTTGCCCCACTGGAATTTTTTTTCCTTTGGCATGTCATGTCCAGCTGCTTCTCCAGATGGAGGCAGGGGAGCAGTTGCCAACTCCCTCTGGGACGAGGAGAGGGATGGGAGTGATTATTGCAGGAGGCAGCAGAGTGCAGCTGTTGGGCTGCAGGCACGCGAGCCTGGGCTGCCCTCGCTGCCCCTGGATGCCCACACACCCTCTGGATGGCCAGGCTGGTCACTCAGCACTGGACACCTGGCCTGTGTGCCCAACCCCAGCTGCCAGGCTGGGATTTTTGGAGACACAGTATTTTTGCTGGCTCCCCTGGGTTATTCTGTATTCCAGCTGCTTTCAGAAAAAGAGAAAAATAGGAAAGTCAAAAAAAAAAAGACACTAAAGTTCTAGAGAACTTCCCCAGATGTTGCTCATGTTTTCCATAGTATGATTTCTGATGTGGGGATGTCAATAGGATTCAGTCTGTGTGGACAGTAGATGGGTATTTTATCTAGAACTTTATTTTATGTAGTTTTCTGTTGGTTTTAGCTTTCCAGCAGGGACCCAGCATGGCACACAGGGTCCAGCAGGCCTCCCTTGCTCATCCAAAGCCATGTGGTCATGGTCAGTTTGCCAAGGTAGTGCTGTCCCCCTTCAACTTGATCCTGTTTCATCCTTATGGTTCCCAAAGGGCCAAGTTCAAGGTGAAACTTCCTCAGAGTTTGCCATCAGTTTTTACCTGTCTCATCTTCCCTGTTAAAGGCTTGCATTTCAAAGGCTGATAATAACCTTTCTACCAGAGAACTCTGATACAGTTCTATCATGCTCTGTGTATCCAAGCTGGCTAACACACTGTTATCATTCTCAGCACCTTTTGGGAACAGGACCTCCATTCCTCAGAGGCTCTCAGACGCACAAGAAATTCCACTCAAAATTCTGCCTTTGCGTCTGGGTACGTGAAGTTTGTACTGAAATCCAAGGCACAGAGAAAGGGATGAGGGCAAGACAAAGCTTGCAGTGATCAGCCAATCTTCAAAGTCAGCAGGCTTTCCTCATGCATCCCTGATTGGGAGGCTGGAGCACACAGAGCTGCTGAGCAAGAGTTTTGGGTGGGAGCTGCTGGAGGAAGAGCTCGGGTGTTGGGACCAGTCTTGCAGATTTTCATACATGAAATCCTTTTTATTCATTGGTGTCTCCCCATTACATTCTGTAGATTGAAGATGGCTTCAGCTTTAATTACAGAGAGGCACCTGAAGCCTCCAGGACTGTGATGGAATTACTCTCCATTTCCAGGTCTCTTTCCCTGGCATTATTTTCCCTTTGATTTTGATTTCATGATCTGCGCCGCATCAAATTTTGCTCATCCAGACTTTATGGGTACCTTTCCCCTTTGATTTAGCTTGATTGCAAATCAAACATGTCTGTGATTTCTGCCTGCAGTGCTCTCCTATTACTTCAAGCCCAGCCCAGCCTGGATTTCCCCTCTCTGGCACTGCAAGCAGGAGGTTCAGGACACATGAAACCCATCTTCACTCTGTCTCAGGCTGCCACATTTTTAGTGTGTCTCATCTCCTCCACTGACGCAGTAGTAGATTCTTTGCAGGTCACTGTGATTCATCTTCCAGTGTTGCACCAGCTAGAGAAATCATTCCTGGGGTAAGGCAAGATTCTCACTTGCCTGGGATCAGCCAAAATCCATGGAGATCTGCTGAGCTGCACCCAGCTGGGAGCCCTGGCTCTGAGGCTGGGATGGCATCAAGAGGGCTCAGTGTGGTGAGTGTATGTGGGTATGGACACAGATGGTACAAGAAGCTCAGAATTTCCTTTAGCCAAAGGCACTTGACAAACAGGACAGTTTTTCTCAGCATGTCTCGTAATATTTATTCATTCTGCATATGTGAGATGTTCCAAACTTTCATCTCCAAAATGGCAGGAACAGTACGAGTAGCACTGCCAGCCAAAGGAAAAATAAGTAAATCCCCAAAGAAGTGATTTATAGGATGTAAATCACTTACAATAATGAATGTAATCCTGTAGAACAAGTTCTTCATTGTAATAACTTAACAGGCATCTGTTGATTTTTATGTCAGGTCATAAATGCAGTCCCTGCAGTTTTATAAAAGCATTTATTTGCAAATGATGTTGAAAACTGTTTGACAAAGTAAATCTCATCTTCTAAAGGGAGGGCAGAGCTCTGCATTCTATTTCAGTGTGGAAGTATCAGGAGCTGGTGAGCCTGGCCTGGCTGTGCTGTGAGCAGAGGGGCTCTGGCAGTGCTGCTCTCGTGCTGTGACAGCAATCAGGACACTTGTCCCCAGACTGTGCAGCTCCACTGCAGCAGCTCCGTCAGCTCAGAGCCAGCCAGCACAGGGGACGTCTGTCTAGGGGGGCATAGAAGTAATTAGAATGCTGAGAGCTACAATTAGAAGTTAGATATTTGTTTTGCAGGCCTTGCTGTGATGTGCTAATCCCTTTCTTAGTACAGAAGAATATTTATTTTCTTCTGTACTTAGTGTTTAGCTTTGAAGTTGTTCAATAACATCTGCTGGTGACCGCAGTGGATGTTACAATTCTGGTACATCAATTGCAGTTTAGGCTTCATTTGAGGCTCTGTTAGAGGCCCTGGGTCTCTGTCAGCTCTCTGGTTCAAATCAACTCTTTTCCCTCTGAAGACCCCAGCCCTTAAGGCACTGGATAAAAATCTCTTACTTTTGGTACTGCACTAATTAGTTGTTTCAATGAGCATTTAATTACCTGCCTGCCTAAAACACTGTTTACAGTGTCAGAAAAAGCTTTCAGTAAAAAGAAGGAAAAACAATTTAAACAATATAAGAACCCAAGCCCACTTCCTAATCAGCTAAGCCCAGGCAAGTTTTTGAGAGTTAGGAAGGGGCTGACACCCTTATGGTTGTTGTGTCAGTTTGCCACACTTCGCCAGGAAGCAGAAACAGAGATCTCAAAAGAGCGAGTAGGAACACAAACATAAACAACATAAGGAAAGCAAACTGGATGTGCTTGGATAAATGGGCAACAAGCAGTGATTTTTCTGCCTGTTTCTCTAAACCCAAACTTTTGAATAAGGTTTTTGTGCAAACCAGGAAGCCAGTGGTGGAATTTAAGTGTCTGAGGGTGTGAGAACCTGAAGCCACAGCTCAGACTTCCATCTGCCTCTGAGGTGTGTTTTTCATCACCATATTACATCATCAGTCTCAAGAGCATTAATGATTTGCCTGTTTGCCTTTTTTTTAACCTTGAGCTTTTTCTTCATCAGTTCCTCTTGCATATCTCCTCTTTTTGTACTCTCCTGTATTTGTCTGTTTATGAAGTTTGTAAAAGGTGACATTTCGAGTATTAATGAAGTTGTATATTCACATTCATCATATGATAATGGACAGCATTTGAGATCTGGTGGATGTGATCCACAATCCCACTGAATTCAGTAGGAGCATTTCTTTTAAAGGGCTTTCAGTCAGACTCTGAACTGTTAATGTGGTCTGCCTTTCCACAGAAATGCTGAGTAGGTAACTAATTTCATTCCACATGTTACGCTTTCTTCTATATCTGCTGCTTTTCTTTCCTTTCTTGATGTGCATAAAGGATGTTCACTGTGACTTGGTGAATATTTCCTCCTGCTGGCTGTGTGTAAGGCAGTGTCCACAGTGCAAATACAGTTGGAGTGTGTTCAGCAGAGTACACATGTGCTTCACACGTGGGATTTGTTCATTTCTCAGGGCAGGTTGAACATTTTTCTTCTACATCTTTTCCTGTGCTGCAATTAAATTCAGATTTTGCTGCAAAAAAATAACCTTGTCTGGAGAGTTCATGCGGTGTTGAGGGAAGCATCTGAAATCTGCTGTTAACTTAAATGGGTTCCTCCTTGAATACAGAGTTGATCTCTAACAAACTGATTCATCTCGACAGACTGACTTGTACAGCAGCTCATCATCCAAGTGGTTCCCACTGTGGCATCGCTTGGGTTTAATTAGAAAAAACTGCTTTGAATGGTTCAGAGTGGAAAATGTTGGCTTAAGTAAAAGCACAAATCCCAGAACATTTCTGAAAGATTCAAAGATCTGAGTTGGCATGGGAAGATCCACGTGCACAGAAGTGTTCCTGAGGTTTAGACCTCAGTGATCATCTGTTAGACTCCCAGGAAGCCCTTTTAAGTCTTTAGATAGAATTAGTTTTCTCAACTGGGTACAGGGAATGAGTCCCAAAAAGAAGTCTGATGCACAAGCTAAATTATATTAAATACTGTGGAAAGTAAGTGATTTTAATGAAAGCAACCCAGAAGTGTTATTCCCTACTGTGCAGCCCTGTGTGCCCTTGGTGTTCAGTGTGGACAGTGTTCATCTGGCAAGGGAAAAAATTCCAGATTTCCTGCTGACAGACGAAAAAATGCTAAATGTTGCTGTAGGCAACTTGCCACCACACATTATTTCTTATGAAACATGTTTTTGTGGCTTGATTTTTGAGTCATAGCATTTTTAAGGCACACAGAGGGTGTGTCGGGGTGGCAGGACGGGTGCTTCGTGTGAGGCTCCCAGCACACTGCCAGGCTCCTCACCAGCTTCTGGGCTCTGTTTCTGGCCTGTCACTTGCCTGTGGCTGGTGAATCACTTGCTTTAAGGGGTATTTTATAAATCCCCCACAACAGGTGTCTAAAACTAGATTTAAGTATAATAGGGGTTTGTTTTGGTTTGGTTTTACTCTAATTGGTTTTTCTCAGTAGCTTTAGGCTGAGCAAGTCCCTTAATTATGCATCATCACCTGGAGGCTCCTCTGAAGGTTACCACAATGCTTTAGTCATGGCTTTGTATGTAACATATGCATTATGTATGGAAGCAGCCCCAATTCCTGACTCTTAAAGCCCAAATACTTTGTTTACTTATCTCCCTGTATCTGTGTGTGTGTGTGTATAGGAAACCAAACAGCACTATATGTATCAAGTTTAAAAAGAAGAAATAACATGAAAAGTGTGTATCATGGGGAGATGTGACTTAGCTATTGACATGGGCAAACCTTTCTGTGTGTGTGCAAACCTCCCTGAGCACTACCAGTACTGGGACCGTCATTTCACCACTGCCCTCCTGCCAAAGGACTCACCTTGGCCAAACCACACTTGCAGCTTCATGTGGAAGGGATGTCTGGGTACACAATCATTCTCTTTTTTACCCTTCACCAAGCACCTTTCATTCCTGGCTCTCCAGTTTCTGCTTTGCTCAGACAGGTGAGGTGGGCCTGTCAAAAGCATCACGTTGTGCTCTTGGGGAGCGGGGCAAGGAGGCAGCAGGAACGCTGAGCACGCATTACACATGCACAGTCACAGCCAGGCAGGCTGCAGAGCCCAGCAGCCTGGGTCAGGGCAGGGATTAATTATTGAGGATACATAAAACAATAGCCAAAATTAACATTTTTCCATTTTAAAGGTCACCTTCAGTTGATCTTCTTTAACTTCATGTAATGGCTGGGTTGTGAAAGGCAGCGTGAGTCAGTGTGAAAGGGGAGTGCTTGGGAAGCCTCTGTGGTGGTGGTAGCCAGGATTTTGGAGTGTCTCCAGTGCAGGGTTGTGTATTGTACATTCAGTGATCTGCCTGAAGGAAAAAAGATCCACTGGAAGTTTGCTGTCTGCCTTCAGCTGCTGCCTTCTCTGCTTTTGTTTGCTGGGTGTTAAAGTCAGCCCTCAAAAAAGCTTTTTTGTACCGGTTAGCCCACTGCTTTCCTTCTGAAACTCTTTCTGGAGTAGTGACCTAGTAAGAAAGAGCCAAGTCTGTGTGGTGTATGAGCTGATTGCTGCTAATGCCATATCAGTAAGATGGCAATTCCCATGACTTATCCAATGTTTTGTAGCTGAATGTCAAAATGGAATAAAGAAAGGTACCTTTAAAAAGTAGGGTAAAGGAATGAATAATTTCCAGCACTGTTGCCCAGTCATCAGAAGTTATTCTCATCAGCTCTAAATTTACATTTCCCTTGACAGAAACACACACAAGTAACAGATGAAAATGGTTGATTTGTTGTTTTGGATACACTAGCAATTAATTGCAGAGAATTCCTACTATTTTGTTCAGACCTGCCTGCAGTGAGAGGAGACAAGGATGTTCTTATTTTGATTTACTGTCATTTATGAGGTTTCAAAAGGGAGTGGCTCTTTATTTTCCATTTTCTATTTTCTATTCAAGTTGGCCACTGGTTCTGGAGTGTACAAATCTTGTATAGGAGCCCATTTTCCCCCTAAATAGAAAATCACTGCTGTTTCATACTCATAGTCAGGTACTGCCATGGTACTCTCCATCTCCCAGGCTCTGGAACCTTCTGGAAGCAGCACCACTTCTTTATCCTCTGGAAAGGATAAGCAGAACTTAGGATCTTGCCTCTGCAGCTCCTAGAGAGCACAGTGCTGGGCACAGCCAGTTAAAATCCAAGTTAATGCACTGGTCCTGGACCTGTCTGCTGGGGAGAAGGGAAAGAGTGTTCACTTCTCTCCAGGAGTGCTGACAGAACAGCTCTGAGCACCCAGTCCTGAAGGAGGGTGGGTAGGGCAGCCTGGTGTGCCATCAGCAGCTGCAAACAGAAAAGACTGATCATGTTTGAGGGGTTTGGCTTGATTGAAGAGGGCACAGATTGGAAGGAGTGGCATCAGCGAGACCAGAATATGCGCGTCGGCCTTTTGGAGAAAACAGCCCCTGGCAGCTTCCCTGGCTGGAATATGCTTCAGCTATTCATGGTACTTAGAGGTGGCAAATACTCACTAATAAACAAATGGGAGTTAATTTCTTGGAGGCACTCAGTTTGGGTTGGCAGATCTCTCTGTTGCTTCTGAATGGCTGAATCTCTTTTTTTAGAGGCGGGCAGGAATTTGGGTTGGTTTCAGCTGACGGTTCTTTCTGTGGCAAGCGCTCTGCAAGCTGCCCAGGGAGCAGCAGAGACTGGGAATTACACGTGTCAGCCCACCACCAACCATCACTGTGGCCAAGGAGGGCCTGGAAAATATAGGTTTCTTTCATTGGGCTCCAGAGGGACTTGCCAAAAAGCCACACTTTTCAGACAAAACATGGAGAATTACATCAGTTCGAAGGCATGCCACGCTGAAACCTCCAACACAAACCAGCTGACTTAAGCATGGCAACATATCCAATTGCACCACGATTACAGAGCTGTCATCAGCTGTGGCAGGCACCCTGAATACTTCTGTAATGACCATGGGCACCAGTGCTCCCCAGGGCTTAGAGAGAACAGAGGCTTGTTGGGGAGGGCAGAGAAATGTTGAAAAGGTGTAGGGTGAAGAAACACATTTCTGCATTTCTTGGCACCGTTTGCTGAGGGTTTGGTGTTTTTTTTTAATTTCTTGGCACCGTTTGCCAAAAAAACACGACAAGCACATGGTCTTTAAAAAAAAATTAATAAATATCCTTTGAAAGAAAATAAATATAGTTGAGTAAATAGTCACTCTGTTGTTGAGGGAGACTCTGGACCAACAGGACTGAAGAAATGCCTTGACAGAGGTTCGGATAAGCACCTTTGGAAGCTTCAGATCAGAGTCAGTGGGTGATAAATATGGGATGAGGAGACAGTCCTTGGCCCTAAAGATCCTAGTGGCAAAAGTTCCTGTGAAGGACAGACAGAAATCACAGAATCACTGATATTTTTTTAGGATTGGTATGTTTTCAAAGGAGCTTATCTATGCATGAGAGGAATGACATGGATACCTGTGCAAAACATGCCTTCCTCCTGTTCCTCCTGGATGTCCAAGTGCTTTACACAGGATTGCTTCAGAGTTACAGTTGTGACTCTCACCTCTGGTGTCTGAAATATTCCGCTGCACCCATAAGAGAAGGAAGAAACTCCAGGCTTCCTGCTAAAACCCTGAAGAAGCATTTGCCACTGGAGCTGCTCCTGTCTGGTTTCCATGAGCCTGGCTGGGAGGTTCTGCTCTCCAAGGCTCCTGCTTGTGTTACACTCACAGTTTGCAGGGTGCTAACATCAGTCTGATATAAACTAAGGCCTGTGTTTTAGCACCCAGGAAGATTAACTGCTGGAACATATTTCTGAGAGGAGCAATGGAGTCTATTTCTCATAAACCCTTCTGGAAGATGTGTATTCCCAAAATGCAAGTTAGGGTGCTTCTTGTGATGCTGCCTGTGTCTGGCACGAAAAGGCCTTGGTCAGCCTGCATGGCCCACAGGCACTTCTGCACTCAGCGTCTCTCCAGCTGTGGAATTACCACACCCTGAGGGTGGTTGAGCACTGGAACAGGCTCCCCAGGGCAGTGGGCACAGCACCAAACCTGACAAAGTGCAGGAATAGTTTGGACAATACTCTTGGGATGTCCTGTGCAGGGCCAGGAGTTAAACTCAGTGATCCTTGTGGGTCCCTACTCAGGCTGTTCTGTGATTCTCTGAAGTAGGATCACATATGTTGTTGCTAACATCTTCTCAGAGATGCTGTGCTTTCTAGAGTCCAGATTAGTTCATGAGACAGGCTGAGTCTAAGGGAGCTGTGTGGCAGGGTAAGCATAATTAATGCTCTGAGAGACCTTCCTGTGACAGCTTTGGAGGCAAGTATAGGATCTCTAATGGTTTCAGTTCCTGCACAGCCTTGAGCATGTGGCAAAACAGAGCTTCTGTTTCTTCCTTAGAATGTGTGGGATGGCTCCTTAGCCGCCCGGGCTCTCAAAGAACGAAGCTGGACTCTCTGCTTTGCCGTCTTCCAGATGTTTATTAATTCTTATCAGCAGAGTTTTCCCTCTGCCCGACCGGGGTCCGACCAGCAAGGCAGCCAAGGGCACTCTGGCTGCCCACAGGGCGGTCACGTCCCTTTATAGTACAAACTACGTATACAATATTTATCTATTCTTCCCAATACCAATCACCCTTATTAACAAGTGCACCATCACCACAAACCAATCCCAAAGTGCCAGCACCACCACCGAAGATGGACGACAAGAAGGAGGAAGAACCACGAGACACACCCGGTTTCCTCCATCTCGCCTCCATAACCCCCTTGTACCAAATTCTAAATCTATATATCACCTCGTGAACACATAATATTTCTACACTATTCAAACCCTTGTGACTCTTAATCCCTCATACCCAGGTGGTGCATCCTTAGATGGATCAAAATCCAGCCACCAGCTGCCTCTGGCAACGTTCCATGACCGACGAGCCCCCCAAGGGTTCTCTCGGTTATTCAGATTGTTCAGGACCTTGGGAGTGCGAGCTCCCACATGAGCATTCATACCCATGCTATCCATACAGCAGGGGGGACTCGTTGCAAGCCTGATCCAAGAGATCTTTGCTCTTTATAAAATATATCATAGGATCTTCAACTTTTACTATATCAGCTTTTACATGAAGGAGATCCATGGAGATAAGCCTGTTTATCAGGGCCATGGTGCTTCTCCTTTCCTGGGCCCTGTGGGGGCTTGGCTCACATGAACTGGTGTTCTTTGAAATTGTTCTGCTCTAAGCAGCATTGCAATGTTTCTGTGACGCATTGATTTCATCTGTGGAAATGCAATTTATTACTGCCACCACCTTTGGAAGAAACAGAGGCATTGTTCTGAGAGGTGCCCCATGGATTAGGTGAGTTAGGGAATGCAGAAGATGTCTCCTGAGGTTTATTAAGGAAAGGGAGTGGAGCTGTTGAAGTGATGAGCAGTATGCTGTACCAAAGCAATGTAAATTCTTTATCAGCAGCTTGTGGTTAGCTCCTGTCCCAGATGGCAGCACTCAGGAGGATGAGTGCAATGAGGGGACCCCACCAAACCCCAAGGAGCTATCTGCTCATTTCCTGCCTTGCAGACTCGTTATGTTGTACTACAGTGTGAAGCTCTGGAGTACAGCACGAGCTTGGTGACACTGCCCTGGCTGGCACTGCCCTTCAGGAGGAGCAGGAGGGGCACAGGTAGAGCTGCCAAGGCAGAGCTGAATCCCACAAATCAGAGTTGGACCATTTTCTCCATGGGTCTGGCAGATTTCACCTCTATGGGAGAGGAGCTACTTGTTTTTCTTTGCAGCTGTGTGTCTGTCACTTTTTATCAGAGAGAGAGAGGGTCTCAAGGTGTGACTCAGCTGATTCTGTGTTTCTTAGGGTGTTGGTAGGACCAAAGTTCTCCATAGATGAGAGATGATTAATAACACAACTGAGAGTATTCTTGAGTATTTCTACAGAAGCAACTTGTTGAATGACACAAACCATGTTTTACTGGTTCTGTTGCAGAAGAGGAAACCCCTTTGAGCAGAAAAAGGGTTGTTTTATTGGGTATGATATTGGTTTGTGAGTCCTCTCTAAGAATACTGGCTGCAGACTGAGTAGAGGACATGGAGTGTCAAGCATAGAGGCATAAAAGTCATGTATTTTTAACTCAATTAGTTCATGCAAAGTCTGGGATGGAGGAACTGTTTGGGCTTTGTGAAAGAGTAGACTGCATTTGAATTTTAATTCTGGATTAATTTACACTCCTTTACTGAACTGCCTGCTGGCTTTTGGCATCATGCCCCTGGGATCTCTGTGCGTGTTTGTTTCATTAATAATTTGAAGTTGACTCTAGCTGTTGCTACATGGAAGCACCATAACACAAAGACCAACAATAAAATTATTGTTGAGCTTCTTTGAAGATCATACAGCAGGCCCTCAGATGCAGAATCTTGTTTCTTAAGATAGAGGTGTGCATATGTACATTTTCTCTTTTTAGATCTATAAAAAGTTTTCACATGATTCAGATAAAACCTTGGCTTCAGGGGTAAAGCATCTTACTCGTTATTGCTGGAGATGTATGTCAGCTGTACAGTTTCTAACATGTTCACACTGGTCAGATTTGAAGTTTCCAGCTCATTTCTTCAGGGTTAAGTTTCTTGAAGTGTTCTCATCCTCCCCAGTGAGTTCCCCCAGGGCAAGTAATATTTTGCAGTATGTGGGAATTGAAGTGATATGCCTTTATCCGGTGTTCTGTTAGCTGCATTGTTTGTATGCGTTGGATTGCCTAGGAAACCATAATAATCTTGTTAAAATAAAGATTTAATCTCTCTGTGGCACTGGGGCTAGTTCAAAAGCCACACTAACACTGGCAGCTCGTCCCAGGGCACATTAATTTAGGGTATTTCTCTTTCTGGGAGGTGGCTGAGCTCTGGCACTGCCCAGTCCTGCCCCCAGAGCTGGGCACCAGCAGCAGCCCCACGGTCACCGTGGTGCAGCAGGGCTGGGCTGCAGAGCAGACCACCTGCAGCCCTGTGCAGCTGGAGAGAGCCCAGGCTCAGCACCTCCTGCAGGATGAGCCACAGAGACTCTGCACAGCAGCAGCTCCCAAGGACACCGAGCCAGCTGCAGCAGGCACCAGCTCAGAGCTGCCTCTCTCAGCCTCTCCTGCACCCAGAAGAGTTGGGAGTGGAATCATCTGCATTTCCCTGTGTTTGGGTTGTGGCCAGCTCACTGAATACACTTTTTAAGCTCTGTTCTGCTTAATGTTTCCCCAGTTACATGTGCTGTTAATGATTGTTAGCAAAAGAGTAGGCTGCCTTGTCCTCTGGCTCACTGGGATATCCCTCTGGTGGAACGAGGCTGTGAGGGGCTTGGAGCACAAACCGTACGAAGAACAACTGAGGGAGCTGGGGTTGTTCAGCCTGGAGAAAAGGAGACTCAGGGGTGACCTTATCACTCTCTTCAACTTCCTGAAGGGTGCCTGTGGTGAGCTGGGGTCGGTCTCTTTCTCCGGGCAACAACAGACAGAACAAGAGGACACAGTCTCAAGCTGAGCCAAGGGAGATACAGGCTGGAATTAAGGAGGAAGTTTTTCACAGAAAGAGTGGTCAAATACTGGGATTATCTACCCAGGGAGGTGGTGGAGTCACCATCCCTCAATGTGTTTAAAACAAGACTGGATGTGGCACTTGGTGCCATGATTTAGTTGAGGTGTCGGAACATGGCTTGGACTCGATCTTAAAGGTCTCTTCCAACCTAGAAATTCTGTGATTCTGTGTGATTCTTTCCAGGAGGGAATCTCCTGTGGCCTCCATCATCTCTTCCACAGAACTGTCCCAATAGCTGGGGCTGGTGTGGCCTGAGCCACTGCTCAGGGTGCTGAGACTGTGGAGTTGGCTGTTCCTCCCCTCTTGCTCACAACTTCCAGTTTTGGATTGCATCAGGTCATTTGTATATATGTAGTTAAGAAATTAAACCGAAGTATTGACCTCTGTTGACATCCAGCAGCTCCTTCAAACAGCTCCAGCCTTTCTTCTCTTCCCTGGTTCTTAATTTGCACTTTAGAGAGCGTGCTGCTGCTCGGAAGGCAACTGAGCTGCTGATGGAATAAAACCTGTCCCAGTTTGAAGATAATCAACAAAGTTAGTCCATGAAACAATTTCTAAGATATAAACAAGATCAAAGCACTATCAGATGTGGACACCAAAAGAGTAGGCTTTGATAATTGAATCTACCAAATTACCAATTTTAGGGCATTTGATTTGTTATTTCTTCAAATTAGAGGCCAGATGCTGCTGCTCTTAGTTTTTAATCTCTTAAAAATAGAAGAGATTACTGCCAGAGGAATGTGCTGCTCGGGCAGAGTGATGCTGGTTAACCCTTTCTGTAAATCATTTTAATTGCAGTTTGCTCTTTTTTTCTGTGACAATAGGACCCTGTGCTCAGTGTGGTTCCAGACAGGTGAGCCCATCAGAGCTGCCTGGTGCAGCAGAACAGAGGTGGTTCTCATGGTCTTGGCAACTTCTTCCTTTGATTTATCCATTTCTGGCTCATATTTTTCTGCTCTTACTCCTGCTCTCAGCCCAAGCAGGTCCATCCTGCATTTTCAGTCTTTTCATTTCAGGAGACACTGGCTGGACTGGAGCTTCTCCAGTATCCTCTGGAGAAAAGATAATGAGTCTGGCACTGATAAAAGCTGCTCACCTCATGGCACTGGGTGGAGGAGGCTGGATTATGTGATGGGCAAGTCTGTGTTTATGTATTTCTGATGGGATTAAAGAGCCTGTGTTTGACCTGGACAGTTCCCATGCTTTGAGCTGTTTGAAAAACCTCCCCAGGGGAAGGGAGGTGTCTTCAAGGGGCAGAGAGTTTTCTATTATGTAAAATAATACAGAATAAGCTCTTGTGTTATGTTTTACTGTCTATATTTGCTCAGCCCAAATTAATTCAGCATGTTTTCAGGCCATGAGAACCTAGCTGAGCCCTGCCAGAAGTCAGCAGCAAATTTGGTAGTAGATACATTCTTTTCTTTCAGCAATGAATACACATTAAAGCCCAGGAGAGCAGCCCCTGGTGGGGAAAAATTCATCCTGGAAGGGAGATTTGGAAAAATCCCTAACTGTGGGGCAGAGAGCCTGCAAGAAACAATGAGATGATACATCTCCTGCTGCTGCTCTGCTCTATTCTCACTCTCCTGAAAGTCCTGAAAGCTGGTGTTGAAACACTTTTTCATCTTCTGCTGGCTGACAAGTGCTTATTATGGCCTGATTTTTGGTGAGAGGAGGTTTGGAAGTGAGCATTTTTGTTTCTCTTTATTAGAGCAGGCCTTTCCCCAGCTCCCCACACCCAGCACCCTCCTCCCAAGTACTCCTGGCATTTCATCCCCTGCACTTGGGGGCTGATGAGGCAGCACATGTGTCACCACACAGCTGTGGCCTTGCAGAAGGACAAGCACCAGCACACACAGAAAAAGGGAATTACTGTATCCTGCAGTGGTGCAGAGGGCACCAGGAGAGCCTGGCCCCTTTCTTCTCATTCAGTCTTTTTGGACTCAGTGATCTTGAAGGTCTTTTCCCACTTTAATGATTCTCTTCTCACCTGTCTTCTGATTAGCACAGGGCAGAAGAAATGGGGAGATATCCTGGGGAAATGTGATCAACTTTCCTCTTAGCAGGAGCAGGACAAAGCTGGAACAAGCATGTGCTCAGGACAGCACCTCTGTCCTTTCATCACTGAAGAGTGTCACTGGGCTGGTGCCACTTGACATTTCCCACTCCAAGCAGAACAAGGACTTCATTTAAGCACATCACCAGAACTGGCAGCAGGGGATTCTGGTGTTTTGGAGGTTTTTTCAATTTAAAATATCCAGATAGTTATCAGGCCTTTGGAATCTGTCTCACCCATTTGTTAAACACACATAAAAATAACAACCCTGCTGTTTTTTGAGTTCCCAAGGGAGCTGCCTGAGCTAAGCCCCGGCACAAGGAAGGCAGTGCAGAAGGAATGCCTGGAAGAGTTTCACAGCAGGAAGAAGAAATGATTAACCACCTCAGCTGATGGTTGCTGGGCTCTGGCAGCCTGCAGCTACGTGCCAAGCTGCTGGGTTTATATCAGAGGAGCTGCAAATTGTGGCTGGGCTGAATGATGGAGCTCTGCTGCAATGTCATCCCTTGGTGGGGTGGGAAAACCTACTGCCCCATCCTTCTAGAGATAAGAGAAATGAAAGCCCAGACATACCAGCTCAATTAGCCTTCATTTTTCCATATAGCCATAGCAGTCAATTAACCTGAGATAAAAACCTGAGTACATTCATTTTTCTGTCAGGATCCTCTCTCACACAGCTGTGGTGCTGTGGGAAGTTTCCTTTGTTCATGCCTGGAGGGGCAGCCCCTGCTGGGTGGCTGGAGCAGCCACAGCTCTGTGGGTTTCTGGCTGGGTAGAGCAGGGAGTGCCATGTTCCACTGGCAGTGGCACTTTTGCAGGTAGCATGTAAAGCTACAATTTGCTCCACAGGGGTCGAGCATGTGTTTTACAATCCCATTAATAACAACCATTTATTTGTTATTGCAGCATATCAACAGGGCTGCAAGCTATCAGGTGTGTCCAGAACATGAAATTATAGATCAGAGGTGTGCAGAAAATTGGAAGAAGAGAAAGGAATTATTTGTAAGATGTCCTGATCTTACAAATACATGAATTTTCCTGGGGACAGTTTGTTATCTACTATGCAAGCAGCAATGTACCCTTGGGACATTGGGGACCTCTCACCTTTCATGCTTGCCACCAGAAACCTTTTCTGTGTGTTGTGAGGCTGGATGTACAAAGCCACAGCACACACAGCCCTTCTAACAGCAGAGCAATGGATGTTTGCTGGGAGGAGTTCAGCACTGCCTGGGGCTCAGCAGGATGAACCCTGATGAACATGTGGAGACTGGGACCAGCAGCCGTGGGACAGTTAAAGTCAATGCTCCTAAAAATTGCCTTTCAAAAAAACACTTCCAAATCAGTCTGAAGTGATTTAGAAAATGTTTAATGTTTCATGTTAAACCAACAGCTGAAATACAAAAGCTGAAATACAAATATCACCCCTAAAAAACTCCCACAAGAATCGTGACACTGAAGAAGCAAAAACCCCACGACAGGCAAAGGCAAAACAAAAGAAAAATGCAAACAAAGACTCCCAATCCCACCAAGTTCAGTTCTCAGAACTCGTTTAACTTGTGTGACCTCTCCTTTTGACTCCTGTAAGACAATCAGCGTGCTGCAAATTAAGCACAGGCACAGATGTTGTTCCTGAAAATGTCTATTTGTGGAACAAATTATTTATAATAGGAAATGGCATCTGTGTCAATTGAAGAAAGCACCAGGGAGGATAATGGGTGCTTTATAGTCTGGAGTGCTGTGGGGCTCAAGGTGAGCTCCCCAGGGGTGGGGTGGTGGCTCTGCAGCCCTGGGGAGGCACAGAGAGCCACAGCCTCCCTGCTCCTTGCTCCAGGATGCTCAGTCTGTCAATATATTGCCAAGTCTATCACTCTGCTAATTTTAGTGGGAGCCTTTTTTGCATCACCAAGCCCCAGGCCTGCCTTTTGCAGTTTATGGAATATTTTAAATGTAGAAGTAGAAATCCTGTGTGATAACCCTGAAATTCTTTTAGGAATTACTGGCACTCAATTTTAAGACTGTGAAACAGCAAAGAGGAGGGAATAAAACTCTGGATGTACAGGGAGAGAAGTTTCATCTTTTAAATTCTAAAAAAATTTAAGGTCTTTGATTCCAATAAGTTTAGTTGGGGCCCTCTGCATGCCTTCCTGACCTCATCTCTGGAGTAACTCCTGAAGTTCCAGAAGTCCCTGAGCCTTAATATTAAATTTTGCAACATTTCTGACTGCAAGCAGCCAGGAGTTGCCATGCAGCTTGTGAGCCACAGGAGGGGAAAGCTTTTGGTGCCATAAAATCATTATTTTTTTCCTCGCTCCCAGAAAATAGGGCTGCAAATGCAGTGTTCACACATGGGCACTGCCAGCAAGGGCTGTGAAATTAACCCTCTGTGCTTGGGAGTATTTGTTGTGCTGATGAATTCTAATAATTAATAGCAAAAACTTTAAGAAAAGCAGGAATTTTGGTTTGAAAGCCATGTTTATGTGTGCACTGTTTAAATCAATAGCTTTTTCTTACTAATGGTAGCACAGTGAAGTAATTGCAAAACTCACTATTGTGACAAAATGATATTTTTCATATCAAAACAAATGGAAATCTCAAAGATGACTGGATTAAATTGAAGAAGCCAATATTACAGCATTTTTATTTGCTTTTATGTGTGGAAATTCAGTGTCATCTAATTTTTGCTACTTTTTGTGCAATTTCATGTTTGTTGAAACCACCGCTTTCCAATCTTCTTCTCCTTCCCCAGGGACAGCCCAGAGTTAAAACCCTAAAACACACATAATTTTTCAGTAAAAGCAATTACTGGTTTTGCTTTGTTTATGGTGGATATCAGCAGTACTTGGTAGCCTACCTAAATTATCACCGATTCGATTTTTATGTAGTGTGAAATTATTGGCGAATCAAACTCCCCACCGTGGCAGATGACTCAAGATTGTAATAAATACTCTGGATGAAGAATTCTACTACTAAAGGATGTTCTTCATCCCTTCCTCTTACCTACTAAACACCTCCTCAGGATCAGTGGGTGTTGGAGAAGAAGTCAGAAAATGTGCAGGGAGCTCTGATCCCTGAGCCCTGCAGTGAGGGGGACGTTCAGATGGTGCTGGTTGATGTTTCCTCACAATGGGGCAATAAAAAGCAGGTTTGTGTTGGAATAAGACTTTGAAGTGAGACACCCTGGGATGGTGTGCACTCTTATCTGTGCAATAAATTTGTGATTTTTATATTCAGTGGCACATGGTTACTGAAAGGTCTCTGAATTGCTGAAGAAAAGTAATTTAATTTAAGTCAAACATGAAAATACAAGGCAGACCCAAATATAAAGAAATTAAGTATATTCAGCTGATCTTATTCTAGCAAGGGGTTTATTTTTAACTTTATGATTATGGATTTTTATAGTGTCACATCAACATAAAGGGCTTTTCTTCACAGCAAGAGCAGAACAGAGGAAGTCCAAATAAATGAGATCCAGTGTCCTTCAAGGAGGCAGTGGTAAACATGTTCTCAAAGATGGAAAAGTTCAAATATAAACTAACTATTCTTGCTGTGGAGAGAGAAAAGACATGGATTATGTTTGAGAAGACAGCTGTTGAAGACCAAAATCAGTATTGTTATCCCCAAAGTCTGCCACAGTGATGTTTGAGAAAGCCATTGAAGCCTCACATGGCACAGACAGACAAAAATAAATCTGATAGAGCGAATTCAGTTCAAAAACAGACTGCAGAAGCCCTTCAGACACATCAGAGCCTCACTAGGAAAAGGAAAAAGATGAGGGGAGAAGGAAGAAGAACATTTTGGGGAGAAAGTTCCACAAAACTAACGCCAGTGGCTGTGGTTGTGCAAGTGGCGCTGCCAGGCATCAGGGCACTTACCTGGGATCTGTGTGGGATTCTGCCCTCCTGGGAGCCCCTGTCCCACCTCTGTTAGCACTGCCTGTGCCTTGGTGGCCTCAGGAGCTTCAGATCAAGTTAATACAGAGCCTGAGTCCTGTGGTTCAAGCTACACTTGTCTGGCAGCTGATTGTCACTGTGCTAATAAACACCAAATAGTTTTCTTTTTAATGACAGTACTTTAGCATCATGGTCCAAGTGTCAGCCTGAGTAAACCTTTAAAAGAGCCTATTTTAAGGGGATTAGAAACAGGAGTGCTGTTAGATCAGACCAAGTGGTAGAAATGCCAAGGGCTCAAACAGTAATTGGACTTAGTTCAAGCTTTCAGCAACACAACTGAAGTTAGTTCCAAAGTGCACACTCCAGCTTTGACAGTGTGTGCGTTCTCCAAAAGCTCTCATCCCAGTTTCTGTCACACTGCCTTGTATCCAGAGGCAGAAGAGCAGAGAGGAAGGGTATGGCTTGCTCTGCTTAGGATTGAACCCCCATTTTTCTCTCCCACCTTCAGGCTGATTCACCAGGATTTGTGGTGTTGGTGTTGTGATCAAGGAGCCATCAGGGACCAGTTGCCCCATACGGAGGTGCAGAGCAGCTCCACACCTGTGCATTCCATTCACAGACAGATGCAGGTGACTTCTGTTCCCAGTCACTCGCATTCAGCTGCTTTTCCTGAAAAGTGTCAGGAGAAGTGTTGCAGGTCCTGCCCAGAAGGGTGCCTGTGAGACTGGAGAAAGTAGTGCTGTGTAATTTAAAAAAAAAAATCGACATGAATATGTTCTGCTTTAATATTGTTACAGATTAGTTCATTCTAAGGCAGTTCTTTAAGGAAACAGCTTTTGCTTTCTCATTTGTTAAGGATGAATTGGTACAGTAGTTTCCATGGGTACACTAGGGTCATTTATTCGATGGATCTCTTATAAATAAGTTGCAGCTATTTGGCATTTTGTTCAGGACTCATTTTAGCTTCTGGACGTGCAGCACCATTCTGCTGATATTTTATGACCATATTTTCTATTATTTTTTAACATATTGTCCAAGTGGTTCCGTGAGCACTAGAACTAATGAAATCTGTTTTTCTAGGGCTTTGTATTTCACGCACAATTGACTTCCATGTCAGAGAAGGTGCAGGATCCCACTGAAGCTGTTCCTGAACTCAGTGTGTTTGTAGTGGCTGTCCCTGCATATTCTTCCAGGAGTCAGTGAGACAAAGGCTCTCTGAGCCTTTCCCATGCAGAAGTTCTTGGCTCAGAGGGTGCTGAGGCCCTGGCACAGTTGCCCAGAGAAGCTGTGGATGCCTGGAAGTGTTGAAGGCCAGGCTGGATGGGGTCCTGAGCGACCCGGTCTCTGGTGGATGGCATCCCTATCCATGGCAGGTGGGTTGTAGCTAGATGATCTTTCAGGTCCCTTTAACCCAAGCCATTCTGTGATTTTATGACTCAGGACAGCGCACTGATGATGTCTGTCTCCTCCCTGGCCTGCACTCCCTTGAACTAGTAAAAGTGTGTTAATGCCCATCTCATTCAGACTCTTTGGTAGTCCTGCTTTGAATCCACTAGCATTCATGTTCATCATCATCAGCATGTTCATCATCCATCAGCATGTTCAGCTCCATCCTAGAGGATGGACTAGCATAGACAGGAAACTCTGCTCTTTTTTTCCCCTTTCTTTTAACTTGTTCAGTCCACTTGCACAGACTTCTATGTGCACATCTGGACTGGTTTCAGAGATGTTACAGACACATCACACACTGTTGACTACGTGAGACTGAACACAAAAAGCCTCACCAAGGAGCATCAGCACCTCTGTCACCAGCTCAGCAGCTGCAAAGACCTGCAAGGACCTTTTCCCTGTTTCCAGCCCCACAAAGCAGCAGTGCTTTGTATCACTGCAGGACACTGACGGAGGGAACTGGAGCAGGAGCAAGCTCCCAAGTGCCAGGGGTTTGCTTCCCCAAGCATTTGTTATGAAGGGCAGGGAGGTGGTCCCATGAGAGTAGCATGTTAATTTAATTAATTGAGGGGAGACACAAGCTTGAGGCCTCCATTTGTGTGATGTAAGCAAGTGCATATGGGTGAGTGAAAGGAAACATCTCTGGATGAGTGTCAGAACTTCCATGTGGTGCAGAAGGAAGGCCTGGGCACATGGATCATGCAGAGCAACTCCTCTGTTGGTTATGTAGGAGAATGATAACAGACAAGGATCAAGGCAACAGTGTCAGAAGCTGTGAAGGCTGAAGGTTTGGTTATCTGCAGTGTGAAATGGGGGTGGGGGAGTGTCTGCTCATAGATCATTGCCTCACTGCTATTGGCACACAGATGCCACCCCTTCCTTGTAGTTCTTGTCCTTTGCTGTGTGTAGAATGCAATGCTGTGAGCCCTGCAGAGTGCCAGAGGGACATGGAGGCACACAGGGAGCTTGGAAGGAACTGAGATTACCCTTCAACTTGCTAATCAACAGTTGAGCTTCTCTTCCTTTCTTCAAAGAGATTAGAGCAGCGTAAACCCAAAGTTGCCAAGCATGGAGCTGAAATGAGAATTAAAAGAGAAGGAAATCAGCTCTGTAAATTGTTGGTTCTGTGCAGCAGTTCCAGGGTGTAAATGGGGATTTGGGAAAAGGCACTGTGGCAGCATGTCACAGTCAAGGTCTGGTCCTCCTCCAGTCAGCTGCTTCCACATCCATGGTTTTTAGGGCTGGGAGTGTTCTTCTGTTCCCCTAAACAATGGGAAATGTCATTCAGTTTGCTTTCTGCTATTTAAACTGCACAGAATTGTACTTGCATCCTTTTGAAAAGCTCACACAACCCAAAATTGGTTCCTCCAGACACAGACTGGCTCACTCAGAGGACATTCTCTGGGGAATATCCATCACCTCACCACTTGTATTTTCTCCTGAGCACACCAGGAATTGATATGGCTGTTTTACAGTCAGCAAGTTGAAAGCAGAGTTCAGCTGAAACAGCTGGGTGGGCCATTGATCTGAACCCACATGGAGCATCCTAAGGGAATTAAAGGCAAATTGTCAAATTACCCAGCACCACAGCAGGCATGGAAAAGTCAATTTATAGGATGGGCTCTCCTTACCAGACAGCCTTAATGAGGGCACTGCTCAGGCTGCCTTGTTATCTATTGCCTCTGCCCAGGGCTGACACTAAGCTGCATTTATTGCAATTGTTGTTTCAGTGGTAGTATAAGATAACTCTGTAGGTTTCCATGGATTCACTGACAGGCAGAGGAGATGTTGATGTTCAGGTCTCACTCACTGGTGTGTTTGTACAGAAAAAGCTGGATCTGTGTCACCTGGACAAGCTGTTACTGAGCTGGGCCATGCCATGATCTGCTTCACCCAGTGTGAGCTCCTGTCCAGAGAGCACTTCTGTACATCAGCAAACAGTGGGGCAGCACTCAGCTTTTCATTAACAGGAGGTCCATAATTACATTAATCACTGAGTTTCTGGGTTGTGGAAGATCTCTGGAGATACACTGAGGCACAGCAAGGTGGGTATCTGCATCAGGAAGGAGGGCAGTGCTGGAAAGTGGAGCTTGGCCAAGCTGTTTGTAGGAGGCTGCAGGTGCCCCATCCCTGGTGGGCCAAGCAGGACCAGTGGTGGCCCTGGGCTGGGTTTGCTGGGTTTGTGCTCTGAGGCTTCTTTTCCCACAGAACACAATTCACTCTGGTTTTTACCTTGATCTTGAGAGTATCCTGGGCCAATTACTGTAATGGCAATTAGTGAGGTGCACCCTGGCTTACAGAGAAAGCTCCAAAGGTATCCTGTGTGCCTCTACCCCAAGAATGTTCTGTGGCTCCTCTGCTACCCTGGATGGCTTGTTGGCTTGGTTTCATGTCTACCCAATGAACTTGGGTTTTTTCTTCTGCATTTATTTTAGTCCTCAGCATCCAGGACATTTTATAACAGGAGGCAGGTTTTCCATAATTTGGCTGTTTAAAATAGTATTTTCTTTTGTCTGTTTAAATCTTCTGCCAGATTTGAGATTATTTTGATTGGCTTCAAACATTTGTGGTTAGAGGAAAAGGTGGATGACAGCTGCTTGTCAACATCTCTGTGCATCCCTAGAAATTCATTAATTTATCAAGGTCTTTAATGAGGATTTTAATCTATATTCATGGGGGGATATTTTAAGGAGCTCAGAGTTTATTACTCATGTCCAATTCACTGGTGCAGTGTACTTTGGATAAAAACCTGACAGGGAAAAAAAGGAAAGTTTTATGTTGGTTAAGTGAATCAAGCACATGCTTTTAACAAGTATCCATTTCTCCCATCATCCAAATTTGGACCAGAGCCAGAGATGCTTCAAAAGCAGCAGAAACCCCAACTCAGGCAGGAGGAGCGTGCCAGCATCTCAGGGTAACCAAAGCCTTTTTTTAGTGTTGTAAATGAATTTTTAAAAAGAGGAGCACGTGTAGTTTCCTCTCTGTTTTTTCCCAAGTGTAGCTGCAGCCAGAGTTCAGTTAACCATACCAGTTCCCAATTAATATTTTCTTTAAGGTGCATTTTTGGTCTCTGTTCCATAAGCTGGGTGTCAGCCAGGGTGGGTGCAGATGTCCTCAGTCACTGATGTGTCCAGGGATAGTCCTGAGAGGCACAAGGCACCCAACATGTTGGCTTTTAAGGTTTTATCATGCTTGCAGATTTGAAAGTGATTTATATTTGATTGATACAAATTTCAAGTATGTGTGTAATGTGTACATCTCAGAATGGAATTGGTGAGAAATTTCTCAACTTTTTGCAGACTCTTTCCCAAGCCTTCAAAATTGTATTTCCTCCAGATGTGGTTCAGATGAATTTTAAATGTCCATTGGCAGTGTGGAGGTGACTGCCAATATCCCAAAGCAAATAGATTTTGTGGCAGATTTTCCATGCTGGTCACAGTCATGATGGGAGTTATACATAAGTAATAAATCAGACCAGTAATATGTAATGTGTATAGTCCATAAACTGAAAAAAATATGTTGTATCTGTTAGAAAATATATTCAGACATAATTATAAAAGCTCTAAGTAGTGAACAAGGTATTTTTTCTACCTCAATGAAATTAAGCATCCAGGAGCAAGTAATTCAGTAGATGTACATTACAGCTTAGGTGGCTGTAGGTTGTGATATCTCAGTGTTTAATTCATTCTGCTTCTGAAGTGATCCTCTTCATGAGGCTTGCAGCACCAGCTCAAGGGACAGGACACGAGCTGGGGCGGGTCTGGTGCCACGTCTGCATCCATCCATTTACAAAGAACTGTGCCCACTTAGGGCTTTTCTGCTTTTCTTAGGTGATCCAACACTCCCTGAGTGCTCAATCACCTCTCCTTGGCTGCAGCCAGCCCTGCCTGGGGGTTCAGCAAAGCTCCCAAGCTCAGAGCATCCAGTGGCTTTATCCCAGTCTGGTTACAGCCACTATAGGCTTAGCAACCTTTAAAAAAAACAACAAACACCTTGAAGGAGAAGGTTGGATAAGCTAAGCTTAAATCCCCCTTTAGGATTGCTTTTTAAGGGACTTTGTATTTTAAAACATCAGTAGTTAAATGGTGCTAGGGTCTTTTGAAAATCTGTCTTTATCTAGATTTTTATTTTTGGACAAGGTGAAGTTAGAGGTGTTTAACAGAGCAGGTGCCATCAGATGGGGCAGAAACTAAAATTTGCTACTGAATTTATTATTGTAATATCTGCCAGTGAACATGAATTTCTTTTCCTCAGCAATTGCTAAAATTGTCTTCTTTTGAAGCAGTCACCAGGGAAAAGAAATACCATGTGGTCATCCCTAGGAAAATCCCCATGCATTGAGGGGGTGCTTTGTTACCCACATCTTTCTGACTGTTCCAAATTTCTAAAAGTGTGCTGTAATTAATTATTAATAATAAATATAAATATTATTCAGAATAAATATAATAATATACTACTACATTATATTAATATTTAATATGTTTTATTTCTATAAATTACTACTAATTAATATAAATTATATTTATTAATATTATTTTAGAGGAGCTGTATATGAGATCCACATTTCATCTATATTAAAATAGCCATTGAGACTAATTTTAGATTCCAGGAACAGATGTGCATGTCACTGTCTGTGAGTACATTCTGGCCCCTCCCAGCTGTCAGAGGCACACCTGTGCTGCATTCCTTAGGTTGCATCTCAACATCAGCTGTCTGCAGCCATCTCTACCTATTTCTCCTTTTCGTACTGGTTCCATGGCAGCAAAATATTTTTACAAAGAGGCAAGGTATTTTTTGAAGGCACTGAAGGAGAGAACACTAGAGATTAAGGGCTTTATACAGACTTAGATAAATTCCTGCAATAATAACAGGGGAACTTAGCCTGTCTGGAATCTTATCCCCACAGCCAGTAATTCCTATCCTCCTTTTTCCTTTGGGAAAGCCCACATGTCACATACTCAAGATTTTTAGAGATTCAAGGACCATGTGTCTTAGATACTCCAGACTGCAAAAATGCAGTGGCAAACATAGATCCAAATGATCTAATTAACCCAACAATAAATAGTTTGTCTAGAGGCCATTCAGAGCAGAGGGCAGTGCTAATGAAGAAGATAAAAAGCCAGTTCTGCCTCACTGCCACAGCTTTTGCAAAACTCAAGCAAGAAGTTTTGATCTGTAAAACCATGTGATGGGGATGCTCAAGCCCCTCTGTGAATACAGAAACAATCCATGGGGTTGTTTCCTCTGCTTTTTTTTGCAGAGACTAATACACTTAATTCTAAAGAAGTAATAGTTCACCAATATTTTCCTCAATTAAAATAATACTACAAAGAGCCTGACTGACAAATTGGTTCCTGGTATATTTTATAAGGAAGGAAGAAGTTGAAATATGTATATTGAAATGTACAAAGCCTTCATTATTTTCAGCCTCAGGCAGTGCGGATGGGAGCAAGGGCAGCACCCTGAGGCGTTGTGCAGGTGAAGGTGCAGCTCTCTGGAGCTTGCTGAAAGGGGCATGTCTTGGTTTGAACAGCCAGGTGTCTCCCCTGAAATGGAAAATGGAAACCCCCTCCCTCTGAATTATTATAATTTTGAAATTAAGAGGCAAAGATATGGGAGCAGGAATAACAGTTCTTTATTAGGGAAGAAAATAAAAATAAAATAAAAATGCAGTAATACAAAACAACACTGCCAGAGTCAGAGCATGCCCTGCCCCTGTGTGTCAGGGGGTGGCACAGCCCCATCCCATGGGGGCTCAGCCCTCCTGCAGTGCCAGCTGTGGCTCTGCTGCAGCAGGGATCCTGCACAAGGGGGGAGTTTTCCTCTGCAGCTCCAGGGCTGCTGCAGATGGGCCTGGGCTCCCTCTGGCAATGCAGGGCAGCAGAAAGCTGCTCCTCTGGCAATGCAGGGGGCAAAGGCTGCTGTGCTGTGCCAGGCTCAGATTGGATCCAGGGAGGAATGCCTGGCTCCTGCCCTGGGAGCAGCATCTCCCCATGGGATGCTGGAATTGGATCAGCCCTGCAGGGACACTCAGTGGCCATGGACAGCAGAGATCTCCTGGAGGGAGGATTGGCTGTGGCAGAGATAAAGAGAAAACTGCCCCAGGAACAGCAGAGAACTGCCCCAGCTCTGGCAGATGGGAATAGAACACACACCCCCATTTCCAGCCTGAGACAGGGCAGCAAGTCAAACAGCCTCAGTGAGGCTGGCTGGGATGGTGTTCCTGGGAAAGTGACAACCTCCATGGGCACATCCCGAGCAGATCCACTGCTTGTCTCATTCCTGCCATGTCTCTGCAGCTCCTCACCAGCTCCAGTGCTCAGCTGGAATAAAGGAGTGAAAAATACTTGCTCTAGAGGTGTGGGCTGTAATCCAGGGTGTGTATCTCACCTTTTAAAACTGCCAGCAACCCTCAGTATTGTTAAACATCTGAGTTTATTTTACCCTTGGAGAAATGGAGCTCTTCAGGTCTTACTGAGTAAACCTGGAAAGGAACAGGCAGTATTAGCAATTAATTTTACAGCCTTTATGTTCCTGTCAGTGATAGCTGTGGTGCTTATTGCTTTGCCTTTAAATGCAGGCTTTCTTGGAGGAAAAAAAATGAGAGCTAAATTTATCTCACAAAATTTCATTTATCCAAAAGTTCAGCTTGCTCTGGCTCAGTTATCCCAACTCCTACTACAGTCCAGAGGGAGAGGAGTGGCTGTAAAGAAGAGCTCAGCTCATGTTAAAGAGGGAGGTGCCTGCCCTTCCACAAGTGAGGACTGAGCTGCCAGGTCAGACTCGACTCCCAGGTTCTCCCAGACTCAGCCCATGTGTGGGTGAATCCCACCCACACATCTCCCCAGTCCTTATCTAACAGAGAAGTTGCTCTGAAATCTGTTTGATAAGAGCCTGCTGGGGCAATATTTGCAGTTCATCATTTGCTGCAAGTCTCTGGTTGTAGCACAGGTATATTTAGAAGGTGCCATGATTAAAATCCCTTGCCAGCTCAGATCTCATCTCTTGTATTTCTTATCCCACCCTGGATGCAAACAGAGCAAATCCCTTCAGTCTGTGAGGAGATTTCCTCACAGCAGCACAGCTCTTCATTCTCTGCCAGGCAGGCTGAAGAGGTGCAGGGAGCAGGCTTGGAATTAGATGATTGAAAACCCCCTGTGAACAGTCTAGCCTAGGTGCAGCTTGTTTTTGGTTCTCACACACTCTCACACCCTGTGCTTGTGCCCAGTGCAGCCCTGCTGACCTGCTCACAGCCACACAAACTGGGCACACCTCAATGCCACCTCCTGCTCCATCACCCACCCCCTGGAGCACCAGTGCCCTCACCCCACACTCTTCCCAAATTCCCAACATGGAAATTCCAAGCCTAAGCTACCAAAAACTTACCAAGCAGCTGGCAGAATGTGTTGTGGCATTTGATATCCCAAGGGCTGTGTGGTGCCTGAATTCCTCTCCAGGCAGGTGCAGGCTGCTTGCTCCAGCTCCCTCCTCACTCTTACACTGCCAGGCAGGAGGGAATGCTGGAGCAGGCTCAGGTGCTCCAAGAGGGGGGAAATGATGCCTCAGCTTTTAGTTTTTATATTTTTCACATTCTGTGCTGCTTTGGTGTGTACTTCTGAGTATATATGAGTATATATATATATATTCTGAGTGTATATGAGGGGATGGTGAGCTCTCTGCACAGAGTAGGGAGACAAAGCAATGCCTTCTCTAGTTGGGGACCAAGGACAAATGATCCAAATCTCAGGCCCAAGAGCACAAACACCGTGGGCTGGAGAGAGAAAAACAAGCAGGATGGGACTGCATGGGCTGAAGGTGTAATGGGACAATGAACTCCAATATGCAAATGGAGCAGAACTTATAAAAGTGAGAGACCCCAGGACCAGTTGTGCATTTTGGGACCATTTTGGTTCATCTTGGGTGCAGCCCTGGCTGGGCTCTTGTGCTGCCCAAGATGGATCCATTGAGGCCTTTTAATAAATCCCTGCTTTATTCTTTAGCTCTGTCTGGTCTCTCTTCTAGGTCAGCCTTCACAAGGCATCACTGACTCCTGTTAGTGCTGCAGTCCATCACAGGCTTTGCTTCTGTGTCCTGCCCCTCCTACAGATCGTTTTGTATGCTTTACCCCCTGCCCCAGCTGTCTCTTGTCTCTGAAGATTTGTTGAACTTGACTTCAGGGATGTCTTAAGGTTTGCACAGAGCTGTTTCCAAGGGTCATCAGGAAGGAAATACTGAGTGCATTGGGATCATCAAAACCTGAAGTGGTTTCTTCACCAGCCATGTTTTGCAGAGAGCTGCTGCTGGGGCTGGACAGAGTCTCTGTGGCTGTGCTTGTGACACCCAGGCTTGTTGCTGTGACCTTGGGTGACACCCTTTGGGGCCCTAGTGCTTATCTGGAGGACAAGCAGAATATCCAGCTTCCCACTGGTCCTGGACTAAGGGCCAGCTCTTTCCTCTGGGGAGCTTCCCTGCCAGGGAGCATCCCCCACTCCCATACTTTGATAGCTGCATCCAGTCCTGCTTGACTTAGATAAAGGCAACCTGTCTTGGGAAACTGTAGAAACAAAGGAAAGACAAGATGCAGAAGAAGAAATAGCTGCAAATAATTACATCTCTCTGCCATTCAACACCATGAAACGAAAACATTATCCAGGTCCTGGCAGGAAAAGTGCAGTTTCTTTGGAGTGACTGGAGGTGCTTCCTCCCAGGCAGAAGCTCCTCTCCTCACCAGCAGAGCCCTGCTCCAAACAGCATTCCCATGCAACATTCTCTCTCCTTTGCAGGAAAGGCTTTTTCTTGTCTCAAAAAGCTCTCCTTTTCCCTACCACAAGAAGCAAGCTGTCTGCTCTGTGTCCCAGTCTAAACCAGTTTAAGGAAGGCCATCTTCTGCTCTTACCCAAAGGCAGCTTGAGGAAGGTATTGTAGAGATTCTGTCAAATCCTATATCCAAAGCCTGCTTTCACTGTTACTCGTGGTGTGTCTGTTCTATCAACTCATCTCAGGAGACTTCAAAGACATTTGCATCTGTGCCTTGAGTAGTTAATTAAGCTGAAGAAGATGGAAATTAGTAAAGGAATTATCAGGTGAACTACCTAGGGGGGAGGCAGCAATACACTGTGTTGAAAGATGAGCTCCTGGCCTGGAGGGAGGTCCCAGTTGTGGTTCTCAAGACAGGCCTAGACCCCATCCTAGTTAAACAGCCCCATTAAAACTGGCACATATGATAGGAAATGCAGTCATGAGATTAATTGGTGGCATAGTGCTGGGAAAAGTTGTCACTATTGAAAAGGATAGTGGATAACCATGACAACCAAAATAATAGAAATAGGATGAAATTCAATATTTCAGAGTTAGGCATACAGCTAGGGATTAATTGGTTGGAAATAGCAAGGGGGGAAATTAGGGATGTACCAGTTGGTGGCAGAAAGTCTGTGAAATGCCAATGTGATGTGTTCCTAAAAAAGGCAAGTGCAGTCCTTGCAGTATTCACAGTGTTATTGCCAGTGAAGGAAAGGAGTTGTTCTTTGTGCTTCTGACCACCCACATCTAAGAAGAGTTAATGCCAAGCAGAAGAGGAGAAGAATAAGCTGGTGGAGTGATCCAGAGGACTGGAGAGCCTGTCAGGTGTAAAGAGGGGAAAGTACCTTCATTTGTGTAGGAAGGCAGCGTGGTACTGAGAAAGTGTGAGACTTGGTGAGTAAATGTCTCAAAGAGTGAGCTCCAGGAAAAAAAACCAGCAATTAAAACCACAGCACCATGTTGGCAAAGACCAAGTGGATAAAGAATGAACTTCAACCAGAAATTGAGAAAAGAAATCCTCCTGTCAGAGGAGGTGCCCTGGACCAACCTTCCAGCAGGATTGAGGTCAAAATCCTGAAGTGCTTTTGTGCTGGGCACTGAGCAGCTTTAGGAGAGTATAAAACTGATCTTGCATGGCAGAGCTGGCACTTTTTGTCTCATTGACCCACAACATCTCTTCAGTTCTGTGTTCCCACCCAGTTCTCAGCACACACTCCCAGGACACACTGTGCAGAGGAAATATGAGTCAAGTGGCTCTTTGGAGCAAATCCTAAAATTTTTGAAGTTGTATTACCTGAAGGCATCATGATTCTTGCATCCTAGCACATTCATAATTCTTGTATCCCAGCACATTCATTCACACCACTCATCCTTTGACTCCTAGGGAAAAGCTGATTTTATCTCTGTTTTTTGGGGCTGTTTTTTTTGCAATGTGAGTCTTGGTTTATCCTGATGCCTCTTTGGTCACAGCCACCGAGCAGGGGCGTTGGGAGGGTTGTACATGGGAGTGATCCAGAAGATGGCAGAGAGGGATTGTGTTCTCCAAGGGGGCTCAGGACTGAGGGAACAGCCCCAGAGCAGCAGTTTTACAGGAGTGTGAAGCTGTGAGGAGAGAGAAAAATGGCAGCAGCATTGCTACATCCAGGGCTGTCTGCACGTGGACCTAAGTCACTCAGTCTCACTGGGGTTATTTCCTGTGGAAGGACACAGCCAAGGTGTGAACCAGAGTCAGTCACTCCTCTTGGATTGATATCAGCTCTTCAGCACAGCCATGGGCAGTGCTTAAATTAGTAATAACAATTTTATAAATAAAGTATCATTGTACTTGCTGACGTGAATAAAATAGGCATTAATGCATTAGATTTGGATTTTAATGGCTTAAACCTGTTGCTGAATTATTCCCTCCTAATAGTAGGTTAACTGAAAAGCAGCATTAGAACCAACTGGAGAAGCAAATTGGTGTTGGGAAGTGCAGCAGGGTATTAAATGGGAGCTCAGCCCAGGGAAAGATTCTTCCTCAGACCAACAGGGCTGGCACCGAGCAGGAGCTCTGCTGTACCAGGCACCTCCATCTCTTTCTTTCCCTTCTTTAGCTGGGGTTCAGGACAGCACAGAAGCAGCTGCATTTCCTCTCCTGTTCTCAGTCCAGTCCTGACACACCACTGTTTGTTCATAGAGTGTTTGCCCAGCCTTCCTCCCGAGCTCTGTGGCTCTGGCCCTGTATGAATTCCACCAAAGGCTTGTGTGCTCACTCAAAACTGAGAAATTGATCCTCCAGACTGAGGATCTGATACTTCCTTCTCCTCATGGTGTTGCCCCACTTCCATCTGTCCTGGCAGTTCATGGCAAGGCCCTCAGGCCACAAACACAGCTCACCAGGCAAAGCTGTCTGAGCAGCAGGAGGGTTTTCATTTCACCCATTGCTGCAAAACTTGCACAGCATTTTCACAAGAACACCATTGGTGTTCCTCCAGTCTCAGCTCTTCCCTGTTGTGTGTATGACATTTTGTGCTGCAGCTTGCTGCTTAAAATTTAATAATATTGAGATTGAAAGTAATTCTGTCACCTTTCTCCATTTCTCATATTTCCTCTAGCATGCCTCTCAAATTTGATGGGGCTTGAAGGAAGCTCTGCTGCCTGCCTAAAGAGCATTTGAGTGATCTCTTCAGTGGTCTCTTTCCCTCCTGCATCCATTCCCATGCCATCATTGGATTAGTTGGAGAAACCCCAGTGTGTGTTCCAGATGTTGAGTGTTCAAATGGTAGCAGAGAGCTTGGATAAAGTATTCGGTGCTGGGGGGGCTGAGGAAGGAGAGACTCAAAACTTTCTCTCTTCAGAAAGGAACTGCCGCTCCCTGTGCTGTTCACAGCTTCCCAATTTGAATCCAGAGTCGTGAAAATGTGGAAACTGTGAAAATATGAGCTGCGAACACTGGGAAGCTGCGAAGCAGGGAAATGGGTGGGGATTTGCAATCTCTCTTGAATGCAAAGGTTATAGATTCTGGTTGAAAACTTCATTCTCTGAGAAGTAAGTTTTTGTCACTACAACAGCAAGAGAAAGCCAAGGTGGCAGAATTGTTTTGGTTGTAGAAACCTTTCATTTCTTTATTCATAACTTTCTGGCATTTTTGCATTTGAGGCAGAGTTCTTCAGACCTGGCCTCTGCCAAAAGACAAATTTCCTTTGAGCAAAGCCCATTGTCTTGTTTCTGAGCCTGGAAGTGAGAAGCAATAATAACAAAATAAAACAGACTTCCATTTAATTTTATTTTTCTTTTGAATACTTTGCAGCAAAAGGGTGTGAAAGGTGATGTTTCATGTAGGAGCAGCCTTGGTGAGGAGCTGTGCCTTGCATTGGCCCAGGGAGAATGGAGTTTGATTTGTCTGAAGTGCTGGTGTTGAAAGCCACCTGCTGGGCTTGGCACTGTTGTGTCCCTCAGCTGGCAGTGGTGAGGAAGGACTCACCTGTCAGTGGCTCCTGAAGGAAGCTTCTTGAAAGAGGGGAAGGCCAGTCATGGATTTAGCAGGTGACTTGCAGGGAGGTGTCTCTGGCTGTACTTTCAAATTCCTGGGCTCCAGGAAGCCAAGAACAGCCATGAGTTTTTCAGCACAGGTCCACAGAATCTGTAGCTGCTTTCTTGTGACTCAGAGTGGAAGCAAATTCATCCTTGCAGAGGGAAGGACCCTCTGCAGAGCCACCTCAGCTGTGCTGCTGCCCCCAGGGATGGGAGGGTGGCACTGTAGGACACGAAACACACGACACGCACACACCGCTGCTCTCAAGGTGAAAAAAGGGAAATTTGTTTTCTGACTCCAACATTTATAGATTTCCCAAAGTGACAGTGGATTGGAGGGTGACAGTGCCACCTCTCCAATGACACTGGACAAACCAACAGTCCATCAGATTTCTCCTCCTCCATAAAAGAATGCAAAACAATGAGTTATTTACAGAAAGTGTGTGAGAAAGCTTGTTACAAGAATGTCAACATCAGAAGGCTTAGAAAATCTTAAAAAATCAGGGCAACATCAGGGCAGTAGTGTCTCCTGGAGCCAGAAGGGCTTTATAGCTGCAGGGAAAGGCTTCTTGTGAGCCCTTTCCCTGACCCCTGCCATTCACAAGGCAGCAAAGCCCTGTGCTGCAGTGCCTGAGTGCAGCTGAGCCCTTTCCTTCCATCCCTGCCCTTCACAAGATGGCAAAGGCCTGTGCTGCAGTTCATGGCTGGAGCTGATGCTGGCACAGAGAACGTGGTGGCCCCAGAGCTCAGGGGCTCAGGGCTGTGTGCAGCTGACCTGGGTGAAGCTGCTCCATGGGCTCATGCCCTGTTTGAGCTGAACACTCCAGTGGTGCTCTGGGAGCCAGGGCAGACCCAGCAGTGGTCACCAAGTGGGAGCGGATACATCCAAAGGGATATCCAAAAGATCCAAAGGGACCTGCTGGCCCTATTACTGGGATCTCCTGGTAGCAGCAGTGGAGACTTGGGGTACCCCATCACCTGCAGGTCCCCCACCCTCCATAGCTACAGATAATGGGCTGCTCCCCCTCAAATAAATAATTCCTTCTACCTGAAATCAAAGTAGAATGGCAGGAGCCTGAACTGTGCCTCAGCAGGTTGTCTTATCCCAAGGCCCTGCACATCCTTATCTGTGACACGTGCCTAAACTCATTACAAGGTTGGACATTAGCAGGCAGGGAGTTAAGGAGAAGATGCAGTGTTCCTAGGAGATCTCAGCTGACACTCTACTGAGGAACAGGGACATGGGCATCCCTCTTGACAAACCTCACTTTGTGCTACCTTCTGATGCTGCAAAATGGGCATTTAAATTCCCTGCCAGGTCAGCCATTCATCACAAACACGTGTAGACTTAATTGCTAATTAATTTTGCCTGGCTACTTTCGGTTTTTTTCCCTCAGTGTGTGAAATCTAGAAGAACTTTGTTAGAACCAGCCACAGATGAATTGGCTGTAATCAGTGTTCCCTCACTTGGGTGAGAAAGTAACAGTTCATCAGCCTTAATTAGCTCTGACTTTTTTGAGAGCAGTCTCCAATTTTTTGACAGGGAGATATATATCTTGTTTCTCTTGTAGCAAAACAAAGAAAGTAATTTTGCCTTGAATTGACAAATTGGGCTGTGTTTGTTGGTGTTTTCTTCCTCCTGATGGTGAGTGCAAAGCTGCACATCTTACCTCGATTGCTGAGCAAATTGTTCAGTTCGTGTCTCTTGTCACACAGGAAAGAACACGGATTGTACAAGGAGGGGAGTTTGAGCTCGGTTTAATTAACTTGTGAATGGGGAGTGATACATTAAGGTAGAGGAGAGCTTTTAGATTCCTCATCAGCATCAGAGAAACTTTGTGCTTTGTTTCTGTTGCAGGTGAGTGCAGCATCTCTTTTTATTAATCTGATGGATCAGCTTTTGTCTTTTTTCCCTTTTGAGAACTCCCCATTTTAACATCTTAGGTGACTTTGATGCCCTGGCACGTGGTGTCTGCAGGGAGAAATCCATTTTAGTGGGGAAGGTGCATGATCAGTCATTTGAGAGATGGAGGGATCCCAGTAAAAATGGTTGGAGATACAAACTTCCCACCCACTCATATTAAATAAGAAAAAATTTCTTCCCATAGTACATTTGAAAACCAGTTTTTATTCAACATTCCAGATAACAGATTTGTACTTTCTACTTCTGCATAAGTAATTAAACCAGATGCTAACACCTAGTTTGCTCACAGTCTTTTAAAAACAAAAATTGCTTACATCAAATTTAAATCTATTAAGCAGCATATGATAGGGGCTGGAGAAGGCCAGGCTATTAATGCTCAGTGTTGCTTTGTTAAATTTGCACAGGAATTTTCAGTGTTAGCAACCTGTGGAGCCTCTTTTCACTTGGTCAATTCACCTGTTAAGTTTTAACTTCATTCAGATCTGAGAAAGCATTGAGAGATTATTAATATAGGAAAGCTTGTATGGCTCTTCTCAGTCAGTGAATATAAGCAAAATTTATGGATCTGAGCTTTACTAGTTCTACAATTTCAGAATGTTGCTGTAGTCAGTGCCATCCCTCAAAAATACTTTGTTTAATAAAGCTTTGTACGTGCAGTATGCATTTTTCAGGAGCTTCTCTTTCTTTTCTTACATGTCTAGCACTGTGAAGTCAATTTATGTACCTAAATACATGCTGTTTGATTTTAATTGAATAACAGTTTCTTTCCAACTAGAGCTTATCACACATCACCAAAAAAAAATAGTAGTCATTTAGATTTAAAGAATAGTTTAATCAGGTTTGCTTCAAAAAGACCCTAAAAGTACAAGTGTAATGGAAATTTAAATTATTATTTAAATTATTTTTCCTCTGACTGACTTCAATGATGATTAAAGTTGCTTATGTAAATCTATTAATTGGATCAGGCCAATCCTGCTATGAGTTCCCTAGTGTGCAGTCTCAGCCTGAAGGTAGCTGGTGGTTGAGATGATGGAAATACCTAAAGATGCTGGTAAGGGAGGAGTCAAATCTGTCATTTTTACCCTGCTGTGCACAGCAAGAGTCACATTTCTGTCACATCTGAGACCACTGAACCAGAGGTGTAAAGCACTCTGTTATTTATGCTGGAGCAAAAGCAGGATGCACACCCAAGTAAGCAGATGGGATGAGAAGCCCAGATAATGTTAGCCTTGGTTAAAAAGCACTGCCTTGGAGTCCCCAGGAAGATGTGCCTGTTCCTGACATGCACCTGGGCTCTGGCTGTGCCCAGAGCCAGCCTGGCTGCCTCTACCAGGGATGTCCCTGGGCAGGGTTGGCATCATGCTGGCAGCCCTGCTTCATCTCACCAGGGCTTTGGAAATAACACGTGGCAGTTTAGGGTTTGTGTAAGCAATGCCAGCTCTGAAGAAAACTTGTGAATGACACTGAGACACCTTGCAGATTCAGAAAAGAGACCCAGCTTTGCTTCCAGGTGAGACTGCCAGAGAGGCCCAGACCAGGGTTCTCCAGCATGAATGTGGAGGTATAGAATGTAAGAAAATAAAGATACTACAGAAAGTAATCTCACACCTGAGGAGTTGCAGCTGTACTAATCCCCAAAGATTCGGAACAGGCCTGCCCTTAATAGGCCACAGCTGTGTCCAGTAAGAAGATGAGTGCTACAAAAGGGTTAGCTGGGTGAGATGAGGGAGGTGGAGTTTGTTGGCTGTGTTTTGAAGAACGAGTCAGTGCTGTCAGGAGTTGCTCATGAGAAATCACCAAGAAGGTATGGAACTTTTGCAATAAGATGGCAACACATGAAGGGGCAGGGAGGGATTCCTCCTTCTGTCTTCATGGCTAAGGCTCAGACCTGAGATTGTGGGTAATGCTGGTTGGAGGAAAAGCTCTGTCAGGGCCCTTCTCTGTTCTCGGGGTACCCAGTTGTGCTGCCCAATAACACAGCCTGTCAGATTCCACCTTGTCTGGCTGATACATCACCTCTCCTTTTCTCATCTTTCAGGTTATTTCCAGGATTTGTTGAACAAGTCAGAGAAGGCCCTTCATGATGCCTTTCCAAGCCTGTACGGAGAATTGTACACTCAGAACGCGAAGGTGTTCAAGGACTTGTACGGCGAGCTGCGCCGCTACTACCGCAGCTCCAACATCAACCTGGAGGAGGCCCTCAACGAGTTCTGGACACGGCTGCTGGAGAGGCTCTTCAAGCTGCTGAACCCCCAGTACCACATCACAGACGAGTACCTGGACTGCATGGTCAAACACGCCGAGCAGCACAAGCCCTTCGGGGAGGTGCCCCGGGAGCTGAAGCTGAAGGCGACGCGAGCCTTCATCGCGGCGCGCTCCTACGCCCAGGGCTTCCTGGTGGGCAGCGACGTGGTCAGAAAGGTGTCTCAGGTAAGCTGGGGCTCCCCTCTCCTCCATCCTCACCTTGGCTGCAGCCACTCAGCCACTGCTGTTGGGAGGGAGAGTTGTTTCCCCTTGTTTTCATTGCAAAGCAAGCAGATGCTTTCCAGTTTAAAAGAAATAACTACTTGAGTATTGTAAATCAAAGGTGACTCCGATGAAGGGGAGAGAGAATGATGCATCTGACTCCATCATCAGAAAGCTAAAGAATTACTTTATTATACTGTACTATGTACATTGAATCTAAACTGAATCTGCCATGCACTCGCTCTTGCTCACAACTGCTCACCCTGCACTCATCTCTGATTGTCTCAGGACTGTCCTGTGACTGTCCCACACACACACCTGGCCCTGATAGGCCAAGGGAACAAAACATCCTCACTTTGGGTAAACAATCTCCATATTGCATTCTACTACAGCACAACACAGGCACAGCAAGTGAGATAAGAATTGTTTTCCTTCTCTGCTTGTCTCACAGCTTCTCTCTGTTCAGAGGCCATGTGAATACCACACTCGAGGGTTGCCCGTCAGTGGGAGGGAGCAGCAAACCTGGACTTCTACAGGCACTGCCAACAACACTGAAACACTGAGATGAAACTCACAACAAATCAGCCTCATTTTAACCCATGCAGCAGAGATATCACTCAGCCAGGCTGTGAAGCCGTTCTGCTGCTTGCCCAGATCCCTTGTGCTTCCTGATGTGCCTCTAAATCACACTGCCATGTTTTCCTCCTTGCTGAGGATGTGTGCAGAGCTGGATGGCCACAAGTGTGCTGGGAATACAAGCACAGGGATGTGTTTCAGAGGCTGGCACTGGGATCCTCTGGCTGTTGATTTAGCCTGTCTATTTGTACAGCTTCTGTGTACAGAGAGGGGGAGTTTGTAAAGTGCATTGGGATCTTCAGGGATGAAAGGTGCTATATAAATGTAAATTAATGTGACTGAATCCAGGGTTCCAGAAGGAAGGAAATTGTCTGTGTTCTTTACTGCAGAAACAGTCTTTCAGAGCCAGAAGAAAGTGATTGTCCTGAAACAAGATAGTCAGACTTTCCACACATGTAGCAAGGAGAAAATCCATAATAATAAAAAAAAAGGCTTTCATACCTCATGTGGAGATGGGAATCAGCAGGTGTGAGAATCAGGGTGTGATGAAACTGTGGATGCAGAAATGCAGAACCACAATTCATCTCCTCAGAAGGTACCGTGTGATGACACAGAGCAGAGGACGGTCCCGCTTAATGCAGCAAATCCAGGCTTTGATCTCAGGAAGAAACATTAACGTGGTAACAGTGACAAATGCTTTAATTTATCAATGTGGGACTATAAAACTGTTCAGCTACCCAAAAGCCTTTGTACATCTCATTAACGTCACACTCTCCTGACACTTAAGACAGATAAAAGAGGAGAATGATGTAATTTCAGGGGGACAAAAGCAAAATACTTTTCATAAATCCTCTGAATGGCAGAGATTTCCAGCTCAATGGGCACGATCCTGCCTGTAGCTGAGGCTGGTGGGTAAAACAGGCTGGCAGGGCAACTGCAAGCATGGTATCAGCCAAGGGGAAGGACCTGAGATACCAACATGCAGCAGATCAGCAGATTTTTCCCCCACCCTCATGTAGGCTTCTGACCCACTGGATTTTGATCCTGGTTCTCCCTTTCTGAATTTTCCTTCTCTTGGGCATCACTTACCAAACAGGATGTGGGGAACATGCCAAGTCACAGATCCTCCTTTTCCCTCAGCTTCCCCCAGTCCATTCCTTCAGGATTGGGGGGTTTTCTAGGAGGGTCCCAACCATTCCTCTCTCCCTGGAGCCCTCCTTGGCATTGCAGTTAACCCAGTATGTTCTTGTTGCATGAACTAAGTCAGAAAACCTCAGCACAGGCTTTCTTGAGAGCTGATTTTGTTATGAGGACCAAAACTGGCTCATTTTCCCTGGCTTCTTTACCAGCTTTTAGTTGTGGATTTACACTTGTGTCAAATAGATTGTGAAGTGCTTGACTCAACCCACAACTGGTGCCTTGGTTCTAGTTGTTTTTCATGTTGCTCTGTACTTATGACATCAGAAGAAGGTCAGAAACTGGAGTTCAACTTTGCTGGCAGCAGCAGTCTTCAAAAGTATCTGTTTGAGTTGGAATTTCACGTGGGGCACTGGTGAGTGTTTTGGTCAGGATGCTTGAGGAAGCCTGTTGAAATGAACACCTAGAAATAAATTAGCTAGCTTTGGACTTCAGGAAAAAATAGATTTTATTTATTTGCAAATCCCAGAAAAACTACAGATTTCTACTAAACCCCACTGGTTTCAGCTTCTGGGACACTTCCAGTTCAGTGTATCCCCTGTATCTTGTCCTGTCTCAGGTCCTGTGCAGAGGCAGCATTACTGGGCACTCCAGAGAAGGGCTGATGCTGTTTGCCAGAGCTCCTGGCAGTCTTTAAGTGGGGGAGAGCCTCCCCAAGTGACCTACAGGTGTGGATTTCATGAGATTTCTTTAATCCCTGATCCCTCTCTGCTGTGCCCACAGAGTGTTTCTTCCCCAGCCTTCAGCTGCCCCAATCTCAGAGGAAGCCTCAGCTTCAGGCAGCCCAGGGATAGGAACAGGAGCCACGTGTGGGAGCAGCCCCTCTGAGACCTGCTGGGCATAAATAGTTTGAGGGCAGATGAGGAGAAAATGGCAGAACCATTTTTCATCTTTACTGCCATCCAAGCTTTGAAGGCAAAGTCACCCTGACAGACTGCAGGCTCTGACAGCAAGTCCTGAAACTTCTGATTGGTGCTTGCTGCACTGACCTGGCCTGACACAGACAGTGGTGGCAGTGCTGCCATTGGGGCTGGGACCCCAGCTGGGCTTGGTGTGGCTCTGGCAGGGGAGGATGGATGTACAGGCTGGCACCATGCCCTGACACACAGTGAGGGCATGCCTGGGGAGGTCAGGGCAGCACCTCTGCGTGCATGGGCAGGTTCTGTGTTCCTGTAGCTGTGCTTTCAGCACAAATTGCAGATTTTCATCATTGGCATGAAGTAGCAGCCACCAAAACGGCAGCAGCCACAAAATCCCCAGTGCAGGGCACTTGATGAAGGAGTTCCCCCAGGGATGCTGCATGCCAGGGTGAGAGAGAACACATCTCCCAGTTCTGTTTAGAATCCTGTTGGTTGGCTGTGAGATTGGCAGCTGCCCAAAACCAGCATTTGCTCCAGCTCTGAGCATCATTGCAAACAGGAGAGGGCCTCGTGCTCGTGGAGTCACTGCCTGCCAGCTGCTGCCCAGAGACCCTCCATCTCTGCTGACCAAAGCTCCTCACTGCTGCCCTGAGCTCCTCCCTCCCTGCTGAGAGCAGCTGCTGTGCACATTCCTGGGACAGATGTGGTGGAAGTGAACTGGAATACTGCAGGACTGGGGGAGCAAAGCTGAGACAGAAGGAATGGCAGGGGCTGAGAGGTAACCCTTGATAAGCAGCAGCAGAAAGGCCTGAGGGAGAGGCAGCGTGACACACAGTGGTGGCTGTGACCCTGGCTGGGTTTGTCCCATGCTGGGCACACAGGGCACTGCCCAGCTCTGTGCTGCATTCCTGCATCCATGGGCACTCAGGAGAGCAGCCCTGGGCATGCCAAAGAGTGCCCAGAGCCCTCCAAGCCCCCTTGCAGCCCTGGCAGCCTGTGCCTGTCAGGAGAGCACAGACATGATGTTCCACTTCCAAAGGCAGCGAGAAGAAGTAATTTGAAATGAATTTTGCTCATCAGTCAGAAAATGAGTTATTATGACAATCTTTCCTTTGCTGGGTCTTCATTGGTTCTTGTTTCTAAATTTTAAGTTTTCCCAAGGTAGTGGAGATTGATGTGAAGCAAGACCAGCTATGTAAGCAAGAAACACTTACTCAAATAATCGATTTTAATAGCTGTTTGCATTTCCTTTTCTCAGTAGATGTTCTTAAGGCTGATTCTCATTTGAGTTTGAAACAAAATACAATGATTTTCTTTATAAGCTTTTTCACTAAATCCTGTATTTCATTTTACCAATGAAAGTTGAAGTCAGCTATCAGTACATTTTTATTTAGCCAATACTGTGTTTTACAATCTATTTCAGCCTTATTTTTTTTAAACTTTTCTGTTAGTATAAGGTACATGGCAGCTTTTCTATTTACCATATGAGTAAATTTTTAAACACATGGTGGGTCAGTCTGGAAACCAAATTCCAATTAAAAAGTCCTAAAAATAGATTTTTAGAAACGTTTTTAGTGATTAAATGAATATGCTGGTAGGACATATGGAAAATAATGTTTATCTAAACATGTTTTGCATTTCCAACAAGTCAATAACATAACAAAGACATTATGGTCCTCATGTCCTTTAAGATTGCAGCCATTTTTCATATCCACTTTTTTCCACAGATTGAAAGGACATGTTTGACTTCTGTCTTTCAGCTTTCAGTTATTTTTCTGGTGAAGTAGGCATAAAACTGATCTACTGGATTAAACAAAGATAAAATCTTCTCCCACCTATGAAACCACTGTGCTAAAGCATCTCAAGAGCAGTGAACTCTGGTGCCATGTGCTTGGTGGGACATCTCCATCCTTTCAGTGGCTGATCTTTACTGAGAGCATCAGCAGCAAGTACACACAACCATAAATAACGTGTTACTTCTTTTAAAGGATTTCACTTCTGTAAAAGTATTCATCATTTATCTAAATTGGCTTCCACTTTATCCTGAGAAGTCAGGGTTAGTGTTTGTAAGTAGATGCTACGAGAGTGTTGTTCCATAGCAGTGTTGAGTGGCAATCCCTCGTATCCCCACATTTATTTCCTTGTCCCTGGCTGTTATCCCAGCTCTGACTTTTGAGCTGTATTGTGGCAATGAGCTCCCTGAGTGGGGAATCATGTGCTCTGACTCCATGATTTCAGAGGCTGAACAAATGCTTTGTTAAGCTATACTATATTATACTACATTTTTACTGTACTAAAGAAAAATCTGTGACTCTTACAGACAGTCATGACACAGTTTTCACCTAATTAGTCAATCAATCAAAGCACCATCACCAAAGTCCAATTAAGAAATCCCTTTTGGTAAACAATCTCCATAACACATTCCACAGGTGCCAAACAACAGATGCAGCAAGTGAAGATAAGAATTGTTTTTCTCCTTTGTCTGAGCTTTCTCACAGACTTTCAGCTTCCCAAGAAAATCCTGGGAGAGAGAATTATGTCTCTCCCTGTTCAAAGAATATGTGAATACCACAGAGCTGTGCAGGTTTGCATGGCAGAGATGTGTGGGCTTGTGTCCTGCAGAGTTTCCACGTGGCAGCAGGGAGCAGCAGGTCCCCCAGGTTCTGGTGTCAGCAGCAGGAGGGGAGGTGCAGGGGTGCAGCTCACCACAGCCAGGTACCAACAGCAGCTGCTGGAGCAGCCTGGGCTTTTCCTCGGTTTTCCTTCTTGTCATTGCAAACCAGTGGTGAGGCTTTCCAAAAATGAGCTGGTCAGTGCCTGTGCTGGAGGTCGTGGTGCTGCAGACTCAGCAGCAATCCACAGGGTGCACAAAGCCCCAGGGAGCCTTTGCAGGCTGTGCTCAGGAGGAGGGCAGGGAGGGTTGAAGGCCCAGGTGGGAGCCCTGCAGTGCTGCAGACGCCCCTTCCTGTGAACCAGCTGAGGCTCCAGGCTGAAATAAACTCTTGACATTAAGGGGCTGCTCCTGCAGCAGCTCCTGGGCTGGCTGCCTTCTGTCCCTGTAGCCTCTTGTGTGGCTGCCCAGCCCTGCCCACAGCTGGGTGACCTTGAAGGGACCTGCCCTTCCTTCCCAAGGGAAGTGGCCCCTCTGCTGAAGTGCCTCATGTTTTCTTGCCCAGTCAGCTGTCCCTGGCAGTTTGTATGTGAGACTGCATGGCTGAAACCATTTCAGATCTAAGTTCCAGTCAGCCCAATTCCCCCTGCAAACCCAGGAGCTTAATATCCCTTTCCCTGAGCTGGCTGTGCTCCCTGCATCATCACCCTGCCACCAGCTGCCTTCTTGCTTTAAACACCTTGCTACAGCAGCCCCACACACACCACTGCTCCTTTCCAGCACTGCTGGGGAGGGAATTTTGTAATAACATTGGAATTTGTTTGGATAGATTCAAATCAAGCTGGATGAGAAGCATGCAGTCTTGAATACATCCTTATGTATTTCACATATTACTTTTCAGTATTTCTATCCCTTATTATGTTTCAATCACAACCCTTCAGGGATAAAAACCCATAGGTGTTCTGAATAGAATAGAAATAATGCAGGAAAGTAGATATATGTCTCCCATATTTACCTGGTGGTTAAAAGTCAATTGAATCAAGTTTTCAAGGGATTGAAAATTGTACCAGCTGGAAATACCTGTGTTAAATGAACAGAGCAGGGAGTGTGTGGAACAGGCAGGTGTTGGCTTGCAGTATTTTCCTCTGGAGGGAGAGGACATGACAGCAGTCTGTCTGTCTACGTGGATCTCTCTCATTTTAGTATCTGAAGGCACATGGGTACTAGACAGGAATCTAAAGACAGAGATCCTCCCAATTAGCTGTGGGTGCTGCCTCTGGAGCCATTGCCCTCTCCAGGTGCCCTCACCACTGCCTGGAGGGAGACGGGAACAATTCTCCTCCCTGTTTTGCTGCCCCAGTTTGCCTCGATTACCCCAGCCATCATATTTAATTTGATTTTTTTTCCTGAGTCTGCAGAATGGCCATGTGGCTGCTGGGCTGGCAGGGCTGGACCCAGGCAGTCTGTCTGGCCCCAGGCCCAACAGCAGCTCTGGTGTGCTGGAGCATGAAGGGCACGGATTTGGCATCAGCCTCCATCCTCCACATCCCTCCCACAGCGAGCGCTGAGCACACAAGGGTGACAGCAGGAGGGGCTCTGAGCTCTGCTGGCATTTTCTGTGTCCTCCCTGTGCCACCAGACCCAGCACAGCCACCCTGTGCCTGTGCCCTGCTTGCCCCTCATCCCTGACAGGATTGGGAACTGGATGGATCTTGAATGATGGGCTTGGTGAGGCTCAAACCTCACCGTGCTCCAAGGACTCATGGCTGTGCATTTATGGAAGGAAGATGCAAAATAATGACTGAAGTGATTATACAATTCATTAGATTTTGAAAGAATCATATTTCTGTCAGCCCTGCAGCTGTTTCTTTCAGAGTTTCACTCTGAAAAATGGGAAAGCTTGGTTCATTTAACACACATCAAGGTGCTAATTACATCAGGGCTGGCATAAACATGCACAAGGCAGCTGCTGACCATGTGCTGGAGGGAGCAGGGTGTGCTCCCCACAGCAGCTCCCCTGCACCAGCCAAGGGCTGGGCACACCTGCAGCTCCCCTCCTGTCACCAGAGAAACTGGGCACTGACTGCCCAGTGAATGGAGCACATTTCCAGTTGTGCATGTGGAAGTGCAAAGAACATCACAGCCCTTCTGGATTTTGATCATAATATTTGAGGGTTCCTCCATGGGGAGACTGTAAAAGTGAAATGTTTCCCAGTGTGAAATGGGCACATTGCAGACAGCTCTGATCACGGAGCTGGCCAGCTCCCCTGTGAAACACAAACCTCTCCTCTGAGTGCTGGTTTGTTCTAAAAGAGAGCAGGGCTGGCTTTCTGAGCCCATTCCTGGGCTGCTGGGCATCCCACAGGAAGCTCAGGAGCACTCCTCACTGCTGGCCCAGCAGGATCAGCTCCTCTGCTTGACCTGGTTTTGTAGCTGCTGTTCTTCACACTGACAACTTTATCCCAACTGTAGGATTCCAGCCAAGGGATTTGGGATAATTGGAGTGGCTTTGAATACCTGCCTGCATTTCCCAGCACACACAGCCTGATCTGTGGCTTGAAGAGCTGACCTGCTTTCCCTTGGACACTGCCACAGAAAGGTTTTTTCACAGCTGGCACAACTTCCCTCTCCTGCCTTTACAATTCCCATGAGTGAGGGTGCCAGGAATGGCTCAGCCTTTGTGGCTGCTTCAGCCCCAGCCCTGGGGAGGTCTCCAGCTCTAGGTGCTCCTGCCTCCAGCTGCCCAGCACCTGTGCCTGCCTCTGAGACCTGCCTGCTGCCTCCAGAGCATCCTTTGCTTTGGAAACCGAAATTGCCTGATGTCACTGCTGCTTCTGGAGGTTAGAATGGCCATTCAGAAAACAGGGCCTGGCCTTCTACCTGAGAGTCAGTGCAGGCACATTTTGACACATATCTGATACATCTGGAGGTATTTTATTTCACCCCAACCAACCCCACACCAAACCAAAACCACGGGTCCCAGTGCTCGCCTTGGGTCTGCACTGCTTCTGGGAGATGAGAGCCACAGGGCAGGGACATGGTCAGTGTGGGAAACACCAACTCCACAGCACAGAGAGCTCCCTGCAGGCCACCCTCACACTGCCCTGGGCAAGATTTCTAGAGGGACAAGAGCCCAGAGAACATCACTTCCACCAGCAGTGTTAAGGACCAGCTCAGCCTCATCCCTGCATCAGCTGCCCTGCCCCTGTCCCTCTGACAGTCTGGGGGGTGTGACAGCACTTCCAGCAGCCTGGAGTTTTCACCCAGGCTGGCCTGGCTCTCCATCCCCAAATCTCTCCACGCTACCTAACCCTGCTTCCCCTGGGAAGCAAGGCACAGATGGCTCACAGCAGCCTGGGGGGAATGTGCAAGGGGAGAAGGGGGGTAGGAAAAATACCAGCAAGAGCTCAACTTATTTTATTGGTGTTAAATGCCTTTCAGATGTACTTAAAGGCCCCTGAAGGCCGAGGAGTCCAGTCACATTGCAACTAGGCTGCAGGTTCTCATTTGCTTTTAAGCCAGGCTTCAAAAGGAGAAAGGATTTGGGGTCGGATAATTCTTTTCTTCTTTTTTTTTTTTTTTTTTTTATCTTTCCTTTGTTTGAAGCCAGTACTTCAAAAGCAGCATCTGCAGCTTGGCTGCAGGCTCTGGGTGCCAGAGGAGCTGGCCATCTCCTGCTGGGCACAGAGGAGCCCTGCCACTGGCCCTGGGCTCAGTCCCATGCCTGGAGGGCATCTGAGCCCTGTGCCTGAGAGCAGAGCCCAGACACTCTGTGCTGCTCTGGTTGGAGCTTGGTGCTGCCACTGCGGGAAAGATTGTCCAGATACCTGTGGCTTCCTAAAGCTCCACTTTTCTCCAGCTCTCAGGAAGCTGGGATGGGAAGGAAGGATCATTGCTTGACCCTGTGACTGCAGGATGTGACAGAGCTGGTCCCAGCACTAATATCTCTTCAGCTGCAGTTCCCTGAGGCCTTCCTCTCTGCATCCCACACTTTGGTCCTTCAGACACCTTTTCAGGAAATAATTGACTTGTATAAAAAAAATGGGTTTTGGGGTGAGGAGGGTATATCAGCTTTTAGCTATGTGCGAGTCAGATCATCACTTCCATGCCCCAATACAGCCCAGGGTAATTTTGGAGGCTTTGGATATTTTTGAAGCACTGGGTATTAGGGTCGTGACAGAAAATGCCTCTCCTCTTTGCCCCTCTGTTCTTCTGTGAGGCCTCTCAAACAAGGTCCCAGTTCAGAAGAGTAAAATCCCTGCCAGTGCTGCAGGCTGAGCAGGGTCTGGCATCAGGAGGAATTGCACCCCTCTTTGCACTGTAACAAGAGCCCTGCAGGTCAGTGGGTGCTGTTTGGGAAATCAGCACATAACCTGGGTAGGAGCTTCAGAACAGACCATGGTGGGGCTGAGGGAGAAGTGTTCCATGGTTCTAGAAGATCTGCTCTTGTTACCTCTGAGCATCTCCAGGTGAGCAAACATGGGGAACTTGGGCTGAACGTGCAAATCACAAGTTTGGTTTGTTCTTCAGAGGCACGGAGGAAGGATGGGAAGGTTTTATCCTCTCTTCTGGAGAAATGTAGCCCATTTTGGCCAGAGTGCTGCTGTGTCCTGTGGGCTCTAAAGGCCTGGCCAGAGCTGGCAGCACTCAGGTGTCTCTGGGCCCCCATTGCAGGGCTGCCTGATGCATTGGAGCTGAGTGCTTGCCCGTCTACAGGTACTTTGTCCTCCCTGTGTTTGTGCTTCAGAAAGTTTATAATTGTTCTAAAGCTGTGTTTAGGTGCTCTGAAGGGTAATTTTGCTCTCCTGAAGTGCACAGGGAGAGAGTTGGTGACTTCTTGTTATCCTCAAGCCTCCTGTGTGTCTGTGATTCTCTGCTTGGAAAGCATGTTAATAAACTACATGGCAGGAGCCTTTTTTTTTTTTTCTTTGTTAAAAGCCTTTCACACTGAATGTTTTCTAAATTGGCTGGGGGGTGGCAAGGAACCCAGTTAGTGCCTAATCCCCCAGCCCATCCTCTCAGCAAATGGCTTGTGAAAGTCATTAATTTCACTGTAATTGATTTAAACGTTGCTCAGGAGGAGGAAAAATTAAGGAAACCAATGCCACTCTGAATAGAGAATTATGTGTTCTCAATTTTCTGTCAAATTATCTCCCCACGTGCCTGTTCTGTGCTGGTTGCTGAGTAAACACTGTGCCAGGGAGTCACACAGCAAATCCCAGCTCACAGAACCTGAGATGAGCTCCAGCACCAGGGCAGGAGGCAGGAGAGCCTGCAAAGGTCTTTGCCTCCAGCAGTTCACATCTGGCTGGGTGGCTCCACCACCAAAACATGGGCTCATGAGCCTTTGGGAAGTGGCCATGGAAAAGCACATGCAGAGTTGGACCTGCTGACAGCCTCCAGCCTCCTTGAAATGGCACTGTGGTGGAACTGGGCTTTTTTTTTTTAATAAGGCAGCCACCTGTTCCCTTTGCATTACCTCATTGCTACTACTGGATCCCCAGCTGTAAAGTAGTTTTAATTAAAATTATTTATTGCTCAGTAAGATTTCTCCCCTATTTTGGGTGTATCTTAGAAGATAACATTTTTTCCTTATCACTTCATCACTGGGCTTACACTTCAAAGGACTGTATCTGTGGATGTCACTGTGATCAGAATAGAGGATGTGGATTTTAGCTGAGCAGTGACGTACAATCAATGTATTTTTAAGCTGAGCTTAGCTTTATTTTGCATTTTTATTTATACCTCTGACAACTGAATGAGTGCCCTGGCTCCAAGCCATATCTCTCAATAATAATGATCTTTTCTTCAGATTCTTGGGAAATGGCTTCTCCACCGTATTGTGCATGTTCTCTTGACATCTTAATGCAGTTTCTAGGTCACTGAGCTAAGAAAAGACTATGGGTGCCACTAAAGCCTCCTTAAAGGAGAACCAGCCACAGGCTGGGCCAGGTTGATGGCACTTAGAGAAATCAATTATTGTCATGTACTCCTTCCCACTGTGCCAGACCAGTTAAAGCTGCAGCAGTGTGATCAGTTAAAGCTGCAGCAGTGTGATCAGGGTTCACTCCATCTGCAGGACTCTTCATGCTCCTGCCCTCGGTCCACCTGTGTGAATGGATGTTGCTCATGGACCCATCAGTTGTTGCAGGTCTGTGCTGGGAAGCCGAGGGACTCCCTGCAGGTCTCACCTGGCAGGGGTAACTCAGGGTTCCAGGCTCCTGGGAAGGCTGAGGGGGGAGAGCAGAAGCACTGGGAGGAGGTGAAGATGTCTCAGTGTGCAGGTGGAGGTTGCTCTTGCCTTTGCCAGCCTGGAGAGACTGCTTCACTGCCACTGGGGGAGTTCATCTGGGAGGAGCTGCCGGGGAAGGGAGGGGGTGTGTGTGTGTCCCCACAGCTCCAGCCCCAGGAGCTCCTCTCCCCACTGCACTGGGGAGCTGTGTGCCCAAGGGAGGCAGGACAGATGCAGTGCCCCCCTGCTTGTGTTGTTGGATCCTCAGCCCCTCCAAACTGGGGCTGGGATTCCCCTGTGTGGGTACAGCATGGATGAAAAAAACTGGAAACTCACATCAGCAAACTAATCCATGAGCACCCCGAGATATTTGAAGGACTCTGTTCCTTAATATGCTGCAAGTGCCCCAAAGAGGAGGTGCAGGATCAGGGCTGGGAGGGTTCTGGTAGCCCCAAGCCCTCCCTCTCTGCTGCCCTGTGTGGAGCAGTAGTCCATGGGCTGGGTGGAACAGTGAGAAACTGAGCTCTGGCCAAGCAAAACACAGAGAAAATATTTGGTGTGGCTCCTCTTCCTGCCCTCTTATCCTTCTTTTTCTCAGTTCACTTCTGCAGCCTGTGCCAAAGGACTGCTGCTGCCAATAGGACACGCTGGGGTCACTCTCTGGGGAAAGGGAGTGGAGCCTGGTGTCTTGCACCTGCAAAAATTAATATTTCTCCTTTCTGCCAAGAGATTAGGCTGAACACTTGGCACCTGCCAGATTCAACAGAGCGGTGCTGGTGATGGATGGTCACCTGCTCATCTTCAGAGCAGGCTGTGGGGCCAGGCTCCCACTCCTGGGGCAGGGGGACACTGCACTGTCCTCCAAGAGACAAAGCCACCTTGTGAGAGGGACAGACTGCCAGTGCACCCTCTGGCATCCAGAAACTGAGGTGCACAAGTAGATTTCCCACCCCCCCCCCCCCCCCCCGGCTCTCAGGAGTTGAAACTGAGCTCAGACACCGTTGTTGGCTGCACCCACTGCCCCAAGGCAGGTGGCAGCATCCCAGAGGAGCTGCAGGGCCGTGGACACGGGGGTGTGGCTGGTGGCACTGTGGTTGGTGGCAGTGGCATGGGGAGGGGGACAGAAGGCAGCTCTCTGCAGCACAGGGCCTTGGAGATCCATTTCTAAGCCAAAATCTGTCTCTTGCCTCTCCCAGTGCCTGCCATGGGCTCTGGCAGGGTATCAGCAGCTTTGTGTCCTTGCTGGTGGCTGTCCTCAGCCTGGGGGGACACAGCACCTCAGGGGTGCTTCCTGCAGGCAGAGCTGTGTTCCTGTTTGCCAGAGCATTTCAGCTCCCTCTGCTCCAAACATCTGCTCAGTGCAGCCAGGGATGTGTGTGGGAAAGGCACATGGTGGGATGCTCTGGCTGCCCTCAGTGCTGTGGGAATCCCCACATTTCAGGATTTAGCTGTGTCCCAGATCCCAGTTTGTGCAGTGGGAGGTGACAGTGCCCCGTGGCCACAGCTGGATGAGCAGGGATGGGCTGTGCCAGGACAGCACAGGGAACAAGCTGTGTTCAGGAGCTGATGGCCTGGGCAGGCTACAAGACTGGGCTGTGAGTGTCACCGTGTCACATCGGTGATTGCTCTGCCTGGGGAAGGGGAGGTCACAGCTCCTTTCCCATCTGCATCCCTGCTTTTTGTGTCAGGAGGTCTGGAGCTACCTCCTGTGCTGGCATGCACTGTGCTCTTACCTGGTGTCTATTCAGCCGTGGTTATTGAAACCCTGGGGTGAAAAATGAGCTCCTCCTTTGTTTGCCTGTCCCTGTGCTTTGTTGCAGTGCTGAGGCAGTGGTGGTTGCACTGTTCTCCTGTGCTGAAGGTGCGGTGTGTGTGCGATGCAGCAGGACAGAGCCTCCATCTCCTGGCGGCACAGGCACATGGCAGCCGGCTCTGCCTGCAGGAGCTGTCCAGGACAGGGACCCAGAGCTGGCCCAGGAAGCTGAGGGAGACTTTGGGATGTGGGGGGGTCCTGCCAGGCTCAGCCCCTCCAGCACAGGCTTATCTCAGTCCCCTTGGGCTGCCAGGCCAGGGAAGCTCTGCTTGGGTTCTCTCTCCGAAACTCTCTCCGAGAGTCAATGTTTGTCCTCATCCTGAAGGAGGTTCTCCCAAGGTTATTTTAGTGCATTCCTGCCCAGTGAAGCCTCAGCACCATCCAGCATATTTTTCCAAGGTTTACTGGAAGCGAGGAGCTACCAAACAGGCAGTTTCAGGAGGGGGTGGCTCAGGGATTCTCTCTGATAGAGCCTCTGGTGCTGGGCTCAGCATGTTCACACCCTCCCAAGGGTACCCCAGAGGTGAATCCTTCAGGAGTCCCCCAGAAGGCCACATTCAAAGTATTTTTCACAAGTAGTAAAGTTCTCAGCATTGCAGCTGCAGCTGGAGGCCCAAGGATTTTTCCTTTCAAATTTTTCCCCTTCTGTCACTTTTCTCCCCTCTGGGCTCCTTGTGAGTGTCAAGTATCTGGAACTAAGGGAGATTTCATACAGACATTCAGTTTCTGTTTTGTAAATTATTTTAAAAGATTTACAAGGGAATTGCAAATGGATCTGAGCAGAGACAGAAAATGATCACAAAAGAGAAAAGAACAAGACAGGGTGAGGTGGAGCTGTGCCCGCAGCCCTGCAGGGGCTGCCAGGCTGTTATTCACCCCTCGGTGCACTGCCAGCCCTTGCCCACGGCAGCTGGGCACACCGGCCCGTGGCTGATGGGCTGGGGGGACACTGCTGTGCTGCCCAGGCTCTGCTCTCTGCTGGCTCTGTGCTTGCAGGACCAGGGTGGCTTAATTAAAGGTGGCAGAGCCACCTCCAGAGTCCTGCAAAGAGCCAGCTGGGCCTGTGAGCTGCTGGCACAGCGTGGCTTGGCCCGGGCCTGCCTGCGGTTCCTGAAGCGTTCAAGAACTTCCAGTGTCAAGTGCTCTCAATTGCCGTCGTTTGGGAAATGTGCAAGTCTTCCCCCAAGCCTGTTCTGCTTTCCAAAGATGCCAGCTGGGAAGGTTCTATGTCCAGGGCTCACTGTGCATCCCCCAGGAAGCTGGAGGTGCAGTGTGTGGGGCACACCTGTGTCTGCAGGACAGCGGCAGGGAACCTTGCAGAAGGGGCACGGTGGTGGCACTGATGGCACACATGCACCATGTCAGGGCCCAGGTCACAGCTGGGGGACAGCCCGAGGTGTCCTTGTGGCCGCCAGGCCTGGATGGAAGAGGGATGGTGCTCTCAGGTTTTTCCCAGAAGCCTGGGGTCAGACACAGCCCGAGGCACCGCGGCTGCCCCGGAGCTCCTGTCCCTCAGCAGGGAGGAGGAGCGGGGCAGGAGGGGCAGCGAGAGGGGAAATGGCTTCTCCTGGTCCATTGCCCAGGGGCTGCGCTGCCTCTCAGATCACCCGCACCTCCTTCAGCCCAGGGGAGGGAGGAGTTCGCCCCATGCCCCTGAGCAGCCTGCGCTGACTCTGTCCTGTCCCCCCAGGTGTCCCTCAGCCAGGAGTGCACCCGCGCCATCATGAAGCTGATGTACTGCCCGCACTGCCGCGGCATGGCCAGCGTGAGGCCCTGCAACAACTACTGCCTCAATGTCGTCAAGGGCTGCCTGGCCAACCAGGCCGACCTGAGCGCCGAGTGGAAGTACCTGATGGGTGAGATGCCTTTCCCTGCTGCAGCTGCCCCTCATCACCCCGGAGCTCCCCGAGGCTGTGCTTGGCGAGCAGAGAGGGCGGTGGGAGGCTCAGGGGAGTTGTTTGCACTGGGGAAGCTCTCAGAGCTCCTTGTGCCCACACAGCATCGCCCAGCAAGCTCCTCTCTCTTTGTCTCACTGTGCCCGCGCAGCTGGGGGGATCTGAGACCTGAGGGAGCCTCGCTGCTTGTCTGGGCTCAGGGAGGGCAGCACCAGGGTCATGGCCTTGGCCTTGGCCTTGTTTTGCCTTGCCTTGGCAGCAAAGCTGCCAGCTCAGCCCCAGCTGCAGCCCCCAGGCTGGCTCAGGGTTGGCATTAAGGACAAAACCCCAGCAAAGTCGAGGAGTGTCACCTGCCTCTCGAGGGACAGGCACTGCAGCACGGATGGGGAAGCAGAGCAGGCTCTGCCTGGAGAGGTGCCCAGGCCAGCTGTGCCACAGTAACTGGAAATGCTCTGTGGGAGCAGCTGGGAGCCTGCTGCAAAGGAGGGGAGGAATTGTCCCTTCCCCAGGGGTTCGGTGGCCCTTTGGCCTTTCTGACCAGAGCCAGCCAACTGTTCCTGTCACTCTCTCCTGGCAGGGTGACAGCCTCTCCTGAAACACCGCTGTACAGCTTTCCTTGATTGACAGGGAAGCAGCTCCATGTGCGTTTTGCATTTATTCTGGCTTCCTCTTCCCAAGAGACACTGTCGGGGTGACAGCTAAGAGGAAATTGGAGCGTCTTTCAAATTGCAGTTTTACATTTCAGTGTCAGAGGTCACAAACTGATCAAGGATGGGAGCAAATTATGGAGTCAAAGGCAGCAGTTCACTGGTGGTGTCCTTCCTTCACCCTTCTCCAGGCCCTTCTGTGTAGCCAGAGATGATTTTGTTACACTAAAAACAGAGTTACTCTTTCAGTCTGAAAAATTAGGGCAGGTCAAATTAAGGGAGATTTTTATAGTAAGTGATTCAGATATAATTTATCACTATTTAGGGGTGCAACCTTTGATTTAAATGTCTGTATCTCAAGATTAGTGCCTCTGCAAGGCACTATTTGTCTGAAATACACAAAGATGACACCACAACCCCTGAGTGGCAGCAAAATTAAACTGCAAGCTTTTCAGTGTTGCAGATTTTATTTACCAGAACACAAAAAGTTACCAAAATTTACCCCCTTATATTGAGAGCATATAGACTGTCCATCTTTCCTTCAGACCCAGCTGGAGTGTTGTGAATTGTCTCTGGGGGTAGGCAGAGATTGGTCATTCTTTGTAAGCTGTGGGAAATGGATTTATAGAAAATTCTATACAGTAATCCAAGCGTCCAAAATCCAGCAGTAAGCCAAGCACAGTCCCAAAGCAGCCATCCAAGCAGGAACCTCCAGGGCAGGTGGGAGTGCTTGGACATCAGAGCTTTCCGAGAGGAGCTGAGAGCTGAGGCAGTCACTCCCTGTCCTGTTTGCCAGTTAGTTGTGGGCATACTGGTCTGCTTGTGTTCCTGTATAGCCTGATACCTCCCTGGCTGTTGTCCTTCCACAGGTGTAGGTGACAGGAATTACTGCTTTTCTCCCTCCTTCACTGCCACAGAAGCTTTCCCACATCCACTGTCCCTGGCACCTTACTGACACCAGTTCTCCCAATTTCTCCTGGCTGCAGTGCTTTGCTGAAGACATGCACAGAGTTAGGAGGGTGAAGGCCAAGTATTGCTATTTCTTAATAATTCTGCACCAGTTTTCTGGCTTTCCTTTCTGTATCCCCCAGGGAAATGCTGGTTACTTTGGGTGAACACTCTACCAAAGTGTATTTACCATTTGCAGGAGGTTCCTTTGCCACAGAGTGTGGCTTTGCCTACATAAAGTAGGGAAAACATAAAGTAGGGAAAACAAGAGTGCGCTGGGCAGTGGTGAACATGGAGAGGTGTCTCCCAGCAAGGAGACCTGCCAAGGGCCCAGCAGCCTCTCCCACCCAGCATGAGCTGATCTTTGCCTTGCTTTGCCCAGAGTGATGGTGAGAGCTGTGCCTGCCTTGCTCTGCAGATTCCCTGATGGGGGTGGCCGATCGCATCGACGGGCCCTACAACGTGGACACTGTCATAGGCACCATCCACATGAGGATCGCTGAAGCCATCTCCAACCTGCAGGAAAACAAGGATTCCATCACAAGCAAGGTAAGGGAGTGTGCCTGGGCCTGCCATCATGTGCCACTGCCAGGACCAGGTGCTCTTTTGTGCTCACTCTTCAGCTGCACTGGGAGAGAGGAAGAGTGAAAGAGAACTAATGCCCACTCTTTTAGTGATAAGTTACCTTGGTTTCCCACCACCCATCTGACACAGGCAATAACCTTTGCAGGGGTTTCCAAATACTGCTCCCTGCCACGTCCAGCCAGCCTCCTTTGGGTACAGGCACAGGAGGTGGGACTGCATACACAGTGATGGGGGGGTGCATGTGCCAGTTGCAGTCAGAGCCCTCTGTGCTGGAGAGTTTTGAGACGTTTTGGCTGAGCTGAGGCATTTACACAAAGTGCACAGTCCCCAGTGACAGGAGGCAGCTGCTTTAACCTGCCCCGAGGGGATCCTCTGCAGTGGAAACACTGAGCTATCAGGTTGTGCCAGGGGACAGAGCTGCAATCTGGCAGTCCATCTGGAGAGTACAAACCAGGCTCTCCTGAGGCTCACCTGTCTCCCAAGAAGTATGTATCATGAAGGTCTCTTCTGTTGGTCTTCTATTTTTATCCACTTAACCACAGTCACCTGTGTAGCTGCAGGTGAGAGAAGCTTTGGGAACAAAAGCAGCCCTGCAGGGCTCCTGCCTTCTGCCCAGACACTCCCCAGCTCCTGCAGCTATCCCACAGTCAGGGCAGAGATGCAGATGAAAGAAGTGGGACAGGTCCTAACTGGGTTTTGGATAAGGGAAGGGCCAGAAGTGTTGCTTGGCAAACAGGAATTCACTGGCACACATCAAAGCACCAACAGCTGAGTGCATCCAAGTGCTGGGTTAGGTTTCTTTTCTGACATGAAAGGCAATGTTCTTTCTTCCCTCATTAGGTGAGACTGAGGCTTTCCACATAAAAGCAAATCCGTGGTGTGGGAAAACATAGCATCATCTGCAAAGAAAGGTGTTTCCAAGGGGAGTACAGTAAATCTGGTGACCTGAAAGGGGCTAAACAGTCTAACTGGTGTTTGATTGGAGCAACCAAACATGATTGATAAGCTCCTCAGTATGACCTGGTGACCAGGTGAATGGAGCACTCTGCTGGTGGCACAGGGCAGAGGGCAGCAGCTGCCAAGCTCTGAGCTCTGGTTTTGAGCATGGCAAAGCCATCAGATGAAGGATGCTGTTGTCAGCTGAGTTCAGGGCTGTCCCAGGCCAGTCCTGGCCATCTCAGAGCCAGGGACATGACCCAGGCCAGGGGCACTGCTGTTAAGATAACCTCCCAGTGTGAGCAGTGAGGAGGCATCTGGCTGCCACTCTCCACCATCAGAGGCTGTCCCTGCAGCCCCTGGGAGTGGCAGGTCACAACCCCCAGGTCCCTGCTTGCCTCCTGCACGTCCCACTCACACAGCCAGACCAGGTCTCCTCGCTGCTTCCATCCCAGGTTTCCCAGGGCAGTCTCAGACCTCTTCCATAAAGCAATTTATTCACAGCACAGTAACACAAAAAAAGCTTGAGCTGGTGCCTCTGGGGGCAACAAAGGAACCCCTGGGCTTTTATCCCCTCACAGTCCAAGCAGGCAAAAGTCTCCCCCAGCTCTCTGTGCCTGCTCACCTGGCTGCCACAGGTCCTGTGCCCTTTGTTATGCCAAGGGTGGGCACTTCACAGCCTCTGGCTTGGCCACCAGAGCTGAACCTGCAGCTGCACCAGAGCCACCTGCACAGAATGCACTCCTCCCCACAGAACGCCATCTTGGAGAGGAGCCAGGAGTGGCCCTTGCCCCAGTGCCACCCTGTCACAGGCTGTCCTGGGATCTGGGTCAAGCTCTAAAGAAGCACTTGTGGTACCAAGCCTTGTGTTCAGGGCAGCACAGAGCCCTCTCCCTGCTTCCTCTCACTTCCCCTTCTCCCTTTGGCTCTCTTGGATTTCAGGCAGCAGGAGCTGACAGAGGCTGCAAACGCCTATTTGCTCTCATTATTCAGGGACTGTTGGCCCCTCAGTCTGCTGGAGTTGTTTTCTCCAGCAGCAGTTTGCATTTCTCACCTGAAACATTTAGAGTGGCAAGAGGTTCACCTTGTGCTGGAGCTGGCCCTGTCCTGGACACCTCCCCAGACTTTTATCTCCTGGGAAGGAGCCAGCAACATACACCAGTGAAACCAAGGTTTTGTTTTGGTAGAACTGAGTTGAAAATGCTCTACATGCACTTTTCAGGGTGGGTTTTTTGCACAGAGCTAATGAGACTGATGAACAAACAAACTGTCTTGGTGCTGAACTGCTGCAGTCCTCAGCTCCATCTGGCCAGCAGGACAGGGCACCCCAGGAGGGCCTTTGGAGGCTGAGTGTCCCTCAGACACTTGGCCAGGTTAGCATCTGGCTGTCACAATGCCCGAGCCAGCACCTTCAGCAGGTGGCACGAGCTGTGTCAGCAGAGCTCTGCCTGGCCCTGCCTCCTCTGCTGCAAGGGGACACCAGGCAAGGTTTATCAACAGCTTGTGACAGCACCCTGGCACCACAACAAGCTTGGAGCCCTCTTTTCAAATCAGGCGGCTTCCTTTGTAAAGGCTGGCACATCCTGCCTCAGACTGACAGTGCCAAGTCCCTCCTGAGCTCTGCTGCTTTGTCCAGCCTGGCCCTGGGAGCTCTCCTGCCACCAATGGGGCTCAGCTGCCCAGCCCTGTGATGTGCAGCTGCCTGGACTGCTGATGCAGAGGCTGGGAGAAGCAGGAGTTTCCAGGACACCCTTCATGTCACCCTAGAGGCCAGGTATGAGGATTTGGACCTTCCAAAAGTGCTGCTGCTGCCCTCTGGCTACAAAGCCCACCCGGGCAGGTAGTCAGGATGATAGCAGGTACCTGAAGAGAACAGATAAATCAGTTCTGCTGCCTCATTTGCCCCTGAACCATCCAACCTGACAGACTGTGGCACATCTGCTGTCCTTGCAGTGCCCTGTTGGAGGCACATTGATTTCCCAAGTTGTGGGAACTCAGCACATCCCTCGGGATGTCCAGAGCTGCCGAAGACCCCTCGGGGGGCTCGGAGACCCTGGCATGCTGCCCAGACCACCTGGTGGCTTGACTTTGATCCTTCCAGCGAATTGCCACCTGTGTATGAGGACACAAGAGCCACACAGGTTTGAATGGTGCAAGAATAATGTATTCACAGGGTGAAAATACAGATTTTGGGATTTTTAATATAGGGGTCATGGGGACAAGATGGAGGAATCAGGGCGTGTCTAGTCCTTCTTTCTTCTTCTTGTTCTCCATTTTCTGCAGCAATGCTGGCACTTTGAGATTGGTTTAGAGTAGAAGTGCACAGTCTAACATGGGTGATAGGTATTGGGAATTAAAAGTAAATATGATATACGTAGTTTGTAGTATAAATAGACGACACCGCCTCGGGGGCGGTCACAGTGTGGCTGCCCTGCTGAGCAGCTCTCAGCTGGGCAGAGAGAAAACTTTGTAGATAAGAAATAATAAACAACCTGAAGACCGAAAAGTGAAGAGTCCAGACTCATTCTTCAGAGCCCGGGCTGCCTCAGAGTGAACCATCCCACACATCTCAGGGCAGAGACCAAACAGCCAACCCTGAGACCAAGTGGGGATGTTGATTGCAGGATCATGGGGATAGTCCCACATCAGTCTGTTGTCCATCAGTGAAGCTCCCGTGCTCTGTAGTCCTGAAGCCCACTCCCATCTTTTTCTTCCCAGGATTTTATTTTCCAGTCATAAGAAGAACAGATCAAATTGCTATAAATAATTTAATATCAATATTGGCGACTCATCCAAAAACATGTGTTACTGCTGAATATTTTGCTTGGTAGTGGTAACCAAAACCAGTTACAATGTGCTGAAAACACATCTGGCACTAGACACTAAGCCAGAATCTCTGAGAATCCTGGCAATAGGAAGGATAAATATACTTAAGGAAAAAACCCCATAACTGTGGAGTGTTAAATAATTAAAGGAATAGCATTGAAGCATGTGATAGAGAGTTTGGTTTGTTTTTCAGGTATTCCAAGGCTGTGGAAATCCCAAAATCAGCACAAAAGGCTCCAGTAGTGAGGACAAGAAGAGACGGGGGAAGGTGACATTGGAAGCCAAGTCCTCTGCCCAGGCCCTGGAGATGCTGGTGGGTTTGGGTCTGGAGCTGCTCTGGGTCCTGCAGGTCGGGTCAGACTGCTCAGGGGGCTGGAGAAGATCAGATCATCAAGGGCTGCTGTAACCCAGCACACCTGCTCTTCTTGCCTCTGCAGGGTTGGGTCTAATAACCAACAGATAACCAATTTGCTGATAACCAATTTCCCAGGGATTTGGTGCCAGACTTACCTGAAGAGGCTCCTGATGGTCTTCTCCTGGTTGGTCTTGTGGTACTGGAGCAGTGCTTGGCATGTAACCTTTAGCCTTGGCCACTTGGGTTGATGATTGGTCTTTAGGGGAAGGTTGATGATACATCCTATTTTGCATGAAAACAGGTTTTGTGATGGTAAAACAAAAAACATGCAGAATCCTTGTACTTTCCTCTGCCCTGGGGCACCCCAGAGTTCTTGTAGCCCTGAGCATCCCCTCTGCTTACAGGTTTTAGATGCCAAAGGGAATCTGACAGCTCTCAAGACATACTGGATCACCCTGCCCAGCAGCCTGTGCAGCAAAAAAGTAATGGCCAGCTCAGTGTCGGATGACAAATGTTGGAATGGGATGACCAAGGGCAGGTATGGAGTGGCTCACAGTGCCAGGAGCACCGGCCTGGGCTGAGAGGAAGGGTTTGAAAAGGCACTTACACATCATCACAGCCAGCCCTGCTTGTTCAGAGTGAGCAGCCTGTGCCTGTCCATAGAAATGCTGCATTTCTGGAAAATCTCATACCTGGGAATGTCAAGCCTGCTGTCATTTTGCTGTGTGTTGAGGGTTAAGCACTGAAATGCACTCACCATGAAATAACTGTGTAGTGTTCTACCAGGGAAGCAGTTCTGCAATTCCACGTGCACTCAGAAGGCAGCAGGGCTGGATTTACCACCCAAGCTCCAGAGCTGCTGCAGAGAATTGCACACACATCCCTCTATCCATACCTGCTCTGAAATGCTGCTCCCTCTGAGAGGGGACACCTGGGTGATATCAGACAGCTACAGAAACAGTTCCTACCCCAGCCAAGGTTAAAGGATGGCTGAGGGGAGATTGGCAGCTGCTGGACATGCACCTTTCTCCTCTTGTCTCTGCAGTCCTCTTGGGCTTACCTTTGCCACCCTGAAGTCAACACCTTCAGTTCTTCCATATTTCACGTTGTTGCCAGCAGTGTCCCAGATCTGCAGGAGCAGGAGGACCGGGGCACTGTGGAAGGCAGCAGTGCAGCTCTGGTTGACAGCTCCCAGCTAATTAAGCTGCCCTGGGAGTCAGTCTGGTCAAACTGGGCTGGGGCCATTCAGTGGTCCCAGGGGGTCAGTCTCCACAGGATTTAACCAAGCAGGGATTAAAATGCTCCTCAGCCTCCCATATGGACAGAGATTTTCCATAGGGGAGTGTCACTGTGGGCCCATTGGTACCAGCCTGAGAGCAAGCCCTGTGCCTTTCCTGCAGGAAATCCTTCTCCATGCTGGGACAGGGGTGCTGCAATGCCACCCAGCCACCTCCTGCAAGCTGAGACCCCTCTGCTGGGGTCTGGCCATGGCAGCAGGGCTCAGCCATCCAGAGAGCTGGGCTGCCCAGCAAACACCAACTGCACAGGCTGTTCCAGAAGTGGCACTGGCTGCAGCCTCTCTGGGGTTCACAGAGCCTGGGTTATCCCTGGTGTCTGTAGGGAGAGCTGAGCTGGGGGGAGACATCTAAACCTTCTGCCTTCCTTCCCAGTTACCTGCCCGAGGTGATGGGGGATGGCCTGGCTAACCAGATTAACAACCCAGAGGTGGAGGTGGACATCACCAAGCCAGACATGACCATCCGCCAGCAAATCATGCAGCTCAAGATCATGACAAACCGCCTGGGCAACGCCAACATCGGCAACGATGTGGATTTCCAGGACACCAGTGAGTGCAGCACAACCACAGGGGTTCAAGGGGGCTGAGGGGGGCCAAGCAGTCCTGCAGGCTGCACAGGTGTCCCTGCAGCCTGCACAGTGTCCCTGCAGGCTGCAAGGTGTCCCTGCAGCCTACACAGTGTCTCCTGCAGCCTGCACAGTGTCCCTGCAGCCTGCACAGTGTCCCTGCAGGCTGCAAGGTGTCCCTGCAGCCTACACAGTGTCTCCTGCAGCCTGCACAGTGTCCCTGCAGCCTGCACAGTGTCCCTGCAGCCTGCACAGGTGTCCCTGCAGCCTGCACGGTGTCCCTGCAGCCTGCAAGGTGTCCCTGCAGCCTGCATGGGTGGCTCTGCAGATGCTGCTGCTGGGCCTAGGGGCAGGGAGATGCTGCTGAGGGGCTGCTTGAGTGCAGACAATTTGTGGGGTGGCTGGAGGCTGTGCTGCTCCCAGTGCCTTATTGAAACCTGCAGGGCTGTCTCCAGTCCCAGCCCTGCTGACAGGGCTATCGCTCCTGTTTGCTCCAGAGTTTGCAGCTGCTGCAGCAACAGGTGACTGAAGCCAGCAGGAGGTCAGGAATGGGCTTCTGTCCCACTTTGGGGGATGCAGAGAGGAGGGGGTGGCCAGGGTAGAGCTGGTGGCCAGAGCTCCCTGGGGTTGCAGCAAGGGGAGGGCCTTGCCCACCATAAGGAGAGCAGTGCTCACCCCACGCTGTCTCTGCCATAAGGAAAGCAGTGTGTGCAGGGTGTGCAGTGTGTGCAGTGTGTGCTCACCCATCCTGTCTCTGCCATAAGGAAAGCAGTGTGTGCAGTGTGTGTGCAGTGTGTGTGCAGTGTGTGTGCAGTGTGTGTGCAGTGTGGCAGTGTGTGCAGTGTGTGCTCACCCCACACTGTCTCTGCCATAAGGAAAGCAGTGTGTGCAGTGTGTGCAGTGTGTGCAGTGTGTGTGCAGTGTGTGCAGTGTGTGTGCAGTGTGGCAGTGTGTGTAGTGTGTGCAGTGTGTGCAGTGTGTGCAGTGTGTGCAGTGTGGCAGTGTGTGCAGTGTGTGCAGTGTGTGCAGTGTGTGCAGTGTGTGCTCACCCCACGCTGTCTCTGCCATAAGGAAAGCAGTGTGTGCAGTGTGTGCAGTGTGGCAGTGTGTGCAGTGTGGCAGTGTGTGTAGTGTGTGCAGTGTGTGCAGTTTGTGCAGTGTGTGCAGTGTGTGTGCAGTGTGTGCAGTGTGTGCAGTGTGGCAGTGTGTGCAGTGTGTGTGCAGTGTGTGCTCACCCCACGCTGTCTCTGCCCAGGTGACGACATGAGCGGCTCTGGGAGCGGGGACAGCTGTCCTGATGACGTCTGTGGCAAAAGACTTTCTAAGAGCCCCAGCACCAGGCAGCCAGAAACACACGCTATTCCTAAGCAGTCTGGACACGGCGTCAGTGGGGCCAGCAGCAGATCTTTGCCTTCTGCCTCCCTCCTCCTCCTCCTCTCGGTGGCTGTCATTGCCCCGCAGCACTTGTGGCGGTAACTCGCTGGCACAGCCAGGAAACAGACTGCGGCTGAGGGCTTCACTTTGCCAAAACCAACCAACCAACAACCAACCAACCAACCAAAGGACATATTTAATTCACCTTGGCAAAAAAAAAAAAAAAGGAAAAAAAAAAAGGAGGAGAAAAAGGTTTTCAGAAGGTTTCAGTTGTTTGCTATTTCTGGCAGTGCTCGAGCTGTTTTCTTCTTTCTAGGTCTTTCCCCAATGCTGGGCCCTTCTTTCCATACCTCATTGTTTTACTTTTGTTATTGCCACAAACTGGCTCTTGGGGCTGGAAGCAGCCTCTGCCGAGGGCTCCCGGGGAGCTGGGCCCAGCCCTCCAGGGCAGCTGTGCCGCTGCCCCAGTGGAATATGCAATTGCCCCGCCCCGGGCAGCGCCGGGATGCTCGGCACGGCCCCCGAGCTGCATCAGGGGCTCTCTGGGTTCTTCCTCTGTGCTTCCTAGCTGGGCAGAGATGGCCCTTCACCTCCAGTGGGGTACGTAGGAGCGGCAGCAGGTTTGGTGGGTTGAACTGAAAGAGTTTGGCAGTGGCTGTTGGACCCAAAAATGCAGAACTCGCTTTTCTTTGGAAAGGTCACAAGTGGGTTTCTTGACTAGAGCTCGTAGCTGAGGACAATTTTTGAAATGTAGGTTTCCTACATCTACGGGACTGGGAATGAGTGTTAGGGGTTGGGGTTTGGGGTACTTTTTCTTTGCATGCTAGTTGGAAAGCCATTTTTTACCCAAGTAACAATGGTCCAATTTGTACCTGCAGTGCAGTACCATTGTAGGTAACAGAGAGATGCAAATGTGCACAGTGGGATTCTCTGTGTGACAGACAGTTGTGCTGCCTCCTCCTTCTCTGGCCCCAGCCATAGACAGGAATCCAGGTTTTTTGGGACTGGTTGTGCCCCTTCAAGCAGCTGCCTTAGGGCACAGAGGGGCTGGTGGGGACCTCCACGGGCCCTACTCAGGGCACTGGCTCAAGGCAGCACCCACCAGGGGGAAATGTGAGAACAGGAAACACTTTGTTTGGGGTTTATTTTTACCTTTGGTGTTTGTTTCAGCTGTACTGTAGGTTTTAATGGATTCCCACTTTCCCTGTTCCTTCCCCACCATCCAATTCCCCTTCCCTAACCCCTGCAGGCACAGGCTGAGCCAGCAGGTCAGACACCACTGGCAGCTCTGTTTGGGCTCAGGGGAGGGCCAGGCTCACCCTTTGCTTCCATTCCACCACTCACAGCCTTTGGGTGATGTGGCAGCTGCCCTAACCCCAAATTGCTTAGTGGGGTGGGCTCTGGGCCAGGTTTGAGACTGGGGGTGGTGGGTGAAGTTATAAATGTCCTCATGTAGCTGTAGGAGTGTCTGTGCTTGTTAGGGCTGTGTGTTTGGGGCTTCCAGAGGCTTCTGTGCCTGATGGGCAGCAAGCAGGGGCTGGATACAGCACAGTCCCTGGGACTGCCTGGGCCAGCAGCACACACAGGCTGGGTTTGAGCTCCAGCCAGGTTTGTACTGGGGTGAGAGGGAGGGCAGAGCTGGGCTGTCTCTTCCTTTTGCACAGCATTTGAGCATTTCTGCTCTGTCTTGCCAGAGGAGATGTGTCTTTGGGCTGAGCAAACATTTGGGGTTGGGGTTTGGCTGTTTTCTAAGAAAGGGAAAAAAACATTTTTAACATTAGCAGTTTCTGAAGTGTGCAGTTTAAGGAAAGATGAGGACATGAGCAAGGTAATGCTGAAAGGCAGTCCATTTCCTGCCCTCCTGAGGGTGCCTCAGACTAGGCAGAGATTTTAGGCCAGCTTTAACCAGCTTCTCCAAGTCACAGTGATTCATGTCACTGACTGTGCATCCTTTCTGCCTTGGCCTCACCTTCCTGAAAGGCAAAATCACCCAACCTGATCTGGTCAGGTGTCAGAAATGAACACTGGGTGCTGGACAATGGCTGAAGTACAGATAGTGCCACTACACCCATCAGAACCCTGGAGAGGATAAATGTGAGTTGTGGGTTTTGTCTAGATTTATTTACTCCTAGACATAAGGCAAATTCACATGATTTTTACTGCTCTAAAGTGTTCCTGTCTTTTTAACTTTTTAAATCAGAATTGCAAATACAAATTTAACCTTCAGTTACAACAACCCCCACAACCAATTCTGCAGAAGCTTTACATCCAAAGGGAAAAAATAAAAAGTTGGGGGGAGGGAGGAAAAATTAAAACATTGTATCCTCATCAAAACACAGTTGGGTTGGGGTTTTAACACATGGATGCTGAGGTCAGTGTTTTGCTTTGCAGAATGGGAGCTTGAAAGCCACTTCCATTTCTGTGCAATTAGTTTTTGCTGTCTGCCTGTTATCCTCAAAAGCTTCTTACGGGCCCCTTCACATCTTAAATGTGAAGCCAGGAATTTACTGATTATCCAGTTAGTATTTTAACAATTTAATAGCCCCAACTAGTGGTTCTGTTACAAGAAAAAAACCTGATAGTGCAAATTAATAAGGCAAAACCTCAAAGAAACAGTAAAATCTATTATGCAGGGGAAAGCCTTCCTGAGGCCTTCACCTCTGGGCTGGGGTTGAGCTCCCACTTCCACATCCCTGCTGCCCCTGAGGGTGGCAGCTGCCACCTTCCAGGAGCCCAGGAGAGCAGCCTGAGGTGGGGGCAGCGCAGGGGGCTCAGCCCCTCTGTGCCCAGCAGTGCTCAATGGTGGCCCTGTGTCCTCTGGGGTTGATTTTTATATCTGCCCATGCTCAGCCTACACTGCTGCTTTTTGTTGCTCCCTGGTTACTTAGTTTTTTTCTGTTGTCCCTTGCCCTGAAGTTGTTTCCCCAGCTGCTGCCATTAAGTGCCCTGGGGTTGTTTGGCTGTGCCACCTTCCCCAGGACCTGAAATGGCTGAAAGCCCCCAGGATATCAACTCTAAACTAAAGCAAACTGAAATTACTGCTGACTAAATTACCACTGGTGTGGCTGAACAAGCTGAAATCAACCCAGGTCCAGACAAGTCCCTGTGGTTGGGCTGGTGCAGAACCTGGGGCCTTTCAGTGCTTATAAATGACATTTCCTGGGCTGCTGCCTGCTGGAAAACACTGTGACACCTCCCCGTGGCTGCTCTGGGCTGGCTGCATGAAGGGATCTCTGAGGAACTGGGCTGGCTGGGGAGAAACATCTGCTTCCATGCTATCAAGATGGTCATCCATCGTTTTCTGGTGTGAAAAGGCCTCATACTTGACAGATGTATGAAGGGGGTAGTGGTGTAGGAAAAAATATTTACAAAGGCCCCATCCCTGGGAAGGGGAGAACCATAAATGGTGGATTTCCAAGTGTCTCTGTCTTTCAGCCTGCTCTTCGTGCCATAACGTGTATGTTTTAAACAATGGTGAGGGTCTCAAAAGGCTTTGAGAGCACAGCTACTTCTCATTTACAAATGACAAGCTGCCTGTTGTTTTCTGGTGGGCTTGGTAGGGGCTAAGGTATAGCAGAATATCTAAAGTCCACCTTTGCTTTAAACAGATGCATTTCTATCTGCAGGAGTAAGAATTATTTCACTTATCAGCATAGCTGGACAGTTATCTATTTCTTTCTGTTACCAAGGTACTTGTAACTCTCTTGCACTGTTTATCTAAAGTTGAAATATGTTCTTTGAATCCTTGTATAAATAAAAAGGCTGGAGACAAATCTGTATTTACAGGGCAATTATTTCTTCTCCATTTAAGCCAAGTCTGGCTTTTTCTTTCTTTTTCACTTGTTAAGGCACAGATAACGGCCAGGTCAGGAGCCCTGAGGAATGGAAACCATGTTCAGGCACAGGTGTGTCATGGGCTGATGGCAGTGTTGGCTGCAGGGATTTTCCTGCATTCCTGCACCATTCAGAGGAGCAGCTGCAGGGTTCTGTGGCTGTGTGTTTGTGGGAACAAGGTGAGCCTGGCTTGAGCCACCACAGCGAGGATCCCAAGTTGTCTCTTTCCCATCGAGAAGCACAGGAAGTCATGGCATAACAGTGCAAAAAATCAGAAATGCCCTTGGTATCCATCATTACAAGTGGTGTGGTAATTACAGAGCATGGCTTGGCACCAGTGCAGCTGTTGGACAGCTCACAGCAGAGCAGCAAGAGGGATGTGTGATCTCCAGCACGTGCTTGAGACTGGACTGGTGCAGCAGAAAGGTTTGTGCTTCAGCTCCATCCGCTTCCAGAAGAGGGTGAATGCAGCTGTCAAGGTGAGGTGTTGGAAGCTGCTCATGAAATGTCTGAGAACTGAAAACTACTAAAAGTGTATCCTTCTGCCTGGAAGCAAATATCAGCTACATTTAATAAACTGACTGATACCCTTAAGTGAGTAGGTATTTATTTAGGTTCTAGCTACAGCTATTTGCACCACATCCATGCTTTTATATAAATATAACAAGTGCAAAAATATTGGTCTTCTCCTTGGAGAACTTTTGTGCACACCAGTTGCCTGCTTTGCATCCTCAGTGTCTAATTATGATCTGAAATAACAGCCTCTTACAGCTTGGTGTTTACTAAAGGTGTCTGAAGGTATTTCTGCAGTCCATAATGTCCCTGAATGCTACATGTTTGCAAATTCACTCCTGAGAGCTTGCAGGAGGTGGAGGGTGTGGTACAAGCCCAGTTCCCCTTCGGCTGCAGCCACACATCACTGCTTCCCTAGGCATGGAAGGCTCCAAGGGCTCCAGGGGCAGCCCAGCACAGCCTGGGAGCTCAGCAAGGCAGTGGGGCCAGGCACTTTGCAGGTGCATGGCAGGAGAACAGGAGACAGCCACGGTGACTGGGGCTGCTGGCACTGTACCCTGACTGGCAGTGCCACCACGACCAGAAATACCCCAGCAAAAGCTGAGGCATCAAACCCTTTCTAATGAGGGGTGAGGCTCTTACCCTGCAGTTCAACATCCTCTTACAGAGGCAGCCACTGGCTTCACTGCCAGAAGATGGCATTTGTGTTTAACTTATAAATTACTCTGTGTGTGGTGACAACTGCCCTGTTCCCACCTCCTCCTCTGCACAGAGACACGGTGCAGGGCAGGCTGGGGGCAAGGGCCCACCTTTGTGGCATGAATGACCATTCTGAAGTCAGCTGCAGGCAGGCAGCCAAAAAACATCCACAGCCTCGGAGAGAGGGAGCTCAGTGCAGCCCCAGTGGAGCAAAAGTGGCAATAAAGGTGCCCTGAGATGGTGTCACCTGGGTAACACCTGGATCAGCGCTGGGATGAGCTGCAGGAACTGGTAAACCAGTTGCCCATCTGATGGGCTACTGCCACCCACACAGATCAGTGAGGTTCATGGCAGAGCAAGTGTGATGCCAAGTGAAATCAAGATCATGGCTTTGGTATGAACTGGAGTGTGCCCATAAAGCACCACCCAGGGACTCTGCAGGGGCCCAAGAAAGCTCACTGATGAGAGCAGGCAGAAGGGTGACCCCCTGTCAGAGGAAGGCAGGGCACAGCTGCCTCTTTTCCACAGTGTGGGGCATTGACGTGTGCCTGTCCCACGGGGGAGTCCATGGCAGTGATTGCAGAGAGGCTCCTTGCCTGAATGCCCCCATCATGGCCTGGCAATAAGGGATGTGCCATGGAAAAGCTAAGTCAGCCAAGAGTCACTGCCAGGGAAGGTCCAAAATCCCTGGAAAGAGTGGCTGTGGAGCAATCCAGGAGCCCTCCCCATGCTGCTGGGGTGGGCAGCATCAGGGGTCTCCTGTTGAGCTTTCTCCTTTCCAGCCACAGGATCCCAGCCTGAACCAAGCCTCCTGGGGCCCTGCAGCAGCCACATGCCCCAAGCACAGGAAGCAATGGGGCAGGTGAATAAGCCTTCATGTGCTGGGTAACAGGAGGGGACAGCATGATCTTGTGCTTATGTGAGAGAGCCAACTCCTTTGTCCCCAGAGCCAATATCGCACTGACAGGCTGCTGTTGACACAAATGATGGCAGATGTGTGGCAGTTCCAGTTCTCCTCCCTCCATGGTCAAATAAAAGCTCATCCTTGTACCTCACTTCTCATTCCTGAATGGGTGACATTGCACTTCACAGCAGTCTATGCTCTGCTGCTGCAACAGTTCAGGTTCATTTCTGTGTCAGCAGCAAGTATCAGTCCAATGCTCCTGTTTGGCCTGAAAGCAAAGGGTTGAAGCTGCTTCAACCCTTTAACCCAAAGGGTTGAAGCTCAGCCTCCAGGAAGCAGCTGGCACCTGTGACCAGCCCTGAGCACCTGCCCAGCACTGGCCAAGGTGACCTTCACCTGGCTGGGCTTGGCCCATCCCCACCCATCCTGTGCATTTCAAACCCACAGCAGCACACTCAGGTGCAAGATGCTCTCTGCCCTGGCAGCACACCAGCAATTTTACTGAAGTCCAGAAAGATTAGCACTATGCTATCTGGCCAGCCTAGTAAATCATTTTCCGGAGCTTTTGTTGTGGGAAAGAGGCACCGAGATGCTCTGGAAAATCACAGAATCAATCACAGAATATGCTGAGTTGGAAGGGCCCACAAGGATCATGGAGTCCAAGACCTGGTGCTGCACAGAACATCCCCAAGAGTCACACCACGTGCCCAAGAGTGCTGTTCAAACACTCCTTGAGCTCTCTCAGGTTTGGTGCTGCGCCCACTGCCCCGAGGAGCCTGTTCCAGTGCCCAACTGGACCTTCTCTGGGTGAAGAACCTTTTTCTAATATTCAACCTAAACCCACCCTGACACAACTTCAGCGTTGCATCACTGCAGCAACAGCACCGCCGGCAGCAGCAGCAGCATTCCCTTGCAGAACACAGCAGGTAAGCAGCAGCAACAGCAGCATTCCCTTGCAGAACACAGCAGGTAAGCAGCAGCAGCAGCAGCAGCAGCAGCAGCAGCATTCCCGTGCAGAGCACGGCCGATAAGCAGCTGCTCTGGTGGTAGCGACTGTACAAATCCACTGCTTTTACAAGTGAGCTGTGGCTCCGAAAGTGCTTTCAGCTTTCCAAGCGCCGCTCTCGGGATGCGGCCGGCACTAGGACCTGCCTGGAGCCTGTACGGCAGCCCGTAGGGAGGGATAAATATAGCAGGGTAAGATTAGTGCAACACAGCAGCAGAGCTCGGGTGGCCGTGCCGGCACCGGGAGCCCCGCACCGCCACCGGGGCCCGTGGCTGCCCCGTGCCCGCCGATGCTCCAGCTCTGCCCGGTCACGGCCTCGCTGCTGCTGGGCACGGCCAGGGCAGCGTGCGACGAGGAGCTGCTGGCGCGGGAGGGGGTCACCTTGTGCGTGAATGTGACCCGGCAGCAGCCCTTCCCCGCGCTGCGCGGCGTCCGCGGCATCCGCGTGCCCGTGTTCGATGACCCGGCCGAGGACCTGGCCCGGTACTTCGAGCCCTGCGGCGCCGCCATCGAGGAGGCCGTGCGGGCCGGGGGCCGCTGCCTGGTGTACTGCAAGAACGGCCGCAGCCGCTCCGCCGCCATCTGCACCGCTTATCTCATGAGACACCGGCAGCTCCCGCTCAAGGACGCCTTTGAGGTAATGTGCTGACGTCCGGATTCATATTTACAGCTCTTTTGGGGGAGAAACGCAACGTTTCTTATGAGTAATGATGATTTCTTGTAGAATTATTTTGGTGCTTCCTCCTGCCCATCAGCAGTTACACAGAGATTCAACATTTCAATAAACGATGCCCTGTAAGTTTTCTCATGCCCAGCTCGGTCTAATAAGTTTTCAGTGTGAGGTTTCTACAGGTAGCAACCACACCAAGCTGGTTGCTTAGTGAACATTTTCTCTATCATTTGCACAGTCACGGTAAGTGAAGACAGAGACAAAGTGAGTGGGTGCAGGAATTGCTATGCAGGGTTTGCTCCTGTGTGACAGCTCCACACAGCAAGGAACATCCAGCCAGGCCTGCAGAGTGCCCAGGACCTGCTAGCTATCAACCAGCCACAGCTATTGCTACAGGCAATGATGTGTCAGCTTTCCTAGGAAACCCATCCAATACAAATTCCTTGTGCTCTCTGGGTTTTGTCTTCAGCCATTTGTCACTTTAGATAGCCAATTTGCTTAATTTAGGCTGAGGTGTGCAGAGAGTGACCAAGTTTCACTCTATCATCTTAAACATGAGCAGTGTCGCTGCCCTTGGTGAGAGACTTTCCCATTTCCAGCAGATCAACAGCTCTGTCTGGTGTCTGGCCATGAATCCATTCTGTAACTGGGCCCACCTGCCAGTTCCTAGCAAGCACACAGTGAAGTCAGCTCACCAAAATAGCTGTTTGTTGCTCTGTAGCCAAATCAAAACCAATGTAAAGCTTCTCAAAATTTTTAAGATCAAAATTCATTTGCATGACTCCCACAAATGCAGGATACCTTGCTTCCACTGTGTCTCTCCTGTTCTCTAGGCTGTGAAAACTGCCAGACCCGTAGCAGAGCCAAATGCAGGATTTTGGTCTCAGCTGCAGAGATATGAAGAAGAATTACAGATACCAAAGCACTCTGCTCCACTGAGCAAAGGACTTGAAAATAGCAGTGTGTGAAGATACTTTAAAGAAAGTGAAGTGACTTGCTACAGAGTTAAAAAAAAGGAAAAAAAATGACTTCCTAATTCACTTGTATGTAAAACACTTTACCCCCATAACTGAGATGATGGTTCATTAAATTCATCCAGAGCATTGCTGTTGGTAATGCATGGAAAGAGGGCAGATAAGCAGGGAATAACATCTGAAACAGAAAATGGTTGGAAGGACTGTAAACAAACAGAGAAAGTCCTGGAATCTTCACCAGTTACTTTCCCCTGAATGACACTGAGTTTGGTAACAATGTACTGAACAAAGGAAGGAGTTACCCCACAGGGATTTTATTCCTGTTTTTTAATTAAACTTCCCAGTGATGCCATTAGAAGACATGATGCCAGACCAAGGAAGTTCTGAATGTCTCTCTCACCTACTGGATCATTATTCATGTTAATGAGCTGACACAGCCTTTGGTGGGAAACTGACAGTGGTTGATGCTTTGTCTCTGTGATTTTCCTTATGTTTAACTAGACCAACGCACCTTCACAAATTACCTAAAAATCCAGAGGACAGAATATACAGGTGATGGTAAGGAGTTCTGCTCCCATCATGCAGGCTAAGTGCCTTTTCAGCTTTTGAAATTATTCTCTAAAACACCAAAGGAATTATTTAAAAAACTGCAGATGATAATGGAGGGAAGAAGATGACACTGGCAATCTAGAAGCAATCATCACTCCTTTTAGCTTTACTTACTCAGTCTAACAGGGCCCAGTTCGTGCCTTAATGTGTCAGTTTACAAGTCAGCTGTTCCTGCATGCAAGCAGCATGGCTAAATCATTTCTGCTGAGACTGCTTACAGGTTGCCCTCTGAAATGATCTATTGGGCATGAAACTTCCAGATCAGACTGCTATGTGCTTATCATCAGCCATTGAAAACAGAGTTTTGTCAAACCGTATGAACACATTGTAATTTAAAAGGGACAAGTTATGGAACCTGAGAACCCCAGGGTGAAATTCCATTCCATCTTGCTGAAAGCATAAATAAGAAGTAAAGTTAGTTCACTGCCATCTGCCTAAGTGCTCACACAAGGTAAACATATGCTCCCAGCAGTGGAGTATTTAAGGCAGAAATTCTAAGGATGGAACAATGACAGAAAATCAAACCACTGGGGAATTACATGAATTAGACAACTCAGATGCAGTACAAGTTCCCAAAGTTAAAGACTGCTCAAAGTTCAAGTAGTGTTATTTTAAAAGCTGAAACCATTGAAATAAAAATAAAAATTTCAGGCTATCATTTTCTTAGTTACCACAAGGCATTTTCGCACCAGATGCTTTCTCCACTCCCAGCTGTGTTTTGTTCATTCTGTATTGTTTATCTTCTGGCATTACAGCCAACAAGAAATTTGTTGCACATCTGCAGATTTGAAGGTGATTCTAGCAGATTTGCTAGAAACATTCTTGTAGCTTTTATAAACCTTGACTATCATATATAATAAGAAATTCAGTATAAAATAAGATCCTTATTAGAGAATTCCACTTGTCAAAAAATCTGTTTCAGTCTGTGGAACAAAGTTTATTTCTTGTCAAAAGCTTAAGCTGCTAAACAAAAGAAGGAAGCTAAACATTAATGAAAACAAAACACATTTCTAACTGTGAGGCATATGAACTTGCAGTCAGATACAGCTATCAGTTCCACATGTTTGAGTCAGCTGAAATAGGAACCATTGCTCTTGAATGTCAGCATATACTGCCCTCTGGTTAAATTTTACCAGGCTTCTCAGCATGCAGGAAACCTTCATGCCACAGCATTTCACATCACAGCATCTTCTGTAGAAAGCTATTTACATCTGAAAACCATTGCTATTTACATTGAAAGCCATACCTCCTCCTGGTACTGCTCCAAATTAAGGCATAGGATTGCAACTTGGAACCAGAATAAAGAAGTAGTTCACTTTCTTACTGGAGTTCATAAGCCACTAACACTACAGGTGATGCAGGATGGGAGCTCAGACATACTCCTTGTTGCTTATGACCGTCTCAGAGTTCCTGGGGTACATGTGTGGCTGAGAAGGTGCCTGGGCTGCTGAATATGCATATTTCTTGGGACTGTAAATCAAGAAAAAACCATACAAAATAATAGGTATTAGACACATGCCCATGGTTTCAGATACTTAGAAGTTACTCAGCTTTGTATCCAACCCACCCATAGCACATTCTTCACAACAGGGCAAGAATTAGAGGCCTCCTGTTCTCATTGTTCTGGTAGCTAAGGGGGAATGGATGCGGTCCCTGATGGGCTGCACAGCATCTCTCATCACCTCAGCCACACTCTGGATTCCTAACTCCCACGTGCTCTTCCTCCAGGCATTTCAGCCAAGGCCTCAAGCAGAAGCCCTCAGCACCTTTGTACAAGCTGCAGGTTTTAATACAGGAATCAAGATGACAAAGGAAGAAAACAGAAGTATCTTCACCCAGATCCTTCAACTGACATTCATCATGCTGAACTTCCTATTTCATCGATCAGTTTTACCTGATTTTCAGGACATTTCAGGGCATCTGGTACTTTGTATCAAAGTAAGGTGAGCAAGATCTAAAGTCCAATGTGGCTGATGAAATATTACCATAAAATTGAAATGGTTTCAGATTAGGCAATGGAGTACCAGAGGAACTCTCACTTAGTGCATTTTGATACCATTTTCCTAAGATTAACTAGACCAACAGTGAATATGCTTCTTCCTTGCATATTATAACCCTCTCAAGCTCAGCTAGTACAACCTCCAAGCTATTTGAGTTCTGGTAGACATGGACCTCTGCTATTTCTGCCTGTTTCATCCCTCTCCTTCAAAAAGAGGCCTTCTGTATGTGTCAAAATTTAAGACTGAAACAAAAAAGGAGGGAAGGCTAAATATTGAGGCCAGAAATCTCACCTTTCCTGATTTGATGTGCAAGACACTTCTATAAAGAACAAGGAAAAAAACATGTTTCTAGTGATCAATTCCATGTGCTTTGGGAAATGCCTTTACACTTTCTTCAAACTGAAGAGTGTTTGAATATTTTACTCACAGTGAGTACTGCAGAGAAACTGGATCATAAGACATTATGGGGTTTTATATACTTTTCTTTTGGTGACAGTTTGCTCTTTCACTGCACATTTTCACCATCAGCAGTGCCCAGAATTACCAAATACAAGTTAAAGGTGACTGCTGATGGTGATGCATAAAGCACCCTGTCTGGGAGGCACAAGTGTTTGGTACAGCATCCCCTGCCATCACCAGTCTGTGACATGCCATAGCACTGTCTGTAACTTATACATATTTATACCAGGGGGTGAGAGAGAGACAGAATAGTGCACAGGTAGAAAGTGGTGTGGGATTGACAGCTATTACTTCAGCTGACAAATCCAAGATTACCTGTAATTCTGTTTTTCCTTCCCTCTGCATGAACAGGTCAGTAGGATCCCACCAAGTATATAAAGGATAGATCCAGTCCAGCCTAAGTACAGACCTTCTCCTAGTTCATACCTGAAACATGAAAGAATTTATGGAAATAACTTATAACAGGATCACAAAACCATGCAAACAATTTCTAATTTGTGTAGAAATCAGCTAACTGAAAGCCACTTCAACAGCTAACAGAGAACAGATCTGTGTCTGCTCAGTAAAATTCTTATTTGGATGGAGCTGATCTGCCAAATTACTAACAGTACAGAAAGTACTAAGCAACATAAAGATAAGTAGCAATAAATAATTGCGTATATTTAACAAGTTGTTGATATTAAATAAAAATGACATACCTTCTGTGCAACCCACAGCACTTATTTTGCCCTTTTATTGGCTGTTTCACTGAAAGGATTTAGTGCAACTGAATGATTCAGATCTTACTGTCTATATGCTGAGAGAAGGCTGACCACAGGCATCAGTTTTCTATGGACACAACACTGGGTCACTTACAAGTAGCTGGTTGAATAGGGCTAGTTTTCAAACTTAGATACCCTAAAGGATATTCAGCACCCTCTGTGGTTGTATGGCTGAAAGGCATTTATGAATGTCCCAGGCTGAAAAAGAATAGCTCTTTATTTTACTGTACAAAACTATACCTTTCAGGAAACCCCCCCTAGTCTAGTCCAAGAAATTAATTGATAATGAATTTGTTCCAAAGACTAGACACAACTGAGTCTGAAAAAGACTGGCAGCAGTTTCATAAAAAGAGGAAAACAAATTTTCATGATCAGACAAAAACTGTATCCACAATCCACCTGTACATCTCTGGTCTGAGATACCAAAGATAAGGGCAAAAAAAGTGTCCTGGACTGCATTGAAGGTACTATGGAACCAGAGATTTGTGTTTTCTTTCCACTTGGTAACACAATTATTTAGAAGTGTCAAAGGTTCTGATTCTGGAGTTCATTACTAACAGGATGTATTCAGAGGTTTACACAGGTTCACAGCTCTCTGTGTCTCATTGCACGTGGGAGCCACAAGGTCTCCACTGCTTTAGGTACTTCCAAACATGGAACAAGCAGAGAGTCATTATCAAACAAACCCAGGAGCACAAATTGCACATTGCCCAGTGCCTGCAATCATTTCTGCTCACCAGTCACTTACAGACAAGAATGCTGTAGATGTCATACCAAAGCAAAGTATATAGGAGATATCTGCAGGATAACTTAGTTTGACTTCAGAGGTGTAGAAGAAACTCCTTTAAGAATTAGCAGAGGTCAACTTCACTAATTTGCTGAAGTCAGACCAAAAAAATGCAATCTGAAAAAGCATATTTGCCAGTCTGTTAAGAGTGAAGATCAATACTGGCATGTGAGTGAATTTAAAATTGTCCCACAGGCTGCATGTTCAGCTTTACCAATGATCAAACTTACTTCATCAAGAACTGCTCCGTGAATCAATAGCTTAAACATGAAGTTGAGATATGAAAAAAAAAAATGTCTTTAGCTACTGAATGCAAACCATCTGGTAACTGATTAACAGGCATTGGTGATGAGCCCCAAAGCTACAGCAGGTAACTATCAAACACACCAACTATCCGACTAACCGAAATTCCTTATCGACAGCTCTTTCAGCTCTCTAATCCATTTATTACCCTTCATATAGTTCTCTCAAGGGGATATAAAGCAACAAATGTAACTGCACAAATACAATTTCTTTCTAAGCACTTCATTGAAAACACAGGGAAAACTGACAAACAACAAAAGCAACTGCTTAAAGTACTTTGATTTATCACAAAGCACTTCACCTCTGACTTCCCTGAACTGATTCCTGGGTGGGAACTTTACAAAACACTTCAAATATGAGCCTAGCGACTAACAATTCATAGTTTACTGATCTATGATTTATATACTTGGTAGAAGTATATTATAGATGGCTCATATTCCACAGACAATGGTTCCCTCTCCTTTTCCCCCTCTCTGAAGGAGAGGCACAGTCACCTCTACCCTTGTTCCTCATTCCTAAACAGGGCACCTAGATAAGGTGCCATAAGCTGCCATTTGGTTTTTTTTATATCAGACAAAGAGCAAGGGCTTTTATACCTTAAAACTTGTTTGTATGCAACTGCACTAGCTGATAATCCCACAGATTTTGCCTTGTTTTAACTCATAAGACAAACAAATGTTGAGCTGTTAATAAATAGACATATATATAAGACAGGCAGCAGATTTCTCTGCACATCTCTAGTACAAAGCTTGAGCTGCTTTGCAGACAATTTTCCCTCACAGGTACATCTGAGGTACTTTATTCTAGTCAGAACTTGAGTTTTGTACCTATTTTGGTCTAAATGCCAAAGCAGATTAAGAATTTTTACCTTTTCTTCATCGTAACACTGAGATACACACTTAACTGAGTCTGCGAAGAAAATGCAAACACAGTACAAAACCCCCTCAGATGTGGGGTTGGTATTCCTCTCACATTCACTAACTCTTCCAGAAAAACCTCTCCTCCCTCCCTACCAATATCTCTGAGGTGAAAAGATTCCCTGAATACAATTATTTCCCCATGTAGGACTGGATAATGGGATCCATCCAGGTTCTGAAACTCTGGAGCATCTGAGGTTAGTGCAGCTGTCCAGCACACGATGGAGTTTGGTATGACAGATACATTCACTTACTTGGTTCCAGCGTACAGTTGGTCAAAAAACTGAGCAGTAACCATTGCAGCATACCAAGAAATAGCCACCATGGAGCAGAGACCTACCAGAAAAAGTTTAAAAAGCACACAGGTGAATGATTCCTATAATGGATGTAACAGATTTAAACAGAGTAAGTTCATTTCATTTAGTCTGGCTGTGAAAGCCATACAAAGTATCAATAGTGTTGTCATTTCAGTTTCGATATTACCTCCTAAAACAAAAAGAAATCCTCCTGTGACAGTAAACTTCATTTTTCCATCTTCATCACTCAGCCCAATGTTTGTGCACTTCATACCAAGCAGTGTGAGTACTGCAGCTAAGAATCCCAAAAGGATGGAAATAATCATCAGGGCACGGCATGCCTGAATGTGAGCTGAGACAGAAAAAGAGAAAACAAATCAAGATCTATACAGAAATTACATTAATCTTGTGCTGAAAGAAATAAAAGTGATTGGAGGAAGTGACAAAATTAACAGATGCAATAATGAGTGAATCTTGTCCAACTCTGTCACATGGCTCAGAGAAGCCTCCAAACCCAAGTGTGTTTAGCTTTCAAGTCAAACAGATTTGAGAGTCGAACTATGGCTACACTTTACAAGCTCAGTAAATCTTCTTGTGTCTGAAGAACTACAGCAAGCCACTCATCTCTTACATTCCTGTGGAAATGCCTAGTGGTACACATGGTCGTTTGCAGGAGCAGGAAGAAGTCTCCTACTCACAAGTCTTTCTGAATTCCTGACACGTGTACAGCTGAGTGCACAGGACACAGCTGAAATCCAGGCGATAGTCAAGGTGTGCAAGGCTCTGGAACTACTGAGGAACTGGAGAAAGGTGCCAGCTTTGCTGCTTGCAGGGAGAGATGGGAAAGAATGGAGCTCAAGTTAGCAGTGCACTTCAAACTCAGTGTAAGGAACAGGGGTGAGTGTGTCAGAGAGCTGCAGAACTCCTCCCTGGGACACTCTCCTGTGCAGAGGTTACAGCTGCTGTGGCACGTTAGGGAGTCTGGTATGCTGGAATTCTGTGTCCTTTAAGCTCCTGGTCTTCACATCTAGGTATCAATTGCACAAAAACCAGGACTAGATTATTAGTCAGCCTAAGAAAGAAGTTCACATGGGGACTTTGGGGTCCTTTAACATGGCAGCCTGCATTTGGCAGGCTCCAGGTCAAGTGGCATTTCGGCACCTTTGTTGAGAGATAAACATGTCAAATGTCACAACCTGGCAGGGTCACAACTGCTAACTTTGTTAACTTGACTAGCTTCTCTTCCAACCTAAATGCTTTTATGATTCTAAGTTTTAATCATACATCAGAAGGGTCAGACCTGACTCCAACTGGACACTCACATCATTGATGCCAGCATTCAAACTCTTGCTCCCTGACCACCTCTGCATCCTCCACAATAACCTGCTGGGCTAGTTCTGTCTGTCTCCAGACAACAAAAGTCAGACAGAGACAGAAGGCAAAGTGATGCTCACACTCCAACTCAGCCTAATGTGGCTTAAAAGTATTGGTCCTACCAGCTTAAGAGTTACCAAAGGTAGCAATAAGCACTCATGAGATAAATATACAGAATTAAAGACTAAAATCATTTGAGGAGTTCATGCTTTGTTAAGCACTAATTTTAAAATTTTCATGGAAAAAACTGAAGACAGTAATAAAAGTGGAAAGACCCCTCAAAATACCACTAAGAGTTCAAGGTTTTTGCCTGCAGAAGGCACTGTTAAGGTAAGTACTTAACAATGCTGCTTTCAGGTTTGGGATCTTTCACCATGCCAATCACCCAGCAGGGTCCAACAACTCACATTTCAGCTCCTGGGGACTCCTGCAGTGTTAGATGGGACTCCCCATATCTTTCCAGGACACACAAGCATACCCTTGCTTGCAGACCAATGGGAAAGGGATTTCATACAACTGTACCACAATACCATAACCTCAACAGCCTTAACTGAGGACTTTAGTTCAGAATTCAGAAAACTCAAATTTTTATTTTAAACTTAGCTTATTTAACAAGATACAAAGTCAGTGCATTTTATTAGTCCATGCCAATTGTAAGAAATTATCCCCAAATCCTGTCATTGGAAAAAAAAAAACCTCATGGAACTTTATAAAGAAAGGGAAGAAAAAAAAAGGGAGTTTACAATGCTTTGGCAACTAGTTATATCAAATGTTTGACTTAGTTGTGACTAGACAGACAGTGCTAGCCATATGGACTAGCCAGTCATGGTTTCAGTCTTGTTCAATATTGCATTTAAAAAGCTCCTCACTTCAAATATTTGTCATTTAGACAAATGGTATAGTGAACTCAAAGGCATTAAATTGGTTTAAAAGAACCAAGCCTCTTTTCCCATACATAAAGCAAAATCCAGAACTATTCCATATAGCTCAGTTGCCAATAAGGAAACTTTCGAGGAAAATCTTCATTGACTTTCTGATGAGAGGAAACAAAGACACTTTTGTTTTTCCTTTTTGCCCTCCCTCCAGTCCCTGGCATCCTGGCAGCAGTTTCAGTCCAGTTTCTAAACAGGAATTTGAAACACACCGAAACTGGCCATGGTAATTTTTAATCTGCCTTGGTTCATGTCTGCAAGCACTATGGCTGTTTCTCAGAGGTCTCACTGGCTGCTGACCCCTTGTGCCAAACCCATTTTCTTCCTCTTTCCTGCTTTGCCCAGCTGTCCTTTCAACTTTTATTACCGTCCAGTGTCTTCTGACTTCTCTTTTTCAGCTTTCCTTTCTAAAACTGTTTTATCTTCACAGTTTTGCAAGTTTTCCCTTCTGCTTCCCCCTGCCTTCACCCCTCAACTATACTGCAGGACTGCAGGACTGATCTCCTCTTCAACAGAGCAAAGCTAATCTTCACAAATTCACTTCAGAGCCTGTCCCAGTCATTTACTCTTTCTGCCCCCACTTTTCTCCTTCCTGCTTGCTGTGTTGTTATCTGTGGCTCTCAGGAGCCCTGCTGTTGCTTGCCTTCTGTTCTGTTTGCTCTAACACTCGTGGTGCTCTTTTCTGACCCCCACCAGGTTCTTTCAAACCCACTTTTTCTCCAGATGCTGATGTTCTGCAGGCCCATGGCCCAAATCTGCACATACTCCCCCCATGTAAACACATCAGTGACAAGATGCTGCCTGGAGTCAGTGGCAGCAAGCTACAAACCAGCCCTTGGAGTGGTTTTTACAAGAACCAAATAAAATCACAGAATCATTAAAGCTGGCAAAGATCTCTCAGATCATCAAGTCCAGCTACTAACCCAGCAGTGCTGGTGCACACTGACATAAGTGATCTGCAGAGAATAATGTCTCTGATGGAATGATCCTGCTCTTACTGAGGCTAAAAGGCTTAAATAGGGTTATGTTCCTCTTCACACACACACGCTCTCTCTCTCTCTAAAAGCAATTGTTAGAGAAGACTGGAAGATGAAAAGAACAGATTATTCCCTAAATACTGGACACAGTTTCAAAGAATTGCTATGCAAGTGTTAGAGCTGGTCAACAACAGGCCTTTACTTCAGATTGAGGGAGAAAGTGAATTTAACACCTCATTCCTACTAATCCCATATTACACATTCTTCAGATTAGGAGTATCTTCCTACCTATTTAGTTTAGCCACCTCCTAGGCAGATTCAGCTAGAAGGAAGGCATTTTTATTCCAAATAAGTATTTATATACTGAATTATTTAAGATTAATTAAAAAAAAGCTTTACTGTCTATAAACATGCTTACTATCCACAGAATATTGCCTAGTTGGGCATTTGAGGACAACCACAATTATGATGAAGACTGATACAGAGGACAAGGGCTAGCAGATCTGAATTTCTTGATATTTAAAAACCACATCCAAATAGACTTTAGTTACTGTCAGTTAACTAACTGACAGTAGTTAGCATTAGTTGACAAGCCTAATGATATGTTAATTTATAGCATATATTCCTTCTATAACTTCTAATATAATATGTATAACATATTATCATGTATTTCCTGGATTGTCTACAGTTTTCAGTCCCAACTCACAAAAAACCACCACCACTTCTCAGCTAAAATCAGTATTTCCTCTTACATGAAAAAAACTCCAGCTATGGTACATTAGCTATGAAGTATTGCAACATAAGGTCTATACAATAATTACAAATAAATAAATTGTTTAAAAATGTCTCCTCCTAAGACATCCCACAAGATGCCAGAGAAGAGATTACAACCCACTTTAAATGCTTGTTAAATGCTTGATCAACCGACTTCATTTGCCTCAGTTTACAGCCTTTCCTTGACACATTCTGCTCCTTGAGAGATTTTTATTACTTCAGCCCACAAGGTCCTTCTTGGCCAGTTATTTTCCAGTATTATCAGATTATTAAAACAAAAGCCTTACTACTTTTTGCCAGTAATTTTTTAAGCAATATAAACAAGGCTGCACAAAGTTACCTACCAGGCAGTGCAAGCATAGAGTCAAAATCCCTGCAGTTGGATACTCCAGTGCTGTCTGTTGCACAGCTCTTCCACAGGTTTTCAAACAACGTCGATGTTGTGATCACAGAACCATGGATGCTGGAGACTTTCCAGTAATTATTTGGCAAAGTGGCTCCAATAACTGCCAACCCACCCAAGCACAAAATAAAACCAACAATTTCCAATGTAGCAGTCATGTTGTGAGTAGTAACAGTGAAATATCCTTATAATTAGATTACAATCAAGTGAAGCTTTTCAGAAGCTTCCTTGCCGTTTTATCTCTGGGTTTCGCTCCAAAATGAGTCTACCTTTGCTCTTTGCTCTTTCCCCATAGATAAGGCTTACTGGGCATGACAATAAGAAGTGGGAGCAGTTCATGATAAAGATATTAGTGTGTAAAAAAAGTGACCACATTAATTCTTTTTCTAATAGGAAGTGAAAAATGAGCCTTTTCTTTTTCTCAGCCTAGAAACTCCAGTCAGTATTTATACAAAATACCTTGTAAGAGTGATAATATAGGGAAATATTTTATTTCTGTCTCTTTTCTGAAGCCAACTAGATTTTACACTAGGTTAAGATTGCTTGTAATTTTATTTTTGCTGTCAAATCAAAAGGCTTTTGTGTAATATGCTCTTGAGGATTCAAACATAAAACAGCTTGAGAACAGAATCTTTCTACTTCTGCTAGAAAATTTAGCAGTTTTTGGAGTTATGGTCATAAGCAATCCACAACAACTGTACTGCCTGCTTCTTTCACAAAGGTAAAGTTTATGGATGAGTGATTTCCATTAATATTTTACTGTCTATTGATCTACAGCTAAGACATTCAGTCTTAAAAACAATCCTGCTTACACTGTACAATTGTACAATGCATTAAAATTGCAATAATGTACGTGCCATGGAATTGAAATGTAAGGAAATGAAGGAGCTAGTGTGACTGATCTGTCTCAAAAGCAATAAAATTAAGAAGAAAAACAGCTATAAGAAAAATAATATATATCAGCAAAATGGCATCTGTTTGTTAGAATACCTTAGGATTAAAAATAAGCTATTCTAGGCAAAGCATATGTTAAATTCAGTTTAGTTGCTCCTGCTCTTGGCTAGATAGAATGGTAGCCTCAATTCACATCACCCACTCATGTTAATACTTTAAAGTAGTTGTGGATCCAAACATGGTTTACCATCTTTTGCAGTGATAACCTGCCCTTATCTCCAGGAAATGGAGTCAGAGTTTCTTCATAAACTAATTCTGCTATGATGCAACCTGGTAACAGTTCCACAGCATTTATGTAAACACTACCAGAAGGATTAGCCTTTGAGAGAGCCCCAACTTGTCCCTAACAGGTATTGTTTTCATCAAAATTCACTCTCACTTTGAGCTGATGCTGTGGGTTGGTAGGTTCAGCTGCCAAAGGGTATTACAGTGCCACTATGACATTTTGGTTCCCATGGCAGTCAAGAGGATCATTGCCCCTGATTTAAACAAGACCAGATTTGGCAGTGGGATCCTGCGCCATCTTTTAAGGAAACCAGATAGTGTGTGTTAAGAACTGATCTCAGGTGACTTTTACAGAATTCCCTCCTTCTGCTTAGTCACTGCAACTTGAAAAATGATGGCATAGTAAAATGAACACACTGTACCAGTACCCTGGAGTATCTGCATTTCATTAAAAGCCCTTCAAAAAGTTTCCAGCTAATTTCCCCATATCTTGGTACTATGCTGGTGATCTCAGCAATCACTTCTGCTGACAGCACTTTGAAAGGTGAGATAGTTGAGACCTTGAATCAAGTGTCCACAGCTGTTATGCTGCTGCCAAGGATAGAAATACAAAACAAAGAAGAGATTTTTAAAAACCTCTTCCCATTTCTTCTTCCTAGTTAAGAAATATATTTCAACAGGCAGTCATAAAGCACACATATAAACAGAAAACATTCAACTGCAGACCTGTAGTGCATGAGTTTTCCTATACAGAATCAGGCATTTTAATAATTCCCTTCAGGAATCACTCTCCAATGTGTTAAAGACCATAAGACATAAATTTTGTAAACTGTGGCTTGTCAGGCAATGGGTGTAACAGCCAGTACTGCTCTGCAGGAGGCTCTGCATCAGCAGGGCTTAAGAGCTGGTGTTGACAGCTTCACATCAGCACCTCCCACAGCCTGGGAGCTTTCCTTTGGGCTTGCTCTTACCCAGTCACTTGAACCAAATGCTGTCATTGTTGGCCTCATCTCATCTCTCTGATTTCCAGAAACTTAAGGCATCCTGGTACCTACACAGAGGAGGTCCTGGAGAGGAGCTGAACAGGCACCAGGATGATGTGAAAAGCTGACATCGCCTCTGATGCAATGAGCCATGGTTTTAAAATCCTTGGAAGCATGTGATTAGCCTGCTTTTGAGGCTACAAACTCTGGCCTCATTATGGGATGCTGATACTTATTCTTAAACCAGTCTCCTCATTATGAAGGCAGATGAGGCCACCAAAGTGAGGGCCCTGCAGAAGAACCATGAACATGCTGCATCTTGAGAGTTAAATTCTTTAGAGATCTGCCTTACAGTTAGGCAGCTCTGACTCCAAGGAAGTCCACATCTGTGTCAAGGAAAACAAGGTTCATGGTCTGTGACACGTGGTGTTTTTAAGGTTTAAGCACTGCACGTTCAGAATAAAACTGCTGGCAGAGTCCAGACAAATAGCAATGACAGCAATCAGGAACCTATAAAGCACGGAAGACTTGAAGAAATGATATTAACAGCACTCATAAAGTGACTGCACAAAACTGAAAGTTGTAAAAGAATAAATGCAAGGTTCTGTTCAAGACAGAAGGCTTAAAAAATTACTATTTCCAAAGGCTACAGTGTTACTGTTTCTACATTCAATCTGCTGAGGAAAGAACTTCAATGTCAGCCCTTCCTAGTCCTTTACCATACCAGTGTTTACAGAAAGATACTTTTAAAATCCAGAACGATTCAAACTAATACCTTCCAGCCCCTCCTGAGACATTTCTTCTCTCTCTAGCTGCAGATACATTACCCTGCCAGCATGGTTGACCCTAGAAAACACAGAAGCATCCATTGCACAGATGTATTTTAGTCTAAGCTCACCACCTCTGAGAAATTCCAGAACAAATACCCAGGTACACAGGTTTAGCACAAAGTATCAAACCAGTCCTGGAATATCTAATAATTGCTGTCTCACACCAAAGCACAAACAAACACCAGTGCTCATGGAACTATGATCTGCTTGTATCAAAGTACTAGGCTGAGTGAAAAGATGCTATTTCTTCCAAAACTATTTTAAAAAAACCTCTCAGATTTACTGTACATCACCCATACCTCTATGTCAACACACCAGAGAGGGCAGCAAAGCCACAGCAGTGAGTGAGCTGAACAGCAGGGTGAAACACTGGTTTCATGGTAGCCCTTTAAACTGGATTTGGCCATACTAGACATGCAGCCCATACTGGGCAGTTCTGACACCTCCAGTGTGAGGCTTCTCCCTGATATCCCAGCACAAAGATGCAGGGATACAGGTGACATTGTGCTACCACCTAGAGCACACACATGTGCACCTTGCAATCCTTAGGCTGAATTTTGGCTGCCATGCTTTTTTTGGTATGTTATTATACCAGAGCCAGGTTTTGGTATACAGGGATTTTATCTTGCCCTAACCCTTCTCATTCTTTTGTATACACAGGGCAAGCACGCCACACTGAGAAACAAAATTGAACCTGGAAGTTATTTTAATTTAGTGAGAGACACTGATGGAGAAGAAGGCAAATGGAAATAAAGCACAGAGAACTCTAAAGCACAGAGAACTGCAGGGCCCTCTGGGACAACTGCACTCTGTGCCCCCCAGCCTGCTAACACACTGCCCAGAAAGAAGGAACAGAACCCCATCCTTGGATTTTATGAACAAATGCCATGACCACTGAGCTCACTTACGGTCTGCACTCAGCATGTAGAGAAATTTCTTGCACTGAACTGATCCAACAGCAGTTGCTGCACAGTCCATCCAAAGACCTTCAGAAACCCAGTCTGCAGTAACCAGCTCTGTTGTGGAGTCCAAAACTTTCCAACTGCTGGACATGGTAGTAACAAGTGATGTAGTGAATCCTGCTAAAGCCAGCAGCAATGCACAGATCTGTAGACAGGATGATGCCATTGCAACAGAAGTTTTCTTCAAAGATGTTCCCCACAATTTCTGGTATTAGAAACCTGTTGAAAGAGTTCATACACACACAGTGTATGGCATTACCTTTACACAAGCCCGACCTTTGCAAAAACATTTTAAAAATGCCTACCTACAACATAAAGTATCACACAAGGGAACTGTAGAGGTGGAATCTAAATCCCATCAAGTAACTGAAATTGAATATTCTATACTTTTTTTTTTCCTTAGCAAAACTTTTATTATTGTACACATTCACCACAAAAAAAAACGAAAACAGAGCAAAATCACCGAAGACAATCAAAGAATTCTCTAATTTTAATTTGCAATGTTTCATCCATTTATTACTTGTTTGCTAACTCAAAATTCATTTAAAAATGAAAACTATCAAATGCTTTAGTAAATTGTTCATCTCCCAATTACAATATCTACCAATACAAATTTAAAGCAAGATAAATAGATAAAATGTGATACTCACGTTTATGGTATCTTTCTAATCCATTTTCTCTACTTTCCTGCAAGATAGTAGTGTCAGCACTTTGTGAGGACCTGTTTGATCACCCAAACAAAAGTTTTGTACTCTGCAGGACCTTTGTCCCATTCTAAAAATCAAGGACCCAGGGCCAAAGCTCTGGCCAAATGTTACACAAAGATCTGGCATGTTGAAAGGGAAAATTACCAGGAAATAATGTAAATTAGTACCAACTATACTCAGCTTACCCTGGCATATAATTTGCTTTGTCAGGGCCACTGAGCCGCCCAAGCACAATCAGAGTGCAAAGCACTGCAGAAACATTGCTACAGCTTCTAGTTTAATTGAAATTTTTAATGCATTTGTTTTAGGATGCATCCTGAAGAAGAAATACGCAGCTGGACCCCTGTGCAGTGGATGACATTAACAACCCAAAGTGTTGTGACTGCAGCCATGGCCTGAGGCAGGACAGAGCTCCCAGGCTCATGGCTGAAGGAGACTGGCAGCCTGGGACAGCTCTGCAGCCATTTACTGCTGCACTTCCTCCTCTCATCACCCATCCTGACCCTGGTTCTACCACACAAACCCCATAGGAATGTCCAGATCATACTTTATTCCAACAGCACATCCATCCCCTTTCAGCCCATCCCACAGACACCCTGCCCCACAGGACCTGATTGTACCACCTGTCACACAGTGCCATGTTTATAAGTTTGAGGTGATGGCACAGCTGATAGTAAATATGCACTGCAACTGTCCAAAGGAGAATGACAATAAACCAAAAAGGAATAAACACACAAAGTCCAGAGCATCTTCCTTCACAAAGTACACATATAGGCTATATGCAAGTAAGAGCTGTAATGTGATAAAAACAAACCCTGGGGGAACAGAAGGGATCACTGTAACAACATTAAAAACAGCAAAGCCAAAATGCATGAGGTTTGAACACAGCACAGGAAGGGTTCACAAAGAAAAATATTGAAGTTACTTAAATAAACAAATTACTCCTGATAAGGTCTTTGGAAGCAAAAATGAGTGGTAAAAGTGTCTAAAATGGAAAGTTAAAAACCTCTTTACCTATTTTTAATTTTGTTACATAGAAGAACAGAGAAAGAGCATTGATTACAACACTGGCTTTCATTATATATATACATTTCTAACATCAGCAATATACATCTTTGAACCTACTAATCACTTCTTAGTTCATGCAAATTCTGAGGCTGACCCATGGCCACCAGCACAATCAGAAAGAGATAAAATGCAAATTTAAATATGGTACTAAACCATTTAGAGCAGTTTCCCACCACAGCTCACAGAGGTTTTTTCTCGTCAGAGTCTGACCTTGGGGTGAGAAGGCAAAATCTTTTCACTACTAGTTAGGGGGCGGGGGGGAAAGAAAAAAAAAAAGAGGAACAATGTTAATTCATTTCTACCACTTCCAAATAATATGACTTTGTAACTTTGCTCCTGAAGTTGTCACAACATCTTAATAAACTAATCCGTCTTATAACCACTTGCAATTATAATATGCAGATCACTCTCATCTTGCTATTAACTTTGCTATTAACTTTGCATAACATTCACATAATGAACTACAAAATAACTTGGGGCCACACGGATGCCAAGCTCCCACTAAAGCAGAGTTTCACTGCTGGCTCAGGTCACCCAAGCCTTATCCAGTCACAACAGAGGGGTCTCCAGAGCTGGAATTTGCACAATACTCTCCTGCAGAGTGTGTTCCTCTTACCTGCGCAGAACTTTTCCTGCTGCAATACGTAACTGCTGCCTCTTGACCTCCACGTGCGCCCTTGAGATAAACCTCTGGTTTTTCTGCTGCTGGATTTTGGCACCTCTGCACTCAGCCTGGTGGCCCAGGTGTGTCTGGCATGGTGTAGGTGGCTTTGGTGTCCCCTGAGTATGTCCACGGCAAAACAGGCAACCAGGAAGGTGCACGGAACATCTTCAGACTTGCAAGCTACTTTCAAAGCAAACACCTGTTTTCTTTTCCCATTTAATTTCAGGAGGTTGGCAGTGTGTACAGTGGACTGTTCTCTGCTAACACAGCTCCAGCCCTGCAGAGCTTTGCTGCCATGGAGATGGTGCTGGGAAGAGCAGCACAGTGCCAGGCTGGCAGCAAGGGTGCCACAGGGGCAACTGTAGCACCTGCTCAGGCATGTGTGGGTAACTACAGAATCAGAGAATCACCGAGCTTGGAGGAGACTTTTCAGATCATCCAGTCCAACTGCCCACCCAGCACTCTTCCTGTACCCCTAGGCCACTAAACCCCATCACCCAGCCCCAGGTGTAGGTGTCTGTTGAGCGCCTCCAGGGTGGGGATTCCACCACCTCCCTGGCAACCTGTCCTGATGCCTGACCCCTGAACAGGGAAAAATATGTTTCTAATATTTATTCTGATTCTCCCATCTCAGCTTAAAGCCATTTCCTCTGGTCCTCTCTCTGCAGACATGGCAGAGGAGACAGGCCCATCTCACTACAGCCTCCTGCCAGGGAGCTGTACAAAGCGAGGAGGTCCCTTCTGAGCTCCTGGAAACTGAACAACCCTGGCTCACTCCTCATCAGACAAGTGTTCTAAATGTCTCACAAGCCTTGGTGCCCTTTGCTAGACAGGCTCCAGCGCCTCAATGCCCTTTTTAAAGTGAGGGGCCCAAAACTGCACGCAGAGGTGTGGCTTCACCCATGCCAAGTACAGGGGATGATCGCTCTCTTGGTCCTGCTGGCTAAACTATACTTGATAGGGAATTCTTCTCATGGAAGAGACTGGAAGGAGATGGTGGGGCAGGAATCTGGTCCTCCAGGAGCCCTTTGCTGGAGCAGCCTGGTGGTGAGGTGAGGTGAGGTGAGGTGAGGTAAGGTGGGGTGGGGTGGGGCAGGGCAGGGCAGAGGAGCCCGGGGAGGGAAGGTGCTGAGGTGTGGCAAGGTGATGTGGAGTCACACACGGAGCAAGGCAATGCTGAGGCAGCAGCCCCAGCCTCCACCGCACCTCCTGGGCTGCTGCAGGCTAGGAAGAAACAAGCTCTGCCTGTTCTATAAGGCTTCTAGAGGGCAGTACAATAAATAAGCCCTGCAGAGAGACCTTGATAAATCAGAGGGCTGGGCAATCACGAGCTGAGTGAGGCTTAAAAAGGGAAAGTGCTGATTCTGCACCTGGGATGGGAAAACCCCAATGTACCTACAAACTGGGAAACAAGACCCTGGGAAGCAATGTCACAGAAAGGGACCTGGGGCTCCTGGTCAGTGACAAGTTGAATACCACAAAGACCAACTGTGCCCTGGGGGACAGCAGGCACAGCATCGCCAGTCGGGCCAGGGTGGGGATTGTTCTGGTCTGCTCTGCTCAAAGACCCTCACCTCGAGTCCTGGGGGGTTTTGGGCACCACAATATTAAAACGATATTAAGCTACTCCAGAGTGTCCACAGGAGGGCCACAAAGACGGAGAAGAGCCTCGAGAAGCCATATGAGAAGAGGCTGAGGACGCTTGATCTGTTCAGCCTGGAGGAGACCTCATGGCAACTTCCTCGTGAGGGAAAGAGGAGGGACAGGCACTGAGCTGTGGTGGCTGGTGACAGGACCCGAGGGAACGGCCTGAAATTGTGTCAGGGCAGGTTTAGGTTGGCTATTAGAGAAAGGTTCTTCATTCAGAGAGTGGCTAGGCATCGGAGTAGGCTCCCCGAGGAAATGGCCACATAACCACACCTGACAATTCAAGGACAACACCCCGGGGTACACGGTGGGATTCTTAGGGATGGTCCTGTGCGGAGCCAGCAGTTGGACTCGATGATCCTTGTGGGTCCCATCCAACTCAGCATATTTGATTCTGTGCAATCACGGCAGCCCCCAGCCCCACGGCGCTATGCTGCCCATCAACGGGGCCGCGGCGGTGAGGGCGCTGCCACGCTCATCATGGCGGCGGAGCAGGCACCACCCACCCGACATGGCCCCGGGGAGGCTCCGACCCTGCGGCGCTATCCCCCGAGCCCCGGCGGCGGCACCGGGAGCTGCCGGCCGCCCATCCACCCGCCGTGCGGAGCGGCCCAGGAGCCGCGCGGAGCCGCGCCCGCCCCTTGCCATGCGGTGACCGAGCGGCTCGCCCGCCATCGGCGGGAAGATGTCGCCCGGCTGCCCCGGAAGCGCTCGGGCAGGCGCCAACATGGCGTGGCGGTGCTGGGCCCGCGCCGGGGGTCCGCGGCCGCACAGGTGCCGCCGGCACGGCCAGGGACGGGGAGGGTAAGGGAGGGCGCGGGCGGCTGGGACGGGCGGTGCTGACGGTTCGCATGTTTCCCCCGCAGGCTGGCGCTGCTGCTGCTGCAGCCGCGGCGGGGTTTCCGCCGGGCGCGGCCGCGGCCCGAGGAGCCCCCGGCAGCCGCCGGCGAGGCGCGGCCCGGCCCGCCGCTGCCCCGCCGCAGCCTCTGCCCGCCGTCACCCACCGCCGCCGCCGGCCGCCCCTCGCCGCGCCGCCTGGTGAAGCCGCTCCTGTTCGCCGTAGGGGTAAGTGGCTCCTGGGCCGGGTGCTGTGCACGGCTGGGGAGAGCGAGTCGGTAAAGAGCATTATTCCGTCTGTCTGAGGAGAATGCTTCCTCCCTGGGCTTTGCTTCTCAGTCCCTCAAAGTTAACGCAAGGTTCTTGGCCAAATACTGTAGCGTTATAATGAGCTAAAACAAAGTAACTTCAGCTAAATCAATGGAAATACTGTAAAGGTATCCCAGTTTCATTCAATTTCGGTGAACTTAGTAATTTCATTCACCAGTTTTGTTTGTGAGCCATTTTGATAAAGCATCATGTCATGACACTGAACATCCAGTAAACCTGAGGAAATGGCCTGAAGATGCGCAAGGAGAGATTTAGATTAGATGTTAGGGGAAAAAAACCCAAAGAAAAACCAAACCAAAACCAGGAAGGATTGCAAGTGTTGAAACAGCCTGCCAAGAGCAGTGCTGGAGTCCCCATCTCTGAAAGTGTTCAAAAAACACGTGGATGTGCTCGAGGACATGGTGAACTGAGTGGTGGTGCTGACATTTGGACTCATGCTCTTCAAGGTGTTTTCCAGCCTTTTGGGCTGTGTCGTGCTGTGAGTCCCATGGTCAGCGGTGCCACAGGTCCCGCTGCCGTGCTCGGGGTGCCTGGCCGGGGCCTGGGGCGGGCACTGAGCCTTGTCCCGTATCCCCAGTTCACAGGCTCGGCCTTCGGCTCCGCCGCCATCTGGCAGTATGAGTCGCTCAAGTCGCGCGTCCAGACCTACTTTGAGGAGGCTCGAGCGGACTGGATGGATAAAATGCGGCCGCAGAAGAGAGGAGACTTCAGAAAGCAGGTACGGAGAGCCGGGCCGGGCTGCTCGCACAGGGGTGGAGCCCTGCGAGGCACAGCTTCAGCTCTCCTCTGGTGTGAGCATCGTTTGTGCAACACATACTTGTCCTGGTTTTTCTGATTTGGAACTTGCAGAAATATTGGCTTCTCAAAAAATTACTTGATAAGTAGATAAGTTGACTTGCAAGGAAAACTGATAGAATTAGTTCTAGAAAACTGTAACTCAGTATCACTGCAAAAGTTATCGTGGAAAAATAGAGAAAAATACCATCTTCACCCAGAACTGCAGGAAAGAGAGGTCAGAGGTAGGAATTTGTTCATCTAAACTAGGTACCATTTGCTTTTTCACCATAAAAAAAAAACCCAACAAATGTTCTTGCTTTATCTTAAGTGCTCTCAAAAGTGAACATGAATTCCCAGAGGACAGAACTAGATTAAATTCTCAATCTTATGCTTAAGGCTTTTCAGTTCTCTGCTTATGAAATGTGTTTGTATTTTCAGCCTCTAAACCCTTAAAAATACAGGCCTTAGAGGGCTTTTTTACTTTAAGAGCTGACATTTCCACACAAGTACTTTTAAGTTTGTGCAGCAAGAACAAAATTAGTGCTGCAAGATTTGTCATCAATTTAGTTGGCATCCCAAAAATATCAGTCATTTAGTTTTTAATTAAGTATACTTAAACCTAACCTAAACATTCATGTATGTTTGCATTTGTTTCAAGGTTACTACTGGCTTGTGATAGACCAGGCCTGATACTCTTTCAGGTCTCCTTGTGCAAGGGAAGTAGGGCTGAGCATGGAGCTGGAGAGGCTCAGGATCCTGGGACACACAGGAGCTGTTTTTCTAAAGTGCATGGTGCACACCAGCACTGCTGTGGAAATGGGCACGTGGGATAACCCTGGTGGGGAGCAGAGCTCCATGTGGCTCCTCACTTATGGCCCTCACAAACCCCCAGTGGGCTGGGGGAAGAAGAAAAGCAAGAAAACTTTTGGGGGTAAAGATAAAACAATTACCAAAAAATTGTTTAGTAAGTGTGAGAAGAGAGAACAAGTGATGCATAGGTAGTTACTCACAATCTCCTGTGGAAAGACCAGTGTCCAACCAGTTCATGAGAAAAATATGTTAAAGCTCCTGAAATCCCCTCTTTCTGGAAGATGCCATTATTTGGTAGGGAATATCTCTGGTTAGTTCAGATCACCTGCTTGGTTGTATCCCCTTCCAACTTGTTGTAACCTGCAGTTGAAGAGTGAGAAATGCAAAAGATCTTGATGTTGTGCAAACACCATTCACCAAAATGTAGAACTTCAGTGTGTTACCAGTACTGTTCTGGTCAAAAATCCAAAATACATGTATAAGCTGCTAGAAAGAAAATTACCTTTATCCCAGCAGACTTTCTTGCTTGGTGTATATGAACTGCAGGGGAGATTATGATCAGCACTTAATATTTATAAATAATTATGTCTTCACACTTTTGTTTTCCTTCAAAACCTGAAGGGGAAGATCTGGTGATTAGCTATCCAAAAGAGAAAACTAAACTGCCCTGTTGTTAATAGGCTTAAACTCCCAATCCCCATCTTCAACGGGTAAGTTCCATTTCTAAGAGTTGAGGATTCCCCCCGTTGTTTCTGAGGGCATATAATCCTTGTATTTTAGGAAAATCATATCTGTTCTGTGTTCTTATACTGAAGAATATCCTCTGTCAGAGAATTAAACAAAAAATACAATGAAGTTGTTCTTTGATATCAAACAGTGAATACTTTCTTTCATACAGTATTGTATTCCCTGCCTCCAACCTCCAGATATTTTTTATGACATTGTCCCCATCAATATGGTTGGAAGGTCACTGAGGTAGCAACAAAATATATGTCCGAAATGATTACAAAAGCTGAGGAAGGGAAAGGGGGGTGCAATTTGTCTGTGGGCTGACTGCACTCAAAATAAACTTTTTCAGGGGTTTTAAACTTGGAGGAGGGCTGGGTGAACTGGACGCAAGGGGGAATGGATTCCACATCTTGTGAGCCACCTCTGCAAAAGTGATCCTGGCACAAAAGTGGAATCACTCAAAGGTGGGTGGTGTGATGTTAGACAGCATTAGGGTGAGGCTTAGTTGAGGCAGGATTTATGCTAACTTTGGCTAATCTGCTAAAGTCAGCATTATGGACTAGGTCTTTGTTTAATGCAAGCAGGGTAAACCCACTGGAGTTGTGCAAAAGGATATAAGCCCATTCTTTTTGGAGGAACTCTTCATCCATATTGGGGTATTTTATGAAAAGGAGGGTAGATAGCTGTTCTTCAGTAAGGAAATGTCAACTTGAAAAGCTAAAGCAATCAGAAGTAAAAAAAATTGAAACCGATTTACTTCACAGATTTCAAACAAATCATTTCCATTCTTAAAAATGTATAAGCTTTACATGGCTGTTTCTGAAATTGCAAGTGCTTCACAGTGGCATTGATGGACAACAATTCTGTTCCAGGTTAACAGCTGGTGGAATAACCTCACTGAGGGTCAGCGGACTGTGACAGGTTTGTGTTAGCTTACAAGTATTAGACATTCACAGGAAGAGAAATATGGCAAACAGGTACAGTATATTAAAACAGATGGCTTTCATACCGTGTTTAGGTTGTTGGGCACAAAGCATGTGTAAATTTACACCTGCACATACACTATTTCTGCTACCACTCCTTCTCACAAACTATTTCTGTATGCCTTAAAAAAGTTCCTGTGCATCTGTGTTAAGAGAGTGTGGAGGATTAAGTAGAATCCTCCCCCAGCAATATTTTGCTCACGAATTATGAAAAACAGCAAATGCTTTTAGAAGAAATAGGTGGATATATTCCACTAAAATGTGGGAATTAAAAATTCCCTAATAGTTATATATTTGCAGTATGACATATGAAAATAGCAAAAAATTAGCCTTTGAGCTTTCCTTTGGTTATAATGTAGTTTTGATTGGTTAGCTTAATGCCAGCTGAAATCCCTGAGATAAATGTAATGTGTGAAACAAAATTGATGAGAACTTGATTCAAATCCAATAGCTGAGCCCTATCTCCTGGTACATATTTTACATCAAGTATTTACTGAATCTGTATTAGCAGGTTGTTAGTGTAAGGTTACTTAAATGCCATTTAAGTTGTTTTCACCTTTTATGTTTCCAGCTATCATAAAACATTTTAAATACCTAAATGCATGGACAGAAATAGAGAAGGCGCTTTAAGCAAGAAATAATACATTTTCATTATGTTTCCAATAATTTACTCTCCTACTCAAAATAAAGTAAGATAGCAATAATGTCTGTGAAGTAAAAAGCTGTGCATTTGCTGTCTTCCAAAGGTCACAAAGCCAATTCAACTTTACAATTTTCTTAAAACCAAGACTCCCCCCCAGAAATGGACAGGATAGGTACTGTGTATTTGTATGGTTCCCCCAATGTTCTACTCCTGTGCAGTTAAATGCAACTGTGCAGTAGATCAGTGGCATTTGGAAATAAATAGCAAGAGGGGCAGGAAATGGGACCTCTTAGCTGGCTCCTTTTTCATTGATTCTGCAATAGAATATAGCAGTTTGAAACCATAGCTTGAACCTTCTCAGCACAGATCTTTGTGGACTGTTGGATTCATTACACTGTGTGTTAGAACAGTTGCAATTAAATGTCCTATTTCTGAAAGACTTCCACTATATAAATGTAGCTTTCAGTGTTTTTCATTGCTTTTTCTAAACTGTGTACAAAGTAAGAAGTAGATATTGCTTTTAATGGAACTGTGAAGAAAAAGTACAATTCTACAAGCTGTCTTTTTAAATACTTGCTTTCAGTAAGCATTATGGTGTATTACATTGGTAATTTGCTTTTATACTTTCTTTTCCCCTCTTGATAGGTATCATAGCTGCAAATGTCTTTGTGTTCTGTTTGTGGAGACTGCCTGGCATGAGACGGTTTATGTTTACATATTTCACCTCAAATCCATCCTCCAGTAAGTGAACCATAATTCAGGTGCCTTTCCTTCACAGAGATGTAATAGAACCTCTGATGATACTGCAGAAGGCTCTGGTGGCAGGTGGCTTACCTAAAGCATCACCCACAAGCAATCTCAGTCATGCCCAAACACATTATTCCATCTAGGCAGGAAATGGTTTGAGGGGAAGAATGTTAGGAGTAATGGGTCTGATTTTTCAAAACAAACACAGCTGGTGCTTTTCTAAATATTGTAACATCAGAACTGTTGCCTGCTATCTGGCCTTTTCCTGGGATGCAGCTCCTGCCTGAATAAAGGTGAGAGGTGCTTGTTCCCAGTGACATCAGCTAAACTGTTTTCTTGGACAGAGTGCAAATCAAGCCACTCAGTGAAGGAGGAAAATAAACTGTACTACATAATGCCATTCATAAACTCTACTCAAATGTGATTATTTCCCCCCTTTAATGTTCTGTGGGATGCAGACAGAACCATCATCAGTCATGTGCATGCATGCTTTCATCAGTAGACAAGGATTAGTCTGTAGGTTGTGTACAGAGTCCTTGCTTCAAAGCTGTGCTTTCACTCACATTAAGAAAACCCAAACAAACACAAGCACCAACTTGGCTTTCACTGTGTGTGAAATGTGCTGAAGATATTAACCTAGGAAAAAAAAATTAGTAATATTTAATGGCAGAAAAATGAAGTTTCATTTCTACAGCAGAGAAAATAATTAAAAGGACAAGGAGACAAATGTGTTTGGAAGGTACTTCCTGCTACATCTTAATTTCTGCTGAAAAAGTGGAAACTCAACCAGTTCCCCCACACACTCCAAAGCTAAAGATATCTGCTACCCAGATCTGAGCATGTCACCCCAAACACTCCTATTTTATATAATGTTGACCTTCAAACCTGCTAATTGGCTTGTTTGCATTTTCAAGGCTGCCATTTCAGCGAGGAGAGCTAGTAGCTTTTGCAGAAAGGAAAACTGTTTTTTCTCTGAGTTCATCTTTGTTGCAAATTCATTTTATATGGCTGCTCATGTATTAAAAATCCTTCACCCTATATATAAATAAATGAAATACCTTTTTTCTTTTTCAAAGCATAGGACATATGTCATAATATTTTCTATTAAACAATCCCCAGTAGGAACTAAGACTGTTATTACAACTTGCATATCTTTGGGGTATATGTTCTTCCTTTGCAAAAGGCATTGCTTGGAATTTGAAATTTGTTCCATTGCTGGGTTTACTTCCTAGCTTGTATTTGAGGATTTAGGCATAATTATCCTATAGTGTCTCTTGATGCATTTTTGGTCTACATGATGTGTAAGTTGAAGCAAATTAAATTACTTTATGTGCATTGCTTTTCTCTTTTGTAGGAGCCCTGTGTTCTCCCATGCTGCTCTCTACGTTTAGTCACTTCTCTCTCTTCCACATGGCAGCAAATATGTATGTTCTGTGGAGCTTTTCCAGCAGCATTGTCTCTCTTCTGGGCTGTGAGCAGTTCATTGCAGTGTACCTTTCTGCTGGTAATGTTAAATATATATATATATATATTTACAACATTTAAAAAATATAAATATCTGTTCATACAAGTAAACGGTGTGCTTGATTAATAGATATATGATGACAGATGGCCATTGTTCAGTCCCACACATTGCTTTATACTAAAGGCAGTCCTACTTTGCTGTCATACAGATTTTTGGTGGGTTTAAGATACTGGGCTTTGATAAAACTGTATCTGGTTCTAATTTGTGCGTTACTACCTAAATAAAACAGCTGTTAATACAGTCTCTTGGAATTTGTGTGACAAGAGATGACAGTTAATTTTTACTTTCTGATGCTGGTCTGCCTTACTGCCATCATTTCCAGTAGGAATTTCTCTTTTTCAGGGGTTATCTCCACTTTTGTCAGTTATGTTGCTAAAATGGCCACAGGAAGGTTTGAACCATCCCTTGGAGCTGTAAGTATCTTGGAATATGAAACTGATCATGATCTTTGAAGCCAATTTGAAAGCTTGCTGTATTCTTTCACCTCTTTAAAAGCCAAGAGTGCATCTGGGGTAATGGAAACTAGAAAAGTTTACCACAATCAAGTAACCAGGTACAAACTGGTTCTCCTGAACTGGTTTTCCTGTGCAACAACTTGTCTGTTCTTCAGATTTGTTCCCTCTGCTGTAGCAGCTGCCCAAAACTAACAGCACTTAATGCTGAGGGTTGTAAATGAGTCCTGAACAGCAGGAGCTCTTGTCCCTGAGCAGATCAGTTATGTAACTTTTTATTGCAAAAATGCTATTTCGTAATTGTGTAGCAGTTTTCTCTAATTAAAAATAGAATACTTTGGAAAGAGATAATGTAATCAGACAATCAAACTCAGCATGTGATCCCAGTGGAAGTTGTAGGGCATGCTGTGCAGGAAGGGCAGCACTCCTGCCAGAAGTCTCACCCGATGAACAATATGAGGCAGGCTGAGGAGCTTCTGTAGCTGCCGGTTCTTTCCAAGTGTTTTTAGTAGTAGAATGTTTTAAAACACTTAACTTGCATTAAATTTGAGGTTAACCTAAGCATTTGCCAGGTTTTAAAGGCTCAACTTACTAAACTAAATAATTTTGATAAAAGCCCAAAGTCAGATTCTCATTATTCTATTAGAATGAAAAAAACTGTTTAGCTGTGCTAAGCTAGAACTTTTGGAAATACTGTATGTGTATTGTCCCTTTGTCTTATGAATTAATTATATCTGGAGCAGATTACTTTCCCTTAGTCTTACAGATCTGCAGTTACCACACATTGTGTTAGTTTACTGCATTCAGAGCCTTTCCATTGAGATTATTTCAGGAATACAAAACCCCATGGTCAATTTAGTGTACAGTCCAGGGAATTACTTGTTTCATTGACAGAAGATCTTTGTTCCTGTCCATCTGTTATTTTCCTTGGTTTTTAACAAGCTTCAGAATGATTTTGCTTCATCAGTTGTGTCTATACTTGATTAATAAATATTTGATTTCTAGGGTTTAACTTGAGAAACAGCACATGTCCAGAAATCATTATCTTAAATTTAGGAGTGGATATTTCTTAATTATGTAAGAGGATTTGAAGGATGTTTTTCCCCAGTATTTATAATTCCAGATATTGAAATTAAATAGTAGTGTCTTGTTTTATTTTTATTTGGAACTTTTCTGTGGTGACAAAAGATGATGTGCTTTGAATTTTACCACAGGGCTGCATTTGAAAATAAAAGCTAAAAGGAAAACAGGTTCACATGCAGAAAAATATATTATCCCTTATGTAACATCTTAGCTTGCTTTGATGTATTTTCCTGTGTTTCCAGTCAGGAGCTATAATGACTGTCCTTGCAGCCGTGTGCACGAAGATGCCAGAAGCAAAACTGGCCATCATACTTCTTCCAATGTTCACATTTACAGCAGGAAGTGTAAGTGCCTTTGAACTTCAAAGAAATGCTACTCTCAAAACATTTTCTCCCTATCTCTTCAGTATCTGAGCATGTGTCCTCTTCCTCTGTGTTTCTAAGCTGTTAAATTTATTTTGAAAGAGAAGAGGGGTCATGGAAGTCCCAGAGATCAATTCTGAATTGGCGCAGCCTAGCAGAGGCATTACAGCAGAGTGTGGTGAATTCAGAATTATCCTGAATTCCATCCTCCATGGGTCTGTTTCAGATCTAATGCCAAGAAGTGAAAGAAGCTGGGAGGGAGTCAGGTTCACCTGTCTGAGGAAACCTACATACACATCCTCTTCTTTCTGATGGGTGATATTTTTATAGCAGCACTTGAAACAGGCTGCTGTAAAACTGGTACGTGGCCTTTAAAGAAAAATTTATCTATCAAGATGAGAAACACAGAATTTCACTTCTTGAGATTATATTCCAGCCCTGGAGGAACATTTGCCTTCTCGTATCATCTTTTGATACTTTTAGGAACACATTTGCAATTAGAAGTAGGCTACTAAGACTTGTCTTCATGTATAGTACTAGGACTCCTTTTTTTTTGTTTCATTAAGTTCTTTTATGCACATCCACTGCCACATTTAAGAAAAGCTTCTAATGTATATCTCAACTTGCTTTAATAAGTTAATCATGTTTGGTCCACTACTTAAAGGTGTTTTACTGCTTAAAGCAGTTAAGCCAGGTCATTCCAAGATCATGAGATTTAATACTCTTTGTAAGTGAAGCTTATAGATTTGAACAAACATTCTTAGATGTAGCCTTCATGTTTTTCTTGCACTTCTGCTTGGGTTGACCTGGGGTTTTTTGCATGCTACCCTTTAACTGCATCTTTCTTTAAAAGGTGGCCAGGGTGGAAATATAGGCAGAGCCACAGAGAGCATTGCCATGAGCAAGTAAGTGCTCACTGCAAAACAGGAGCAATATCAGCTATTGCAGTAGAAACACTGGAATGATTTTGGCCCAACTGTATAATTGTTTATCTAAACTTTACAGAGTTCTTTAATCTACCTTACCTATACTGTAATGGGCTTTCAAATGAAACAAGCCAGTCTAGCAATGGAGCTTCTATTCTAACAACTATGCTTAAGGAAAGAAATCCTGCCTAAAGTGCTATTTCATCCTAGCATTAAATCTGTCAGTCTTTATGAAATGAGTCTTTTAGTAAAATCTTGTCTGTTGACAGTTATGGTGCCTTGTGTCTCCTGAAGATGGTACACCAGCAGCTCGTGCTGCTCTGCTGTGGAGTTGTTCACTGCCATCCTGATTTTCTGCCTTCCAACAAATATTTATATCACATAAGATAACAGGGATGCTGCCCCACATATTCCATCCACTAGAGGGTTGTGTTCAGGAGCACAGATGCACGTAAATCTAAACTACATCAGAATTAGAGAATGAGAATGATGCAATTACATATTTTGTGTCTTTTATAGCATGTACTCTTTCAAGTAATTTTTGTTTCCTCCTGACCCAAGTTTGAAATGTATTTGTAACTTTAGAAATGAAGATTGGAAGAGACTGAGTGTTCAAAAAGGATACATTCCCACCCTGCACTATTCTGTAGCGGCTCACATCTGTATTTTGACAGCACAATACAGTTGGAGACTGAGTCTCTTGTTTTAAAACATTTTTACAGTCATTTCTTTGATATAAAATCTATAGGTTGTTTTTAATTCCAAATTTTTGCTCTGTGCTAGAATAGAAAACTGTTAGCATTGCTCATTTTATGCTGTGACTGATCCTGTCCATTCCATGTTCTCTCATTTCTAGGCTTTAAAAGCCATAATTGCATTTGACACTGCAGGGCTTGTTTTAGGCTGGAGACTTTTTGACCATGCTGCACACCTTGGGGGAGCTCTCTTTGGAATGTAAGTCTATATTTACTAACTCTGTATTAGAGTTTTGTATTTAAATTAATCCCGTATTTTTCTCTCTTCCTATATTGCTGAAGTGTGGGGTTTTTTTTCTGTAAAGTTGTCTTAACCAGCAATGAGTACAACTCACTGTTACCCTTTTAGTGCTGTACATTTTTTGTGGAAAACATTGTTAACTGATGAGCTGAAAGAATTGAGCTGAACTGCCATAGAATCATGGATTAAATGTCAGGTGGTCCTGTAACCTGGGCTGTCTGCTTCTGTCCTGCACTTGCCAGCACATTGAAGAGAGTCACAGGGCAGAAAAGATTCCCACAAAACACAGAATAGACAAATTAAAATATCTTTAAAGACCTAAAAAAATGTCTTTGTGTCAGTGTTTTTCCTCTTAATTGTGAATTTACAGAGAGCTACAGAGTTAATAAAAGCTCAGGCCAAATTCCTTTGAGCAGCCTCTAGTGCAGTTTTCTCAGTGTTGCTGTATTGCCTTTGTAGGGACAAATTAGTAAATTAGTTCTTCCTAATTAGTAAGAACTACTAGAAACAAGCTTGTAGAAAACAGTTCTGTATTGTTCCATGTTTGAACTACATTGAATTTTTCCCCTTCTTCCCAGTTGCAGACCTATTGCTAAGTGCATTTTTTAATATTTTATGTAGGCATTTGAAAAGGCTACCTGAGATTTCACTGGGCCAGATGTAAAGGCAAACCAGCTTGTAGACCAAATAGTTCCCTATTTCTTGGCTTTGGTGTCAGTAAGCTCTGTGCTGTACAGCCTCCTTTTCTCCCTGTCTCTGGTATCACAAATGCATCTGATGTAGTCTTGCTGATTCATAACTGCTTTCTGTCCTGATGGATCTGAATCAGCTTGTTCATTGTGATGAAGGAACTGTCTGCATTGGTTAGGCAGATTCACATATTAAAAGAAGATAGCAGTTGCAGTAAAAATGGTCTGGAGTTGGTAAGTTTCTTGCTTTCCTCACCTACATATGTTTTACCTGTTTGTTCTACTCAGTGATGGTTTTGGTCACTTCATCCTAAAGGAGAAAGGGCCTTATTTAGGACCTGTGTTGAATGGCTGAAATATTTTCTATACATTGCCTCCCACTTTAGAAAGCAGCTGTCTGATTTAAAGGGATGGCCAGTTCACTGGCTCCTGGCTTACAGAAAAGTGCTTTTGTTCCTCAGGATTCATGTGTGGAGTTGGGCTTGGGAGAGAGCCTTCAGCCTATTTCCGTGCAGTTGCTTCCCCTCAAGCCTCTCCTCTATAACCTCCATTGCTAATCCCTTATGTTGATATTCATATATTAGCATACATAATTGTCTGTGAATATAAACAAAGCTAGAACACTTTGATAGATTAATCTTTAGGTGCATGTAGAAGAAGATTCATTTTGAATGGAATATGGTTGTTCTTTTTGGGGCAGTTGTATTTACATAGGAGAAGAAAGAACGCTTTTCCGTGGTGTTGTCAGTAAGCATCAGCACAAGCAACACAACTGTTTTAACAGTCTTTTATATGGATATAATTTTTTATGCCTTTCTAGGTAGAAAGCTCAACAGCTTGAAATTAAAGGCAGGAAAACTAGTCATTCTCAGGATGTGGGAATGCTAATTATTAGAAGCTGGAAAAGTACTGTGTTTAGCCTTCTGATCTGAGTCTTTGCACCTGCGAAAATACTGTGTCCTTGGACATCTCTAAATGTGATAACAAGGAGTCAGAGAGGCGTGGGAAAGTGGAATGCAAGACTGAAAGAATGAAGAAGAGTTGATATTTAGCTTAACGAATAGAATGTTTAGGTTACAGAATATGCATGAGCTTATTAACACTATTATAAAAGTATGTAACCTGATCAATAAATTGGAGACTAATGATCATCAACCCCTAAGATGTGCACGTCTCCCCTTCGCCTCCTCAAATGGTGACCACTCCTTAAATGGTGGACATTCCTTAAATGGTGTATTTCTCCTTAAATGGTGATTTTCTTTTAACATCAGGACTGAGACAAACAAGAACAACAAAGTTAACTGTTTGCAGTCAAGAGAACGAGCGGTTTACCTGCTGTTTTCCAAGCATGTTGTTCTTTCTGCCTTAGTTTATCTTGTCTCTTACACTGAGTATTTCCTTGGTTTCAGGCTCAGCCTCTTTTCCCTCAGATGCAGAGGGAAGTCACAGTTAACTTTAACTATGACTTTCTTTCCCAGGTGGTATGTGACTTATGGCCACGAGCTCATCTGGAAGAACAGAGAACCACTGGTGAAAGCTTGGCATGAAATGAGGACAAAGAACACAGGAAAGGGAGGAGGTGGAAGATCTAACTGATTCTAATCCTAGAGATTCCTTGTGCCCAAGTGGTATCTTACTTGAAGACATGGGATTGAATTGGTTTTGAAGGGTTTTTTTGCTACTCTGCATTAAGCCTCTAAGGAGCTGAAGTTTCTAATGTAACAAAATTATGTTACAAAAATTCATACCCACAGAACATGAACTCTTTCAAAGGTGGAACAATAAAGGTTTTTATCCTATTGCTTTCTGAAGTAACAGTCTGCATTACCTTTTTAAAGGTGGAATAAAACGTGTTTTTCAATTAAGTGACCTAAATCTCTGTTAAAAAAATTAAAATGGGATACAACTGGTTAATACTTAGGAAGATAAACTTTTTCAGAACTGAGGAATTTAATGGATCACAGACCCCTAATGTCTGCCAGACAATACAAAGTGCTTTCCTAGAAGGGAAAATGGAACTCAAATAAGGCTAATATGGTGAAGTTCAGTGGTTTTTGTTGTTGAAAATATTGGATGAAGTGAGGCAGTGGTCTTGTTGGATTTGAAACTTGAAATACATGAAGCAATACTGGATTGTTTGCCAAGGCTTATGTACTGGTTTAATGGTCCAGCTTTGTCACCTATGGCTTATTCAACTTGTGGTTTTCATTTCTGTTGAGTTCCAACAAGCTTTTAGATCTTACTACTACTACTACTATTAGATTTTACTACAATGATATATCCTTTTCATAATTACATGCAGGGGAAGAATGACATACTGTGGTTTTTTATATTCTACCAGGGGTTCTTTCTGTATTCTTTCACTACATTGATTTGGGGGTGGGTTAGAGGGGTATTCTTTCAGCTGTGCTGTATTGTTAGTTTTCTTTAAGGTTTTTCTAAGAACTTTAAACCTGTAACATCTGGTTCAGAATCTGCCAGTTTTAGAAAATAAGCAGCTTCAGCAAAAATAGATGAGGTGCCTGAGATCAGCAACACTGTAAACAGAAGTAACTGCTAAAGTAAACCTGAGGGTAGTCCCATGACTATTTAGAAGTAAAAGCTGGATTTGGGGTGTGCTGCTACTCTGTGCCTGTCATGCAGGGATGGTACTGAACCCATTGCTGAGGAATCTGCCCAGACACAAGCTGGTGCGTTCAAGCCCTTAATTCTTTCCTGTCAGCTGAGTTAGTCCTTCCACGTGGACTGACCTGCCAAAGAACATGTTGCATTTGTAAGAAGCAACTTTGTAGATGTTTTTACTTTATAGCAGTGCCTCACATAAAATAAATTTCTGTGGGGAAAGGGAATACATGATGCTAAGTAGCACCAGTTTTAATAAATGATGGGGTACAAAATTGGTGTAAACTCTCTGTCCCAGGCCAGTGCTTGTTTAATTATTTTCTCTTCATTAGAAAAATGAGGTGCTTGAGGATTTGTAGCTTCATGTGCCTGGTAACGTAAACACTTAGAAATGAAGGAGTTGGAGTACCTAATATTCCTTTGCTCTGCTCCTGGAGTGTTCTGGCTTTCAGTTTCCAGTCTATCACTTACTCCCCTTCCCTGCTCTGTGCTGTGGTAGTTTGGCCAAGCATGGCAGTTCTCAGAGCTTCAGCCACAGTGCAGCCCTGCCTGCAGCAGAGAGAGGGCAGCGGAACACGCAGCCAGAGCACAGCCCAGGCACGGAGAATCAGGCAGCAGCAGCAGCTGATGGCCTCTGAACAGGCTTGTCCTAAGGGAGCATTTCATGCCAGAGAAGCTCAAAAGCCATACCTCAGACTACTTCACATGCTGGCTTTGCATCTATTGTGTTTGTCCCTGTTTCTCTTCCTTGTGTTCCCTCTTGTCCACTCCACAACTTACCCAGTCTCTTCAACAAGAATCTATTTGCTGAGAGTTTTTCAGAGATCCTGGCTGAAAGCAGCAGGGAGTAATGCTGCGGGAAATAGAGTGTATTAAACCTGAAGAACATTATATTTTACAGGTCTAGTAGGATAAGCCAAAGCTGCAATTAAGTTCTTCAACACAGCACCAGTACCTCCTGACCCTGTACTACCTGCAGAGAGTCAAGTCCTACTTGTGCTGTGTTAGACCTCCCTGCAGCATGTTGCTGCACTCTTTCAGCTTGCAGGAAGGGACTCAAAGCACCTGAAGAAAACATCCTGGAACTGCCACAGACGTTTGGAAGTCATCAGCTTTCAGCCAGTGGCTGTGGTTTGAGGGTCTCATGCCTAAGCTTCCCCTTAACTTTAGACATAAGAGCACTTGCCCTTCTAAAGGCTCTTCAGTACCTCAATTTTCTTCATTTATAGAGACCCTATGGTGTGTACCATCTGTAAGGTTGTACAAAAATCTTCACCAAGCAGTGGCTAAGCAGTGGGTTTCATGTCATTTTGCACTTGAGCCTTTCTGTAGCATTTTCTGGGAAAGACAGACTATCTTTTCTGTCCAAAGGTACTTTAAAACTGCAATAGGAAAACCAGTTCTCAAGTCACCAAGACAAGGAATGCCCTGAAATTACAACAGCTCACTGGAGTACATAAGAGACCTTTCTGGCAAGCAAATATGCACTTCTGGCAAAATGTGGCATCAGCACATGTCAGTATCTCAGCATTTAGTCACACCTTTGACTGAAAAAGAAATTAGAAGAATGACAGAAAAAGCCCAAAATCCAACCCTAGGGAAAAAAAAAAAAAAAAAAAAACAACAAAACAAAAAGAACCAATTACCTAAAACAAAACCAACCACATGGAAAGACTTTCCCCTCCCTTTTCAAAGAGATTATTGTGAATAAAAATACAATGTGGTGATTATGTGGACACTTGGCAGAGACAACAGCTAGTGTTTGTGTAGGAAAACAGCAATAAGTATAAAGTCGTGGTTAATCACGTAGAGACACAATTCTTCATCCTTTTTCAGTGGCTTTAAAGTCTGCTTTGGCCTTGCCATGTTTAAGGAATAATTTGTTTTAGTGATCTGCTCTACTGGAATTTCATTTTAGTGTTAAAACTGTTTGAGCTTTCAGCCCCCATTCCTGGCAGCAAGCTGTTTTGCTTTCTGATTTGATGGCTTTTGTCTTAGTGTTGCAGTATTCCACCCCTCCTCCTCCCAAGCTTTTAATCATGACAAATCTTCTAAATGCAGACAACTTTTTAATCTCATCTAGCATCTTCTGGTTTTCCTGTCTGAGTTAGCCTTTGTGCCAATTTCATCCTACAAGCTGTGATGAGCAGCTGCTCAAAGCACTCCCTGATGCTGTAGGTGGGCTCAGAGACATGCAGTGCCAGAGCTGAACTCAGTACTAGGAAGCGTCAGGCACAGGATGAGCAGAGACATCCGATTTATTCGCCAATGGATTTTGCTAAGTCAGGCCTAGGAACAAGGATCAGAGCATCATTTGTACTGTGCCAGTGATAACATGATAAAGCAGATGTTCTGTTTTCTCCCATGGCTGTAAAGTCTGTTTCTCTTTACCAAAATAGGATTTATTTTTAAAAATTACAACATAGAATACAGCAGTTCCAGAAAACCAAGAGCAGGAGAAAATTAATAAATGTCTCCCTGGATTTTCCTAAAAGTAGAATTACATTTGTGGAGTTTTCAGGCAGCAAATGAAACACAGCATCCAACAGCCTATATAATATTGGACAAGAGTTCTGTGTTGGGATCAAAATGTTTTTACCTGACATTTCTGAGTCACCTTGCCCCAGCTGACATGTGAGATGGGGGGATGGTGAAATCAAAACTGGTAGCAGCAGGGGCAAGTGCTAAAACAGATATTTAGGACAACAGGATCATCTGCAAAGGAATTTCCTTTTGTCCCATGATTGTGTTTCAGAGAGAGGCCAAACACTCAAGGAGAGGCTCTGCCCCTGTCCATATGCACATTTTTAGTCCTCCTTCACCCCAGGAGCAGGTGTAAATCTGGACTGAAGTGAGGTGCTAATACACTAGGATAGAAACTGCTTAGCTGAAACAAAGCAATAAATCTTACCTTCTCAAGTTCCATTGCATAATTAATTTCTTAATAAACCTTCACAGAATGGTGTGGATTGGGTTGGAAGGGAGGTTAAAGATCATCTCATTCTACCCCACTCCCATGGGCAAGGACACCTTCCACTATCCCAGGTTGCTCCAAGCTCATCCAGCCTGGCCTTGGACACTTCCAGGGATGTGGCATCCACAGCTTCTCTGGGCAACCTGTTCCTCACTACCTTCATTAGGAAAAATTTATTTCACTATTTAATCTAAACTTGCCCTCTTTCAATGTAAAGCTATCACCCCTTGCTTGTCAGATGACCACCTGTAATTCGATTATATTCTGAAATGAAATGCCTGTCCTGTTAGCGTTTTAATAGATTTTCCAATAGGTGGCATATCAGTTTATCTGCATTCTTCACTTTTACAGCATTGCATTTCACAGTTTGGTGACCCTTTGGGAGATTCAGCTTTGGTAATAACCCACTGAATGGGGAATTGTGGAGGAGCATTATGTAATAAGTGGCTACCGGCCATAAAATGTCAAATTTCAAAAGCCTGACTTTATTCCTGATGTAATTCTGTCAGTTTCAATGGTTTGTGCCAGGGCTGTTTGGTTTTGAACCTTAATGTGTAAAAGGAAAGCTGTAATTTGCAGTCTCCAGTGAACAGTAAAGGATGTAGGTCCTATATTGAGATATATGATAGATGCTTGGATTTTGGTCAGTAGTTAGTATTTTAAAAGCGAATTGGTTAAACTCTTAATGTCAGCGGAGGGAGATTATGAGAGGTGAGGATTTGCACGAAGCTCTTGGAAACCAACATCGCAATGCTGCTGTTTCTCACCGAGATCACTTATAAAATAAGCGCCAGGTTTCGCATACAAACGCTTTCTCTAATCCTAAGCGTTTACGGCTGCCTCGAAGGTACAGCTGAGCAGTACCACCCAGCTAGCGCGGAGCAGCGTTCCTCGCCCGGCCGGTGCCGTCACTGGACGCGCTACGGCGCTCCCGGGCACCTAAAGAGCGGCTCCAAAAGCACCGACCGGCACCGGGACCCGAGGCAGCACGGGCAGAGCCGGTGCCCCGGGAGGCAGCCGGGGGACGCAGCCCGGCGGGGTCCGGTGCCGGCCGCGCTCCCTCCCCACGCTCCGCACCGCCGCCAGCCCCCGCAGCTGCACGGGGCTCCCGCCGGCAGCCGGGTCACGTGTGCGGGCCGTAATCCCGGCGAGGGGGTGTCGTTACCGGGGAAGGGGGCGGCGGGAGGAGGGGCTGCCGCCGATGAGGGCTGAAGCCGGGAGCGCGGCCGGCTGCGGGCGCCGGAGCCGCGGGCGCCGCTGCGGGCGAGGCGGGGGCTGCGGCCGCGGCCATGGCCTGGCCCTGCATCAGCCGGGTGTGCTGCTTGGCCCGCTTCTGGAGCCAGCTGGACAAGTCCGACCTCTCCGTGCCGCTCACCATCCACAACTACTCGGACATCGAGGAGCAAGAGGACGGGCCGCCCCAGCGCGGCGGGCCCCCTCCGCGGGGCAGCGCTCGCCCGCCCGCCCCGGTGCGCCGCCCCCGGGACCCCGCCGCCGGGAAGCCGAGCGGCCGCAGGAAGAGCCGGGCGGCCGCCGCCGAAGAGCCCTTCGCGGCGGAGACCCAGTACCGGCGGGACTTCAGAGCGTGGCCCCTCCCGAGGAGGGACGACTTCCCCTGGGTCAGCGCCAGTAGCGGCGGCGGGAGGGACGGGGCCGCCCCCCAGCCCGCCCCGGGACGCGCCGCCTGCGCCCTGCCCGGCGGCGGCGGGAGACCGGCGGTCGACGGCCCCGAGCAGCTCCGGCCGCGCTCGCAGGCGGACGGCGGCCACACCACCTCCTACAGGTAACGGGGCCCGGCCAATCCCCCGCTCCGCCCCGAGCCGGGGTTGCTCCCGCCGCGGGCGGGGGACGCTCCTCCGCAGCGCGGGGCGGGGATGCCGGCGGGCGGCCGCGGCGCGGGGGAGCCGCCACCGAGGGGAGGGGTACGGGGGCTGCCGGCTCGCCGGCGGGCTCAGCCTCTCGCCGAAGCCGCCTTTGCTTTTGGAAATGCTGTCCTTAAAAGCGTCTCGTGTGCCCCGGGCGGATGCCTGGCCCCGCGGCCCCTGTGCGTGCCGGGGCAGCGGAGCCGGCCTCAGTGCGCGCCCCGCGCTCAGGGACAGGAGAGAGCGCCCGGGGTGGGATCCATGATGCCGTCCCTGGCGCAGCAGCGCTTTACCCACCCGCTGCCGGCAGACACGGCACCTCCGACAGCTGCCCGAGTCCCGTCCGTGCCCAAGAGCCGCATCCCTTAGTGCCATCATCGTTTTCCCTTTAAAACTCCTGGAATGCGACATTCAAGGCGAGCCAAATTATGGCCTTAAAAGATTAGTCAGACAAGAAGACATTTTGCAGGATATATCCCCTATGTCATCTAATGGGCAATGGAAAAAATTGTCACAAACCACTTGTCTCAGAGCCTTTAAAAATTAAGTCACTTATCTTATTGATGTCTTCCTTTCCCTCTGAACAGTATGAAAGATTACAGATGCTTATTTTTGGGAACAAGCAGTCAGGTGGAATGCACCTAAACCCAACTTCTGTTCTTATTGACATCCTCCATGGAAGGAGAGGGATTTCAGCTCCTACAGTGCTGCTGCTGAATATTGTATCAGTTTCATGTTGTTACCACATGCTCCCTCGTAATGATGTTTGGCAGGTTTTAATATACCTATGAGGTATACTAATAGAGTAATTATTTTTATTCTAACTGATTCACAAGTATTTAGGCACTTATTGCATATTATTATCTACCTAGGGGAAATTTCATCGCTGCAATTCATTAGATTATTTATCACAGTGCTTTTAAGACAAACTGGGTGCCTCGGGGAGGATTACCAGCCTGCACAGCAGCATTGCTTATCCCACTCCTCCTGCACAGGCAGCTATGTGCAGTTAACATGCAGACTCTGAGAGGATAACTGCAGTGCTTGGATTTATGTGCTATTTTCTCCTTTGCCACATCTCACAGGACAATCACAGAGTAATTATTGGTTTTGAGGTAAAGCACTTTTAAATTCAAAGCAGCAAGGAATTACCTCAGAGAAACCTGTGTAGAACAAGACTAGCAAAATTCATCTTTCAGAAACACATCCATCTCCACCTCGTTGCTGAAGCCTCCTCTGCCTTTGCAGCCCGACTCGAGGGGAAGGCTGCATCAGCCTGCATTAGAGCCACAGCTTTCCTATAGCTGTTCAAGTACTCAGAGTCACTTCTCTCTCCTTCCTTCCCTCTGACTTGTCTGTTCTTACACAAGGTCTCAACTACTGTCATCAAAGAAGTTTACAGATCACAGCACAAAGTACTGGCTGGGGCAACATACCAACATGCAAACCAAAATAAATTTTACAAAAAGTAAGACTTCAAGGTAGTTGAGGACCTATTCATAGCTGAAAGAAGGAGCAGTTAATGACAAGGATGGAGGCACAAGCCAGGGCAGCCACACCAGAAGAAAGTTCCCATATAAAACCTTTAAGCTGTTTGAAGGCACAGTAAACAACTGATGCAGACAGAACTATATAAGTCAAACCACTTTTGCCTTATTCCAGAAATTCCCATAGTTTCTTTAGATTGTCACCTGGTACAACATCACATTTAAGTTGCTGTACCACTGAGTGCAAGCAGCAGGAGAAAAGTTCACCATAGCTTCACAGGCTCCAAGAGTATATTTTCATTTAGATTGTTTTTAAAAGACTGAGCATGTACTTGGCAGAGTTACACTCATTATTGGGTACTGGGTTTGTATTTGGTAGCTTCAGTGATGGCACTCCTGCAGTCTGAAGCAGGGAAGGGCTGATCACAGCACATCCATCTCTGGTAAGCTGAGCACTCACAACCCACAAGGACATTTCCATGAAAACCACTAAAGTTCACTCCTCTCCTCTTACCTTATTTTCCAAAGGCAGCACTGCAGTCTGCAAGCATTTGTCCAATATTCAGGTAGTAGCTGACCAACACCATTAAGGATTGATATTCTTCATCTGCCTCTGTACCAAAGACCATAAACACCCTCCTTGTTTATTAAACTGTCCCTTGGTGGCCATGCACAGCCCCACTGTGCTCTGGCAACAGGGATCTCCTGACTTCTTGTAGACTGTACTCCCCCAGAAGTGTGAGGGCAGCAGAGAAGTCAGATCAGCTGTGGTAGAGGCAGAGCAAGGGGGTTTCTCTTACTAAGGCCCATTGGGTCCTGAGGAGGAGCTTGGTGAACCCCATGATGTCTTTGGGGTGGCTGGAAAAAGGGAGAATGTCCTACAGAGACATGCAGGCAGGGACCACTGCAGCAGATGGTAGACAAGCAAAGGTGTGAGAACACATGCTTTTTGTAAGACAGTCTCACTGCCTTGCTAGGGAGAATACTGGGGAGATTTCCTCTTTTCTGCTTGCAGGAGTGTCAGCTCTGAGGACTGGCTTGTCTGCATGGGGAGCTGTGTCCTCTCTCCCAAGAAATGGCTCATTTGAGTCCTTTGTGCTCCAGGTGCTCCAGCAGGTTCTGTGCACTGGGTCAGGCGTGCACTGTGAGGCTCTTCCTGGAGGATTGCTCCTGCAGTGTGGGCACTGCTGGTCAGTAACCTCCCCCTGTACTTTATGACTGTGCCAGGTCTCAGCAGCTGCCTGGGCTTGCTTAGTGGGAAAGACAAATCAAGTCTGTCTTGAGCAAGACAATGCAGAAGAGTTGGCTTTGATACCTGGTCCACTCCATGCTTTTAATTGCAATAGTGGTTTTCTTGCTTCACTCTATAAGGTGTTGGGATTTCTTTAGGTTTTGTAGTTTGTTTGGGTTTTTTTAATTCAAGAATTTTGACTCTGGCAGCCTATTGTGTTTGTTTCTGTGAAGCACCCAAGTGCAGTGTTGAGTCCCCTGTAACATTCAGCACCATTTGATGTGCTTTTTTTATCAGTGCAATGCTCCTGTGAGACTTCATTCTGCATTCTGCTAAGCTCAGAAGGAAACACAGCTGCACACAAATCTGTTTGTACATAGTGAAGCTGGTCAGCATGACCTGGCATTTCCCAGAACAAGATAAACCTCTGGGATCAGTGATTGAGACTGGAGGACTCTGTCTATGGCCAGAGTAAAGATGAAGGTGGAGGGGGTGTTGGAGCAATACCTGTACTCTTGAGAATGCAAAGACTTTTTGTATTTTGAAATAATAACTGAATAAAAGGTGGAACAGCACAACTGCCTGCCCTGCAAACTGCCCTGCAATTTCCCTGCCCTTTTGCCCTGTGTCCCCAGATCTTTGGGCAGCTTCTCTCTCCCTCCAGTCCCTGAATTTTGGCTGGAGTTTTGCAGGGTCTAAATTAAGTCAAACCCAATGGGGCTGCATTGTGGGAGCTCAGGCACACAGGTTAAGGCAAATCAATGCAAGCTGCACTTGAAAGCCTAAAATGGGATGTGCTCCAACTGTGAAAAGATCCCGGGGACTGCTGCAGAGGGTTGCAGTAGATTACACCTTACTGATGCTGGAGGAGGCAGAAGAAAGTGCTGAGTGGCCTCTCTGCACCTTCCCCAAGGGTTTGTCCTTTGGCGTCACAGAAGTGACTTCTCCCTTGAGCAGTAAATTGCAGATGCTGTGTACTTTTGGATTTGCACACAATTAATTGTAGTACTAGGTCTTGATTGCATTTAGCAGACAGTCTAGAAATAGAGAAGTGCTTTACTTAGCTCCCTTAACAGAAGATGAGAGAAGCTGGTGCTGTCAGCAGGTATCCCCACCTGGCTCTGTTCTCTGGATATCATCTTCTTACCTTGTTAGAACTCACAGCCTCTCTGTCAGGGCCAGTACTGCTGGGAGGAGAACCCTGTTCAAGGCTCAGCTACACTATAAATCACTACAGACATCAGTTCTCCCTTCAGTAACCTGCCAGCTTTTGGAAAACCCTTCAGGTATGTAAGTGAAAATGTTGCACCAGAGCTGTGAGCAGTTGTTTGGCCTCTTTTCCCATCATCTTTATTTGTGTTGGCACTTGGGGAACTGGGAGATGACTGCAAATTTCTGCACACGTGTACAATGCAGGCCCTGAGCAGAGCCCAGTCTCTGCAGTTGGGGTTTCCATGAAGGTATTTTAAGCAGGTGTGAGAGTCAAGAGCACCCAACTTGTTTGCACTTGGGAAGCACAGCAGTGAATAACACCAAACTGGGGCCTTGAGATCACGAGGGTTTCCTGCTCACCCAGAGTGGGCCATGTTGTTCTGATAAAAAGAAACCTCATAAAGAGCTGGAATAATTAAGGGGAAAGGTGTCTGTTGTGCCATTGCTCATGATTTTTGGAGGTAGCAGGTGGGAGATATCTCAGCAAACTGAATTCCCACCTTCTTGTACAAATACTCAGCACATGCCATTCCATGACCATGAAGCAGACATCCCTGACCAGGAGGGATACCACAGAGTGAAGGCTTTCCCCCATAACTATGGCTGCACTCATAGTGTGTTACTTGGCTGCCTCTACATTCATCTGCCTTCAAATAGTGCTTGTGTAGAAAAGCAGAGTAAACTGTTATGACTCCTTCACTTTGAAAAGCATTTTATTATTTTGCTGTGCAGAAAACAGCGACAATGCCTGAGGTTGTGTTCAGCAATGTATGGGATCAGAGCAGGCACCTGAGCCTGCAGGGTTAATAGTACTGTGTATGAGGAGCTCCATCCTTGATCCAGCAAAATCTTTACAGGCATGCTTATCCTTAATAATAGCAGTAAATCTTTTATAATCAAGGCTTACAGTTATCTTTACATTCTTAAGTATCTCGCTGCTTGGGGAAATTAATACTCAAGCCCCTGATTTTTATGCAATTTAAGAAGTAAGCTTGCTTGGTGCAGGCATTGGGAAGGATCCAGAGAGTGCCACTGTGCACTGCATAGCCTGGCTGGGGCAGAGAGGGCTTGCAGGGGCACAGAGGTGTGTGAGGAGAGACACAGTGGGGTGGGAATAGAGAGGGTGTCTGTTGTGTAAACTACAGAACTGTGCAAACTCTAGAACTGAAATGTGGGATTCAAAGATGTTCCTTAAAGGAGGAGGAATTTCCTCCACTTAAAGTCCATTCAGACTTATGTTAGAGTGAAAGAATGGAAAATGGGTGGATGGCAGAAGTCAAGACCCTCAGACCTTCTCACACATCCGCAGTCACATAGTTCTGATAAAAGAGAAGCAGCTGCCTGTCCTGTCACACCAATGTAAGTGCTCCTTCCTTGAGCATCTGCCTGTGAGCAAAGCAATTCCCTAAAACTCACCCTAAGATAACAGTTTAAGTCTTAAGGTTTTTGTCTTGTACTTTTGTTCATGTCTTTTGCTGTTGCTTCTTTCTTGTGGCTTATGAACAGCTCCAGGTACTGCCTGACCTTACTGGAGGTGAGAGTTGAAACAGGAAATATCCAAGTGGCTTCTGCTTTCCTCCTCTGTAATTCCTGTGTGCTGGTCTGTCTTTCTGCTATGTCTTTTCTCTACCCTTCTATTTCCCCCTGCTCCTTCAGTCTTTCCCCCATTTCTATCCTCATGCTGAGCTCTTTGGCTGGATAGGAGGATGGGCACAATGTGCCTCTGTGTCTGAGGGTTGGAAGGGCACCCCAGCAGTGTCTGACACAGCTCAGAGGAGAAGCAGTTCAATGGCTCCATTATCCAGGAGGGCTCCTGACTTTGTCATGCAAAGCTCTCACTGTGACCATGACTTGTAACATTTGCAATCCTCCATTTGCCAGGAGACATCACAGCACCCTCCCTGACCTGGAGGTCTTTGCCAACACTCAGCCTGTCCTAGCTAAGTCCTGGAGGACTTAGCCTGTCCCTTAGGAGAGCACTGCTGGCCACCCAGCTCTGCCTGGGCAAACCAGAATGGCCCTGACAGTAGTCTGTGAAGAGCTTTGTTGCAAACAGGGAGACATTTCACACCACACCTTTGGCCAAAACCTCTCCCACACCAGTCTGACTTCCCCAGGTGACGTCTAGAGTAGTTTGTACTTTCAAAAGAAAAAGCAGACACTCCAAGCTGTGCACACAAGTTTCCTTCTAAAAGGAAATTTGGAACAACATTCATGATGCTGTTTAATTGTCACTGGTGTGCTGGGTATGAGAAGGAAGAGGGGAGAAGAATGAACACAGACTCAGCTATATAGAATGAGCCTTTTTCTCCAATTCTTAAATGAGAAATGTTATGGAGTGGCTCAGAACCACCACTGATAATTAATCATGGGAAGCAAACTGTGACATAAAGATGAGGTACTAAAATGACAACTATTCTGGCGTTGGTGCTCCATGACTATCAATGCTGAAGGTAAATCTGTATGGAAACAGCAGTGTATGGAAACTGTAATCCAAACAGCACTGCTGGGATTCCCACTGTCTGCCTCCCTATCCCTAACAGAAATGCCCTACACCTTGGTGAAATTAAAAAGCTTTCTAGGCTAGATTTTCACTAGGGCAGTGAAATAAAAAGGATTTTGCAGACAGCTTTCTCTGCAAAGCAGCAAACATTAGCAGAGCACACAAAATGGGGATAGAGCTGGAGGCAGCACATAGGCTGGCCATTGTGCAGCTCACAGCATCCAGCAGCTCGGGATGCAGCAGCAGCAGCCACTGTGGTGGAAAGAACAGAAGGAGCAATCCCAAATGCATCATTCCCAGATCATGCCCTGAAGTCTGCAAGGCCATGCTGATGAATGATGATGGGGCCATCTCCCCTGCCTGGCCCCCTGTCTCAGCTGTTTGACAGCCTGGTACAGGCAGTCCTGCTCAGCCAGGGGGGAGGTGGCACATAAACAGCAGCTCAGTGAAGCAGCTCTCATCAATGCTGGGCTTCATCACAACACCCTGGCAATTAACAGTCCAGTGCTGGTTTTTTGTTTTGTTTTGTTTTGTTTCTAGCCTATACATTATTTGTACTCCCACTTGCTCCATCTCTCACCACCACAGGGGTTAAACTCTCCCAGCAGGCCACAAGCCTCCCTCTCCACACTGCACTGATTCAGACCTTCCCCTGCAGACACATCCCCACACATTACAAAAGAAATGCCTTTTCTCAAGCTCTATTAACAGATTTTGAGAAAGAGCAAAGAAACAGTTGAAAAAGCAGTGATTTATATGATCAAAGCACTGGGGCAACCCACTTGCAAAAAGCTGCTTCTTAATTATTCCTAGAGTGAGTTAGAGGTAAGGAAACAGCAGTACATAAAAACCAGCCCTTCCCTTTTGATCACTACTGTTTTAAAACCTGTGTGCTACTCAGAAAGTCTTTCTCTTTCACAACCCCAATGGTTTAGTACTTCAAGTACCACCAGGTCATTTCTATTTATGGAGATCAAAAACCTCACCTCTAGGTTGCAAGAGTAGAGAACAAACCAAAACCTCAAGAGAGCCTGGTCACTGAGTTTTGGGCCTGGAGGGTACCTTCCCTCCACTGCAGGAACTTGCAGTCCCAAAGTACCCTGACAACTGCTGTCTAGGCACAAGGGGAGGAGGAGAGGGGTGCAGCAGGAAGGATGAAGATTACAGTCTCCAGCAGCAACAGTCAGTCTTACATATTCGTCCCCAGCAACAGCTGGAGTCACACTACACAGGGTACAAAGGGGAAGACAGTCACTAATCCTGTCACTCGACATCTTAAAGTAAGTGACATTAAAAACAGGTCATTCCTCTTCCCCTGGCTTTGGTCAGATTGACTCCACTGGTGACTCCAAGACTGATTTTGGTCAAGTCACCAGATTGATATTTGGGCTTATGTTCTGACTCTTGACTATGCAGCTGGAGATGGGAACACGTGTCCTGCAAGCTTAGAAGCAGAGCAGATTTAGTTAGCTGTTCTTTCTTGACCAAAGATTACAATATTCCTTTCTTGTGTTAAGTACCTTAGCTCCCAAAAGGAGTCAAGCTAAGTTGTCTCTGTTTTGTTCTGCCCCTCACTTTTGGCTCAGAGTTCTGGGTTCCTCCAGCGCAAAATCCCAGTTCCAAACCAGAAATGCTGCTGTGGTGTGGGCCATGACTGTATCTGCCCTTATGTTTCTGATTCTGTGGAGAGAATTTCCTCAGTGCATGTAGGTGCCTCAAAAATAGTTTTGACTATCCAGGCTGAGAGGAGAATGGTTTGACTTCCAGCCAAAATGAGGGTCTTGTGATCCAAAAGGACTGTGCTTGGGGGCCTGCCAAATCAGCAAATGATCTGCTATAAAGCATCGAGACAGAGTTGGCTGCACAGGCAGGCAGCACAGTCATTCATGGAAAGCTGGAGACACACTCCATTGCAGCAGGGAGACCAGTCAGCACAAGGATGAATGGTTAGGAATCAATGCCACCAGCATTCTTGAGGAAATCAGGCTTTATGTGGAGCAGCAGGTTCCAGTTCCTAGAAACTGTGGGGATGTAACTGATGGTTTTGTACCATTTTGCTGGTATTTTGCCCAATAGCTGTGTCCTCTCTCTGGGTGTGCAGCAGGACAGAGGTCAGATTTAGCTCTGCTTTCATTCACATCTGGGATTCCCTGCTGAAAGGTTGCCTTCTTGGGGCATTACTTGGCCCAAATCACCTTTCTTCAAAAGTGCTGCCTTATCCAGAGGTGTTACAGGAAGGGAGCAGGAACACCAGCACCAGCACCAGGGATGCTGCGTGGGCACTCACCTGCTGCCTGAGCAGGCCCAAACAGCGTGGTGCAGAGAAGGCAGAAGGTGGCAGCTCAGGACAGCAAGAACAAACTGATTGATTATAAACAAGATTTGCAATGCAACATAGCCCTGACAGGGGCCTGGCTTTGCTTTCCAACAGCAGGAAGTTCTTCCATAGGACATTATCCACAATATATTAAAAGGATCGAGTGCAAACTACACATTCTAAAATAACACTCCACACTTATGCACTTTGAGTTAGAGATTTGAAAGAGGAATTTGCAGCTATTATAAATATAGCAAATAGCATGCTTGGGAAAATGAAGTTCAGAAAGGCTGTGATCAAAGATGAGCTTGACACATTAAAACAAGCCTCAGTCTTACCCCTTGATCCTGTATATAAGCAGATAGTAAAATGCGGTTATATTGAACCATGCCAGGGGATGAAAATAAGATTGTCACATCTCGGTTAGTCACCTCTCCTTTTGCTACAGAAGCTGCCTGAATTCGTTGCCAGAGATACACACACAAACAGAGCAGACTTCTGTCTTCCTCTGAGCAACAAGACAGCTCAGCTGGCTGCTACTGCAGCATCCAGAAGGTCCTGATGGCAGGGGCACTACTGAGGCCTGTTTGTCACAAGGGGTGCAGAGAAGCAGGGGCAGAGCTGCAGAAGGGAGCTGGCAGCTGAACTAAGCAGACCCTGCAATGCTGTTCTTTGGTGCTGCCCCTTTCTCAGTGCAGACTCTGGGCATTTCTCAGATGACCCTTGGCTGACTTATTCTTGGAGCAGCAGTGCCTTCTCAGACATCCTCATGCAGATTTAAAGCACTTCCCCCCATCTGAAGGAAAACCATCAGCCTAAGCATCTGCCAGCTGAGACGGTGTCTCCCTTTGGATGCATTTCAGGCTGAGCTGCCACAGCTGTGCAGCACAGCACACACACTGGCAAACACTCCTGCTGCTGAGAGAGCCACAGCCAAGTATGGGAACATCAGCAGGCTCTTGGCTTTTGTGAGGGCCACACGTCAGACCAAGGTGTCTAAAAATGTAAGTGGCCAACATGCCAGACAGTGTTTTATCTTGTAAGTGGTGTGTGGGCTAGCATGCAAAAAGTAACCCTGACTTCTTATCCAAGAGGGAAGCATCGATGACCTCCAGGAAAGAGCACATTTTGTAGGAAAAAAAAAGAAGAGTTAAGTCAGGGAATCCAGTTAGCCCAGTCTGTGCCCTGTTCCATCTTTCAGTCTGGGCTTTCTGAGATAAACAGACTGCTAGGCTTAGTTCTTTTATTCTTGGTATGCCTCAGACAAGGTCAGCCTTGCAAGCTGATTGCATCCCACCTTGCCTTCTGGCTTTGCAACCCTCTGAGCAGAAGTACCCTGTGATAATGTTGTCTTTTACGAGTTCTTCTGTCTTGACAATCTCTTTTCAGACAAGAGTATCGCCCATGGACTGGAGCAAAACCATCCAGGCCTATAAAGTCAAAACAAGGTTTCATTATCCCAGAAGACCATTTTGTTCAAGAGACAAGCTACAAGGCAGACTTTAAGGTAATTAGCTGTTTTTAAAAATCCTAAAGTCAATGTGAATAATGCCCAAAGTGCACATCAGGAACTCCTCATATTTGATTGCTGTGGTGCATGTAGGATAAAGCCACATCCTCGTGGACAACTGTTTTGTCACTGCCCATTAGGCAAGGTGGCCATCCCTCGCCTTCAGAAAGGCATGCTAGACAATGTCATACTGTAACCGATCATAATTCAACCCAAGACAAAGATTTTAAACTGGAAGGAAGTTCAAGATTTATGATTCCCTCAGTTGGATACCATATGTACATGGTGTGTGTAAGGTGCCATTAACACCTCTTGCACTAACTTGCAGCAGTCAGTGGGGACTAGCACTAGGGTTGCAGAGTGAGATTTGGCCTCTGGGCACAGGTGTTTTCCTGGGAATCTTTGCAGATCACCGCCTAAGGAACAGCACCTGCCCAGACAGCACAAAACTCCCTCTTGCTGGCGTGGGCAGAAGCTGCCCCCAGTATAAATGCCAAGGAGGACATGGCTGTGATGAACACACAAGCTGCACAGCTCTGAGACTTCCTTGGGATTTTCCTGTGAGCTTCTACCATTTTTTCTGTGAGTTTCTCTGTACTAGCAAAGATAATTTTCTTGTTGTGAAGTACAGGTGCTGTTGAAAATCCCATGAGGAAACATTCTGTGCTCAGGGCCCCCCCACACTCTCCATCCCCAGAAGAATAGAAAGTGCACACTGACAAGGCTCTGTTTTAGCTGCTTTTTGCATTAGACCACCAAAGAGAACTGCACCTCCCAGCCAACAGGCATTGTTCACAGGCTGCACTGAATGACTCAGAATGCAGAGCTAGGGCTGGGGCTGAACTCCCCAGCCACAGTGTGCTGTGCCAGTAGAGGTAACAGCAGCTACTCCAGGGCCACATGTGAAAAGTAAATCTTTGCCTTGGAGGAGACAAGGAAGAAGTGTTTAATCAGCAGACAGTCAAGTGCCTCCTCCGCAGAGGATTGCTGGCACACTGCTGCAACAAGGCTCATGATGGGTATAGCCAGCTCTGCTGAAAGTGGGACAGTGACCTCAGGCAGAACAGAATTTGCAAACCTCACCAAAACTTCCTCCTTGCTCTGAATAGTCTGGGCTGTTACTGAGGTGCAGTGATGAGGATACACCTTGCATTTAACCCTTTAACCTTGTATTTGACTCTTGTTAATTTAATTTTGCATTCTGACCCTAGAGAGTAAAAATACAGTGTTTTCCAATTTGTCAGATAGAATGCAAAGAAGGGGGTTCTGGATAAACCCCTGAAGGTTCCTATTCCAGTTCTTGAGGAAGGGAAAGAGAAGACTAGAATCCTAGGCACAAACTCATGCTACCAAGGCCACTGCTCTCTGAACCATGCAAGCAAAGGTCCCACCTCCTGCAGCCCCAGGGCACCATCACAGTCTCTAACAGACAACATGACAAAGGTGTAGTCAGGAGTGAAGATGATGCCAAGAAGCCACCAGTCCAAAGAGAAGTCAGTTCTCCCTGGTTCACACCTGGCCATTAGGATTTTCCCTCTCACCTGAGGCCTCTGGCTTTGCCAGACATGTGGGAATCAGGTTTCTGGTATGTCCTGACAGCCTACATTCAGGACTCAGGCTGCTGATTCTCCCCAGCCACTGAGCTGTGCATATGTTGTTTGTGACATCGCACTTGTTCCTTAGTGTGTCAGATGCATCCCCAGAGGAATGGAAAAATCAGAACAATGAAACAACACCAACCAGAGATCAATAGCTTTCCCTGTTTCCCTATACTCTCTTTTCCTGTAGTTTTGCACTTCTTTCTCTGCTTGGATGATGCCATCAGCATACTCGGCAGAGCTTTCAACCCTTTCATGTTTTATGGCCAGATTCACCCCTAGTCCTGGGCTGGATGCACATCTACAGCCAGTCCTATATAAAATCCTTTGAGTTTTCAGCATTAGGGATGACAGAAGCATCCAGGTGTCCTTCATGCTTCAGTACAACCACAGGGGCTACATATTGCATGAAATTCCGATTGCACAGACAACAGAGAAAGCAACCATTGTTATCTCTGCCTTTCCTCCAGGCGTGAGAACTTTACATTCTTATCCAAGTCCTTGCAGTTTAACAGCCTGGCATCTCCAGTAACCAGTTTGTCTCCTTTGGGTCCTCCAGGTCTGCACCTCTATTCACAGCAGACATGGACTTTGGTCCCATAAAACATTACAATGGAACATTTTGATGGAGCCTGAATGGCATTCTCCAAAATCTTAAGGACCAGACACACACCACTGTAATTCCTCTCACTTCAATCCAGCACCCATCCAGCAGTGAATTTGTTGTGATGCTTGTAGAGTGTTTGCCAGCATCACACGTGCCCTTGAATCACCCTGTACAGCAAGACCAATCTCACTGATTCCCAGCCACAGGCTAACACCTGGGTGTTACAGGGAGAGCAGATAAATCCTCACAACACTCCAGGCCCCTCAAACTCTCTCGACAGTTGTATCCTGTGTCACACTAATGTGCTTTTCTCCTTTCCTCACCCCACTAGATCCCAGAGGTGAAGACCAGGTTCTCCCCCAACCCTTCTGCTGTTTTCCAGGCGCCATCACGGATCCTCAACGTGTGAACCTGGACTCTCCTCACACCCAGGCAGCTTAAACCTGGAGTTTCTGTTAAGATGTACCACTATGCAATTTTCATGAGGAGTGTTAAGATCAAAGGCCCGGTGTTATCAAAAGCAGCTCCAGTGATTAATGATATGCACACACACTTTCTGTTAACACAACAAACCGCAAAGCGCTTGGTTCAGAGCTGGCAGAACACGCTGCAAGGAGTGACCTAGTTTTTCACAGGAGCAGGTTCATTACTATGCCAGCTGGCGTCACATTAGGAGATTGACTTTGGGCAGCAAAGGCAGGACTGCAGGCAACAGCCCTACTCAGAAATACACAGGGTAGGAGGGAAAACGGTTGCAGGCAGGATGGATAATTAAAACCCAAACCAGTTTTATTTAGCAACACCCTCTAAGTAGGCCACTGAAAGAGAGAGAGAGTAATCTGGCTGACTTCTGAGCTTCTTTGGGGGGGTTTGGGAGTAGGACCTCAAATGGCATCACCAGAAAGCACAGCTTCAAAGGGGCTGGTCTGAACTTCCAAAGTTGTTTTAGAAGTTGGAGGAAGCCAATGTCATTGAACTCTAAAATAAATCTGGCACATGCAGTGTTTTGGGCCTTTAAGGCTGGGAAGCTGGATAGTTCCAAAATTGGGGAGCTGATGCAGGAGCAAGAGAGGACTGAACTCCAGGAGACAGCCCTGACAGCAGTGCACCAGACTGGTGTGGAGAGGAGTGCATGGATACAGCCAGGCACCCACCAGTACTCTCCAGAGGATCTAAGATACTTACGTAACTTGTGTAGCTGTTAGGGTGACTGTAAATATTGTACATGGATTTTACCTAAAGCAATTTGTGATCCTTTAATGAAAAGGATATGCTTATACTTTTAATAAATGTTAACTCTTTGCATATGCAAGGTGGAAAATATTGCCTTGAAATTCCTAAATTATCGCCTGTATATTGGTAATGCTAATGCTAGGAACAACCACAAGTGAATGTTGCTTAGATATTCTTCTTAAAGAGAAATGTAATGTAGAATGTAAGCCATCTGTCATTTTTAAGATAGGCCGTTCCAAGTGTCATTGTTCTGAAGCTGATTTTTTTAGACTGCTGTGCATTTAACTTTTGCTGAGGTACATGTGTTTTAAGAAACCATTTTTTTAGCCTTTGTTCATCGAGACTTTACAATTTCTATTTGATAACTTATGCAATATAATTAGTCTACTGCTTATTTAATGGATTTACTATTTATTTTGGAAAACGAAATTGAAAACCTTTTACTTTGTGTTTGCAACACATATGTGTTGTCCAGAACAAGGGAAACTATCCTCAGACTTGAACAGTGATCAGATATTCATTCGTCTGTAATAAAACAGACTTTTACACAGGAGGATTTTTTCTTAACCTTCTTACTAGCTGAAGTCTAAGACAAATTTAATGAACTTCAGGGATTCTGCTAAAATGAATGCATTGCTGATAATTCCCATAAGAACAATTTTTGAGCTGTTGGCATGTGAATTGTACTTGCAATACATGCAGACAGCATCTTCTCACTGCATTATCTGGGAATTTAATGGTGCCATCCCTGTTCACCATAGTGGCACCCAACACAACCACCAGAATAGGGAGCACCTGCAGTAAGCTGCATTTGCCTGGGACAAGGGATGGCTCGTCCCACACTCATCCTTGGAGAAACCTGCAGTAATCCCAGTGCTTGCCAAAATAATTTTTCAGGAAATTCATTTTTCAGGAAATTCATTTGAAGCATCCAAACTGTGCTAAAAGAAGTTTTGCATGTTAGATGTTTCTAAGAATTCAATTTGCTTGTTTAATCTCTTTATAATGTTTTTAACAGTTTTGTTCAAACAATTTAAGTTCATTTCAATCCTGGACTTTATTAACAGCAAGGAAAAGAAGTAAAAAGGAAATTGTCTATTATCTCTTCTTATTTGACTGTATTTCTTAAAAAAATGACCCAGGTTTAAACAAATTGGTAATATAATAAGCTTGTATTTTATCAAATGGACTGGATTTAATTTAATAAATTAAAATGTATTTTGGCTATTGGTTCTCTTGCATATTTTTGTTGTTGTTGTAAAATACAACCCTCAGGTATTCAGCCTTGCAGTACAGTTTGTCACTGCATGACAGCAGGGCACACTAGACACCAAGCAATGCATTCAGAGCCATCAGCACTCAGTTCCTTACTCCTGGAACCTTCCCCCAGGCACAGCCCCCAGCAAGGACAGCTTGAAGGCACACTTAGAGCTGTGGGCCAGCTGCATTCCCTATGAAATGCAGAGGTTTGATACACTTTGATGTAGATGCCATGCTCTGAAGATCCCTTTCTGCAGTGCCCACACTGTGCCCCGTTGTTTCACCTCAGTTTCACTCTGCTATCTCACATAAACCACAGGAAAAGGTGATAGCATTGAATGTTAGAAGAGACCACTGCTTTACAGTTATTCCCAAGAATATTTCAGTCAGCAAAAGTGCTGGAGATACAACCAGCTGCCCTAGACAGTGCAATAGCTCTTCTAGCTATGCCTCAAGAGACTTCCAGGAGAAAGCCAAAGACTCTCAAGCTGCTGCTCAATGTACCTGAGCAACAAACAGAAGGAAAAGTGAACAGATACTTAGCATTGTGAGGTCCAGGGTCATGCCACTGGCTGTCAGTGTCTGCAACTTACCTGATTTTGTATGAAAAATGCCCACCTCAGCCAAATCGAAAGGTATCACACCAAATTCCTCTGAAGAAGTCAAATCTGCATGAGTTTTGCAGGCTCCAGGGAGTTGTGAAGCCAGAATTGCTTCCAACACTGCTCTCACACTAGTATTTGTCTTCCCAATTGCTCTGGGCCCATATCCAAGTCCCTCAAGGATTTTCGATTGTGAATTACACTGCAAGTAAGGGTTATTTGACACATAAAGAAATGTCCTTTAAAAAGGGTTTACACCTGTAACTTTAGAATTTACTATCTTTAGGGTGACACTGAACCTGCTTGTTTTGTTTAATCCCGCTGACACCTGGCCTGTTGGGATGCTGAAGGTGAGTTTTGTGGCAGGGAGCAGTGAATACCTGCACTGCCACATGCTCAATGTAAGCTTTGATGTGGGAAATACACCATTGATCAGGAGAGTTCTTGTTCTGAACTTGCAAAATTCACAAGCAGCACATTACTGATTTGCTTGCTTTCATAAACTGCACCTTTCCCTCTGCATTGCACTAATTTCTTTTGAGAACGAACAATCAGATGCAAATTTATCACCTCTACCTTAGTCACACCCATTTCCTCCGCCTTGGCCACTGCAGCAATGTCTGATCCTAAGGACCAACCTGGTTTGCCACAAAGGGATTGCTGGTGCCACGCAGCCCAGAAAGGCTGTGTTTACTTCCAGGGCAGGAGGACTTCTGTGGCATTTAGCACTAGCACGGAGTTGTGCAGCATTTCCAAAAACAACGGGGCGTTAGTCTGCTCACAGACACCCAGGGCTCCTCCCCACAGGGCAGGGAGAACACAGAAGTTGGGTAAGTTCGCTTACTCTTTCGGTTCCTGTCCGTGTCAAGTGCCGGTGCCCAGCGCTGGCAGGGGGCGGTGGGGAGGGAGCTGGGGAGGGGAAGTCCTCTGTGAGGGGAAGGAACAGCGGGGGGATCTCTGTGAGGGGGTCTCTGAGGAGAAGGAACTGTGGTGGGGTCTCTTTGAGGGTGTCTCTGAGGGCGACTCTAAAGAGAGGGAGTTGGGGGGGTCTCTGTGAGGGGAATCTTTGTGAGGGGGTCTCTGAGGGAACAGTGGGGGGGAATCTCTGTGAGGGCGTCCTTGAGGAGAATCTCTTTGAGGGGGTCTCCGTGAGGGGAATCGCTGTGAGGGACTCTCTGAGGGGAAGGAGCTGTGGGGGGGGGAGGGTCTCAGTGACGGGAATCTCTGTGAGAGGGTTTCCATGAGGGGGTCTCTGAGGGGAATCTCTGAGGGGAGGGATCTCTGTGAGGGAATCTCTGTGAAGGGGTCTCTGAAGGGAGGGAGCGGGGGGTTCTCTGAGGGGAATCTCCGTGAGGGGAGGGGCTGCCCCGTGCCGGGCACCGCCGGTTCCCGCCATCCCCGGGCAGCTGAGGGCGCCGAAACGTCGGAGGAGCCGTGGCCGGCCTGAGGGAGGGAGGAGGCAACAGCAGTGAAGGACTGAAGACACCAGAAAAGAAGTCGGGGGGAAAGCATTTTGGGGTTTTGTTTTTTTTTTTCCGTTTTTTTTTTTTTTTTGTGGGGAGGGGGAGTTGGCAGGTTTTTTGGTTTTTTTTTTTTTGTCTTTGCCTCTCACCATTCATCTTCTATTTGGCAGTAAGTTCAACTAATTTTCCCCAAGTCGAGCCTGTTTTGCCTATGGCAGTAACCAGAACACGACATCCCTTTTTATCTACAGACTTCATTGATCTGCCCAGGGCAGTGGTGGCATCCCCATCTGTGGTGGCATTTAAAAGACTCATAGCTGTAGCACTTGTGGACATGGTTAACTGTGGGCTTAGCAGCCACTATTGGACTGGGTGACCTTAGAGGTGCTCTCCAAACTTAGTGATTCTGTGGTACATTATCCTGACCCACATAAGACATGTTACTTTCTCCTGAGTTCTGAAGGGGAGTGAGAGCAGCTGGGTGAGCATCTGGCAGCTGGGCCAACCTCAACCCACCTTACTTTTCAAAAGTCTTCCACACAAACCAATGATTTGCTCTTTAATCAGGCTCCTCTGGAAGATGAGAGGTTGGAGGAGCTCATCTCCTGGCTTCTCCTCCCCCAGCTTCCAAAACCAGTTGCTTTTTAAAATAACTAGAAAAGGGAAAAATTACCTTTTCCTTCAGATCAATTCCTTTGGATAAGGACCCAGAACTATCTACGACATTCTGAATAAACAGAGCACAAAAATATGTGTGGATCTGGAGAAACTTTGAGTGACAGGTGACAGCCAAGGCAATCCTAGCACAGCTAATAAAAGAATTTATTGTAAACATACGTATATTACACAATTATACAGTATAATACAGATAACATGAAGGATTTAAACACTCAGCATTACAAATAGGGGCAATATTCGTAAAGAGATCTTTAACTCTTCAGAAAGCCAGAGAAATATACTGTAACATTTCAACACACCGCACCTGTAGCATTCCACAAATACCTGAAGGGATGTGTGAAATTCCACAACCTCTATCTTATCTCCAAGCAATGCCCACAGGAACTTCTCACCAATGAATTTTTCTCCCACCACTATTCCAAATGCAAAGAACTCGTTGCAAACATTTCCTACATCTGAAGAACTAAACAAATGTGTTGCTTTCTATCTGCTTTTAACAGTTTATTTTTCTTCAGCAAACTTTATATACTAATAATATAGCATATCTCCTAGGAGAATAACCTGTGGTTGCTCAGAAATGTAGCGACAGATCTCCACTACAAGAACCCCATTAACAATGAAAGGTTCTGTACCTGCCTGCTTGAGGGCCAGGTTCAGGACTTTTTCTGAAACTCCATTCCTCACAGAAAAGCAGGACACAGGCAAAGAAGCCACAATTTGCAAACAGATGCCCAAAGATGAGCTCCTGCATCCTCAAAAGCTGCTCTGGGTGTTCTCAGAATCCCAGAAACAAAGCTTGCAAGAGGCAGGGGCTGGAAATGCATGTGTACAGAATTACAGGCTGAGTTGGAAGGGACCCCAAGGATCACTGGGTCCAACTCCTGGTCCTGCCCAGGTCACCCCAGGTCACCCCAGGTGTCTGAGAGCATTGTCCAAACGCTTCTTGAACTCAGACAGGTTTGGTGCTGTGCCCACTGCCCTGGGGAGCCTTTTCCAGTACCCAACCACCCTCTGGGTGAAGAATCTTTTCCTGATATTCAACCTAAACCTCCTCTAACTCAGCTTCATGAAATTCCCTTGGGTCCTGTCCCTGGTGATGAGTGAGAAGACTGGTACCTGCCCCTCGGGGGATGCTGAAGAGCACACTGAGGTCTCTGCTCAGTCTCCTCCAGGCTGAACAGACCAAGTGACCTCAGACGCTCCTCCCACAGCCCTTCCCCATCCTTGTGGCCCTCCTTTGGGTGCTCTCCAATAGCTTAATGTCTTTTTTATATTGTGGCACCCAAAACTGCACACAGTACTCGAGGTCATTGCAGATCATAGCACAACTGAGTTTGCCCACAAGTCTGTTCCCACAGAACCTGCAGGCCGTTGTGATAGTGACAGGGATTCTGAAATGCCCTTCTCTTTCATGAAGTGTACAGGGCTGCCTGAAAGCAGTACAGACCCCAGGTTCACTACAGCCTACAAAGCAGGGGGCCTGCAGTTCCCCAGCTACCTGGATTCCTCCCAACTCAACACTGAGCTGGAACATAATCACTGCTGCTCAACTCCATCACACTGACCTCCGCTGATAAAGTAATGTCAGGGCTAAGCTGTGCCCTTTCCTTTCACAGGCAATCCTGCACTCAGCTCACCCGAGCAAGCCAGGATTAGCTTTTGAATCCAGAGCAGCTGTAATGTCCTTCCTAGGGAGCATTTAAGTCCTTCTCTAAATGCTGTTTGGATTTCATCCATTGGTCCCATTTCCTAGATTCAGGGGTCAGGTTCTGCCACTCTTTAATTCAACAGAACTGCAGCTCCCTGTTAGCTGTGATGAACTGAGAGGGGCTTTCCTGCAGACTCTAGTTTCATTTAAGGTGGAGAAGACAGGTGGCATCCCATCTGAGGTACACAGTGCTTTCTTCAGTTTAACAACTGCATCAAACTTATACTACTCTCCTTCCAAGTCTGAAACCTCTGACTGAAGCATTTTTCAGTTGTAGTTACCATTGCTTGTGTTCTAGCCCCAAAAAAGCACCAAAAGATAACATTCTGCTCCTACCCCAGGCCAAGAAAGATAACTGTAGTTTAATGTTTATAAAAGGCTTTGTATTGTCAAAGCACGGCACCAACAAGAGCGAGGCCTCAGTACACCCCTGTGAGGTAGGTATCCTGCTCCCCATGCTCAGAGATGGGGAAACTGAGGCACAGAGTGATTAAATCAAAGGCCATGCAGCAGATCAGAGACCCAGCTGAGATCAGCGCACTGGAGGTTCTGGCTGTTTGGCCCATGCTCCACCCATGACAGCACTGCCAGACAAAACAAGCATGCTGAAAGCACGACAGTCCCACAGGAGTCCCACCTACTTCACATGGCTTGTTCACACTACCAGCAAGCACCCATGGGGCAGGACAAAGGGGTGTGGATGTGGGGTGGTCACGATGTTGTCAACGAAGCTTTCTTCAGCAAGGGGTTGATAGCCAGGCTGCAGACATGTCTCCCTCACCAGTGGTGTTCCTGAGACAGGTAAGTGCTGGGGTTAGTAGCAGAACTTCTTCCTGCAGTCAAGCCATCAGAGGATCTCCCCACAGGCAGCAAATCTTTGAACTTTTCGATCCCACCAGGCACCTCTGTGTCAAACGGAACTTAAGCCAAAGCAGTGCTGCTCCCACAACACTTCACAGTTCAGGCTGGTACTTGGTGAACGCTGCTACAACATGAAGACTTGTACAGCACCGCTGGTCATCTGCCTTCCAGCACTCTTCAAACCTTCCGGCAGCCTGGGGAGGCACTCGCTGGGCAAGTGAAGTGTTTCAGGCAGCCCAAGCCTACAAACCCTGAATATCGTCTCTGTTCCTCTCCTTTCCCATGCAGGACAAGTGGTCAGTCAAACCTTTCCAAGCCTGATTGTGGTTTGTTCACCTTGCTTGAGGATCTGCCAGTCTACCCTTCCCAAGGTGACTAAGAAAGGTGGCACCTGACACCTCCTCTAGAGAGGCAAGGAATTTGGTTAGGTGACACTTAGCTGAGTAAGCTGCTGACAAACCTACCCAGCTGTGTTCTCAGTCACATACACCATGCTCAGGCAAGAAGGGCCAAATGTGCTGCTGCCATCAGCCTTCTGCTCCCCCAAATCCACACCTAATCCACCCGTCTACTTAAACAGCCCACCTTACACAGCTGCCTTTGACTTTTCCCATAGTCAGAGTGCCAAAATAAGTGCCCTGCTCGCTGCATGGGGAAACCAACTTGTACGTAGACTGCATTAAAAAACATCATTTCTCATCTTAAAAACCAGTTCAGTCTCACCAGCAGAGCTGTCTCAGAGGGACCACGCCTGTGGAGTCTCTCACAGCTAGCAACTCGATGCAAACTGACAATGTTTGTTCAGCCACTGAACATACACTTACCAAGTAAACACTGACATTTAACAACTTGATTTGGAACAGAGCATCATTTTGTTGCATTAAGGTGCATCTTTAATTGGAGGTAACAATCTAGTAGCCCAATGTTATAAATGTAATAGTGTCCTACAGAAATACTGGATTTGTCAGCCCAACTTCAGTCATAAATCCACCTTTCCTGTAGCACCTTCTCTGCTCTATTTCATTGCTCCTCATTTAGTATCTTCATATGTTTGTTTGTGAGGAAGTCAAGAAAGGGAATATTACAGATGGCTTTGTGAATATTCATCACTGTGATCTCTCTTGGAGTCCTGCAGGGAATGCATCAGAGATGCTATTATAATACACAAAAAAACACATGTCCATAAAGCAGCGAGTCAAAAATAACAATCAAAGCAAAAAATGGATATAAGAGCAGGTGTTAGAGCAATGCAGGGAAAGCATTAAAATATCACAGCACAAAAAAAAGCCGCTCAAATGATTGGGGAGGAAACCTCTTGGGCACTGGGACAGGAAAATTAAGTACTAAAGCATGAATTCTTGAACTTGTATAGCATAATTTTTGTAACTGTACTTCTACATATAACATATATACATACTTTTTAATATACTAGGTAAATATTTATATATTGCATACAAGAGAATACTTAAACTAAGCATTTTCCCATAGTGTTTGGGTTTTTAAAAATCAATTTAAGCTATCCCAAATAATGCTGCTCAACAGAAATCAAAATGTAGCCTAATCAATAGATACTAAAAAAAAATTCTTTACAGTTGAGGGTGGTGAGGCACTGGACAGGCTGCACAGAGAAGCTGTGGCTGCCTCATCCCTGCAAGTGTCCAAGGCCAGGTTGGATGGGGCTTGGAGCAACCTGAGATAGTGGAAGGTGACCCTGCACATGGCAGGGGGTGGAACACAACGATCTTTAAGGTCCCTTGCAATCCAAATCATTTTATGATTCTATAAAAATCACTCAGTATCTGAGGCAGAAAAGTGTGCATCAGTAAAAGAAAGAGATTATTTAGGTTAAGTTCTGGCAGGCCACAGCTAAGCTGTCTATACAGCAGCCTCAGACGGACAAGAGTGAGCAGGTCCTTGCAGCGTGGCTGTGCAGAAACAGCTCATCTGCCTCTGAGGCATGGCAACAGCAGAGAACCCTGCCTCGGTTTTTAATGTTTATGTTCCCATCCTTTCCCACTAGGGAGCCACAGAATGACAAACCCCTCTGAAGGCTTGGTTCTTCTCAGAGCACAGTCCACAAATTCCCTCAGTCTGGTGGTCTGAGCCACACAAAGCCTGACTAAATTCCCAAAGCCATTCCACCCTCGGTGCTGGTGTGAGCAGTGCCAAAGCAGCCCCGCGCTGTACCTGTTGTGAGGAGCTGTCTGGTACGCCACAGCGAGCGCCTGCCGCAGGATATCGCTCATCAGCTGCTCAGTAGCCTGAGACAAGAGACAGCATTAGAGGCACCATGACAAAAAGAGCAAAGGAACTTGCTATTTGCTCAACTATCAGTGTAAAAGCAGCTGAACTTCTGGCTGGCTTCAATCCTCAAAGGATCAGCACAGGTCAGTTCAAGACACCTGAGTGAGTTTTATTACCTAAGACATGAGTTTAACAGAGAGACCCAGAGGTGCACAGAGCTCAGGCCGCAACTGCCCAGCCACCTTTCCCTCCAGACCTGCAGAGCTGTACGTGCCCAGCTGGGTGGATCAAGCATTCCAGAGTCTGACCTTCCAAGCGCATTTCAGGACCTCTCCTCTCACACACCAGAGCTGGTTTTGTACATGCAGACTGCAGATATACTCCTGGGAGCCAGTACCTCTCCCTGTGGTCACCAGGCTTCTGTCAAAACACCCTCACAGGAACCTCCCAGCCTGGGCAGCCATATGCCCAACACTTGGCTTAACCAAGGTTCAGTCAAAAGCTAATTAAGGCTCTTGGCTTTCTGTGCTGTATTCAAGACCAGAGGAGAGATTTCTGCAACATTCAGTGAGGAAAGCTGGCATAACTCTACAATTACAATGGAGCAACCTGATGGCTACAATCTGTGTCTATAAATGGATGTACTGTGGATAACAGGGAGCAGAGCATAGGCATGCACATCAGTGTATGTGCCACCTGGAATCAAACAGATTTTGTAAAACTCATCTTCTGATAAGCTGCAGTTTGTATAAACAACCCCAAAAATCATCTTTGGCATGAAATACACCAGAGTGCTGCTAGAAATAACCTGTATTAGCCTTCAGTCCAAACCCAAGGATTCCAGTTCTCTGCTGTTCAAATTTTAGTGCAAAACCATTTCTCTATTTTTCCAGAAGTGATTAGGATGGAGAAATAGCTTCTCACACGTGGCAGAACTGTTACTTTCCACAAGAATTCAGCAGTCTCCCAGCAGAGATGATCTGGGCAAAGTAACTGAGGAATATTTAGGAAAATATAGCTAACCTTGTATAAAACAACCAAGCCTTACACAATCTGAAAGATTCCCCCCCAGTTCTGAAGGGAAGGACAAAGCAAAGGGTACTTTCAAAATCACAGAATGAGTCAGTATCTTCGTTGTGGTGAGAATTTGCAAATGACTATTCTGTGTCCAAGCCAACAGATCAGTTAGAAAACTGAAAACCCCCACAAAAGTGCATAACCCTCTTTGGGCAGCTATGTGTCTATCTATTCATGCAGAAAGACAGACTTTGATTTGATAAATGCACATTAATAAAGATATTCCATCTTTCTTTCTAATTGCTGAATTAATACAATTACAGACAAGCCCTTCCTGTGAAGTAATTTCTTACCTTTAAAATCATATCTTCTATTACAGATGCATAAACATTCTTTTGTACCTCAGCAGGTTGAAAAGAAATCCCTATCTGTAAAATACAAGAGAGAAAAAAGAATGAGTATATCAAAAACACAATGCACATTGTACTAGAATTAGATGAGATTAAGAGAAAAAAAACTATTACAAAGGGTAGTTAAAAGAGAAGTCAGTAAACACACAGAGCTGTCAAGCAGTATAATCTCAGGCTTAATTTAAAAAAATCTGGGTAAAACTAATACAGCCTGTGGAATTGCCTCTAAAGGACAGAAGAAACAAAAGCAGGTTTTAGTTTTTGTTTCAGAAAGTCCACACAAAACCCAGGCTGCACTGGGTATCTTTGGGTTGAGAATGGAAGCTCTGTTTTAAAACATATCTTCAATCCATCTACTCATCATGTTTCTGCACCCAACTATGGCCACTGAAACCACTTCAAACAGTACTCCTGGAACAGGAGTTCCACATCAAAAGTGTTTCATCCCTCAGTTCCACTCTTATTGTGCCCATGCCTTTGTCACCTATGTAGCAAGAGACCAGACACTGCAGAACCAAGGTTTTGTGCCTTGGTGTCAGCAGCTGAGGTGGGGACAGGGAATCTTTCTCCAACAACTGCCCCATGCAAACCTCTCCTGTTGCTCTGGTACAACAAAAAACACTCTTTCCTACAAGCCAGGTCAGTCTCCTCTCTCTCTCCTGCTGCCATGACAGAAAACTTCCCTCCCTCCTGCCCTAAACTGAATAGGAGGAAGGGATCTGAGCAGCAGAGACATTTGTGAAGTTTTACCAGAACCCCTTTTCAGGAGCTGCTATTACACAGCATTGCTCCAAGCAACAAGTCCACATCTTTCGCATGATGGGTCAGGAAGAATTCAGTGCTAATGCTCCTCATCCCTCATTTATCCTTCCTTTTAGCCTTTCAAGATGATTTTTCTGTACTAAACCCTGCAAAACAGCTACTCTGAAGTGAGCTCCCAGCTGGCATTCTTCCTTTCCTCTGCCAGAACTGGCAGCTGTGTGCCTTGAGTCAGAAGGTCCAATTTTTCCAGGGCATGTATAAAAAATTTCATTTAAAAGTCCTGAAGCCTATGTAGATGAAAGAAATGCAACTAAATAAATGTAAGAGCTTAACAACAGTCCTAATCAGCTTTATGATTCCCTTATTACCTTCTCAGCAGTGTCCCTCACAAACTCTGATGCAGGCAAGGAAGCCATGTAGAACTTCATCTCTTCTTGTTTCTCCTCCTGTTCTTTCTTAATGTTTATTTTTAATGGCTCACTGAAGTTGAGAATATCTACTTCCTCTTCGTGTTCTGGCTCTTGTTTCAGAAATTGCTGTAGCTCCTCCAGCTTTCGGCACAGCTCCTCACCACTGCTGTAAGATGAAGGGCACTCTGAAATAGAAGCAATCAATTAAATACATGATAGGTTATAGAAAGCTGTTTATAAACAGATGCACACTCAAAATATGGTAAGAAATTAAGGTAATTGCAAGTTATTTTTGTAGTGCCTACCAAATATAAAGATGAACAGAAATGCAAACAGTCATTGAGAGCCTTCTAATTATATCTTCATGACACTCATGGTTCTCTCCCACATCTGCTCCTACACCCATCAAGAAGGCTGCATTTCATACAAAACCAGGCTCATGTCAGTCTCCTGAACATTCTCACAGAAGCTTTTTAAGCTTTTTGGCAACTGGCAAATCAGTCTGAAGCTCTTCAACTTCCTTAGAGATGTGAAGCTTTTACATGTAGGCACCATGTAGTGCTAAATCATCTTTTACATTGTGATGAGCATTATCATGCTTCTTAAAGAAGACAGGTTCACAGTGGAATGGCAAAAGGGAACCTCTTCTCTGCATGACTGACACAAGCCAGTCAAACCTTCAGTGCAAAGCAATGCAGTAAACAGATTCTACTCTTCAAAGACAAACACAAATACAGTGACTTGAATAAAAATATTATAAGGTGGAGGCTTCCTTCCCACCTTCAACAACTGCAATGCAGGACCAGACTTTACAACATATAATAAATTTAAGTTATTCTGTGAAATACCTTAAATCCCTGTATGATCACAACAGAAAAACCTTCAGCTTTTGGAAAGGCATTATCTGAAGGTGAAGCAAGAGAGCTCAACAGTGAAGAATGGATGAAATTAAACATGCAATTTTAAAACATACTGAAATGAACTGAGGGGATCCTAGAGCTATGCTAATGGAATAACACAGCAGCTGTAACACAAAGCCTGAAGCTTCACATGAGCCAATTCACCTCACTTTTGGAGGTAAATTAACCCCCACTGAGCTCCACACTGCCACTGCCAGGTTTGGGTTTTATTGTTCTGTACCTGAACTCATTCACAGTGTTTGCGTGATAAGTCTAACAGAGGCTAAGCCTATCCAAGGACAGAAATGTCATTACTCCCTATGCCTACTTTGTGTATCCACTTATAAAGGATTACATTGTGGAACCAGGATCATCTTTTATGAGATTCATCTACACTGAGCCTCCAAGGGCCCCAAAGCACAATAAAAACCAAGAGAAGCCCCAGAAAACCATGAGGACTGACAGGGACAAGGGACAGCCCCTCTTGTAGGCCTGCCCTTACCACCTCCAAGTTGTGTTATTCCAGAGTGAATTAAATGAAAATAAGGAAAGTAGGAATATTCTTCTCCAGATGTGCTTGCACACAGGCATTTAATGAGCAGTGTCTTTGGCAGAAAGGAGCTGCCTGTGCCCCCTCACTCACCTGGCTCACTGTCTATCTGTGTCAGCACGTCCTCAATGGAGTCCTCCTCGTCGCGCAGGGTCTCGGGGTCAGGGGGAGTGTAGCCATGGCACCGACACCACTGCACCACGTGCTTGGTTTTCAGGGGGCTGATGCTGTGAAACCTGGGATGCTTCTCTACGATTTCTTGCAGGATCTTTCTCACTGTCATTGCTCGTTGCCACTGTGACCAACCAAAGAGAAAGCTCATCACACTGGCTAGAACATTCATGGTTAGCTTACAGCCCACAACCATAATCCAGGTTGCAAGAGAAACAGAAAAGGAACATGATTTTCTCAGGAGTCAGACTGACTTATGACAGGTCACTTAAACTTTACTTTATCACCCAAAAAAACCCCCAAGATAAGGGACACATATTTACAGAGGCCTAGTCACATTCATCTTGACTTGAAATGTTTCATCTCCCAGGAAACACCAAAGATGGCATGGTGCGAGAAGCCACTAGAGCAAAATATGTTCTTAGAACTTGATTAAACTCTTTGATCATTTAAGCTGGCAACAGCAGAGGATCTAATTCAGTGTTAGCATCTTCCCTGTAAAACTTCACAGCAAGATGGCAAAGATATGAACAAATAGAGGGAAACCACAATACAAAAGGTCCAGGGTAACTGAAATATTTATCTTTGGTGAACTGAGAATCTATTTCAGCACTAGTACTGCTTATGTCAGACCCCTCAATTCTCATCCTACAGAAAACAGACACAATCCCATAACAAGATAGATAAAGTATGTTGGGGAAAATTCCCTTGACTGTAACATGCCACAGAGGAGATATGAGAATAAAGTACTACCAGTCTGACAAAATTTACAGCTTTAAAATGCTTTAAAAACCGTCTTACTATAAATAAAGTGAAAAATAACCTTCAGCATCCCTTCTGCTTGAGAAAGCCTGTGAACAATAAACTGGATCACTGTCTGAACACAAGTCAGTGCACCTTGCAGTAAGGAATGCTGCCATTTAAAATAACTGATTTATTCCAAAAACAAATCAGAAAACAACAAGGAAAGTTCCACAATTCATAAATCCTTTCCTAGTAACTGCTTATGAAACATTGGAGGAGAGAATTACCTCAGCTGCCCTCCTCTTCCCAATGTTCCAGCTGTAATACTGTTCCACTGAACTGGCACAAAAAGAGCTTACATCCTCACCTACAAAAACACAAAATCAAAAACTCCATTAAATTTTCAGTAAGGGAAGTAAGATGCATTCTGGGTTTGATGTTATTTATCATAGAGGAAGAGGGAAATGCATTTCATGCTCACAGGAGCAATGACTGCAACCAACTCTTACAAATGCTGTGCTTTCTCCAAGAGAGACTGACACTGGTTTTTGAATGCAAAACCAGCCTCCCTCCTGGTCATACACACAGAACCTGTAGCTATTGGCTCTTTTAAGCCTATTTTCTCCCCCAAAACTCTGTTATGTAGACCTCTAAGTCTGCCTTATTACTCAAAGTCTTTTCCTTTGGAAAACTGGATTTTTTTTTTCAAATTACAACACGAAAATGAAACAACAGTGAGAAGGTTTCCTGGCAAAAGCATGAGAGCTGTATGTGATGAAAGCTTTCCTGTGCCTCTCACTCCTTCTTTGCTACCTCTCCTCTACCCAGACTGCAGGACCACTCCTTCAAAGTGCATTAGTTACCAGGGAAAGCTGATCCATTTTCAGTTATGTACATGAGTAAAAGGAATGAAAAATAAAGTACCACACAAGATTAAAATTTTTCTCTGCAAATTATCCCCTCATGTTTAAAAAAGAAGGCAAAAACCCCAATAACAAACACATTTCAGTGTCAAGCGATGTTACTGTATTTGCCAGCTTGATGAAACCCTAGTTTTAAATTTAAAAAAAAAGAAAAAAGAAAAAAGAAAAAAGCAAATCCATTAAGGACAAACCAAGAAAAAGAAGACCTACTTGCAACTATTATGTGAAGAAATACAATCTATTTCTAATGAAAAAAAAAAATAGATGAAAGATTTAAAGTGCTAATAACAACATATTTGACTTTACTGGAAGAACCTAATTCTAAGCATCTTCAGAATAACCCCTGGGGTAAACTCTCTAGGAGAAGGGCTCTCTTTTCATTCCACTCGGTAATAACTTCTGTGGCTACAGAGTATCCAAGGCATTCTGTTGATACACTGACAGTACAGAGCAAAGCCTTTTCATTTACTGCTTACTTTTTTCAGCAATTAATGGAACCTTCTTCACTATTGCTGTTAAAAGCTGCTGGATGTTCTCCAAATATTCTATGCTGCAAGGGATAAAAAGAATCACAGTGAAGATTGCTGTTGGAAGCAATGAATCAGATGCAAAAGGTTTCAAAATCACTGCATGGTTTAAAGTCATTAGCCCCAAGGCATCAAAAATAGCAGTGTGAGGATAAACTGTTACACCCCAAACCAGAGAAGGTATTTCAAACAGCCCTTCCTCGTGCTGAAATGTCCACATCTGAAGCTGCATTTGTCAGGCTGAAGAAACTGAAGCCAGGCTTGCAGAAAACCCCTGCATTATCTCACAAGCTGCAAGGTTACTTTGAGGGGTAACTAGTGCAGGATGTTCCAGTAGAAACATAGGAAACTTTGTATTTATGGGACTTGACCTAACCAGCCACAGTCTATTAAACTGGCAGGAACTGTATTTTCCAAGAGCTATAACTAAGATAATTTTCAGTGTGTGGCGACTGAACATTTATTCCTGTCTCTTACACACACTCTCCATCAGGGTAGTGTCTGCAGGGATACACTGAGATAACAAAACTTTACAAAACACAGAGACAGGCAAGTTGGAGGAATCAAGAACAGAAGAGACATCCTACCCACTGCAAGAAATATGCAGAAAAATTCTGCAGTTTGAGTTATGGTGAAAAAACACTAACAAGTACTTGCAAAAGCATCACAAACAAGGCACTGGATTTCACAGCATCCTGTGATTGGACACTCATTATTATTTAATTCTAATTCGGAAGCAAAGCAGTCTTCACACTAAGCAATTACGCAAGTATTTGAACTTAACAAGACTTGAGATTCCAGATTCTGCTCATTTCAGATGCCCCTTTTCAGAGCTGCATTTCACTGGGCAGTGTGACCTGACTAAGGACACACAATGGCAACGGGACTTATACAAGCAGAGGATGATAAAGGGATTTTAGCAGCTTGTGATTTTAACAAAGCCCAAAACAACTGCAAATCGTCAAATAGTTTTTTCCCTTTCATGAATCATGCACACAAATCCATTCACAAATAAAACATTGCAACACTGTATGAAACAAATGCCACCCAACAGGATTAGTACAGATACAGCACTGCATGGGACAGATTTTATAATGTATTTCTAGGTCAAAGTAACACTACTGCACACATCCCTAGAACCATCTCCATTCCCCCAGCACTTCAAAGATCAGAAATCCTTATAGAGAAATGAACAATTACTTGATAACGTAATTCCCAAGTTCAGAGCTCTCTTCTGTTTTAACTGCTGCTTGGCCTTCTTGGGTACCCACAGAACTGCAGTTTTGTCCTGTTGAATCAGGCTCCATCTTAACTTCAAAGAAACAGAACACATTTTAAGACAAAAAGTACAGCCAGCTTGATAAAAGTACCAGACAGTCTTGTGAGACTAAAGGTCTTACATAACATCCCTTCATTTATTGTTTGCATTCTCATTGCTAAGCATGAACAAATCTGACTTTCAATTTTGCTGAAAGAGACCTACCAGAACATGTTCCCCCACAAATCTCCACATGCTCACATCTCATCTTTGTCAGAAAACCTGCATAATCAATTGCTGCTCTTTTGCATATGACTGCCTGAACTAAACTGAACTGCCTGGCCAATCTGCAAACAAAGAGCTAGATAGAAAGCTACCAAGTTTTAACAAGAAGTGACATTTCAAAGTGACAACTTTTTTGAAGACACCATTGATTCTGACATGTGAACTTTCTCATGTCTGGGACAAACTCTGGTGAGACAGAAGCAGTGAGAGATGTGCCAAACCCAAACCCAGGCAGTCTGGTCAGGCAGCTGGGATGGAGAGAGACATGACAGTTGTGCCAGAACTGGACTTCAAGTGTGTCAACTCTGCCCCATGCTTTCTTCTGGGAAGGACTGTGAGTGTCCCTTTCCCCACTGTGAGCACAGGGACACGTGCTGTCTGCATCTGGTGCTGCTGGAAAGCAACCTCAGTGTGCCTGGCTGAGAACAGCAGGATCTGGGGCTGAACATTTGCTGCTCCATGCAGCTCTGCAAATATGGACTGAAACAATAAGTGTTTAAGGTACTCCTTGTAGCTTTCTAGAACATTCCCATTTTTCTCCATACTCATCTCCGCTGTGGGATTTGCTGAGGCAGAAGTCACTGTTAAATTTCTAGTCCCCAGGTGTCATTTTAACTTGATTCAAGCTCTATTAATAATGGAAATAAAGGAACCCACAATCATGGAGTCTACTTTAATAGTCAGGCCACTTGCATAAAGCAGCACCAGTTTATTTTTACTACTTGTCTTACTAAGAAATCCCTTTTTACCTTTGGCAATGGATGCCGTGGAGGGACTTGGGACAACTGTACTCGCTGCTGTGACTGCTGAAACTGCTGAAACTTTGCTGGCAGAAAGTGACTGTAGCACTGGAGATGAACAGAAAAAAAAAAAGGGAGGGAGGCAACAAAGAAGAAAAAAAAATCAAATTTCATACACTTTGACAAATTAACATTTTCAGAAGCAACACACTCCTTTTGCAGCACAAAGTTTAGGGGTGAATTCCTTGCTACAATTTCTTCTATCTCTACTTCCGTGGACCATGTATGCCAACAGTGACCAAGTGCTACCCTATGTCAAAGGAGATTTTCAAACACCATCTGTCATCCTCCTCTGCCCTTTACCTTTGTTCATAGGCATGAGTATTGTCTGAACACCTCCAGAAGCTGTGTTTACACCGAGCTGTTTAAGCTGGCTGGGAACTGTCAGAACAGCCTGCTGTGGACTAGACTGATTTGAGTGGATTTTTAGCAACCCTGCAAGAAGAACGGAAGACAAAATGTTAAATAAAACACACCAGTTAGTTTATCTCCAGCTACTTCTGTCCCTTTCTGCTTGAAGCAGGATGGCATGTAACCTAGCACTGCCACCCTCTTAACAAGCCACAGTTGGCTGAGCTGTCAGGACGAGTTTCCACTGACACAACGATGGCTCAGACGCCGTCGTGCTGCACCGCAGTGTGCACACTCTTACATGCTGCACAGCACTCTGAGAGTTGTAAAGCAAATCTCCTCATTACCTAAGGAATCTTCAGCAAAAGTTGATGTGAGAAACCTTTCAAGTGAAGCAGGCTCAGCAGAGTAGAACACTAGTCAGGACCGGACCTTGTGCTGAAGGCTGTGCTAAGGCAGTGAGCTCCAGCTCTGTTGTACTCACACAGCTACTCCCAGGGAGGTGACCCAGTGCCACTCACACCTCTGCAGTCCAGCTTAGCAGCATCCACTGCACTCAGCAGGGCACAACCAACCCTGCTCCAACTATGGGACAAGCCCAAGGCTGCTGTGCACAGGTGTGACAAAGGACTGAGTGTTGTGATTCTCTGTGCAACATGCACTGAACACACCCATAAGGATGGATAATCAGGCTGGGAAGTACATTAAACTGGAGACTGAAGTAAATCCCTGAATTCAGTCAAGGCCAAAAGAACAAGCAGAATATTCAGCATTAACAGCATTATCAACAGCACTCAGTAACTTCAGGAGAAATCAGCACGACTCCAGGTTGTGCCACAGTCCCACAGGTGAGGAGGGCTCATCACCTGTCTGCCAGCTCTCTCCTCCACAAGATGTCATCTCCCTGTGACAATACCCCAAGGCACCACAGCCAGCACTCTAACACTGTGGTTTGGGCCTCTGTCCATCCTTTCTACTGGTAAACTGGCTATTTTCCATGTAATTGTATTCAATCTGTAGCTAAGTTTTCTTCAGATTGTGGAAATTTAGCAGGCTTCTATTTTAAAACATTGACAACAATAAACTTCTTAGTTTCACCACGACAATTTTGTAACTATGATTTGTTTTGACATTATTATCAGGAGTAGTAGTGGTGAAACACAGCTGCCTTCCAAGTACTAAACATGCAAGTTCTGGTGAAGATGTCTTGGTTTTTCTTGGTTTTTAAGGATACCCAGCACTGGTCAGTTGGGCTTTCATCCCCAGGCAAGAAGGCTCACCTAGTGCTACCCATTCCTTTGTGTGGGACACACTGATGTGGCAGGGTAGGACAGCAAGGGACCCAACAAGGCTGCTAAAAAGGGACCTTTTCAACAAACCCTATCAGCCTGGTGGCTGAGAGACACTGCTTGATAAAAATCAAGGGGAAGTCTGAAATCCCTTTCAAAAAGTTGCCTTTAAAAACACAAATGTTCAGAATTTTAACAGTTCTGAGTTTTTCTTTGTTATTACATAGAAATAACTGTTTTATATCCACTGTTCCTTCTGAGATTCTTGAAGAAAGAGTTTTCCACCATGAAGTCAATGTCTTGGGTTATAAAAAAACCCAAACCAAAATATAGACAGCATTCTCACATGTAAATGGGAGTTTTAATCTGGAAGCTATTTAGTTTGGCTTATTTCCTCCAAAAAACCCACCTGGCTGCTTTCCTTGCAAAGAGAAAAATACTGAATTGCTTCCTGCAGGACTCTGTCAGTCTTAGTTATACTGGTTATTTTCAAGCTCTGGGTAAAATATACCCATGAGAAAAGAGAAGTTTAAGTCTGAGTAGATAGGAAACAAGAAGAGCTGCTTCAAAAAGACATTGTCAGATGAGTTCAGTGTCACTTATTTTCTCTTTTCTGTATTTTTACTCTGCCTTCACTTTATAAGAAACCACTTCAAGTGAACAGAACATGCCAGCAGGTAAATTACTCTAAACAAAAATTTCCAATTTTAACTAATAACCCTCAGACCTGCTGCATTTGCCCTCCCTGACATGAAAGATGATGAAAAAACAATAAAACTAAATAAGGAGAACTCCCCTCCACACAAGGACATCCCATTTTTATTATCTCATTTTTATTAACTTGAATGATCCAGATCCAGCCTAGTTCACTGTACTTAATGAATTTTGATTTCAAAGGCTCCAGTTCCCTCTAATCAACATCTCTCTCCTATTCAGTCCCAACAGAGCAGATGCAAAGCCTCAGAGACAAATTCTGCTCATTCTCTGCATACAGTGGGGTTTCACTTTCACAAACTAATCAAGTCTGCAATACTGCTGGTATCGTGATAGCGCACACTCTACTCCTGACAGGCAAAATGCATCTTCTAGTGGAAACCTGGCATGAAAACTAAAATCCCTCTCCACTACCAAAGGGCAACTTCTGCTGTTATTTGTATTAGATACAGTCAATGCCAAAAGGATGCTGAATAATTAGAAATTTCCTTGGCTAAGCCAAAAGTTATGCTAGTAAGGTGTTTTAGAAAGCATGACTTCCACACACTCACAGATACAGGTGACTAAATTCTTCCATTTACAGTGAAGACATGTACAGAACTCACACCTGGATTCTAACTTTCTCTGGGAAGGGTGTGAAGGGAGTTTAATACCTGATACTGTAGCTTTTCCTGTCACAGGTGTTGCTGTAGTCATCAAGGAAGCAACACTTACAACACTGGAAGTCGCAGTCTTATTCACTGCTGATGAAGTAGGCTGGCTCTGGCTTACACAGATTTGGTGCTGCTGTCCAGGTGCCTTTGCTGCAGGAGCTCCAGAAGATGATGAACTAGAAGTTGCATTATCTGTTTGCTGCAGAGGCAAATAAGAAGCAGAGAGGCAAATAAGAGGGAATAAGAGGCAGAGAGGGATAACAAATCCCTTTTCATGTCACAGGTGATTCAAGAATAAGCACTGCAAGGTAATATAAGTAATAAAAGTAGCAAACCCAGATTTTTATCTATCAACTGTTAGGAAGCAAGAGATTCTCAAGCTCATCCAAAAGCCCACAGACAATGATGGCACATAGAGAATGGAGGCTGTGGCAGCATGGCATCAACTCTCCAGAGCCATTTGGGAGGCACAGGTTAGGGCTTATAGAAAGAAACAGGCTCAGAGTGAACTCCACACTCTTCACTGTGCTGCCTCCTCCCCTCTCCATGCAGCCCCACTCCACATGGACAGCCTGCATCACTCGGATCCATGGCTGCAGCCACTCACAAGGACATTCACTTCAGGAATGCAAATGTTCTGTGTCTGTGCCAGAGCAGCTCCCTGCCAGGCTGCAGTGCCACAGCTGTCCTGGGGTGCAGGGCAGTGACAGCAGGCACTGCCAGCCCCCAGCACTGCTGCCAGCAGCTCGGGCACCCAGCCCTGGGCAGGGCCTGTGCCCTCAGCAGCACCCACAGGCTGCTCAGAGCTCCTGGTACAGGAGCAGCAGTCCCAGCAGCAAGCTGAGAGCACCTCCAGGGGAGAAAAGCAGTGCAAGTCCTTTCCTGGGGCTGTCATGGCAGGAGTGCAAGCAGTGCATTACAGAACACTGGAGTGCTGTTCCTCACCTGGGCCACCCCATTGGAGGGCAGGGCCACAGCAGGAGCAGCAGCTGTGGTGATGACACCTCCTGACACCCTCAGCACAGTGGTGCCAGGTTTGGAGAGCTGGGATGAAGCAGGCACTGATTTTATAGATCCATCTGATATTTTCACCAGTGATGTCTGTCCAGTGGATGTAGCCTTTGAGAAAGAACACAGCATAAGGAAAACAGAATATTAGTTAGGGTTTTAAATTATTTTAGAAACCCAAATCAAACCAGAATAACAACAACAAAACAAACAAGAAAAATGCTTTTTATATTATCAGAAAATATTTTCAAAATACTTTCAAAAAATCAAATTCTGTCAATAGTTGCTGGAACAAAATTATCATCTCAGAAATCAACTTTTTAAGTGTTGACTTTGCAAATATATATCTACCAATCTTGAATTTTGGATAATCAATTACAAGTACTCTTAGGGCATTTGAATTTCATTGAGACTACTTGGAACTTTTTAAAAGAAGGATCTCTGAGAGGTACCAAACCCAAAGATTTTTAAGAGCTTTAGCAGGTGACCCACTTCTAAAGTTCAATTATTTAACTACATTTTTGCATCTGACTTTATTCACTTTTCCAATTCCATTTCACTAAGAATCCCAGAGCCCACTGACAAAGCAGCAACCCCAAGCTCACACAGATTGCAAGCTGACCCTCTCTGAGAAGAGAGAGCTGGAGATCTGCAGCCTGATGAAAGTAAGCCTTTGTGTGCTTTCCTCATCATGGCACAGCCAGCACCACAATGTACAAAACCCCACATCAAACCAACTATGAAAGGAAATGCTCTCAATAATGTGTGGCTGTGGCTCCTGTACTTTATCTGACAAAGTTAGTAAAAAAAAACACATAGCTGCACATTACCTGTGTAAACAGAGCTGTTTTCTGTCCAGTTATCACTTTTAGGGCTTGTCCTTGTGTGGAAGATGCTCCAACTCCTACACTGCCCTGAACAACTGATGCTGGAGTCAGCTGCTTCCCAGAGCCCTGAGGTGAAGGCTGCCCAACCAGAAAGGTGCCCTGCTCCACAAAGAAATCAGGGAGGTCAGCACTTTGAAACACAGTTATAGGTCAACAGAAATTTAGGAGTGTCAGATAAAAGTAAGAGTAACAGATAAAAGCTAGGAATAACAGATAAAAGCTTGTGGCTATAATGTAGCCACAACATTTCATCTTCTGAAACAAGGCACTGCTAACTGCAGTGGAAGCCCCTGCACTGAGAGCTGGATGCAGCCTTCTTGCTGCAGAACACCTTGTGATGGAAGCAGAGCAGGAGAAAAGTCAAGTGAGATCCAGACACCAGAGTCCCAGGACATTTCACATTCTACAGAACCACAGGACATCCACCAAACACCCCTGCAATGTCAATGTGCTTCCACTGAGATGTGCCACTCACCTGGGGTGTCTGCTTCAGGATGTAGGATGTGTAGGTGAGGTGCTGTGACAAGTTACTGCTTGTGCTTTGGGTTCCACCTCCTCCTCCTCCTCCTCCTCCACTGTTTGTAGAAGAACCAGACTGAAGACCTGTAACCAGAGGATAAGACTTGACCCTTTGGTAATCGGACAGTGCCAGCTGCTAAAGCATCCCTGTACATACAATTACTTGAAAAGACTTTGCCAGACATTTGGTGCCACGTGTTTTGCAGTCAAGTAATGTCATTATTCAGTGAAGAAGAGTTCAGCTGTGCTGCTGTGCTCTCTTACAGCTCAGCTAATGCCACAAACAAGAGGAGCTAATGGAGAGATAGGGAGGCCTGGTGGACAAGCAAAGCTCATTTCAGGCTGTTTTGAACTTTCTATAAAATGAAAATGCTGTCCAACAAAAGAACAGTCTTTTCATCACTCCTTTGCAGGTTATGGATCTGGAAACACTCTGAATCTCACTGGCTTCTTAATTTTAATTTCACTGGCTGTCAATGCAATTTTGTTAACATAATAACAGATCATGGATACCAAGCAGCAGTAATTTGCAGTGACACTTTGATATTGCTCTGTCTCCAGAAGGAACAGCCTGAATAGGGACTTTTTGCAGTCTCTCATCGAGAAACAAAGGTAAAAAAAACACTCATAGCTCTGTCATAAGAATCACAAGTATCTGATCTTCCCTGGTGCCAATGAGCTTATCAAAGTTGGACTGCCCCAGCTGCAGGTATTACACTGGAGTTCATTCACAGGCCTTTTAACCAAAAAAACATTTCTGCATTGAGAGCACAGCATGAAAAGCAGTTTCACTGAGAACACAAGCCACTTGTGAGGTCTCAGCCTTAAAAAAGCACCACATATGGGTTGCTGTGAACAAAGAAACCCTATCCCATTACTGATTTCCACAGCACCAGGATGCTTTCTACTAAAAACGCCCAACATATTAATTATGCAGTGATTACATTATTTAACTCATTAGATTTCCCTGCAAGACTAACTAGCATTATTTGTGGCTCTCAGTATGGCTCCTTGGGGTATCAGCAGCAGTTTTCCTTTCCCAGAAGGGTTCTTGCTGTTGGTAGTGAGGTACAGCTTGGTGCCTGGTGGTAAGTTTGCCAAGTTTGCCAGGTTGGTGGCTGGTAACTGTAGTGTAGCCATCACTAGAAAAAGAGAATAAAAAGGAATAAACCAGCTGCTTGCAGAAAGTAGTATGCACTGAAATCTGCACTCAGTGACATGCAACCAGCCCTCAGTAATCCCTGCTTAGCTGCTCTAACTGCAGATTAACTCCACCAGCAATGCACAGGCACTTTTTTTAATAGGTCTGCAAAAAATCTCTCTGTGTGCAGTTCCACTCATGGCTGCAGACCAAAGCAGCACACCTGTGGGGTCTGCAGCCTTCCTGGCACCACACAGCAGCTTCCCAACAGCCCAGAGCCCCAGCCTAGGCTCAGCTAAAGCTGCTGAGCACATGCACACAGGGGGCTTCTGCCCATACTGTCACAAACATCACAAGTATCTGATCTTCCCTGGTGCCAATGAGCTTATCAAAGTTGTACTGCCCCAGCTGCAGGTATTACACTGGGAGTTCCATTCATGGGCCTATTAACCAAAAAACCATGTACCTGTAAGCAGTGGGGAAGATGTGGGGATGAAACAGGGACACTTTGGCTCTGGATGGAGGAATTCATGGGAAAAGGACCATAATGCCAGGCCAAAATGTGAGACCTGGCTCCATGAAACTCTGCAAGGTCTCCTGCACATTCCCCAGCATACCTATCAGGTCTCCACTTCAAGAACACTGCATGTTTTAAAGCACTTGTGCTCCCTCTTCCCCCTTACAGATAATGAATTAACATTTTCTTTCTTATTAATCTCAGCCTGAATTTTCCTACAGAGCTCTCTAGTCACTTCCAAGTTTCTCAATCACACAGTTATTCTGCAGCTGAATTCATCATTATAGACCCATCAAGGCATAGACCCATTAACAAGGTATAAAATCACTCTACCTGAGCCTTGAGATGTACTTTTCAGAGTCCCTGTGGAAGAAACCTGTGCCTTGGTTATAGTCTGCACGGGCTGAGCCACAATTGTCCCTCCACCTCCACTGACAATGGCTTTGGCTACACCTTGAGTCACAACCTGCTTGGAGCCAACAGCCTTTGCCACCGAGGAGCTGGACTTTGCCACGAGGATCTGACCACCACTGATGGCCACCGCTTGCTTCACCGTCGACTGCAGCGCGGAACCAACGGGAACGCCAACAACCTGCAACAGACAGGGATGGGATGGGATGGATGGGGCCCTGCTGGCCACAGCATCCTGGGAACCTGGCTGGCACAGCACCCCCATCATCTCCAGACATTTCAGGACGTGCCTGGTCACGAACAGAAGCTCTTCGCTCAGGAACAAAATTAAATCAGCAAGAGGCCAATCCCGAGTAAAACGATAAACTGTTAAACCCAGCCAGGATCTCAGCGCACCCACTAAAGATTAAGTTCATTCAAATCACAGGGCAATTCCTTTATTTCTGATTTATAAGCGATGGCTTAATTCCAGCTGAAGATAAAGCTTGCCTTGGTGAATTAAAGAGATGTAAAAATTCCATTTCAACACATCCATGGGAACAGATTCCCTGGGAAAACTACGGCCTCAAAGCAGAACCCACAAAGTGCTCCAATTTTGTGTGTTAATGGGAATTGCAGTGGAACATGAGTTTTTGCATACCTGCTCAAACAGGCAAGAAAGGCAGCAAAAAGAACAAGGATAGGTTGCAAATGCAAAAAAAGTATTTACTTATGCAAACGTGAAAGTTCTGTGTGTAATCTCTAGTGCCTGGCACGTCATTTGACTCTGTCCACAAGGGAAAGAAGAAGGAATGGAGACAATTTTTGACACATCTGTCATCTTGTGACTGCACTGTGCCTTCTCAGAAGCTGTGTCACTCCTGGCAAAGCAGGACTGCACTGGCACGACTCCTACAGTAAAATGCTTGAGTTGCCACTCAAGTAGGACTACTTGCACCTAATCCTGCTCTGGCTCAGCCTCCACCTCACTCCCTACTTGTGCTGTTCTCTTACATTGCAGGCCTGCACTTGAAGGAAAGAATTCACCTTCTCTTATGGAAAGAGCTGGATGAGTTTCAGCAAGAGCTGCTTATGGCAGCAAGCATTCTGGGTTGACAGCCCAAAAGCACCTACACCCCACTGCTGCAACAGCCTGGACAGAAGCTGGTGATGTCCCTGTACACAATAAAATGTAACAGTGCCCGCTCAGATGTTACTATAGGACATGAAAGAACACAAGTGCACACCGCTGCTCTCAAGGTGAAGAAGAAAAAAGGAAGTTTATTTTCTGACTCCAACAGTTCCAGTTTTCCAAAAGTGACGCTGGATTGGAGGGTGACAGTGCCACCTCCCCAATAACCCTGGACAAACCAACAGTTTATCAAATTTCTCCTCCTCCATAAAAGAATGCAAAACAATGAGTTATTTACAGAAAGTGTGTGAGAAAGTTCTTTACAAGAATGTCAACATCAGAAGGCTGTGAAAATCTTAAAAAATCAGGGCAACACTCAGCCTGCTCCCCTCCCAAGCACTGCAGAGAAGCAGGACAAGAGCCACTGTGCACCCAGGAACCCAGCTACCCATGGCACTGCCACATGGGAGCCAGGCACCAGCAACCCTGCTGCCCTGGAGAAGCACCAAGGGCTGCAGGAACACACAGACAGCTGCCAGCACCCCAGAGATGCCCAGGTGTGGGAATCCGTACGAAATATCCTGCATTTTTGCCTCACGATTGCCATGAAGAGACCACCGAAAAGTCGAGCCAGTGAAAAGGAAAAACTCATGTGCCTCTTAGCTCATTGTTTCTACAGGTGCTGTGTACGCTACGCTGAATTCGGAGGGGGCGTCCTGCCCTTCGGAACAATGGACTTGGACTCTTTCCTCACCCCCCTGGCCTGGCTGACCTGAGCTTTGGAGTGGTCCTTTCCCGAGAGAAGACCCCCCTTGCCCACTCCCAACCATCGTGACAGACAAGCAGAAATGCAAGCTTCTTCACCCTGGAATCAAGCCAAGAGCCTCTTGTGCAAGAAACCCCCCTCGCACGTTCTTCCAGAGACTGGGACTGAACCCCCCTGACTCGGGGGAGGTGGCAGTGGTGGGGGGAGAAAGTTGCCCAGAGCAAGCACAGGTGCAAGCACTGGGCCATGAACACAATAGTCCATACCCTGTTGCTTGGTTCGGTTTTGTGTACCCTCTATTCTTCTCCTTCTGAAACCTTTGTTTCGGCAATCCCCTTCCCCCACCGAAAAACAGTATAACTGGGGTCCCTGGTCAGCTGTGCCTTTGAGATCTCCCCGGACGTGTCCTGGTGAGCTTTCGGCGGCTGGACCCTCGGAGCAGCATCACGTCTTGGTAGCTATACCCAATCCCCTTCCTTTCCTTTCCTCCCTTTTTCCCTTATCTTTTCCCTTCTCTTTCCCCAACTCCCTTACCAACGCATTCCTGCTGTGATTATTTCAATAAAATTACACCTGTTGATTTTACTACTGCAAATCCCCTGTGCCTCTGGTGGTTATTTTGCACCCTAAAATCACCGTGTAATCCGCTCCCACCGGACGGATCGCGACACCAGGTACCCTTACCTTGGACTGCACGGTCCCCTCGCCGCCGCTCACCACGGGTTTCTGCGGGGACAGGGCCAGCATGTGGCTGCCCTTGACGGTGACGTACTGCTGCAGCGAGGGCTGCGCCGCGCCCGCCGCCGGCACCGCCGCCTGCTGCGGCAGCTCCCCGGGCTCCTGCTTGATGATCACCTGGGCAGGGGCACACACACAGTCACAAGGACAGCAAACACCCTGCATGCCTTAGGATTTCAGCTTTTAGATTTTTCAGATCCTGTACTGCATCAGTGCATCACTCCAAACTCCATACAGAGTTCACGTTTTGGTCAGACAAAACAATCCCTCTGGGCCTGGGAACCGAGGACACCCCACAGCCTCAGGCCCCAAAAAGTACAAAAGTGAGTTGGGGGCAGCAAACTGGGGGTAAATGACTTCATTAGCTGAAGCTGTACCTGGAGAATTAACCCCTGGTATGTAAACGGATCAAACTTATAATTGTGTGAAAAACTGGTGCCCATTGTCCAGCTTGGGTGTAGCCCCTGAGAGGCTTCTGACTGCCCAAGGTGTGGCTGTTTAAAGGCCTTTAAAAAACACCCACTTTATTCTCTGGATCTTGTCTGGCCTCTGTTCTAGGGAGCCACCCCAAGGCATCCCCTTCAAGCATTGAGGATTGCTGTGGAGCAGCCTGTGTGCAGGGAAGGGTGGCACACTGAACTCAGACATGGTGCTCACCACCACAGGGACTCTAACTCGGCCCCAGGTGAGGGCTGCTGCCACACTGCAGTGGGGTGGTGGGACAAACTGACACAGTGACAAAGCAGTCCCCATTTTAGAGCTGGTCATGGAAATTAGAGAGTCACAGCAACTGCTGGTAGTGTTACAAGTACCACTCATCCTGACAAGGGACTTGGCCAGATCTACTTCTTCAGGCCCTGCATCTCCACATGGAGCCATGACACTTTAAAGTTTCAAATTCATGTTCTGAACCTGTTTTTTTCTATCCTGGAATGTTCCAACAAATAGCTATAGACACTGTAAATGATTATAGCTGACATACACACATTCTCTTGTGTGCATGTTTTATGTTTCCTTTACATCTAACCTCTAAGGGCAGCGACACAAAAAAGCCTCTTTAGTTTTTTTTCTCTATTAGATTGTTGTAGGTACTGTAACTGGTAAGAAGCATTCTTTCACCTTTCACTTGGATCACCTAACATTGACAGAAACAATTTTCTATTCCATGTGGTAGCATTTAAGGAAACACAGCCAGAAGCAGCAACATCTGAGATTCACAAATTACTGCTATATTTTTTTAAGAAGCTCCTGACAGATCTATTGCAGTTTACTTCTACTGCATCACATTAAAAATAGCTTTCAAAATATCAGCCTGAACACAACAGTGATTCAAAAAAGAACCCCAGAAAGGATAGAAAGGTGATAAAAGGCAAGATCCCAGGTACAGCAGAGCCACAGGGAAAGAAAAGAAAACAAGACACATTTTTAAGAGATGCTACAGAGCCCTGAGCAGCAAGATACATCTTCCAGTAGGAGTTTTACAGCACTGAAGTTCCATGGTTTGTGGCACAAGTCAGCAGGAAATGGCACTGCTGGGCTGCCTGTCCCAGCACAAAGAAAGAAGGAAGGATACCTTGGTAAAAGCTCCCAGGCCTCCAGTGACCGACTTGGGGCTTTGCACCTTGGAATGGCTCCCAATGGGACACAGGGGTGGCATGGTGGCAAAAAGAGAATCCTCCTGCTGCAAACAAAAAGACATGGTGCAAAAATCAGTGATACATCCAGTAAGAGAAATAAAACAAGTGATTGCTAATAAAGGGCAGCATGGGCCATCTGGGCAGGCCAAATTACCTGTGCAGATAGGACATTTCCAAAAATCAGTCAACACTTGAATAAAAGGAGTCTAGCTTTCTTAATATAACCCACAAAGCAGATTTTAGTTGGAAAGTTACATCCCCAACAGCTGTAACTGTTTCTTACCATGTCATACACAGGCAAAAATATCAACTCATGTTCTCTGATCAATTTTTAATATAAAAGTATTTCACTTAAAATTCAAATAGGCTGAGGGGGCATCTCATCAATGCATACAAATACCTGCTAGGAAGGTACAATGAAGGTCAAGCCAGACAACACTCCATGCAAGGACAGAGTCAATGGGCACAAATTGAAATACAGGAAATGATAAGGAAAACCTAGTTTTTATTGATGGTGACCAAACAGAGTAACAGGTTGGTTGGAGAGGCTGGGGACTCTTCAGCCTTGAAGATACTCAAAACCCAATTGGACACATTCCCAAGGAACCTGTTCTATTTGACCCTGCTTTGAGTAGGAGTGGTTGATCTCCAGAGGTCTCTGCCAACCTCAATCATTTTGTGATTTTATACACAATCTCTGAGAGAGAAGACAGTGTAAGGAGAAAGAAGTTATGGAGGAGAAAATTCTTCTCTCAGAGGAGTTCATGTCTCCTCTAACTGGAACGATGCAGGGGCACACAACCCTTACAGACAGAACTCACTATTTGGCAGAACAAACAAGCATTTTGTCATCTGCACCTGGCACTTCTGGGTCTGAGGTCAGCAGAGAGGTCAAGTGCATTTAAGGGAGTTTGTTACAGGGCAATTGTTCTCTTTTACAATCAGTGTGAACCCCAAAGCCATGGTTTTCCAATCACTTGGCCCATCCTTGGATGGATCATGAGCAGAAACCAGGCCCTGCAGATCCTGGCATCCTCCTGGTACTGACACACGTGGCTGCAAACATCAGTTTGCCACAGGTTGGCTGTCTGCTCTGGGTCACCACACAGCTGCACAACTGCTGGCAATGGGAGGTGTGAGAACAAGGCTAGAGGCACAACCTGCCCTCTCCACTGCAGCTGCATTTGAGACTGGCTGCAGAAACACAGCCTGAAGTCATTAAAATACAGAAAACTAGCACACAGTGAAGAGATGAGAAGTGGTGAGTTATGCACAACCTGTATAATATCCCACTGAACTATCAGGCATACTCTTCTTTTTAAAGAAACCCTAAAATTACAGCTTTTCCACCAATCAGAAGACATAATTCACATTACATTTCTGTTTACAGAAGTATGATTTTTATAGGTTTTTAAAAATATCTTCAGTTTTTAATGTTGCCCTGGAAATAAAGAATTCAGCTATTACTAAAGATGTGTGCCTATTGTGATTCACTGAAAACTTTTCAGAAAACAACTGCCCCAAATCAGTGAAAAATAAAGAATAATGAACTATTTTCAACATAGTTAGGTGAAATCCATCTGAGCACACAGGTTTTTAAAATCTGAAGCCAGCTGCACACCTGACACTGAAAATGCCACTCCAAACTAACTGCTTCAGACCAGTCTGCTACACCTTTCCCCAGCAGACACAGGAAGCATCTCAGCTCCAAATGTGAAGTGATTTGCTCTCTGCAGGCTGACTGGCAAGCCTTCCTCTCTATTAAAGCATCTCCTGCTTTAATACTGAGGCTTGGAGACAGGGAGTGCTCCTGTTTCCAGAGCACACCCACCAGCTGCTTTCAGAGCCTGGCTGACGCCACTTCCCTGCCAGAAATATCATCCTTAGCACAAGATGAGGGGAAGATTTTATGTGAGACAGTTCAGCTCTGTACCTTTTGGGCTTTGCAGATCAGAAGCATGAACTGTATTTAGTGCTGTTTGTTTACACATCCAAATGTTACTCCACTGTTTACACAAACATTTTTCTAAATTCAGACAGTTGTAAAACCACTACATGAGTTATTTTCAGGCTGCTTGGAACAGCTGCTGTACAAAAATAATGAACAGAGTGAAGGTTTTGAGGTAGGCATCTCTAGTTTAATCATACTCTGTGACTAACAAAGTGAGGAAGATCAAAGGCAGCTACAGAAGTGCTTTTTTTGAAAGATAAAACGTTTGGGGAACTATGCCCTCCATGGATCTCCTTGCAGAGAAGCAGAAGTGCCTTTAACAGCTATGCAGGCAAGCCTAGTTAGAGCTGCATGAAGTGTCACTACCATCTTGTATAACCACCATGTTCTCCTCTGGCTCCATCTGTTACACAGGAAACCTTCACAGGAAATGACAATCCAAGAACTTGCCTGAAGTGCGGAATTTTTAATGTTAAAAAGTGCCATTTAATAGAAAGCTGGACTTTAAAAGGGAAGTACACAGCTAATAAGAACATTACCTTGACAGCTGAGGTGCCAAAGCTGCTGCCATGGGTCTTTGCCACAGGAGATGCAGTTCCATGAGTGGCCTGACAGACACTGCTCAGTTTGCTTGTCGGGCTTCCTGAGAGCAGGAAACAAAGCAGATGCTGGGTGAGGGCTGGGAGCAGGGCCCCTGCACACATGAAACCTCTCCTAACAAGGACAGGGCATTGCATTTCATCTGCATTCTGCATCAGGTACCTCAGCAGGAACCAACATGGGCACAAAACAGATCCAGCACTGAATTCCCACCTGCAGGAAGCAAGCCCCAGAGAAGGTGCTCTGCACCCACTGCTCTGTGTGCTGCAAGCAGACAGTCAGGAACCTTCCTGCCTGGCTGAGATATCAACTACAGGTGCAACCATGAAATCAGGACAGGTGCAAAGTCCTCTGCTGCCCAGAAACCCCCTGGACCCACACTAGCCTTGGACATGGGCATGGAGGAAGGCCGGGAGAGAGAAGGAAAAGAAAGGCCACAAAAGGAGTGAGACAAAGTGAGGAGTAACAAGAGCAAAGGACAGAGTGAGAAAGGTAAAGGAAGAAACAGAAACAAGGAGTGAAGGCATAGAGTCACCTGTGGCAGATGCTCTTGCAAAACCATCAGACTGACATGTGTGCCACAGCACTCCCCTGGCCCCAGGATGGATGGGGGTCCAGTGGTAAACTCACCCTGAATTATCAGTGTGTGCTGAGACAAGACTGCTCTCAGCAGCCCTGTGTGCTGCTCTTGGGCTGCTTTGGCAGTTTTGTTTGTTCAAGAGACACCAAAGCATGGATTACACACATAAAAGCAAAAAACCAGTGTCTCATACAGCTGTACTACAATCCACCCTTGAGTTTAGAAGTAAATCAGCAGCCATTTCTGAGACTAAGGGCTTTGGGAACGCTGGCTTTCACAGAAGATCTCACCCCTTTTCTTAAATACTATCTGCAGCCTCATCAAAAGTGCCCCAGTGACTTTTTCTGTAATACACAACATGCTCAGTCCAGGCTGGCTGCTGCTGCCAAACAGTTCAGGGAGAGAGAGGCAGCAACAGCCTCTGCCAGGCCCCTCTGTACACCTGCACTGTGGTGAGAAACTACAGCTTTAACAATCACTGCACCTTTAACAGTAACTGCAGCTTTAACAATAACGGCAGCTTCAACAATCACTGCAGCTTTAACAGTAACTGCAGCTTTAACAATCACTGCACTTTAACAGTAACTGCACTTTAACAATAACTGCAGCTTTAACAATCACTGCACTTTAACAATCACTGCACTTTAACAATCACTGCACTTTAACAATCACTGCACTTTAACAGTAACTGCACTTTAACAATCACTGCACTTTAACAATCACTGCACTTTAACAATCACTGCACTTTAACAGTAACTGCAGCTTTAACAATCACTGCACTTTAACAATCACTGCACTTTAACAATCACTGCACTTTAACAGTAACTGCACTTTAACAGTAACTGCACTTTAACAATCACTGCACTTTAACAATCACTGCACTTTAACAATCACTGCACTTTAACAGTAACTGCACTTTAACAGTAACTGCACTTTAACAATCACTGCACTTTAACAATCACTGCAGCTTTAACAGTAACTGCAGCTTTAACAATCACTGCACTTTAACAATCACTGCAGCTTTAACAATCACTGCAGCTTTAACAGTAACTGCACTTTAACAGTAACTGCAGCTTTAACAGTAACTGCAGCTTTAACAGTAACTGCAGCTTTAACAGTGACTGCAGCTTTAACAGTGACTGCACCAACACTTGGACATCCCAACAATCAGCTGCATCTGCAGATCCTATCCTCCAGGTACCAACCTCTGTTAGAACCCAAAGGTTACCCAAACCATGATAAACCACTTAGGCAGAGGAGACAGTCAAGCTGGAGGTGAAGAAACAGAAAAAAAAAAAAAAGAGGCAGAAATCCCCCAACCAACCAAAAAAAACCCCAATTAATCAAACCCTACTGGTGAAATAGCATCAGTGTTACCAAGAAAGCTCAAAACATGCTTAAAAAATTCAGATACAGCTACACAATCCCTACCAATGACCCAACCAATTCCCTCTGTGATGAAGTTAAAATGAACATGACAGCTGTGTTCCCTCAGATAAAGGAGGGAAGCGTCAGTAAAAACAATTTTTGTGTTTTCCAACCATGCCCAGCTAACAGTTTGTGTTCCACAGATGCTGCACTCCCTCACTTGGCCCTGGGCATCCTGCTGAGACACTGGGAAGCACACACCTACAATAACAAGTGTGTTCTAAAATAGACAGCAGTGCTTGGTCATTTATCACAACAAACAAATGACTTCTGAGGGACCCTTCCTACATCCCACACAAACACTACTGACTGACTCCTCTATCCATCCCCTGCGTCCTGCAGTTCAGCCCTTCCTCTGACCCCAGGCTTTTGTCACCACTGAGGGAATCCAGTTAAGAGGGATCCAAACCAGCTGGATTGGACCAGGCAGAAGCTGAGAGCAGTAACAAAATCCAGCATGGCTGTTCTCCTGGTAACCAGGATCTCTGCATTTCACCACATCTACTGTGCCCCACACTGAGACCTAAGACTGCTCTGGCAGTCCCTGTGGCCTCTCCAAGCTCTTTGTCACATCCACACCAGCACTGTCACCCAACCCCCCGTGCACTCTTTGTGTCTAAAGCTGTGCACCACGGTCGACATCACTCTCTCCTTCCCCTGTCACCTGAAAAGAACAGGCTCTCTTTGAAGAGGTGTCTGTGAGTTGAGTTTGGCTTCACACTGTGCTGTTTCCTACAGCAAGCAATGCTCGAGCCTGAGATCCCCTCAGCCACACACACAAACCAACACCTTCCCCTTTCTCTGCTGAGCACTTTCCCTCTCCACGAGCTCAAACGCTGCAGTTGCACTGATCATTCTGAAGGGAGAACAAACCTGAACAGGTGACACTAAGCCACTGCCTTCTGTGGTCCCACTACACACCTGTGCTTGTGGCTGCTGCTCCAACTTGTCCAGGCTTGTCCACAATAAGATAGGGGTTATTGAGGACTGAGCTGGCAGAGCCTTGCTTCATGTGCACCGGAGTGGACGTTGGGGTACGAGGTAGCGGAGATGGACTAGGGGTCGATATTGGAGAACCTTAAGAAAAAAAGTCCAATGCTTCTAGCTTGTAAATGTTGTCAGAACATAAAAACATGGCAATTGTAGTACTTTGGAAAATGGATTAGAAAAGGAGAGTTTTTTTGAGGATGTATTTCTCAGCCTGAGTGAGATCACAGAACTTGGAGAAGGAAAGAGGAGACAGAACAAAAGGAGAAGGCACAAAAAGCACTATGGCTCATGGCTACCCTGCACATGCTCTGCCTACCAGGACAAGCAGGGCTCAAAGGGAACCTGAGAAGCCATCTGGTCCACCCCTGAATCCTGAGGGATATTACCTACATCATTCTCACTGCCAAGACAGTGTACCCAAGGAGATGGAGAAAGAGAGCTGAGCTGTCTTGCCCTTGTGCAGCCCCAGGTAGAGGCACTGAAGAGTGGGAACCAAGGAGTTCCCCTAAAAAGGCTGCGTGGAAGAGCCCCAGGCAGCAGGAGCACCCAGGTCCCTCACTGCTCTCACTACAGCAGAAACCCTGGAAATTAATCTGTAAAATGGGAGCTTCTGGGTAACATGGCCAGGAGAGAAAGAAACTAGAGAAGAAAAAAGCTGCATGAAGAGGTAAACAAGAAATTCAGAGAAAAGGACTGGCAAGGAAGTAATCAGAGAAAAGAGACAGCAGCAAACACCAAGCTTCTCCTGTCTTTTAATCTACTTTCTTGGCAGTTATTGACAGTTAAAACAGAACATAAATGGTCATCAAATAAAATCCCCATGTCTTATAAAGTGCTTTGAAATCTCAAAGGGGTAACTCTTCTCAGCAGACAGCAGAACTTTAGAAAAATATTTAGCAGGGAAACATTCAAATAGCGAAGACCAACAAAGAATAGTTCAAGGACTTTAGAAAAGATAGGATAGTCCCCTAATTCCTGCTTTCCAGGAAGCTTTAGGAAAAGATCAAGAGAAGAGCTTATAAAGAAAGAATAAAGCACTTGGCATAGGTTCACGTGTAAATCAATCTGAGAAAAGATTTAAGACGTCAAGGAACAATATTGACATTTAATTAAAAAAAAACAAAACCAAACCAAAACAACAAACCAGACACACTTTAAGAAAATTATCTAGGAACAGATCACCAGAAATCACATGTACTGATGGCTGGTGCTTCATCCCCTCTACCCTGAAAATGAAGAGCTGCAACTTCATCCCCTCACCAGAAAATGAAGAGCTGCAACTTCCCAGCATGTGCCATGGTGAGCTGTACATGAACACTTTCTGATGTAAAACATCATCCAGTGACTGGCATCACACCCAGGCAGGGAAGGGACCACAGGTGAAATGAGCAAAGCAGCACTTTGGCCATGTTTGGTTCAGAAACTGTCACACTGCCCACTGCAGCCAGCTGGCAATTTAATCCAACACAAGGTGGACTTTTGGAAGACAAAGACCAAAGCTGCTCCATCTGATGGCAAGCACAAGAGGGTCTGTTTGAGTCTACAAGGTTAAAACTAATTATTTGCCCAGTAATCAAGGAAAAAATTCTTCTTCATCCATCCCAGCTGTATGAAAGCACTGGGGAGAAGAATGGACTCTTCCCACATACAAAATATTCCACATAGAAGATGTGTTTTGGCCTCAGCCTTTCTGTGGGTAGCAGTCCATTTCAAGACTATCTATTTCATACTTAAAAGCATTCAAGAATAGGGAGAGAACAGCTCTCATCCTGCTTTTCATCTGTTGTGAACCATTTCACACTTGTATTTTTTTTCACTGAACATTAAGAAGTGTGCTTAGCTCCTGATTCTAGAGTTTCCTACTGTCTGATGCTCCAAGACTGGCAGAAAACCAAAGGAAGGACACAGAACAAGTCCAACGGGTTCACTCTCTTGTTTTCCAGGGGGAGGCACTGGGTAAGCAAACTAACATTCACCTGATACAATCTTGCAACTCATGGTGATAGGCTGGAAGGATTTTCCTGGTGACTCTGCAGGGCTTGGACTCTGACCTTGAGGCACTATTTTACAGCTAGCTGCAATGGGTTGAAAGGCTGAATTTCCATGAGAGCCAAAGGCAACTTTCTGTGTGGCTAACTTGGTGGGAGTCCGTTCTATGGCGGATGGCAGGGAGTAAAACGCGGCATGTCTTTCGGTTTCAGCACTCCCAGAGAATCCTGATCAAAACAGGGAAAAGAACAGAAATACTGCTTAGGCTGACACATCTGATTCCTCACTGTGCTCCTCTACACAAGCACAACTCAGCTATGACAAACATGTTCTTGAAGGAAGGAAGGAAAAAGCAACTGGTGGGAAGCGTTGAACAGGGAGAGAGTGAGGGAGGGGATGCTCCTGCACAGGATCTGCTGGACAAGAAGAATAAAATGATGCCATGCACAGCTTGTCCAGCTGTGGCAGCTGATCAGCCACTTCTTACACATTTCCTTGGAATGCCCTTCCACTGCCCAAAAGCTGCTGCTAGTCCCAAGTGTCCTTGGTTAGGGCTCCACAAGACCAAGGCTGGATCTCCTTTGCAGAGAATCTTGCAGTGCATTTTTTGGAGTAAGAGCTCAAGGAGACCAGAGACTGCCTTTTGAGCTGGGCTATGGAATCCACTTTATTTGGTGTTCCAGGAGATCAATTAACCTGGAGCTGCTGGGAGAAGCCACTGCCTGTCAGTGTAAAAAGGAGGTAGTTTACTTCCTTCCTGTTGGCTGTAGCACTGCTCACCTAAAGATGCTACAAATCTTCCTGTTTGAATAAAAAAATCCGTGTGTTTAAAATGTGGCTGTGTTTGTCCTTTTTTGGCCACAAGAAAAGACCACATTTAAACAGCAGGCATCCTTCTTGCTGAGCCTGAACACCACCAGTGGCACCACAGAGCCTATCAGGAAGTACAGCCATGCATGGCACCAGCTTACAGCCACTCCTTCAACACAGGAATGTGGGAATGGATCAAGAAAAGCATCAGCCCATGCAGCATCTGACACTATTTTGAAATACAGATATAAATACAGACCTTCTGGCTGTGTCCAGAAGGTTTCTCACACCAGAGTGTAACACACGCCCTTGTGTCTCAGCCCAGTTAACCAAGTGTTCAGAAAACAAAGCCAAATACCAGAGGGACAGCTCTTCCTATCTGACACAAACTACAAACCCCACAGAGTGGCCACAGGGTCAGCAAGGCAAATCCACGTGATCCTAAGGCCCCAGCTGCTGCCCCACTGTAATGGATCCTGGCTTTCCTGATCTCTCATGGGAAGGGGAGAATAAGACCCCAATGTGCAGAGATGCCATCATCCCTCAGACAAACACACACAACTTTTTCAATCTCTATTCTCCACAGTGCAGTAATTACAGATACCTAGGGATTTTTGTTCCCTCACAGTCAGCTCATGTTAGGCACTAACATATGTAACTAAACACACCACTAGACCAATTCCTTAAATGTATACACAGTCCCCTAAACATTCAGAAACCTAAAATCCCCTCTGAAAATAGTCTGCCAAAGCCAAAACTACAAATGCTATGCAACCACCTTTTTTCCAACTGCATCTTCTTTTCCTTATTCACTATGTTTCAGCAAAACAGAGCCTGTTCAACAAACTTCAAATTAAAAAAAACCCAAACAAAACCAAACCAAAGTCCAAAAACCAAATAACCTATAACAATTTCTGAACCACATTTCAGAGCACATTAAGGAAAATATGATCTGGGGTGAGCAACAAGCAGGCAGCACAGGCAACCTTTAAGGCATAAGAGCAATTAAGAGGAGGAATCCAGCAGAGCCAAAGTTCCAAGAACTTGCATTTCTCCCACTTGCTTTACCTTTGTCCACAGAAGCATCTGGGCTGGAGTCCCTCAATTGTTTAATTGGTGAAGAAGCTTTGACTGGTGCTGGGATACTCAGTGGCAGTGATAAAGATGTAGGGACATCAGAAAGGTCAGACTCTGAAGACTGGGAGAAGAGATACTCCTCACCAAGGGAATGCCTGTGCAGCTCCACATCCACTACCTTCCAAAAACAGCAGACACAACATTAGTATTTGGTAGCTTGGCAAAAATATAAAAAACAAAACCAACTATGCTTTTTTATTTTACTGCCTAAAATCCTCTCCCTTTGTTTCCCTCAACTTTACATAACATTTCCATTCATTTCAGGGACAGTTCCCAAAGGTCCAGCAGTATTGAGCTATGACAAAAAATCTTGCAACATTGAAGCCCCACAGTAAAACAGCACATCTTGGTCCAAGGGGAAATCTGAACTGCAAACACTGGGAGGATTCTGGAGCCCAGCTCTAAGGAACCAACTAAAGAAAGGACTGCACAACCCTGTAGGGACAGGCACCAAACTGAAGCCTGCCTTTTCTGGTAAGGCCTTGAGAAACACACCACATGATCTACTCTTCAAAAGTGTTCTTTAATAACAGTAGACATTTCACATTAATGTTTTCTCCACAAACTGAAAAGCTGAAGTAATGCAATTTAACCATAAAAATTTCCATTCACAACAGTATAACAAGGTGAAAACAGTACCAAGAAAGCTTTAGAAATTTAGCAAACTATGGGTTATTAATTTATTTATTTCAAGAGTTTATTTTCCATTAAAGTCCTAAATCTTGACAGATACAGAAACTTAGAAGTATTTACTGCAAAATCTCAACAGAATAGTTGGGTGATCCCTTGAACTTAAATTCTTTACGTGCAAGCTCTGCAGCAGATCAGAATGCAAATCAGAACATTTTGTACCAAAAGCTTCACAAAGCAATAAACTTTAAAGCCCCAGTACAAGCCAAATTCCTTCTGAAGGAAGAGCTGGAAACAGTCTCCCCTGAACCAAGAAGGAGAAATGACTGTTGTCATGAATAGTGACAAGGTGTCATAATCCTTTCATTCAAGAGAGCAAAATCTACATTCTAGAAATTGTGAAACCAAATGGGTCTGACTCTGTGCTTAGTCTCATGCTTCTTTTCTTCTTAAGCATTTTTAAGGGAATCAAATCCATCTCACAACGCCCTGACTCACCGTTTCTGCACCAAGTGTCTGCAGGCCTGTGTAGGTCCTGTCCAGCTGGAAAAGACAATACAATATGTTAGCCAGGGCAAAGCATTGTATTAGCTAGAATTCACTACACAAATTGTTTGAAAGAAGTCTCAAACTATGTGAGTTGAGCAGCAGTGCATCCAATATTTTGGAGCCATAAGGTCAGAAATCTGTGTGCTCTGATAAGTGCCCTCCCTCTCTTCTGCAAAAAATGCACCCGTGAGCCAAGGCCCACACTAAAGGAAAGGAGCAAAAAAGTTGAAGGAAATGAGATTATTGAGGGAATATTTCCATCTAAGAGGAGTCCATCCTCAAGCAGTGTCCTTTTTTATTCCTGATGTCAATATAAGGAAATAATAATGAGAAAAACTCTGAGTTTTCAACTGAGCAGCACAAAGGCTGTGTTTACACAATAGTTTTTGATGAAATAAGTGTTCACACCAAGCCATCAGCTGAAAAAGAGGCATAACATCCCAGAGGCACCTGTTAAGACACTGTAGAAGCAGCTGGGTTTGAGAGGTGAGGATGTGCCAGAGCTCAGGGGCACACGGGGTGCCAGGCACAGAGGAGGGCTCAGCTCACTCTGCATCCTCACAACAGCCACAGGCTCAGAGTGAGAACACAAAGATTTGCTGATCTGAGTTCCTGCAGGCCATGGACTGGCTCAGTTTTCTTCTGTAGGCTGAGTTTCCCTCACTGTCTATCACAGTGTTAATAACTTCTCCCCAAGCCACATCTCCCCTAATATATTTTACTCACCATCTGCATTAAATGTCCCTAAGCTGCAGGGGAATATTTTCAACCTCCTCTACTGGCTATATTTAGGGTTGTAATGAGGTACCTTACTTAGCAGGAAATTCATCAATGCAGGCAGAGTTCAAATAAAATTAATGCTGCTCAAAGCAAGAGGAGACTAACCCAGCTCGGGACTTAAGTCCACTAATGCCAGGGACCACTAATTAAAAGGAAAAGGAGCAATGGCCCAGTTTTCCAGGACTGCTGCATACTAGAAATCCCAAGTGCTGCAGGGGTGAATGAGCTGGAAAAGAGAGCTCTCTTCAAAGGGAATAGGGAATCTCAGCCCTCCCTGCCCTCTCTAACAACAAAGATAATCATTAGCTGATGTGTGCCTGTGCTGAAGGAACAGAACAGACATGGCAGCCACTTTTCCAGCAGAAAGACAGATCTGAAGCACCCTGTTAGGGTAAAGCCAGTGAAAACATGATAAAAATCTCAAATTTTAGGGCAAAACCAAGTAAGCACTGCTGCTCTGAGCAAATTCAGCTCCAGCTGCTGCAAGGCTGGCTTCCCTCCTACTGCATCAACTCCATACAGCCAAGGTAAGAGGCTTTCCTGGATCTATTTCAATTCTCCAGCTCAACTATTCATGAGAAAAAAACACCAGGACACTCAACACAGAGAGACAAAAAGCACATGCACAAGCACAGCCTCTTCCAGATTATGCACAAGAACTCATTTAAACACCTTTCTCTACAGTATTTTGTTCAAATACCTTCAAATTGTGTATGATATCAATCCTTTTGTTCTGGCTATCCTTGAAGTGTATCTGCACTCTCACTGGGAATTCTCCCCAGCCTCTCCTGGTCAGGTGAAATGGAGGTTCTCTGCAAACAAACAGTGATTACATTTTGATGCAGAAGTGGTACAGCTCTCACCTCCCTCCTTTTCAGAAAGCCAAAGACTGTTTTTCTGGCTGACAGCTAAAGCTATCATCAGGTCTGCTATTCACCACAGAGAGAGTGTAATCATAGCAATGAGAATTTTATGGCTTTGGACAGCTGAAAACACACTTTGACTTTACACAAGGGGACAGGGAAGAAAATGGTAAAGCATTGTTGGATGAGACATGTGGGAAACAAGTCTGGTATTTTTAAAAAGATGACACAAAAAGGGCTGTGCTATGTCAAATGAAAAACACTTGGTTAAAAAAACCCAAGTCAGTTCACTGCAAGGAGAGCTTCCAATGCAGCATTTTGCAATCACTGCCTGCTGCTCCCTATCTAGTAGCAAAAAGGCACAGGCTTCATAAAACACCAAGAGAACAACATAGAGACAACAAGTTAACCACTGTCATTCTCCAAGCTGGAAAAGAAAGATCTGTAACATTTACTTTTTTACTCTGTATTTCGGTTTGTTATTGTAAAGGCAAATATGGTTTTTTCACCAGAAAAAAAGATGCTGGAGGTTTAAGGGTGATTTTTAGTCCTGAACATTAATGCTCACTACAATGAATGGAACTGCAACACCAGAAATCTATTAACTAGATGGGACTACAACAGAAGATAACCAGCACTGACAACTGAGAAAGGCACAAAAAGACAGTAATCAAATGTCATTTGATATGTTACAGAAAAAATACAACAGAGTTTGCTTTTGTCCTGCTCAGGGCTGTCTTCCCAGAAACACTACTGAGCTGTACCAACACTTATTAACTCAGGAAAGACTTCCTGGAGTTGTCTTTCAGTAGTTTAATTTTGCCAGAATTAAGCTGCCATTCTGTAGCTAAGCAGCCCTTCCCACACTCTTCCCTCCAGGACATTGAACACCCTGTGGAGAATTATTTCTTTGGGAAGACACCAACTATTTCAAAGGCATCCTCCCTCAGTCTTGTCCAAGGAAGAAGGATGAAAGACTGACAGGGCACTTCTCAAGAGAGAACCTACCCCCACCAGGGTCACCTGGGAAACAGGTGTGGGGTAAGTTTTAAGGTTTGGGAGAGCACAGGGAAGCTGCCCTGTTCCCACTGCACTGATGGGGAAGTCCTCAGAGCACAAAGCCAATGCCACTGATCTCACCCATGGAGAAATATTTTGGAGTGGGATATTTATGACCAAACATGTAGCATTAAAAATATGGGCAAATCAGATTTTGGAGAGTCCTCTTTCTTTTCCACACTGAAAGAGAGGGGTGGTAGAAAACACTTTGTTTAGCATCAGAAGCCTAACCTGAGCAGCAGACAGTGTATGTAACACAAACAGGGGAGGAACAACCCACATCAACAGCTGAATGCTTTTTCTCAGGAGGAAATGAAAAAAAAACCTAAGTCAACAAACCTGTTTGACACATTTACTATGTAAAAACCTCATTTATTTTCACTACTATTTTGGAGTAAGCCAAGTTAAGCCAGAGGTTAAATACACACATTAATATTAAACCAGGAAAAGAAGTTGTTAATTGGCAGTGTAAGCCTGGCAAGCATGAAGACTGGAATAATTCCTCATTACCTCACTTCCACCAGGTCATTAGGTTTGTAACTGGGGTGGAGGAAGAACCAAACTTTCTTGACAAAATGATTTATGCTGGGTTCTCTCCGAGAGCCTCGGACGTACACCATCCATTTATGGGTTGACTGATCATTTTCTTCTCTCTTGTCAGGGGGAATGTACCTGGCAAAGAAATTAAATAACAAACACAAGATAAAAATCCCAAATAGACAAATACTGCAAAAAGTATTTTGGGAAAGATTAGGCAAAAAAAATTGGGGATGTTAAAATGCCTGTGAGAACCTTGCCCCCTGTACATTTCTGCTCATTTGTCCTTTCTCTCACAGTTCATCCAGGAACAGATACAGCACCCATAATCTACTCTAAATTTCTAACACATTTCCTCTGTTTTAATGCACAGCTGCCATATGACATTCACCCATTTAAACATTTGGCTTTTAATTAAGAAGATTTAATTTGAACATTCTACTACTGTCAAAACCCTTATCCCTCCTATTCTGAGCTATCAGGAAGCAAAACCACACCAGAACACAACATCAGCAACTCTGCTACCATAAATACAAAAAAAATACAATTATTCTCAAAAATTTTTAAACAACTTCAGTCAATACTTTGTTCTGGGTCCAGCCCTTCAAGAAGCAATTCTGACTCTAAGTTTTTGTCAGCAAATGTCTGATATATTCTGTGCAAAAGACTGACTTGAGTAGAGCAAGGATGGAGAGTTAAAACCTGGAATTGTCCAGTTTCCCAAAACTAATGCCTTTCTTCACTAATTTCCTTGAAGATGAGAAGTTATACATATTTACCTCTTCTTCTTTTAAATATAAAAAAATGGTATGAAATAATTTATTTAGACTGTTCTGAACCTGTACAATTTTCCTCATTGTGGTTGGTGGTACATTGTTCTCTTCTGCTTAAGAGACCCCCACATTGTACCCATGGACACTGAATTAGCAAAGTAATTCAATTAGCCAAAACACTCAATCAGGACAACTTGCTTTTCCAAATTTTCAGGGGAAAACTTCTGACTTCTATCTCACCAAAAAAAGGCTGACAGACTTCTCTTCAGGGACAGAAATCTTAAAACCTCTGCACACATATAAACTTATAAATAAAATAACTACTAAAACACCAGTTCCTTCCACAAAAAACTTATGCTGAGACCAGAGGAGGGCTGCCTTGGGTACTGTGATTATTCAAGGGTAACAGCTCATATTGTGACAGCCTAGCAATTTCATTTGTCTCCTAATTGTAACTTTCTATTCAATTTAATCCTGAAATAAAGGAGCATCCCTCAGGCTCTGGATACTAACTTGGAGACGTTGCCAACCACAATCGTTTTCTTCACATAAAGTCGTGAAGTTTCATCATTTGACAGTCCGGCATTTCGTTGTCCTGGTTTTTGAGAGCTTGAAACACCCGAACTGTCCTGAGGGTAGGGGAAGAAAAAAAAGGCAAACAAAAACCCAAACATTCCTCTTAAACATCATTTTGTTTGGTGCTAGAAAAGTAAGGTGTTGTTAAAAAAAACCAAACCAAAAACCTGCATGAATGAAAGATCAACAAGGAATCATCCCTAAAAATATTCAAATTGCTCTCCAGGCACATTGAAGCAACTCAGGCATGTAACAATGCCTGGCCAAGAACACACTGCATGGCTGTACTGAGCAGACATGGTGTGACATCCCATGGAGCTGAGCCACAACTTCAGCCTGGGTTTCAAAAGCACTGCACTATCTGAAATAAAACCAGGCATGGCTAGAATGGCATTGTGATGGTCACTAATCAAGAACAAAGCTCAATCACCCATGAGTGGGGGCTGAAAATCTAAATCTTTCCCATTCCCAGACTCTGCTGCTCTGAGGGACTCTGGGGTTGCCTCACAGTGAAGAAATTGAGGCTGGGTTTGAGACAGGAGAGCAGCCATTACCTGTCTCCCACAACCATACCATAATAAATCCAGCCTCCCTGTAACACAAGCCCAGCTATCAAGCAGTAGCCAAGACTCCCAGCACAATGATCTGACCACCCACTATGCCAACACAAGTAGAAGTGTTGTTTGCACGGGACTCAGAGGCTTTTCTACAACCCACTGGATGAAGTGTCTGGCTGGAGAGTGAGGACTGCCATCCTCCAGTGGCCACAGAGCAGCCCAGAGGATGCACTCTGAGCACTCACCAGGAGAAGCTCAGTGTGGGAAGCACTGGATTCACTGAGGAACCCTTCCCCCTCCTCTGTTAAGTCAGGGATGCCTCAAAGTAAAGCAAGGAGTCACAGAAGGCTGGGATGGCTCCTGCTCCTCATCACTCCCTCAGCCTCCTCTGCACTGCTCAAAGATGCCCCAGTGTGCTATCCCCAAGCAACACAACTGCTCCATCCATCTAAGGCCCCAGCACAGAAACAAAGTTCTATTGGTCTGTGGTTCACAGCATAGGTGGGTCCACATTTTGTATTGCTCATCTGCCTTCTGCTACAGAGCCAAGGCAGAGCTCCAGCAAACTGCAGCCCTGCTGTCAAGGGTGTCACACTGCTTAATGGAGGCACAATCATTGCTCCTTCTGCCATGTATTAGTGCAAATTATTCAGCTGCAGATGGCAGCCAATTCACTGAGATATACCCACCCCTGGCTGTACTCCTCTGGCAGGCCTGACCACTTAAAGGAACTGAAAGGAAACAAGTGTTTCACGTCATTTCACATTTCACCTGCAGACACTGAGTGAGCCCCCCCAGTGGAGCTACCTGCAGCCAACAGCTGAAGCATTTGTGTGGCTGCAGAGAGAGCCACAAAGGGAGGGACTGGATCCATGTCAAAAATAACCCCCCAAAAAGCATGAAGGGACACTGACAGAACACATTTTTACTTGGGTCAGACTGGTTCACTTAAGGAAATGGTGGTAATGCACAACAGCAAGCAGCATCAAGAGGAAAAACAATTCTCTCTTGTATGGTTGCAAGTTGTGCACTCAGGCTCTAACAACTCACACTGCCAGGGTGAGCTAATCCTCCAGCATTACTGTTTGCACTACAGGCTGCTGAGGAGGCCAAAGCCCTCCAGTGGATCCCCTGTTCTGAGCAATGCAGTCCTCAACGGGCACCCAGAGCCAGGCAGCAGCATTACTCCTGAAAACACTGCAGGGAATGACAGACACTGCTCTCCTCTGCAGGCTCTGCCCTCCCAACCTGCCTTCCAGCTGTACAGCACAGCCCAGGCACAGGCTGTGAAGCACCTCCTTCCCCAGAGGCTATGGCCAAGGCTGGCAGAGCTGTGCTGACCCCACTTTGGGCAGGACTGAGGTAAGAGGTGGTACCCACGTTACAGACATTTCAGGTGGCCTCACAGCAAAGCCAGGCTGAGGGAGTGGGAGCAAGCAGTTGGAGAGGGTAAGAAACACATCTTCAGCAAGGTGGGTGAAAACATGAAGAGCTCCTGGTGCCAGCACCGAGTCCTCAGAGCACACACCTCCAACAACTTGATCACCACTCGAGTTTTACTTTACCCGGCCAGCATTTCTGCTCTGTCTCTGGTCCAGGCTGTTTGTCAGCCGCTCGTCGGCGTCCAAGCTGCCATTGTCCTTGTCCAGGAGAAAGTCATTGTGCTGGGAGAGAGAGTCACTCTCTGAGTGGTTGGCAGAGGGGGTGTCTGAGCCCTGGTTAGCTGGAGACGAAGATCTCGAGGGAGATTCCAAGAATTTCTTGATTGAAGGGTGATTAAGAATTGTTGTGTCGCACGACCTGGTCCCCTGCAACAAAGAGGTCAGGAAGATCTGGTCACCATTCTCCCAGGAAGGGCTGGTCACTAATTCCCCCAGGAGGATCTGGTCACCAGGAAGAGCTGGTCACCATTCTCCCAGGAAGGGCTGGTCACTATTCCTCCAGGAGGATCTGGTCACTATTCCTCCAGGAGGATCTGGTCACTATTCCTCCAGGAGGATCTGGTCACCAGGAAGAGCTGGTCACTAATTCCCCCAGGAAGAGCTGGTCACCATTCCCCCACAGCCCAGATAAAAACAAAGCTGTGCCAGAAGAGGGAGAAGTCAATGAATGAAGAAAGAGCAAATATTTAATCAGCTGCCCTGCAGGAAAAACAGATGCTGCAGAAGATAAAAGCTTAAAAGGGTTCTACAGAACCAGTACCCCAAACTGGATCTGTTCCTTCACACCTTTTGTCTCACAAACTCACTGGGTTTTGGAAGGAAGGACTGCAGCCTACTCAACCACCTAAAACATCCCTTTGAAAACAACCTCTTCCTGTGCAGCCACCTCCAGTCTCACCCCACACAGGAAGGCCACAGCTGCCCAGCTCCTGCAGGCAAGCAGGACAGTGCATCAGGCTCTTCAGCTTTGGTATTCACTGGCAGCTTTGTCAACACCTATGAGGCAAGCTACACCCTGTCTGCTCCCAAAGCTCAAGAGGGGATAAGTAATAATGGGCTTAGGCATGCTTGCAAACTTTCCTGAAAGAAACTCAGAGCTAATCTTACATCCTCCTAAATCTGCAAAGGGGAGGACAGGGCAGGCAAGTGTTCAAATCTCTCTTGTTTTTTTTTCATTACCATGACAAAGGCCCTTCTTTTTCTCTAGTATTTGCTTTTTACCTCTGAAGTAGAAGGAAAACACCCATCAACTCAAAACACATGTCCCCTGGCCACTTCTTGACCCAGGCACCAGACCTTGCTGTCACTTGGGTGTGAGGATGAACCAAGTCAGCAGGAACCCCTGTGCAGCAGGGGAGCACTGACAGGTTCCCTTCAGCTCCTGCAGCCACAGCTCAAGGAGGCTCCTTCCCTGCCCAAACCACCTGCATCAGTCAGCTGGAACAATTATTCATGGGGTATGTCACAAAGGAAAACAAATCAAGAAACTGACCTGGGATTCATTTGTTGCTTTTTTTGTTTTGTTACTGGTTTTGTTTGTATTTTCCCTTTGCAGTTTTATTTTTAATCCACATGAAGTTCCCTGATTCAGAATTCTGCCAACATGATTGAGGAGGAGGCAGACAGCAGCATCACTACAGAGCAGAACTGCCCTCGAGAGGTGGCAGCAAGAGTGGAGTTACAAACATTGTCCCACCTTGGCCTCTGAAGGACCATTCCAGAACTGCCTTTCCAACTGTCCATGATATGCAGAAGCAGAGCAATTACCAACTCTCAATTACCAGCTTGGGAGAGTTAAAGCCATTTATCCAAAGGCAGGGACACGCACAGCCTGCCCAAAAAACCCCAAAGCCCAAACCAAACACCTCTCCTTTTGCTTTACCTCTAGTAAAGCAAAAGTTAAGTAAAAAGTAAAAGTGAGTACTTTGCTCAAGTAAAATGACCAACATCTTGTCCAATAATTTGTGGGAAAACATAATAAAGCACAACCATGAAGGATCCCAAGCCTCAAAACTCAGTAGCACTGAGTTTGAGAACTGCTCATATTTATGAGAACAGGTCAGGAACTTGTAAATCATCTTCCCAGAAGTTCTGAATTAAACTACAAAGACTCCTGTTCTACCAGAAGCAGAAACAAGATAATATTTCACTGCCTGGTCAAACATACAGGATCCACAATTAAAAACAGACAACAAAGAAAACTGAAATCGGCAACAATTTCAAAATGAAGGAAAAACTGATTTAACCTGTGTGAAAATCAGGACTTTCAGAAAAAAAATTTAAATGTAATCAAAGATACAGCTATAAACTCATAAAAAATAGTGGAAAACTAAATAAAGCAAAGAGTCACCAGTAAGTTTTCTGAATACCCCAAAACAATTACAGAATATATTATTTCTGGAAAATGTGAAAATCACCGGGGCAAAAAGCAAACACCCTGCACGGCAGAACAAGAAAAACAAGGAACAGCACAGCTCCTGCAGACACATGATGACAATGGACAAAGGCACTTACAAAGATTAGAACTTAGGTCACATTCTTCAGCTGCCTACACAAAAATCAAAGGGGGCAGAGAGCTCTCCAAGATTTCCAGGGCTACCACAACCTTTTCAAACTCCAGTTGCTCAACTCAAGTTCAGAGAAGGAAAAACAAGATGATCGTTTTTGTTTTTACCTCACTCCAAATCCTCTGAAAAGCACAATAAGAAAACCAGGAACAGCATTGAGAGCAAGTGCTTAGAAGAGAAATTCTTACGGGATTGGAATGAAATCCATGTTTGTAGCACCCAACTACAGCTTCCAAAAATCACTGGAAATCAGATCAACTTGAATGGAAAAGATGGTAACAAAATGCCTACATTGGTAATGAACTACATGCCACTTGGGAGTCTGCACAATCATGAACACCCTGCAATTAGCAGTCATTAAGGACAGAGTGCTCAGAACTGGGGTTTAACTAACAGGGTTTGAGGTTTTTTTAATCTTGTGAATTTTTAATCACTCTGTGATATCTCCTTGATTTATCTCCTGCTTTACTGCTGCCATCAGTCTGTTCACCAGCCATTAACAGACTGCCTGCCAGGGCAAAGGGAAGATGGTTTCACTGCACTGCCTGAGACTCAAGCATCTTGAAATCTTTATTATTTTTCTTTTTTCCTGAAAAGTGCCCAAATGCATCTGTTGCTACTCTCCTCCTGAGAAATGGGAAAACATATTCCACACTTTTCACAGCTTTGCAAGGACAAACTGTGCAGTGTTTGAGAAACACGGTGCTCTCAGGGAAAAACAGAGGATGAAAAAAAAAAGCAGAATATTTCAGAAACCAGAACCAGGGGCTGCTGAACAACTTCACAACTGCTTCTTGAAGACTCCTCTTTACCAGGTATCTGAGGCCCAGCAGATGCTGCAAAGGTCTCCTCTCCCATTGCCACCCCACTTGCAGTTTGTATTCCACTGTGTCATTAATCACACCTTAACACCAAACATCAGCTGAACAGCCACTGAACTCCACACCTTCCTTTGCAAAGACTCCCTGAAGTCTTGTTATTCCCAAAGGAGTTTTTACCTCTCCAGCTTTGAGGAGCCCAGCAGAGGCATAATAGTTAGCCACAATGCAGGCACGCAGCTTGTCCATCATCCTCCTGGCTTCAATCAGGCGCTGCAGAAAGGAAACACAGAGCAATGGTCAGCACTGCAGCAATCCCCCACACAGCAAGATCTTAGGGATTTATAAGAACAAAACCTTTATACCTGATCTATAACTTCAATTTCATGTTCTTTACTCTTCATTTCGACGGCAAACTGTTCCTTTATAATGGTCTCAATCTTCTGCACAGTAACATCTCGAGCTGTACAAGGCCACACAATAAAGGAAGAAGTATTTACATTTCTATTTTTGAGGCTCCATTTGAAAACAGAAAGATCAGAAATCACTACAGAAGTGAAGGGATAGCAAGTTCAGCACACACACACACACACAAAGGGCAGGATCATTTTCTTCCAAAAAAAAGTTATGCCTTAACAAAAACTACATGTATCTTTAAAATCCGGCTTATGTGGAGAGCAGTTTTTCCCTTTTTAGGTCTGAGATGGCAAATAACAGAAACTGGGAAGAACAGGGCCAGTTTGTTTACTTGTGGCCCAGTAAAGCTGTAAACAGTAGAAGGAAAACTACACGGTGCTGAACACCACGGACGCTCTTCTGCTCTCCTTGGCCACATCCACATCCAGGAAATTTACACCACCTCACACAGCAGGAATAAAGCAAACTCAGATTTATACAGCCCTGGCACCAAGTGCAGCCTGCTCTGGAGTGCCTACAAGCTGTTTATTACTCACAAAGGAAACACATTGTCAAAAGCTGGTCTCTCTCTACCTCTTGCAAAATCCTCTTCCAGCACAGCAGACAAAAAAATGCAGCCTTTCAGCAGGAGTTTACTGACCTTGGTGGAAAGTATGTAGTTTAGGATTTCAAACTGTGCAAATACCTTACAGCAAATTAGTGGCTAAGAATGGAATTGGCATATTATCATATTTTTCTAGGACATGTATAAACATAAGAAGAACTATTCATTTTGCTCTACACCTACTGTAGACTTTAATATCACCCTTCATTTAGGGCACCTCCATTACATCAAGGGGTTTCAAACAACTTCTGTTTTTAGCAAATTCTAAACCAGAACCTGGCAAAGCAGGAATTACACTTCTAGAAGAAAGCCCGGAAAAGGGGCTCCAGCCTGTGTCACCCCACAATAAAGCAGATCAGCAAAAGAATCTCCCTGGGTTTCCCCTGGAAAAATCTCACATTGTTTCTACATGAAATAGGAGGCAACAACACAAATACTTTGGCTTGAGCTTCAGAGGAAGCATCTGTCCTCCTAAAAAGTACGTATCTGTTTGAAGGGGTTTCTAATATCACTGGAAAGAAGGGAAAGAAAAGCAAGTCAAAGCTTTGCTGGCATCTTCCAGACAGCACAGATAATTTTACTGTCTGATCAGGTACCTACAACAGGAGTGAGGCAACTGATGCCTCTATATGCAACAGGGGTATCCTAAATAATTTTCCTTCTTTCCACATACATATATACACACAGGCATATATATATATATTTGTGTGTGTATATATATATATATGTATTTTTAGGACCAGAAGTAGTTCAAGCCTGCATTAAAACACAATTATGGTTGAATCTGTATGAGTAAGGCAAAATTAAAAACCAGAGGGATATAATTTACCTCCATGAACACCATGATGAGGAAATTCTCATGTAAGGCTATACCCTTAAAATAAACCTAAACAGATTAAGGCATCAGAGGTATGGTTCAGAAAGGGACAACTGCATCTCCTTCCAAGGATGATGCCATGCCACAGCAGCATCATGATGATTCAAGCACTTAAGGATTTGTGGTTATATTACAGAGGCTTTTAAGAACACTTTATATTCATTTTTTCCTGGCTTAGTGTCAACCACAGTACCTCATTAAGATCATGTTAGTGAAATTTGTGTAGTTAAGGAATTCCAGTATTGAAAGCTGGAGAACCTCCATGAAGAGAAGAAAGAAGCCAATTTGGAGGAACCTCCTAAAAGCAAAGTTCACTTTGGCAAGGCCAGTTTTCCAAGGCCCTGCTCATCATAAAGACCTTCTGAAGAAAAGTTGCTTCAGAAGCAGATTAAAAACCTGCCTGCAGTCCCTGGGACACGCTAGAACAGAGGGTGGTGGCTTCTGGCAGCCAGGCAGGGCAGGCAGCTGGGAGTGGTGACATGGCCAGCCCCAGCACAGCTGCACTGTGCCCTGCACAGGGCCCCTGCCCCACGTGGCACACAGGAACTGCCCAGCAGCACATCCAGCCCAGAGCTCAGCCCCCTCAGACCTGCCCAGTGCACAGCATCCTCCAGAACATCACCCACTAAGCCATCCTCTGTCCCTCTCCAACTGGCAGCTCCAGCTCTATTCCTGGATCTTTTTCAGAGCCCACAGCCAGCCTCAGTTTTCTCACCTCCCTGTTTGTCAGCTCTTCCCATCACGATCCTCTCTCACTAGCTGTGCTATGCCAGAAATCAGTAGCCTACTCCCTGCCCCCGGGGCAAGCAGCTCCACTCTCATTTGCCCACAGAGACTGCAACCTGTCCCAGGCACTCTGCCAACAGGCTGCTTCCCAAAGCAAGCACATCCAAGCGTGCCAAATGCAAACCTACTCATCCAGCTACCTGCTCCACTACACTTCTTTATCCACCTTTCCTTCAGTCATGCTCCTCTTCCTCCTCTCTGGCATGTTTCAAAGCCCCTTCCTTCTCCCTACATTATCTTTTCTACACTTCATCAAAGAAGCTTCTTTCTGCTTCATCTGCCAGCTCTTGCAAACATTTGTCATCTCCCAACAGCCAGCACATGTACTGCAGGGCTCTGCATCTCTTTTACCCTGCAGGGTCATGCATTTTTTTTCTCCTCCCCAAGCTGTACCATGACCTCTATCCCCCAAAATGTAAACAACCTGCCAATCTTTCCAGAGCAGACTTCAGCCACAGAACAAATACACAGGCTGGAGAACAACTCAGCATGGGAAGATGGACTGTAAATACTTTAGGAAGCAACAGGACCCAAAGTGCTGGGGCCATGGACAGCTTGTGCTCCATCTCCTATCATGCACCAAAGGCTGCATCCTCACACCTTACTTCTGGTCCAGATGGCAGGAAGAGATGACTCCATATAAGATACATCTTCATTTGGCTACACAGAGGTATCACCACCTGCCTTGCTCAACGACCATCCAGTGCCCCTAACTCCTACACCAGCCTTTTCCTAAACAGTTTACAGACAGCATGCACATCCACAGAGTTTCCAATTCCACAGCTCCTACCTGACTGTTCGGCTGCTTTGTGCCGCTTGCTGGGATGTGTGACAGTGATGTCCTCATAATCAGGGTCCTTCTCTGCGATCACTCTCTTGATCCCAGACATGTTCTCTACTCCACTAGCAGGAAAAATAAAAACCAGAGTGACCATCAGGGCAGGCTTCAACCTCTCACCATGTGAAGGCCAGTGGTGCCCCCCCCAAAAAAAGAAGGGGCACCTCTCTAGTGGGGTATTGATCATCGCACAGGTTCACAGCTGGGAGCTGCTTCTGCTCTGCACAGCCCAGGAGCCTCAAATGCCTCCGGACGCCAGTGGCTCAGCAGAGCCCGGCTGCCCACAGCCCAGCGGAGTCGCCGTGGCCGAGCCCCGTGTCCCCCTGGCAAAGCGCAGCCGGAGAGCCCCGTGAGCCGCGCTCGGGACCTCAGGAGAGCGGGGCTCCCTCCCCACAGGCACCACCGCCCGTGCAAGGGTAATGCTGGGCACCCCCGGAGCGTGGGGCCAGCGGACGGGCCCGGCTGCCTCGGAACAGCCCGGGGCTCCCCGCTGCGGGGTCCCACACCGCCCGTCCTCGCCCAGAACCGCTCAACCCGAGCCGCGACCCAGCCCGAGAGGGGGCAGCGAGTCCCCCCGAGGCGGGAGCACGGCGGGGCTCGAGCCGCGGGCGTGAGGCGGCGCGGAGGCGGCCGCGGGGGGCGGTGTCGGCGGTGCCGGTGTCGGTGCCGCCCCGGGCGCGGAGGGCGGAGCGCTGCCCGCGGCCGGTCCCACGTGCGGCGGCGCCGCTCCCCTCCCCCGCCGCGCACACAAAGCCGCCGCCGCGGCCGCGCTCCTTCCCCGCGCTCCGCCCGCCCCGCCGCTCACCGCGCTCCGCCGCCCGGCCCGGCCCGGCCCGGCCCGGCCCCGCCCCGCCGCCTGCACCGGCCGCCCCCGCCCGCCGCGCCGCCCGGGGCGCTCAGCGCCGGCCCCCGCCGGGCCGTCCCGCCGCCGCCGCCGCCGCCATGAGCGCAGGGCCGAGCGCCGCCCGTCACGGCCGGGGCGGGCCCGCGCAGGCGGGCAGCGCGCGGGGGGCGGGGCGGCCGCGGGCAGGTGCCGCCTCACGGCCCGCACCGCCGGGGGGGGGCACCGGGGCGGGGAGCCCTCGGGGCGGAGCGGCCGGGGCTGGGGCAGGGGCGCCGTGCGGCTCCCTCGGGGCGGAGCGGCCGGGCCGGGGCAGGGGCGCCGTGCGGCTCCCTCGGGGCGGAGCGGCCGGGCCGGGGCAGGGGCGCCGGGCGGCCCCCTCAGGGCGGAGCGGCCGGGCACAGGCTGTGGGGCAGAGCGGGCGCTCGCCCGCGGCAGCGGACAAACCGAGACGCGCGACGCGGTCGGGTTCCTATAGGGAGAGACGAATGCAGTGATTTGATCTTGACTTGCTGCTTGGAACAACCGTTTTTTAACGTGTTAAAAGATCTGAGGGTGACTTTTTAACGTGGAAGATATTTCACGAAAGGATGATAGAGGTGCTGCAGTGTGATCAGAGAATGGCAGCGGAGTTTGGGAAGGGGCTGGAGAACAAGTGCCATGAGGAGCAGCTGAGGGAGCTGGGGGGGTTTAGCCTGGGGAAGAGGGGGCTCAGGGGGACCTTGTGGCTCTGCACAGCTCCCTGCCCGGGAGGCTGTAGCCAGGTGGGGCCGGCACTGCTCTCAGGGAACAAGGGACAGGATGAGAGGACATCGCCTTAAGCTGTGCCGGGGCAGGGTCAGGTTGGACATAAGGAGAAAATTCTTTACAGAAAGGGTTAAGCATTGCAATGGGCTGCCCGGGGAGCGAGTGGAGTCACCTTCCCTGCAGGTATTCAAGGAAAGACTGAATGTGGCACTCGGTGCTGCGGTCTAGTTGTCAAGGTGATGTTCAGTCATAGGCTGGACTCGATCTCTGGGGTCTTTTCAGCCTAATGGATCCTGTGACTCTATGATTAGCAAAAGGAGAGACCCAAGAAAGGAGTCCTGGGGTGATTGAGGTGCAGGATAGCAGGAACTCATGGCATGGGCCAGGATGGGAGCCCTTAGATAGGCTTCAAAAAACCCTTATACCATACTTAGTGCTCATCATACTTAATATTCTCAAATCAGAGCTAAACCAGTGCAGTGAGTGCAGCTAATGCCATGGTTTGTGTTTGGTTCTGGCCAGGCTGCAGTACCTCTGTGAGGTGCAGCTAATGGCAGCCATGCTATGGTCTGTGGCAGTCTCATGCTTCATGCAGTGAGCCCTGAACCAGCACAAATTAACATCCTGTTCACTTGGCAAACTTATTTATGAGGCCACTGATTAGCAAGTCTATGCTGAATGTTCAAAGCTCAGCCGCTAAGGTCCTCTTTTCATCTCATTTCAGGATCACTATCCTTTCTGACACTACTAGCCTTCCTTTCTGCCAAGCAACAGATGTGAAGTATGGCAGATCAATGGAGACTGTTCTTAAACTCAAATTAGTATCCCACTCACCAGGAATGACTGTAATGTAGTTCAGTTTTATCTTCTTCCTTATTTCTGCTTAATAGAAAGAGGAAGAAGCTGTTCCTTAGAATACTGCCACCAGTTGATTGTGTTTAAGACTTAAAATATCTTAAGGTGGACTTTCCAGCTCTCAGATATATTTCTGTTGCTTTGCAGTCTGCAGGGATTCCCTTTCCTTTTTTCTTTCCAATTCCTTCTTTCTGCAGTAAGCTGAACTTCTGCAAGCACTGAACTTGACTGGAAGTTGCTTTTGGCACTGCAGCAAGAGCCAGTGTGTGGCTGTACCTGAGCCTGGCCTCACTAGAGCTGCAGCAGTCACTGCTGGCCTGCCACGTTTTCAATTGGGCTCTACCAGGCCTTGCCCCTGCCCTGCCACGTGTGTGTGGCATCTTGAGATGGCCAAGCCTCTGATTTTAGGAGAATAAACCTACAGGATTATTTCCAAGCCATGTTTTGTTACCTTTTCCCAATTTCCTATGCTCATTTTGCCTTCTGAGTCCATTCACATTTTCTTCTCATCACTATACCCAGGACTAACCCAATATTTCACATCCCACTCCCTGCTTTTTACTTTTTCCAGTTTTCTTTCAAGTTTACTGTTCTGTGCAGCCCCCAGCTTGCCTTTATTCCCCTTGGTAGGACAGGAATATGAGCAGGGAAAACACCTAGACTGCAGGCAAGAGAGATCAAAGGAGAGAGGCTGCCCAAGGGGCAGAATCCAACAAGTTACATGGCCCAAAAAAAGCAGCAGGGAGTTTCCTCCTTGTACCACCGAACCCCACCCTGGAACTTCTCACAAACTAAATAAACCACAGTGAACTATTCAAAAGGCAAATGTTTATTAGATACACTGAACTTTAAAAAACTTTCAAAGAATTATGCAAGAAGTATATTTAAATATAACAGGTGTTACTGCAATTGTGCTACATTACAAAATCACTTTTCTACTGTCAGCACAATCTGGAGACCTTAATGTTATATGTGAGATCTGTTACATCGACTCTGGCACACAGTAAGTGGTCTGAGCTTTCCTGTTCAAATGTCATTTGTGCTGCACCAGGCTGTTCTTGAGGGCAAGATCAGCTCTCTGTGGAACTACAGCTTTTTTGTTTCAGTAAATAAAGAAACTGGCAAGGAATAACAAGAACTGCTGTTTTCCTCAGCAAAAAAAGGAAAATGAAAATATGATTTCAGGCGAAAATATCATATGAGTAACAGTTCAGGAGGTAAACTCTCTTTCCATGGCCAAGTAGTTCCTATTAATCCAACTCCAAAGTGCTACAGGTGCACCAGAAGGAGAATGACTCATAGGTCCAGCATTTACACAGATGAAATTAGTAACAGTACATTACATTCAAGTCTCTTGATTTGCTTATTGCCATGCTGCACCATATTATTGCTTCATATTTTGTATCTTGAACAAGAGGTTGATGACTTTGGAGAGTTCAGAAATATCACAGAGGCTACTGACTAATACAAGAAACTGTACATGTTAAGGACAGGAAGTCAAAGACTAAACTCAGTCCTTTGTCACTGAGGCGTTGCTGGAAACAAAAAGTAGAAAAAAACAAATACTGATTTCCCTAGATTAAATCTGCCATAGCACTGCAATAATGGAAGCATTCTAGGCATGTTCTAAACAAGAGGTTTAACTGTGCTAATTAATGAATGGCAAGATTTTTTTCTCCTAGGAAGACATGAACAGTCTGGACAGTAAGACCAATCATAATAAAGATAACAAACTGGGAGGAGTAATCCAAGCTCTTCACAACAGATAAAAATACAGGTGAATTCAAGGCACAGGTATTTTCCAAATTAACACACATTATTTTCTTTGGAGCTAATCATACAAACTAAGCCCTAATTACACTATTAACAAGTTGTACACAGGGCCTTTATGTGCATCACTTGTAACAGCACTATCAGAGAATGATCACAAAGTAATTCACATACAGATGTGCACACATAAACATACTAGCATTGACTGGATCTCTACAGTAGGAAAAAGGAATATTCCTGCAAATAGCTTACAGTTCTTAGACAGTAATGTTATCATGAACTTGTGTGTGACACAAAGGCAGCGAGCAGGGAACAGTCACAGCTGGCTTGGGCCTGGTGGGAGGCTGCTGGTTACACAATTGTGTTCCACTTTAATTAATGCCATCTGAAATAATTCCATACTGAGGAAACTTGTGTGCTAAACATGTTTTACAAAACCCAAAGCACTGCTTGGCCCCCAACCAGATACCAGGTTTCTGCTTACAAATTTCATCTTAACCTCTAGGCTCCTTTTCTGACTATATGGTGCTCAGATTTTCTTAACCAGGCACAACAAATAATTTCATTTGTAATTTCTTGTGTACATGAGACTACATTCAGATGAAAGCATTCATTGTGCCTCACAATGATCAAGTCTTGTGAGATTCTTAATGCTCTTGAATTGGGTTTTGCCCTCTTCAGTGGTAAAAAAGAACCCCACAGCTACTTGCCTATTTGAGCAATTCAGAAAAATGAACCCCTGGCTTTCCTGAGCATTGCCACTAGCACACCATTGGCATATCTGCATCTTTACTGCTCCAGCTGAGTTCAGTGAGTTGACAAATATCAAACATTTTTACCACCTGAGTTTCAGCATCTGGAATTGCAAACTTAGGAGCATCCTGAACACCCTGGTTTCAGCAAGGCCAGCCAAACTGAATCCCCAACCACACTGGGTCTCCTCCTGCCATCTCTGAGCCTGCTCCAATGCTTTTCTCCTATCTCTGCTCTCCAGGGCTGGACTCAGACTGGGCTCTGCGGAGCAGCACCCCCTGTGCCTCGGGCAGGGGGAAATGTGGAGTCACAGGCAGTGAGTGCTGCTTGTTCTGTTTGTGCAGCAAGGCAAACACAAACAGGACAAACAAAGTGTCTGCCTAAGAGAATGAGGTGAACTCAGCTGTCTGAGGAAGAAACTGAACAGGCAGTAGCATCCTTGCTCTGAAGCACAGGTGACCAAAGCTTCCTCTGAATCTCTGTCCAGGTGAGCATTTCCTCTTCCTCCATCATCAGCCTCTCTCAAAGCTTTGCCATGTTAACAATACTATTTTAAAAGCTTCACTAAATTATGATAAGGGTCCATATCAATATAATCTGCATGAACACCTCTGTCTCAGCAGAGTACAAACAAAGCTACCTTTGATGAGAACTGCATTGGTGCCAGTCAAAAGAAAAAAATAACAGTACAGTCTGGACCCCTTGGCGCTGGAGGGGAAAGCACAGTGCCCAATCCCCCAGACACACAGTGTAAAATGGAAGAGATACCACAAATTGTGCCTACTGAACCACTCCCAAGGAGGGAGTCTACAGCTACAAGATGAGCAGGCAATGTTCTGTGGCTGATGGCTGTAAAAGGGGAATGCTTCAGCCACAAGCCAAGGGCTACAGGCTGCACGTGCTCCACCTATCAGTAAGTGATTCAGAACCTTCCAGAAGGCTGGCTGCAAGAAAGCATCAACTGTATTTTCAATTAATATCACACTGCTAAGAACAGAAGTGGACATCAAAATAGACAAAAATATTTACTCATTTCTGTTTAGCAGAGTGAAGACAATTCTTAGAATTTATTTTTAGGTGTGACTTGGAGATGTTTGAGCCCTCATATGTATGGCTGGACTGAAGTTACATCTTTGTGCAGGTGCTCTAGAGCTACTACCATTTATGATGGAAATAATTTGATTATAGTAGATGACATTAATGATTTTTTATCCTAGCTGAGACAAAGGAAAAAACTAAAACCAACTTGCTGCTCAAGCCCATAAACTGCAAGCATCTAGGTATGCATAAGAATGAGAGGTTAACTCTTTGAATCATCTATACCTAAGTGAAATGCATTGGAGAACAAGTGGCTCAGGAATGCAACTTCCAAATTAATGCATCCTTCTAGAAATATGGCACATTTTCATTAAATCAAGGTCAAATTGTTCTTTTCTAGTATATCTAAAAATAACTGTTGTAACAGAGAAGGCCATGAGTGTAAATTATTTACAGAGTAAACAAGCAAAAAGAAAAACTCACTGCCTGTTTTAAAGAAATCACTGCTTAAGTAACTGCCATTTAGCAGTGCTCCACACCTGTAACTGTTCAGCTTTGATACAGATTCTGAAGAACTGTAAGCAGAAGTTTTCTGCATCTACATTTCTGCATTTACTGGTTCATTAAACACTGTCATTTTCAAAAACAGGTAACAGTAACAGTACATAAATTGGTAAGAAAAGACAACTAAACTATAAAATTAGTCTTAAAAACCTTGGAAAGCAGTATCTTGTTATTTACAGAGTAGTGCAGTATTATAAACAGATTAAATGACACTGTTCTATACCTACAGAATAAGCACTGTTTAAAAACAGTATGGCATGACAACATTACAAGTCTGAATACAAACAAGAGGAAATCAAAGGAAAGGAGAATATTTTTCAAATTGCATCTGTAATGAAGTGCTCCTATAGTCTTTGTCACTTTTATTTACAACAATGGTACAAGCTATATATGCTGTTAGTACATACAGTCAGTTACAGGGCAATTACCATTGCAATCAACAGACCCTATTCACAGGTGCTGAAATTGCCATTTCAAAGTAAAACTTGGTGATCAAAAACAGATGAAACTTAGAAAAGGATTAATTTATCTGATTCATTTGTCTTACATTTTATCAAGGGATTTTCTTTTTAGGGCAATGTGAATGCTCAGGGACTGACCTCCTGATTACATCACTGATATGCAATGATTTGTATTTTATCAGTATTCTTACCCTATCAAAAGCAGTGTTTGGTATTCAGCCAGAAACTGAAAATTGTGTCCTTTCCTGAGGTTACAAGTTAATGCATCCCAAAGTGCAGCTCCCAGTGCTCTTTAAAACTCATGACCATGTTACTGAAAATGGTGACTCCCAGTTTGGCATAGCTTCACTGAGGGTCAGAATTTCCATCTCATGAAGAAATACTCCGGGAAAACAGATGAGGAAAGTCCAGTGGAACAAACAACGTTCCAGAGATGGTGCTTGTTTTCACCCTCCTGAGCAAGCACAGAGACCAGAACCCCGAGGCCAGGGCTGGCTCTGCAGGGGTTTTATGGGGTTTTTCTGCCCTGGCGCTGACCAATTTCCTTACTGGCTGCTGTCCTCAGAATTCCTCTGAAAGGCAGTTCCTGAGGTTTTTGGTGATTTACAGGAAATTGGTACACAGACAATCTTATTCATTTTCCAACTCCCAAGTGCTATTTCAGTTTTTATGAACTTTGTGCCTCAACTGTACAACTGCGTACTGGAAATAAGGAGTCCTAGTACAGAAATCTAGGGAGGACTTAAAAAAATACCTTTACTGAAAAAACCCCAACCCAATAATGGTGGTGCATCAAAATACAGGTGCTTCCTAGGCTTCAAAATTACCCAAAACACATCATATGGCTACATGGACAGGTCCACAGATACTCTTTTGGTGAAAGGAGGAACCTTTCCAGAACTTCTTTATCTATGGCCAAGCAGCTTATTCAGTAGTTTAACTGTGCTACAGTAAGTGATTGTCTGAAGAAAGGCCAAGAAATACTTGCTGGATACTCTGCCATCTCTGCAGGTGAGACATCCAAAAGACCAGTTTATAACCTGTAGGGCACAAACTCAAGTCCCCAGCTCTGTCATCAGGTAATTTATAACATGGTTCAGAAAACTGTGAGAATCCAGAGTTCAACATCCCTTTATTTCCTAAATAGTTCAGACATTGCAGTGAACTAAGAGTGACCCCAGTAACTCTCAGCCTTCACCCATACTATTCAAAAAGGTAAAAACTGTGATTCAAACTTTGCCTCACAGGTGCATGCCTGAACCCACTGCTTTTCCATGTCATGTAGCCTTGTACTTCTCTGCTGGACATTTAGGAGCACTATGAGTAAGTTCCACAGGGTTAATGTACACAAGCATCACTGCAGTGTGTTGTAGTGCCTCACCAAAAGGGCAGTTTGTCCTTCAGAAGAAAGCATCTCTCAGAGACTCTCTTATTTGTCCAATATAGCTTGTTTTGTTGGTGTTTTGGTTTTGCTTTGGCTTTTTGTGTTGTTGTTTTTGTTTGTTTTTTTAATTTCAACCCATACATGCTCTGACAAAAAAAATCTAGCTGGTTTTAAGAATGATGCATATGAATTATAATTGAGCTGTTTAAATTGCAGATAATGATCCAGGATGACTCTTTGGGATTTAATTGCTTATGCATTTTTCCCATTAACAGAAATGGAAACACCTTGAAGATACTGCTTTTAAAGACACAGGCACAAATGCTGAAGGCACTTTCCCCAAAAGCTTTCCAGATTTTAATTACTAATGACACAGGGCAAACTTGCTGACCACTGTACAAGGTCCTGCTCTCATATCAGAGCCCACAGCAGATATAACTGAACTCTGGTTACTGGATAGGTTTGTAGACTTGTTTGGTAAGTTAAATTAACCCTTTTTCTAAAGGCACAGGATAGAATTTTCATATGACACTTAGGCAGGGAATTCCCACTTCAGGAATCTTTAAAAAACCTGTCTTGCAGCAGACCACTGGTTTCATTCTTCTTCTTCTTCTTTTTTCAAGGAAAGAAAAGTTACAGTTTAAAGCCTTTTTCATTATATCTATGAATGGTCACACAGCCATGATATGATACTGGCCTGGGCATGGCTGCTACTCCTGTGATAATGCCCGTGGCAGGGTCATAACAAAGAATAGTGTCTGTGGCTTCACCATTTTCCCGTCTTCCACCAAGGATATAGATTTTTCCATTACACACAGACATGCCACAATTCTCCTGTTGCAAGAAAACACAAGGGAACACAGGGTTATTTAAACAGCAAGACTTGATTTGTGTGTGTCTGCCCTGTGCAGGAGGGCAGCACTGTGACTGCCTTCTGTAAACAGCCTGGCCTACAATGTTCCCTCCTGAAAGGGCCAGTGCAGAAAGCACAAAAATTAGGGAAAGCAGCAGCACAAGACTATTTCAGGTCCAAGCCTTTACTACATGTAGCTCAAAGGGAAAAATGGAACACAATTGAACGCTGTACTTACCACTGAAAGATCTGAGATAGGGAAAGGAGGACAGAACAAAGGTTTTCAGAAGAGGGACTGCTGTAGGTACTATTAATGCAAAGAATGGGAAAAAGGAGAAGCACCTTAGAAGAGCAACAGATAATGAAGAGGGATATAAATGTGGAGAGGAAAAAAAGGCATGACTAAAAAGAATGCACAAGAAAAGACAGTGATATGTCTTACTTGAAACAGAGATAGGATTTTATTTCTTCCTCAAAAGGAGGCATGGAAAAAATACTGAGTTAAATAGAGAACACAGATTAAAACAGAGGAACAGAGGGAAGACTGGGGAAAAAAAGAACAAACTTCTCTTAAGGTAATACTGTAGAATATGTGACTGGTGTTTTTAAAACATGGGGAAATGTAACTGCTGCACACACACTTCAGTACTGAGCAGACTTGTTCAAATCCTGCTCGGTGTCCCACGTGTGGAAATGAGAGAGCTCTCACTGTTCAGGTCAGACACTTTCTGTGCTACACAGTGGGGCTTTTTCACACTGTAAAAACAGCCTTCAGTATTTCCTGTTACACTGAAAGGCTTTAATCAATTGTAAGGAAATTACTCCCTTCAGTCTAAATGACAACATGCAACAGAATGTAATGTCTCTACAATGAAATCATCACCCACTACACTGTTCTTCAACAGTAACAGCTCTCAAGCAAAGCTGGACTGCCTAAGTGACAACCAGCTGAAAAGCTACTGATTTAGAAACCTCCTCTTCTGTGATGTTTTACACAGATGAAGAGGTAAAGCAAGAATGGAATCAGAGATGTGATTCTATCAGGGTTAAGGAAATGTATGCTTATTTAAAGCCCAGATAACAATGTCAAAAAGCACCTTTCAGCTGTCTTTGGGTTTTTGATTGGTAATTACCTGTCTGCTGAATGTATTCTGTACATGCATCCAGTAGTCCTCAATGGGGTCATAGCAGTAAATGGCTTTGGTGAGCCCGCCAGCCACGTAGATCAGGTTGTTGAGGGACACGGCCGTGATACATCTCTTGGCAATGGGGATGGTGGCACGGAGCAACCAGGAATTGGTATCAGGATCATAAGACTGAACCTGGAAACAGGAACAGGCCTCTCAGACTGGGAGCCCAGCTGAAGGAACAGCCTGGCATGCCCACACAGGTCACACAAGAAGAGATAATGCAGCAGTGCCTCCCCAAAATAACCAGAGTCAACATACATGCAGATCCATGTATCAATAATTTATACATATGTGCAATGTTTTATATTGTTTCCCAAACACTCCCATTTAAGATTTCTTGTGAAACCAATGATTCTCTTTCCATGAGAAAGACCACAGGAACAGTGTATTGCTCAATTAACATTTTCTACTCTATTTTTTGTATTAAAAAAACTCCACACTCCATCCAGCACAAAACAGCTCAAGCAGATCTCCTGCAGGACCTGGTTTTACACCAGCAATCCAGTTTGCTGCGGATAGATGATACAACCCACGAGAGGCAACTGACCTTGTCAGAACATGTGTTGTCATCAGGGCCACCCCCGATGACAAAGAGTTTGCCAACACAGCTGGTGACAGCTGGGGAGCTCACAGCCTCCTTCAGGGGAGCCACCTCTGTCCAGCGGTTGGAGAAGGAGTCGTAGCACTCCACACTGCTCAGGCGGTTCTGCCCATCGTATCCTCCCACCACGTACACCTGCACAGAGGGGTGACAACTACCATCAGGTCGTGTTTGCAGCACCTATTGCATTTAAATATCACATTAAATTAACTTAAAGCTGCTCTGCTATCACATTTTTTATTTATACACAGGAGGAGAAGAATATGGTCTGAAAATAACAGGTAAAGTTTCCCTGGAGAGTTCCATTCAGTCACATGTGGAATGACACTGCAAACACATGCCAAAGCATAGTATTATTAATACTGCAGTAGAAACTTCTTCTTTGAATAGCATTTGTTAGAAAAGGCATTCCTCTGTATTTCTCTTTTTTTAGATAACATCCAACAACAACAGCAGCAGCAAACGCCCATCTGAGTTTACCTTTTCATTTCTGGCATTTTGCTTTTTCCCTACTTGCTTACTGAAGTATTTCTTCCTCTCAGTTTGTAAATTCTACTTTCTTGTCTCTTCTTTCATATTTAGGAAGCAGAGCTCCTCATTATTTGTGATTACCTTCTTCCCTCTGCTTGCTTAGCTGCACGTTTCATCTCTAAGAAGACCAAGTGACACCACATGCACATCTTGTCTAACTTTCAGTAAGGGAGCCCCAACAAGTGGCTTTATGGTCAGGCATATTTGCCTTCAAAATACAGCAAAACCTCCCATTTCCACATGACATATGTTTGCTTAATTTCAATAGAAAACATTAAATAAAACTGCTGACATTCAGAGTAGTATCAGTTTCTGTTAATAACCACATAAACTGTTAGCATTTTGAAGCACAGGCAAATCCAGATGCTTCTTTGCTTCCCAAAAAATTGCTTCTTTGAAATAAGTCACTTCAATGATGAAAAAACAAAACCCCAAAAAATAAATGAGCAGTACGATGATTTTCATGTCCATGGGTAGTGTCAGACTGATGAAGAGCCTAATTGTTTGAAGTATTTTACTTGAAAATATAAAAATATTTTTAAATTACTTGATATTAAATACCAAGTAATACTTAAGTATTTTCTCCTCTGTTTTCTTATATATAGCAAACATTCTCACCATAAAAAAATTAAAATATACTTCTCTTACTTTACCCAGAAGAACAGCCATTTTATGTCTCCATCTGCCTTTATTTAAGGAGGCAACTCTGATCCAAATGTTAAGTTGAGAGTTATAAATCCAGACATCCCGGCTATTGATTCTTCCACCTTTAAAATGAAACATATGCCAATCTGAATAATTATTGAATGGATTATGCTAACTGTTAACATGCCCCTCTAGAGTGGGCAGTGAAAACTTTATATCCCCTTTTGGGATGTAGTAAGAATCGACCAGTATTTACACATTACACTGAATAAATAATTTGCAGTGCATTTCAAAGATAAAATCACACAGTAAGTTGTTTTCCTCACACTTTCCCATAACGCTGAGATCACACCAGATTATTCCTTGAAGCTGGAATGCATTTAATGGCTTTTGCCCAAGCTCTTCAGATTTCCTGTAGTGTCCCTACCCAGATGAGATGCCCAAAATTCCCAGCCTGTGGCACATCCCTCCCACCCCCCTCCTCTGTTCTGAGAGCATCTCCTTGGCTCTTCACTTTGTTCCAATGACACAGGCACACACACCTGAGGAGAACATTGCTTTGGTTAAACCAACATACACAGCCTGCTGGCTGAACCATCAGCTGCACCCTGTAATTCTCCCTTGCTAAAGGTCTGAATGTGCTGCTTGGGATTTTTTGTCTGTAGTTTTCCCAGCTGTTGCTGCACACGGGCTCCTGCTGTATTTCAAAGCTGTTAGCTGGTCTCTTTAAACACAATTGATGTCCTGGAATCAGCTGTAAAAAACTGCAGATTCATGCCAAACAAGAACTCCAGAAAACACTTTTGTTTACAGTAAGATTGTGCTGGGGCTGGTGTTCACAGCAGCAAGTGACTTTCAGCTGAGCTTCTGGAAGTTCACAGTACAAAGATCTGCCACACTACTTATAAAGCAAACCAAAACAAACACACCCCACCAACAGGACACAAGGAAAACCAACCAACCCAAGAAGAACTCTTGAATTGTTTAGGATTATTCACCTGAAACAAGAATATCATTCCGCAGAGCACACACGGCATACTCAGACTTGGTAAACTCTGGAAGTTTAGCCAGCGACTTCCACTCTCCTGTCACAGGATCATAGCACTCCGTGTATGGCAAATTAAACCCTCCAACTCGTTCACAGCCTCCAACAACAACTATCACCTCAGAATAACCAGTTGATCTAAAAAAGTGAACACAGAAAATTAAGATGTAGGGGGATATGGGATATTTATTTAGTACATGGAGGCCAAACAACAGTATCTTCAAAAGTCTGTGAACATCAGAAAATATACTATTTAGCTTTAACTTCATAACAACAATGAAAAAAGAAAATAGAAGAAAGAGTCATTTAGCAAACAGGTTTTCACTGTTTCCAGCTGTCTCATTACACAGCAGGTTACCACACTGACAGGAGTCCTGTGTAAGTGGTGGAGCTGCACAGCACAATGTTCTGTGTAAAAACCATGTCATTAAATAACATAGAAAGCCCTTACTATAATCATATTTCTCCTTTCACTGTACACATGTATCAGAAACAGAGTTCAAGCCAGGCCAGGGACAATAAAGTGAACAATCTATTTCACAATGAAATCAGTCTTCATTCCCCCTCCTGAACTTTACAAAATTTATAATACTTTGCATCACCTAAATATTCCAAGTGTTTAAAAGCACAAGGAATTTAATCACCAAAACAAGGAAAACCAGAAAGACCTTAGAGCCAATGCACAGTAAAACAGAAAACAGCAGTGACAGGAGGAAACATTAAGGAATCCTGAAATAAAAATTCAAAGCTAAACCCAAAAACTAGAGCTCAGTGGGACTAAATCACGCATTAGACAGATTGCAATGTACCCATATAGACTGTTTAGCTCTATTCCACACACTGATTATCAGTCTACTAACCAGATGCTTCTGCACTATAATATATAATATTCTATATTCACAGCAGTAACAACACTTATCTAACAAAAATTAATGCACATTTGAATATAGAGAATCAACCAATTTTCTTTAATGTGCAAATCAAACTGTGACTACCTTTATTCCCCCTCTCAGCTTATGGTTTCTTGTCAGCATTTGTCAAGCTCCTTTCTTTCCAGAGCAGTTTAAAATTAAAGCACTTTGCACTGACATAGTTATTTCAAGGACTGCTGTCAGTTAAGCAAAACTGAATGTAAGATTGATTTTATTTCTGATGAGCCTTTTTGTTGTGTTGTGCTTTGTGCTATGATCCCACTGTGAATAGGTATCTCATAGGGCAGACATTCATGCCATTGCTGAGTACCACAGTTTTCTCTTAAAAATAAAGAAAAAAATAGATTTGTGACTAGATTTCAGGTAAAAGTTACATGATATGTCCCTCAAGCTCCTAACATGAACTTATGCACATATTCACCTATAAATCCTGATGAGACTTTCCCTGTACTGAGACATCAGGAATAAAACTCATGAGCCCTTCTATCTCCTTGTTTTCACACCAAATTGAAATATTCCATACATGTTTCTACCCAGAATACTGTAAACAAGCAAAGGCAATGCTAAATGCTGACATCCTACAAGATAAGAATAATGAGATGTGTCTGAGGAATGGCACTTACACACCTGAACTTGTCAGAAGAAACTCTTGTCAGCTGCTCAGCTTTGAAGTCACACTCCTTCCTGGTTTCTATGTATTTACTGTTTATTGGTTTTTGCTTTTTTGAGGAACAACTCTGAAAAGAATCTCTCAAAGGGTAAGAAGAGGGGAAGTTCCTGTGCCAACAAAACATTACCCAGGAAAAGAACTTCCATAAAAGCAAGACACTCATCTCATAATTTGCCTTAGAAGCAAGTCCAAAGACACCAGCTAATTGTGCACAAAGAGGTTTGCCTGTGCATTACTTTCTAGATTAGAATTAAGGCCTCCATTCACTCACTGAAAGGATAACTGTGACAGATTATCAATCTTTGGTTTAAAACTAAATAAACCAAAAAACTTTGCTCAGAGAGAGCTTTTTATGAATTGCTATAATGGAGTTTTTTCAAGAAAATATTCATTTAGCACAGTATTTCAAATCCCCAAGAAAATATTCATTTAGCACAGTATTTCAAATCCCAAGAGAACAAAAAATTTTCCTAACATTTTAGTACCTATATGACCAGATTCTTTCTTCAGGTAAATTTTCTCTGTTGTATTTTCTTGAACAAGTCTTGCACTGTGCAGGTTTTATAGTTAGTTCCAAAATTATTTTTTTTTTCAAATGACAGAGTGCACACCCATTTTTAAAAAAAGTAAAATGTGGTAGGAATACACAAAAAGAACATCCAGGCAAAGGCTAATTCTAGAAAGGATATATTTAAATGAAGGTTAGAAAAAGCTGTGACCTCAACCAGTGGTACAGGAAGTTCCTGAAGCCCTCAGAAGAAACAGTGTGAGCAAAGGTAACACAGTGTTAAACCAGGCTGTAAAGATTCCAGGAGACACCATCCCACCAAGAACAGGTGCATTAAATAGAAAAGAGGGAATGGAAGACAATCAACAGTGCCATTCAATTCCATGCATTCCCAAGAGCAGGCTTTCCAGGGGTCCTGAGCTCCACACACACCTCTTGATGAGGTGAAAACACCAACCAGCACAGCATGAGCTGGACAGAAGAACTTGTGGTAGATTAAAGAGATCCCATTCAAAACCATGGTAAGTTCAGAAAACAAATGACAGAAATTCAAACAAACTACAGAAATTCTGGTAAATCACTACTTTTTTCTTCCTCACTGTTAAATCAATTTTGGGTAGTAAATAAGGTAGCAGACAAAACGCAAAGTGAAACAGAAACCCATCTCCAAGTGGGAAAAATAATGGACTATATTAAAGCTTTCCAAAGGCAACCAATAAAGGACATGTTAAAATGTGTGAACATCCTAATTTCTGGTTAAAGAGCACACTCAGGCGCAGGTACCAGACAGGTGAACAGTAGCTTTGGTGACAGTCTGAAGATAACTCAAAGCACACAGCAATTTGGGGTATGGACACGTGTCACTGCTCAGGGCTGCTCTCAGCTTGCAGGTTTGGTGTGCAACACTGCAGGAGGGACAGCACAGGCTCAGGGAGCAGGAGGGACAGCCTCAAGATGTCACTGTTGCAAGTCCATAACTGAAAGGCTGTCTCAGAAAGACCTGCATTTGCCAAGGATGCCTTAGTGGCAAAGAGAACAGTTATGCCACACTTGAAACTTTTATTTAACTCTTAACGTGCCAGGTAACTCTTCACTGGCTTCAAAAAGAAAAAAAAATAAACTTGAATTGCAATGGAGTCTGTTCTTTGAAAAAACAAGTAGAACACATTTCACCCACAGGTGCAAACACATTTCACCCACAGGTGCATCCATATCCATACAACTGATCACAATTTATATCCCAATCTTTCACTAAAAGCACTGGTGTGGGAATTTTTTATCCTGTAGCCTGTCTCCTTTTAGAAACAGTTTATATAGAAAAGATACTGGAGGAAAGCAAGAAAAAAGGAAAAGAACTCTCCCCATTGCCCTCCCCTCCCCAAAGCCCCCCAGAATGCCCAGAAAAGGTTGATGAAAACATGGGGAAGGGGGACCTGGCAACTGTTTCAAAATATGATCCCTTTTTGCTATAGGCAACGGAAACAAACAGACAACAGAAACAAATGACAAAGAACTATTCCATGAATGTAATATAGAAAAGGGGAAAAAATTCCTGCTGGGATGCCAGCCAGTTTTTCTCTTTGTAAATTACTTCTCTTGTTTCTACCTACTCAAACTCCCACTGCAGTTTAATAAACTCAGCAGTAAAACCAACAAACCCCTCAGCTTCAGAAATCACCTGTATTAAGCAAGGTACTTCATCAGAGCCCCACTCTGGGTTATTCAGAATTTCAAGCATGTACATCCCCCACACTGACAGAACTCCTGAGTGTATTTGCCTTCCTCAGCCAACTGAGTAAGAAAAGCAGAACAAACACCAAACCAAACACTGCACTCGCAGCCCCCTCCAACTGTCTGAGTTCCCGTGGTCCCTCCCTCCAGCCCGGGAACAAGCACTGCAGCAATTCCCAAACTGCCGTGATGCAAACGCTTGCAAAGACCTCCCACAGCAGGGCACAGCTCAGAAAGCCTGGGTGGGAGCAGGGCTGCAGGGACTTTAGGAAGAATTTCTTCTCTCATGGCAGGACTGAGGACTGGAAAGCCACTAATGGGGCAAACACTGCCAAGTGGGTTTTTTTCCCCTTAAGCCAGCCTTTAACACCTGCCAAAAAAATAAAGGTTCCCCGCAGAGTCACTGTAGAGCAACCACATATGAGTAAGAGTAAACAAAGAGGAGTAACTCCTAATACAATCTGTCTAGACCATCATTGCATCACCTTAATGTAACATATGATTTTATAAAAAACTGCTCAAATCAGCTGGAGTTAACTATGAACTATCACCTCTACTATCGTTGACATGAGGCAGGGAAAATATTTTTCAGGAAAAAAAGAATCATAATAGCCCATTGCTCATAAATGCCACTAATGGATTCTTCCTCATTTCTTCTTGCAACCTCAGTCACCTATTTGTGTAACACATTATTAAGCAGCAGCAATTGTGAATTATTAAAATGTCACCGAATGAGCACAAAATACTTCAGGAACTGTTTCATGATTCTTTAAAAATACAATATTTGGTTTATTTACAGTTAACAACCTGTTGTTCTGCTGTCTATTACAAATACATGTGCTACTCCATCTGTAAAATATTTGTGATGTAGCAAGGAAATGCTCGGAAAACATAACACCCCCATCCACATCCTTTGTGGTGTAGTGTACATTGACATGACTTTGTTACAAAAAGAAAGCTGGGGAAATGGAGTGGTTTTCCTGCCACAGCACAGTAAGCTCTCTTCAAGACTGTATGAAGTAACTGAAGATCTCCCCTAGCAAACATTAACCTTAAGAAAGTATTTTACTTGCAAGGTAATATAACTTCACTTACCTTTTTCCAGAGCAATAAAGTGCTCTGTGTAAAAAGACCCATTTATGCACATTCTCAGACATGTGAGCTTCATGCGTGTGGGGAAGTACAAAAGTGTAACTGCAGCAGCTCCAGAGTTTAGCAAAGTAAAATAATCTGCAAGAGACATTTCTCCAGGCATGCATATATCAAACATCTGTACATCAAATTATGTCCTTCTGCAGAAAAAAGGGTTAAAAGAATCTTCTTACCTGCGTGGCCTAGTTCTGGGAGACATCATCTCGTTTCCAAGGATGTGGTATCGCCTGGCTTCGTGCAGCAGCTGATAGCACTCCGGGGAATTCTGAATCAGCTGATCCACTTCCACAGTCTGAACAAAGTAGTTGGGGTGCAGGAGCGGGAGCCTGACGTGCGTCAGGAGCTCGTGGAGCACGGGCCGGCGCAGCTCGACGGCGCGGTACACCCAGCGCATGACGGCCTCGAACACCAGCTCCTCCTTGCTGATCACCAGCTCGTCGCTGCAGATGTAATCTATCAGCTCGTCCTTGCCCAGCTCCAGGAACTCTTCGTGCTGGGACACGTCCTCGAAGGTCTGCAGCGCGAAGTTCCTGCACTTGGTGAAGAGCGTCTTGAGCGAGTGCGTGTCGGCGAAGCGCTGGATGCCCAGGCAATTGCAGGGATCCAGCTGCTCCTCCAGGAACTTGGCGCAGGCGTCGCGCAGGACGCTGATCTGGAACAGGCTCGACGTTTCAAACAGGTACTGCACGTTCTCCGTGGTGATTTTCACCTTGCCCGTGTACACGTACTGCAAAAAGCAATCCATGGCTTCGGCAAAGATGCCGTTGATCTCCACCAGCATCTCCCTGCTCTCCCGGTGGTCGTTGCAGAACATGGCTCTGAAGTAGCTGCTGCAGGCCGAGAGGACGGCGCGGTGGCACGGGAACTCCCGGCCCTCCACGCAGATGATGACGTCCGTGAACAGCCGGCTGTCTCGGAATTCATTGAAGATCTGGAGAATGCTTTCTGCGTGGGATGATCCCGAGGAGAAGTCGAAAAACTCAGGGCCTGACAACGATTTTGGGTCCATTTCAAAGACTTTCCGCTTGGTTGCAGGGGAATCTCGTATCCCGCTCTCCTCTCTATTCAGTCTGCGTCCCAATATTAGTACCATTGTTACATCAGTTGGCTATAGAGTCATTGAGAAAAACTTGCAGAGGTTCTCCTTCTCAGTGCAACGGTCTGAAAAATTAAAACACCTCAGTGTTCAGTCTGACACACTCTTAGCTGCATCACAGGAATTAGACACGATACTTGTTTGCTCACTCTAAGAACTGGTGAAATCATTGACCTTTCTTGGAGGTGGCACAGGGCAAATTAGTGTGCACCTTGCTCAGGGCAGTGCAGCACTGCCATGTGTTAAATACAAAATATACCCAGAAAACAGCTGTCTGGGACATTCTGGGCAATTTTTGAATGTCCCAGAATGGCTGGTACTGCATTACTGTGCAAGATACAAAATCTCAAGATCTCAGCTCTAGCAGATCACCTGGCTAACAGAAGCCAAAAATCTCCTGAATAATGATCAAGAGCTTCAACTTTTCCCTTTTTTCAGTGTGATCCTCATTTCAGCTGGAGCCTCCAAAGTACTAATATAACAGCACTAGTCAAAAAGGGGGGTGGGGGAAAGACTGAAATTTTAAAAGCAAAAATTTAATTGAGTAACCACTCATTTTCATTATGAAGTCTATCATAATGAAGTTTTATAACACTAGAGTTAAATAACAATCTCTGAACTCAACAAGTCACCTTGACACTAAGTTTTTACCTGTTCATTCCTAACTTCTAAGAATTAGTTCACTGATAATCTATGATTTGATTAAAAATTAATGTAAACTGCTAGCACACATATCAGAATGAAAGATTAACTACATTTTTTTGTGTAAAACTACTGGAAATATGAACAAAGGGCAACTTGCTGAGTACAGCAAAATTTTCTGTTTCCAAAGCACTACTGGAAATAGCAAATAATTAGTAGCAGAAGTTTTTCCTTGAACATGTTCCAGTTTCAAGTACAAGTGTAAAGGTTCCTCCCAGCATGCAAACACACTCACATTATCAGAGCACTGAAATTGCAAAAATCAAATACTCAAACGTTAGCATGTGCCAATGTTAAAGAGTGTAGACGAAGAAAATGCAGCTGACTTTGCAAATAGTGCATGTAAGAGCTAGTGAGAGCAATCAATCTACCACAACAGGGCTTTTTGCCTCTCCTGACCTTAAAAATGACCTGGATGAACGAACACCAAGACATACTGAGGTAGCAAGGGCTGGCAAAGCACCCTCTTGGGCCTGGCACTGGCACAATTCCAAATGCTTGTAATATTTATTTCTATGTCTACAAGGCCACAAACGGAATTATTTTTAAGTTAATGGAAATTTTTTTCATGCCTCTCAAGGTTTTATTCAGTTTCCCTGAATCCACAGTCAGGAAACACCAACTCCTCCCGGCAACTTCATTTCCTGATGAGCTCCCATCCTCAGAGCTGCAATTACCCAGCCCCAGACTGGCCACGTCACCACTTAATATAGAACACAATGAACGTGCTTTTTTTAAACAGCCTTTTTACACAGCACCTTTAAAAGGCACCATCTGAACAAACACCAAGGAAAGAATGCAGGCTGTCCCTTCACTCATTGAGAAAAGAGGTACTAAAACTATCCCGTTCCCAATAAAATTTTTTACGCAAATTTACAAGGTAGATTCTTGGTCTGGGGCTCATTTACCCTACAAAATATTTAGTTTTAATTTGACTTAAAATAGGAGCAGTTGTCACACTGATGCCTGAAAAACGCTGTTGCAATGAGCCTATCTAATAACTGATTGCTTCAGAGAGACTAACGAGGCACAAATGGACAATCTGATCTGTAGCTGACATTCTATCCCACGCATTGCACAACCACTTCACCCTGCAGTGACACAGCCCCGATACAAAACAACACCAACAACCACCCCCAGCACCTCAGCAGCTCTGCTGCCAAAATCCTACCCCGCACTGAACTTCAGCTGCAACTAACCAGGTACTACTCAGACGAGGAAGTGGGCAGAAACAAAGCAGCAAAGGGAAACATAACAATGCAAATAGAAATATAAACACAAAAGGCTCAATTCCAGCATCGCAGATTTAAATCAGATGAATTTCACAAAAGCTAATGGACCTTTTCCAAAGACAGTCTGAAATGAAAAGCAACACCCTGATGCTGCATGAGAGGGCAAAACACAGCAACTAAGTGGAAATTCTTCAAGATGATATCTTTCTCATTATGTGAGAAGTTAAGACAGCACTGTATTATGCAATCATTAATAACCAGAAACAAGGGCTCTGGGCTACAACTGCTCACTGAAGGAAGCAATGTCTTCTTTATGCTTGGAATATCACAAAATTAGTGGTCAGCAAACGATTTTTATTTTAAATGTCCTAATGGTTTAATGAAATGAGAGAATGAAAAAAAAAATCCACAGAGTAAAAACTACTCAAGGCAATAAGTATTTTAAAATGATAAATAAGATACTAAAAAGGAGGAAGAACTCCAGTGCAGAACGTACTGTTTTTAAATGTACTTTCCTTCAATTTCTGTCCAGTTAATTACTTCTGCAGGTTTGCTTCAGCAAAACAATTTCACAAGCCTATCAGTAACAGTGTCACATGTTCAGCTCTATCACATTTACGTGCTGCCTTCCTGCAAATCTTGCTCTAGCAGTTTTGAAATGTCACCTTCCAGCTGCCAAAGTGGGAAAGGCAGAGGGGAACTTGTGCCTGAGGCTGAGCTGGTTATCGTGCAAAGGGGGGAAACACAGGACAGACCTGTCTGCACCTTTCCTGTATGCAGAGACACTTATATGCCTTATCTTACCTACAGACCCTGCGCTGTAAAACACCAGTCATTCAGAGAATTTAACACTCAGATCTCTTCAGGAAGTTTAATCAAAGCAAAAGAAAAATAATATTTCCTCCCCCCCCCCCAAAAGACAAGTACTGGGAATTATTTGATCCAAAATAAAAAAATAATACATAATCCACTGGATTGCTTGTCTGAGCAAGGGTCAACAAGGACAGATCTTAAGCATTCAGTCTAGTTTGAAAAACTAGAAAAGGAAAACAAATCACACTTATGATCAACAGGTTTTACAAACTATTTCCAAACACAGACATGGCTCTGACATGTATTTCACACACATGTATTTCTGAGCTAAGCTGGGTTCACCACAAGTTCAGGTTCCTCTATTTCCTTCACCTACACCATCCATAAGCTTGTGTACACAAGCTGCTCCTCAAAATTACCCCACAGGCCCAATTCACAGGCTGCCACAAGAAGTCTGTAAAACGTTCACCCTGACTCCTTCTATCAGTAAATCCCCTTACATAAAATATTGTTATGTTGCACTGAACTCCTCCTTCCTCTCCTGGTGTGCATTTCCCCTCGCCCTTCTCCCACAGCAGCGCCAGCAGCCGGGTTCCTGCGTGTCCCTGAGCTCCGGGCCAGGCCCTCCAGCGACACCCTGTCCCAGGTGTGCCCGAGCCCCAGAGCCCGCCCTCGGGCTGTGCTTCCGAGTACCTGAGGCTGCGCTGGGCTCCTGCAGCTGCCAGGGAGGCGATGTCCAGCCCGAGCCCGCCGCGCTGACCGCCTGTGAGGGGAGAGAAGGAGGCGCTGGGAGGGCCGAGCCGGCAGCACCGGACGGTCCCGGGCGCTGTCACCGTGAACAGAGCAGTCCCGCACATAACCGAGCACCCCCCCCCAGAACCGAAACCCAGCACGGGAACGGTGTTTTCGTGCGAGGCCTGGGAACTGCAGCTCAGGTTGGTTTTGTGATTAGAGATAAGGCGGTGGCGACGCCTCAGGTGCGCGGTTACCGAGAGGCAGGGAGAACAACTCCCGAGAGGCAGGGAGAACAGACCCCGAGGGGCGGAGGGAACAAACCTCGAGGGGCAGAGGGAACAGACCCCCAGAGGCCGGGAGAACGAACCTCCGAGGAGCAGAGGGAACAGACCCCAGAGAGGCCGGGAGGACAAATCCCCCCCGCAGCAGCGGGCGGAACCACCGCACGTGCCCTTCTTGTTTGGAAAGGAAGAGGGCGTGGGGAAAAAAGAGCGTAACCTTTCCCTCTGACAAAACAAAACAAAACAAACGCAACATTTCGCCTTCCTTCATCTTTCTTTGTGATATGAACAAGACCCAAGATGTTGTTGGTTTTAAAGATGTCTTTAAAATAAAAATTTTTGTTTTACAAGGGATATTCAGGATTGGAATGTCTAAGATGAAGTCTTAAAGGATACTGATTAACTAGTATTGACTGTGACTGATTGACATGGTAAGAGCTGAACTGCAGAAGTTTTTTATTCTAATGTAGGACACTATCTTGATTTCTAAAAAAGAATGAATGTCAAAACTCAATAGCTATCGAAGCTAGTGACACACGGACAAAAGAACCTTAAGTGCCCTCAAAAGTCACCCAGCAAAAAACAGGAACTGATTTGGACATGAGAGTCACGATTATTAAGTAAAACAAAACAAAAACAAGCATTGAAAAGGGACACCTCGAAACTGCAGAACCCTTTATGTACCTTTTTGTAAACGAAAAGGTCCGTCAGAGGGTAAAAAGACCAACTTAAATGGGGAAAGAAGTACGGAAAAAGCACACTGCGTAGTATTATTCATGTAAGGGGAAGAAACAGTGAAAAAGTTCCAACCCTTCCCCTTTGGCTTCGCTGTCGTTCTTGCACGTGATTAGATTTCGCTAAACCAAACCCGACCCTGAGCCCCGGCCACAGCGCTCCCAGGGCTCCGGGGTTCAGCCAGATGCCAGCACATCCGACACGGGGCAGCGCCGCCGGGCTGGAGCACGGCCCGGCCGCCCGAGCGACCGGGAGCGCGGCGGAGAAAGCTGCAGAACGGACCCGCCCGCGCCCAGCCCCGGCAGGGCCGGGCAGGAAGCCCGCGGGAGCCGCTGCCGCAGGGAACAGCGCGGCACCGAAACCGAGCCCAGGCCGGGGAAGGGAAGCGCGGCCGGAGGCGGCGGCACAAAATGGCTCCTCCCGGCCCGCCCTCCAGCTCACCTTCACCCCGGGCCCCGCCGCGGCCCCCCCGCGCCCCGGCCAATCCGCGCCCGCGGCCCCGCCCCCGCCCGCCCGCGCGGCCAATCCGCGCCCGCGGGGGGCTCGGGGGGCTCGCGCGGACCCGCGGGACGGAGCGGCCCTGGGGGCTCCGCGCGCCCCCTGCCCGCTCTGCCCGCCGGGCCGGGAGCGCAGCGCCCGCCGGCACCGCGGGGGGATCAACAACAACAATAACAATAACAACAACAATAACAATAACAGCAGCAACAACAACAACAGCAGCAGCAGCACCGCACACCGCAGGGCACGAACTGCCGCGGGCCCCGGGGCTCCGCCGCTGCCCACAGCCCTTCCCCAACGCGGCACCGCCGCCGCGCGCTGCCAGCAGAGCCCCGGCCGCGCTGTCCCCTCCGCGGCGACTAACGGTGCCGGCCTACCCCGCGCCCCGGCTGTCCCGCAGTGCCCTCCGCGCCTTCCCCGGGGGTTGCCGGCCCGCCGTGCGGCACCGCACCCTGGCCCTCCCAGCCGGGAGCGCGCCCCGCCGCCCCGCACTCACAGCCGGGAGCGCGCCCTGCCGCGCTGCGCCCCGCGGGAGCCGCCGCCGCCGCCGCCGGGGCCGGGGTCGGGTTGGGGCCGGTCGGGCCAGGCGGTGGGCGCGGAGCAGAGCGGGGCGATCCGGAGCGGTGCAGCGCGCTCGGGCCTCTCCGCCGCCGGTCGCGCTGCCAGCGCCGCTCAAAACAAAGGGGCTGGCGGGGCATGTGACCTCCGAGCCACCGCACATGATGTCACCGCTCCGCGCGGCCCTGGGAGCTGTAGTTCTGCCGCCCCGCCCGGACACGGCCCCGCTGCCCGCCGGCGCCCCGGGAGGAGCCGGGACAAACGGCGGGGACGGGAGAGCCTCGGCAGCAGCAGCAGCGAATGGGCGGCAGCTGCCGTCGCTGCGAGCTCTTGCCATCGCCGTCCCTTTGCGGGGCAGGGGGAGCGCCCCACGTACCCCACAAATACACCCGACCCACCCCACCCCGTGAGCAGGCAAAAGCTTCAGCTGCATCGAAGCAAGCGGTTGCATCGGGAGGGCACCTTCCAGCGGGACAGTCCCTTGTGCCGGCTCTGGGGAGCCCTACGGAAGCTCTCCAGCAAGAGCCAGCTCTCAGACTGAAAACAACACCCTGTCTTGGGGTGGGTGTTCAGCCTACATGACCAAAACAAAAATCATTACATGAAAAAAATTAACCAAGATAGAATCTTTGTCTACCTGAGCTACAGCTCCACCCAATTAATTCAGAAATTCCAGTTCCTCTTCAACAGTAACACAAAACAGAGTGTTCCTGTCCCTGCTGACCACGGAAAGCCAAGGTCATCTTTAAGCCGGGACATTAAAAGAGAGCTTTGCTGTCACAGCTGGGGGTCCCAGTGGTGGCAGCCAGTCAACTGCAAATATAAAAGCAGGACCCTGGTGTCATCGCCCTGCAATTTCATGAGCAGGTCTGAGCCTGTCCTGGAGCCCAAATTCACTTCATATCCGAAGTATTTGGACACTGGCCCATGCTCCAACACAGGCTGATGGAACATGCCTGGGAGTATGGAAATTTATTTTTGTTCTGCCCTTTAGCATAAGCAAACTTGCGAGCCCATAATGCAGAGCAGCGAGGCGAGGGCAGGGACGTGCATGCTTAAATTAAGATCATTACCTGCTACTAAACGAGGCCTTATGCAACGCCGTGGAGCTGATGTGGGCAGGTAACTGGCTGTGCTCTCCTTCCTAGAAGGATGACCTCCCCCTCTGATCCCTTACTGCCAAGGGAAAGGAAAAAATACAAGTTCTTCTATTAGCTCCCCCCTACTTTGCTCTCCTAAATGTTGGATATCAGTCCCAGACATTACATATCTTTACCTTTTGGTGAACCTCCCCAGTGTTCTGAGCCCAGGATGTTCCCAGGAAGCGCACCCAGCCGTGTGCTCCTGGCAGTAGCTCACTGTGCTCTGCCACTGAAACCTGAAGAGGAGCAGAGTGTGCTCAGGACTCCAGGGCTGACCCCCCCTGCAGCAAACCAGGCTCAGATTTTCATAGGCTAAACAAGCTCCGATTTCTCCTGGGGTGAGGTAAATTGCAGCTTTGCAAAACAGTTAGAATTATTAATTAACATTTAAAAGGCTGAGTTCTGAAAATAGACTGAAAATGTCAATTGATTTTGGTATGTAAATGGTTTTCACGCAGATCTTAAACAATTGAAACCTTCAACTTTTTTCCTGCAGAGCTAAAACTCAGAACTGCCTGACTTCATCAGAAGTGAGAGCCTTCAGTCCATTTCTCATCCTCTGCCTGGAAAAGCAAGAAGGACCCCAAACAACAAAAACAGCAAAGAGAAAACCAGCAGCAAGTTCACCTCATAGAATACAGGTCTGTTGCAGTAATGTGTTTCACCCACTGATTATAGGAAATATTAATAACCTGAAGTCTTACTTGTTACAAAGACATTAAATCTAAAAGCATATGACCTAAGAAAAATGTTTTGCTTAAAATAGATTTCTTATCCTTTATATCCTCTTGTCTGCCCCAGTTCTTTGAGTCTGTAACTCTTGGGGTCAATAAGAGTATGTAGAGATCACTTGAGAAAACATAACTGGGATTAAAGGAATGAGTCAGAGGAAGGAAAAAATCAAAACAGGATCAAGATACCTCTGCACTGGCTTGAAGCAGCTATTCTGAAGGGACTATATTTACTCCAATAAAAACTGCACGTGGCAAAAATATCTTGAGTGAAGAGGGTAAATGGAGCATTTAAAAAGAAAATACTAATTAAAAATATTCATTGAGCAATCAATCATTTCATAATGTGCTCGTGTATGCATGTGGTCACATCCAGGCACTTCCAGTTCTGAAAGCCAACGTCACTGAGGATGTCTGAAATTAAGGATACTTGAGTTGCCACTACATCCTATTGCTCTTCATTCCTCTGCTAGCAGGGGCATTGGCTGTTCTTTCTCAAGCTGTGCCAAGCATTTCTCTCAAAATAAGCAGTTGTACTCTGCCTGAGAAGCTGAAACCAATTATTAAAGATTACTCATTTCTATAAAGCTTTGTTAATACTTTTTTAACAATGCAAAGTACTTGTAAAGCATTTAGGCCAGTGTTTTCCAAACAGGTCGGTGATTTTGGAGATTTTGAAGGCTTCTTCAGGGCACTGGAAAGGTTAAAACCTAAAATTAGAAGCCTGCGTGAAGATTTTGGCATGCATCCACCAATGTTCATGTGTTTTTCTGGTGGTGTTGATTTGGATACCACTGCTGGGCACTTTTCAGATACATTTCAGCAATGCACTGGGCCACCTAAATGGTCTATGCATTCCTCCAGGTAAAGGTATTGGCTGTTTTGGGAAATTTGTGCCAGTATGTTCCTGGGAACTTCCCTCTGCTGCGGGGAGTGTGGTAGCTCCTTACCGGATTTTTCGAAAATTGAGGAAAACCCAAAGGTGTTCAAGTGGCTCATCCACAGAGAAAACCCCAAAAGAAGTGCATGATTACTGCTCTTGGGCATCTATGCAAAACAGTCTGGGGTTTGGGGAAGGGTTCAGATCTGAAGGAGGGAAGAGGTGAAGGTTTGCCACAGCAACCAGAAGGGGAGGCTGAGGAAGAGCAGGAAGGGAGAGGACAGTCTAAGCACCACATCCCTCCCCCTGATCACTGATCAGAGGGAAGAGAGCAGCATGTAACCTGGGCAACATTAAAAACCCTGAATGCAACATGGGGACAGTATCACTGGATAAAAGAGAGGATTTAGACATTTGAGCTGTGAGAAAGATGAGTACAGACTGACAACTAATAACCAACACAAGGAATGTTACAAAGAGCTCTGCAACAAATGGAGCAGAGATGAAACAGATCTGTCAGTACAAGGAGGGAGAACAGATCTGACATTTCTATGAAAAGTTGTAGTGGTCAGAAAGCTTAAAAAAAAAGTGCTGCTGAGTGACATCACTGCAGAGCCTGATGCAAGTCTGCACAAAATGTAATGTTGGAAGCCATTCAGCAGGATTACAAATAGTGCTGAGCAAAAGGAAAGGTGACATTACTAGGAATTTGTGAGGAAAACTAAGTAAACTAAGTTCAGGTACTACTGCAGAATCTGCTTTTTGAGTATGCCAGAAAAAAGGATTAAGGTGCAGTAAGTAAAAGGGAAGAAATGTGTAGGAATAGCATTAAAAAATGCTGGATGAAATGAAGATGAAGGTACAGCAAAGTCTCTTCAGTGACAAGGGGATGATTCTCCCTTTCTACTGTGCTCTTGTGAGACCCCACCTGGAGTACTGAACACAGCCATGGTGCCCCCAGCGTAAGAAGGATATGGAACAGTTGGAGGAAGTTGATAAGGGGACTCAGCTACCTTCCCTGTATGACAGGCTGAGAAAGTCAGGGCTGTTGAGCCCAGAGAAGAAAAGGTTGTGTGGAGAACTCATGACAACCTTCCAGCCCTGAATGGGCTACTAGGGAGGCAGAGAGGAACTCTTGGTCAGGAACTGTGGTGACCGGACAAGGAGCAATGGGTTCAAACTGAAGGAGAGGAAATTTAGGTTAGATATACAGAAGAAATTCTTTCCTGTGAGGTGGCTGAGGCACTGGGACAGATTTTCCAGAGAAGCTGTGGCTGCCCCATCCCTGGCAGTGCTCCAGAGGGCCCTGTGCAACCTGGTCAAGGGGAAGGTGTCCTGGCCCAGTGCAGGGGGGTTGGAATGAGTTGATCTTTAAGGTTCCTTCCAACACAAACCATTCTCTGATTCCATGATTCTGTTATTCTGTGATATCTCACAGAAATACAGAGAACACACCAAAATTTTCTAAAATCCTTCCCATGACTCTGGACTCCTTCAGTGTCCTTTCAGTGTCCCATGACTCTGGACTCTTCCAGTGTCCTGTGGGTCACGTTGACTTGAGCTGGTGTGCTGGGATAATCAGCAGGTACACCCATTCAGGCTGGAAGGCATTTTTCCAGGACCAGTCCCTTTCAGCCTCTCCTCTTCCCATCCCCTGTTTGAAATGCCACTGCACCAGGAAATGTCATCTGTAACAAGAGTTGCTGCACTGGTACTTGCATAGGAAGGGCCCTGGCAAAAAAATACTCCCCTCCTCTATTTTTTTTTGCCATTTTCACTGCCTCCTGGCTGGCTCTGTAGATCCTACAGACAGTTATGCTTTGGACACTTATGCTGCACATGGCAGCCCTTTGCTCGGGCTGGCAGTGCTTCCCTGGGTGTCTCTGCTGCAGCAAGGCAGGAGGATGGGAAGGAATGGGGCATCCTCCAGAGCCCTGCACACCCATGCCCAGCTGGGTGCTGTCCCACTGCCTGCAGGCTCAGTGCTCACTCCTCAGCCAGGAAGGCTGTGGGATTACACTGGGTTACCTACAGTACACACAAAACATCAGCATTATGTTTACATATTCAGCACTGCAATTAGGATTGCCTGTCTCACCCTGGTCCTAGGCTAGCCCATGCTCCTATCCCATGCAAATCCCCTCTCTTCCCACTCATCCCAGAGATTCCCACTCATTCACTGCTGTAAGCACCTCAAAACAAGGCCCCTGCCAACAGTCCTCCTGTGCAGAAAGTATGTGTCTAATTTTTTCCACCCAGTATCTGCAGGTTCCAAGCCTGGGAGATGACTATGGGAGTGTAAATTGCAGAGCTGAGAAGAATGAACATTGCATCACTGCTGCCATAAACACTGAGCTATTTCTTTTTGTACAGCACAGAGTATCGAGACACCATGAAACCAATGCCTAGCTGGGGAGATAGAGATGGTTGTGCTGGTGTTTGTCTGGTTCCTCTCTTTGGGGAGAAATAAGAAACAAAGAAATAAACGATTTTTGAGTTCTTGTTGGTCCCACAGGTGATGACTTGAGGGGAGTTGTTGCTGTGGAAGGGCAGACAGACACATGCAACCACTAACCCAGCGAGAGAGCAGTAGGTACCTACAAAAACAGTTCCCTGAGCCTGTGTCGTGTTATCACTGTGTTCCCACTCAGCCCCGTAACCTCAAGCCCAACCACAGCCTCACAACTGTTTGCATTAAATATTCTCTCACAACAGTACTTTTTCACACATCCCACAGGCCTCCCCTTTACACCATGCTGCCACAGAACACCCTACACAGCTCCAGCTCTGCCCTTCAGCCACACTAAATAGGTCTCTCCTCAAACCACTTGTCAATGCCAGGGCCAATTAATGGGCAGGAGCATTGCACCTTTCATCTCCAACACCTTCAGGCATTTCACAAGTTAAATGAATCCTTTCTCCAACCCAAGTAACCATGAAAAGCTTTGACAGAAGAAGAAAACAGGTTGCAAATAAACAGTATTTTGAATGGGCATATGCATGCCAGTCTCCCCGAATGGAGAATCTCAGACTTTCAAAGCTATCAGAGACCTCCAGGCTTGCAGATCCCTGCCACCACCTGCTTCTGGTGCCCCTCTGGCAATAGGCTGAGGAATAGAAAGTTTAGAAATTGGTTAGCTTGGGCTGATACCCTTGCTACCCCTAAGAGTGACAGGGGACACTTTGCAGGAGCAGCCATTCTGTGTGCCAAGGTCCTCACCCTGCTCTGGTGTGCTGTGCCTTTGGGGTGGTGCTTGGGCAAACACCTACATGACTTTTGCTATCTTATATTTTTGTTTACCCCTTCACATTTTTCATCAACAAAGCTTCATCAGTAAAGTAAATCCAGAAGAGGCAATTCACCAGGAGCTCTGTGATTTCTTCCTCCTCTGCTTGCAGCCAGAGCTGCTGAATGGCTCAGCACCTGCATCCTAAAACACACTGAGCAGCTGCTCTGTTACTGGCACAGGGGTTCAAAGCAATCTCTCTCCAGGCTGACTTGGCTCTCCAAGGATGGAGGAATCATGGATGCCAGAAGGACAACTGACAATTCTGTCCTCAAATCCTATGCTTCCTGCTTCCTGCACCCAGGACAGCAGCACAGTAAAAAGCCCCCTACTACCCAGAAATCACTGCCTGGACTCACCAGCCCAGCATGCCCAGCCTGGAAGCTGCTGCCTTGTCTAAAAGTGGTGGCTGCCTTGGGCAGGGACAGCTGGGGAGGGATGTGGAATAGCTGCTGTGCCCACACATCTGCTTTGGAGCAGCACCCAAAGTCCCAGCTCAGATCAACTCCCCGGTCACCCCTCCTTTGTAAACAGGCTTTTGAGCACCTGTTCTGAGAGCTAAAATGGGACCTGGAATAATCCTATGGAAAAGACTTGTGTGCTTCTCTAAACAAAGCTCTCAGCTCTATTAAAATACTCAGACAGACTAAAGCAACTTCAGATCACTGGTCTTGGACAAAGATATTTGTCACACGACGAACAGGAAAGAAAATGTTAGCCAAAGTAATCCCAGGAAAAACACACGTAATGAAGGTCTGCAGATTCCAGTGCAGCAGCTAAATCAACACCTTGCTTTGCCAAGGAAACATTGTGAAATCTGTGGTTTACTCTTTGATCCTAAGCCTTCCCTACCCATCTTTTTATAAGCAGTATCATTGGACAGAAATGATTGTAAAACTAAGATTGGTTTGTCAGCGAGCTTCTGATAAAAAGAAATTAACTTGTCATGTCACAGGTGGCTGCTAGACTATGCTGGCATACATTAACATGTTACTGAACCTTGAAGAAAAAATGGATTATGGAAAATATTACATATGGTAGGATAAGCTTTCTTGGACTTTTTAATTAACATTTTTATGTATAGGATATAATATTTTGTAATTTTAAAAGGGGAGGAGACTGAAATGAGGAACAAATCATTACTGTAAGCAGGAAGCAATACAAGGCAAATATGTGTCTCATTTCTTTAGATGTATGCTGTATTTATATTATTCATATTTTCCCTCTAAAATTAAATAAACCTAATGATGCCCTTTAACTCAAAAACACACTAATAAGACTGTGAAGTTCTGAAGAACTTCTGTCTTTCCCCAGGGCAGATATTATGGAAATAGCGCTGGAATATTAAAATCCTCCATTCTCTTGTTAAGAGAAAATGTAACTTTTTCTTAAATCAACACTGATCGGCAGAAAAATTACAGTAGTAATTTTTACTACTGTAAAATTTTACAGGAGTCGTACGCTCCTAAAGTTAAAACTTTATAAGTGGTAAACTTTTAAAAGTTCCCTGTCTTCTCCAATCTAAGAAGGCTTTGGCCTCCTTCTTCTCCAGTGTCACACAGCCAAAATTTCACACATGGCCAGCTGGGCTCGGGCTCCCTCCCTCCCTGCGAGCCGTGCTGCTCCTCCGGGCGCTGCGCTGTTCTGTCACACTTTCCACAGCGGAGGCGTTGCGGTGTTCCCGGCCCGCTGTCCCAATGCCCTACATTCCAGACAGCTTCCCTGACGGATCGCAGAGCCCCGGCAGCCGGCGAGGAGCTCTCCCGGCGGCTCCCGGGCTGTGCCAGCGCTGCCCCTGCGGGCTCTCGGGGAATGCAGCGCTGCAGAGCCGCAGCGGCTCCGCCAAGGAGAGGAGCCCCCGCTCCCGGAGCTTCCCTGCAGCCTCCCGGGAGGAGCAGCAGAGCTCTCGGGCAGCCCTCGGCTCCCTGCCGAAGGTGACAGCAGTCCTGCTGTGCCCCATGAGGAGCTCTGTGCCACGCTCAGGCACCCGCCCGGAGCCGCACGGGGCTGGGGATGCAGAGGGACCGGGCTGGGGATGCAGGGGGGCTGGGGATGCAGGGGGACCGGGCTGGGGATGCAAAGGGGCTGGGGATGCAGAGGGACTGGGGATGCAGAGGGACCGGGCTGGGGATGCAGAGGGGCTGGGGATGCAGGGGGACCGGGCTGGGGATGCAGAGGGACCGGGCTGGGGATGCAGGGGGACCGGGCTGGAGAGGCAGGGGGACTGGGCTGGGGATGCAGAGGGGCTGGGGATGCAGAGGGGCTGGGGATGCAGGGGGACCGGGCTGGAGAGGCAGGGGGACTGGGCTGGGGATGCAGAGGGGCTGGGGATGCAGAGGGGCTGGGGATGCAGGGGGACCGGGCTGGGGATGCAGAGGGGCTGGGGATGCAGGGGGACCGGGCTGGGGATGCAGAGGGGCTGGGGATGCAGGGGGACCGGGCTGGGGATGCAGGGGCACCGGGCTGGGGATGCAGGGGGACCGGGCTGGGGATGCAGAGGGACCGGGCTGGGGATGCAGGGGGACCGGGCTGGGGATGCAGGGCGACCGGGCTGGGGATGCAGGGGGACTGGGCTGGGGATGCAGAGGGGCTGGGGATGCAGAGGGGCTGGGGATGCAGGGGGACCGGGCTGGGGATGCAGGGGGACCGGGCTGGGGATGCAGAGGGACCGGGCTGGGGATGCAGGGCGACCGGGCTGGGGACGCAGGGCGACCGGGCTGGGCAGCCCTCAGCCCGGGAGCTGGGAGAGCAGAGCCCGGGCACGTCCTGCTGGCCTGCATAGCACAGGAGGAGCAGGAGGGCTGGCTCTGGAAACTGTCCGGCTTTTCTAGCCTCTGCTGCCAGGAATCTGATATTCACAGCTACGGCTGTGTTAGGCTAAGATAACTCTGATCAGCTTAAAAAGCAAACTACCAGAGGCACACGCTCCTAACAGCAGAACTCCTTCAAATTTGGTACACAGGCAGTTAAAGCGCACTCAGATAATTCCCTTCCTCAAGAGGAAATACCAAACTTTTTTCAGCACTTCCTCTTTTTATATTTGAAATCTTTGCCCTTCATGCAATACCTTTATTTGCATACAGATTGTAACAACTCACCTACACTGTTTCTAACTTTAGGTCATTCATAATTCACTGCCGTAAAAAGCAATAACGTTTTTTGCTGCCGGTAATAATTAGCAAAATGTACATTTCTACAGCATGATTTCTGCTCAGATAAATATTCCCCCACCTGCTCAGCTGCTTAGCTAACAATCTGCCAACTCAATTCTTCCATTGGCTGCAGGTAGCTGGAAACTGTGAAGCAGGGAAGCAGGGTTTATCCACATCTCTAGGCTCCCTGGCTCACACCATATGATTCTAGTGGATCCATGGCAGGGCTTGGAATGAGATGGTCTTTAAGGTCTTCCAATCCAAGCCATTCTATGATTCTATGATTCATACAGACTTAAGATTAAAGACCCTTCCTCTATAAGTAATGTTGAATTCTCTTGTCTAACAATGCTACCTAAAGACCAGTTTCACACAGGTTTAAATTTCTTGCAAAAGAGACAGTTAAGACACCCTGCTGAAAAACTGCAAAAGTTCAATTTTTTTAACAGTATTTTCAAACTTGATGAAGCTTCAGTTGTTATAATGATGTGGAACTAACTGAGAACTATAGTCCTTTTTTTTAAACCAACATTCAGGTTCACCAGACATTCACCATTCTTCCCACCATTAAATGGCAAGTTTAAATGTCAGATTTGAGCTAAAAAATAGCTGTAGATGAAAAGGGTCAGCTGGAAAATCAGATTGATGTAGGTAGTGGTTTTGTACAGGAGAGCACTGGAGTGTGTAGATGTATTAAATCGAATTGCACTTTGACCAAAAGTTATGTATTTATTTCTTGAAAAGATGTAGATTTCTGCTTCTTTCCAGTTTGATTCTTTCCCCCAGATCAACCAAGGCTCAGCTTTCAGCAGTCACTTATCAGTTAACCAACTGATTCCCCCCTTTACTGTGTCAGAATGGGAAACACAAGAATTAATGACAGAAACTTTGGGATATGTTTATCCCAGGGATAAGCTTATGTTCCAAGAGTAGCAATATTTGCCAATGGCATCCTTATTTTTTTGATAATTAGACAAGCTAGAAAATAACCCCATGGCAGCCAGCAGTGGAAACTGTACCATATGGTGGGCAAAAGAAATGACTGTGATCTGCTGAGTGCACCACACAGAGTGTCACACCCTCTTGAAAAGAGTCCTGCTCCCTTCTCCTGTTACCATCTCCAGAAAAAAAAAATCTCATTTGGCTTCAGAAAGTTTAAACTGGACTTCATTCTTTTGCTCTGGGTCCATGTGGGTTTCTGGTGTGATAAACTCAGTCCTGCAGGGAAGCACACAAAGCAGCCTGGTGGTGAGGATACAGAGCACACAGAGCATGGCATTGGCTGCTCTGCATGAGGTCTGCCCAAGTAAGAGGTTGAGAGGCATTACAACCCAAGAAGGAGATCTGTGTTGCAAACTAGCAGAATTCCACCACAAGGAAGGTAAGGAAGGACCACACTCATTTTAGGGCCAGCATTTCTAAGCTTCATGATGGTGAAAATCAAAGCAGAATTTCGTCACAGCTCTGGAGCATCACTCAGAGTGTGAACTCATCAGTTAGGTATTTGCACAGAACTGGCCGAGATCAACAGGCCTCATGAGAAATGGAAGTCAGCATTGCCTTAGACATCAGTCAGAGACTAGGTTCATTTCCCATGGTTTGGGGTCACACTGTGAGCTTTTCACAGGGCCACTCAGCAAATACTATGAATAGACTCAAGAACTCAAACTTTGGTCCAAGCAGTGTCTCATTAACACCAAACAGGCACTAAAACATGGACCTCCCCAGAATTCACTGCAATGGCAGCTTCCTCCAGTTCCCAGCTCCTGCCAAGCAGAACAGCTCTCCAGCATTTCAAGAGCTGCTTTGTTGGTCAGGTTTTGTTACGCTGTGGAGCAAGTGTCTGAGCTATAGTGCTGTCACTCTTGCCAAGGCTGTGCTCCTTACCTTGTGTGCAGGATGCCAGAACCTGGCAGCATCAGCACATCGAGGTGCACAAAGAATACAACATCAAAATATCACTGAGGACAACAGCACAGACCTGGTTCCTGCTGTCCCATTACGGAGATCAAAGGCATAATTTACTTAGAGGAAGAATTATTTGTGCATAAACAGCCAGTAGCTAATAATACAGAAAAGATGCTAATAAATTCTAATGGGTGGCAGAGCAGACAGCAGTAGACAAGTGACCTGAGCATCTTCTTACATAAACTGAAACAAGAGGGAGTCTGATGCTGATGACAAAACCTTTTTGTGAGTAATGCTGGCAAAATCTTTTAGAGAATAACTCAACTCTAGGTTAAAAGAAAATGAGGCTCTTTCTTTCCTACTAGAAACTAACTTTAGGACCTTCTTTCCATTCTCACAAACAAGAAATGGAAGTAACTGCTGCAATTTTGTTTCAAAGACTGATTATCTTGAGGACAGAAAAGGAAGAACACTTGTCTGTTGTCTTGAAGAACCTGCAGTAGTGTAAGGTGTTGATGACAGGATATCCCTCTTCCAGGGAGAAGGAAAGGACTGTTCTGACTGGGGAAGGCTTGTTACAGCTCTCCTCAACTGCCATGGCTGGCTCCTACTGCATTTCTTTTGGTTCTTACCTACAGCCACATTCCTGGCCTCAGCCCTTCCAGTTTCATTTGGATGCATCTCATCTTGGGCTATAAAATCTTAAAACACAGCTCTGAGTGATGTCTCAGCTTGCTCTGCCTGCCTCTTTGGGAGTGACCATACTGCACCCCCAGACTGCAATTCAGCTGCTTCAAATAAAGCAAACACTTATTTAAATAGCAGCCTTCCTCCACCACTCCCTCAAAAGCTAATGAGCAGGAGATCAAAGATTCTTGAGCTCAACTGGCCCATCCACACATCAGGGTGACCTCCATAGCCTGTAGCACACGTGGGAGCAATATAACAACCAGACTTCAAATACTGAACCCAAATAATTTGGTATTTACAGCTTGGTCAGCTGGGAGCTCTCTGTTATACAAGGTGAAAGCGTGGTTTGGAGTCACTCATCTGGATTGTTAGCACAATGCCTGACTAGTCCCAAGAAAACAATACATGGAAGCAGCAGTTTTTCTAGAAACATCCCAGTGACTTAAAATACATGCAAAAGCACCCTGAGAGCGAAAGATGGACAGCTAATAAATGCAGCACAGCAGGGTAACACTGCAATCCTCTCTAAATAAGAGGTAATTTTCAAGAGTGAGGGTATGAGACAGGCCAGCTTCACAAAATCACCATTGTTTGCTGTCTTTGAACAAGTGCAGCTGCCCAGAGGGAGGGATATGAGAAGTCTCAAGCAGTAGTTTTTGAAATGGAAGGTGGTGCTGGTTCAGCAGAGGAAGTAAACTGCAATGAAACAAAGATTCCAGTTTGCAGTTTACAGAAAATCTGATCCAAAAGTTCTGTAAGTATTTTCAAGAACTGAAATCTCATTTGTTCCCCCATAGCTAAATTAGGAACGTGCTATTTTGAGCTAGTGAACATTATCCCAATGTACTGAAAACACAGACAAAAATCCAGCAACTTTCCAGGGTTGACAAGATTATCTCAGGCCTCAGCTATCTTGCTTTGCACTGTGCTAGAAAACAGCTGATGGTAAGATGAGCCCTGATACGTGTCCAGCTGCAGTCCCCACCCCTGCTCCCACACCAAGGAACTGTCTGTGCTACCCAGCAGGGCCCTCTGTGCTCGAGGTGTTTTCTGCAGGATGCAGTGGAAGCAATTGCAGAGTTTTTCTACTTGAAGAAGTCCAAACCTTGCCAAGACCTTTCTTCTGCTGTTGTGTCCTTGCCCTCTTAGAGGCCAGCAACTTTTAAAAGGCTCTCTCAGATGAAGGAAGGGCCTTCCACAGCCCTCAGGAAGGGTGGTAAGGCCTGGAGACAGAGCTGTCAATATGTTGTTGGGTGGCTTCAGCTTTGAAAGCTGTCTGGAGTGTAAGAAGTGGAAAAGCCTGGAACAGAAGCCACTGGGTCACAGAACACACAGACTTGGGGTATCACTTGTGGCAGCAAAATGGACGTGGTCTGGAATAAGAGGAAGAAGACAAAGAACAAGGATAACTTTGTACGAGCTCCACGTCAGAAATATGAACTCATTGCCATCTGCAAGTTCAGCAACCTCCTCAGTACACAATGTAAGAAGTTTCCAGATCCCATTGTGATACCAGGATGGCTGAGCATCTTCTTTCTCACTCCAGAAAACCTCCTGCCAGTCTTTTCTGGCCTCTTCCTTGAGGCAGCCACACACTCTCATGTTTCATGGCTGGTTTCTCTCAGACTCATCTGGTCCCTGAGGGCTCTGCTAGCTAAAGTACAAGGATGTGGGAAGAAAAACCAAGTAACAAGAACTGTCAGAAATAGGTTCCTATGTTTCTGCCTTTGTTTAAAGAATGCCTCAGCTCCTTGCTCTTGATCCATTGTTGGTGGGTGTGATTTCTTCTGTCCCTCCTCTTAGTCATAGCCCCAAGTCCACAACTTTTTCCCGGGACCGCCTGAATCTTTCACTTTGCAAGATGGGAACCAGGACTCCTGGCTAGTGTAGGCAGATTCATCTGTCGAGGTCAAACTTTACAGTGCTGAAATGCCACAGTGATGAGATCCTGGATTCAGGAACAGACAGTTGAAAATGGGCTGCTGTTGGCTACAGATCAACATTTAAACAGGGAGCATGGTCATGGGGGAAGAGAAGACACAGAGGTGAGGAAGCCATGGCAGGATGGAAAGCAGCCTCTGAACTCAGCTCGAATGTACTCTGCAAAGATTCATAGGTACCAGCAGCAGCCTGTGATGTTACAGAGCTCTGTAAACTTGCTATGACACAAGTGAGGGCTATACATTATTGACACAGTAATTCCAGCCAGTTAGCCAGTTCTCTCAAGTTGATACAGAGTATACACAGGTCAATTCAGTATTCTTAGGCAAAGACAATAGACAAGTCATGAACAGACAAGCCTTCAGCTCTTACCAGTTCAGCGTTCATTTAGCCAGCAGGTAATTCTTTACTGAAAACAGTATGAGAGTGCAGACAGAACAAGTCTCTAAAGGCCAAATGGAAGAATGTATCTGGAAGCTTCTACCATGAAGTAACAAGCTGGATTTACCCCAGGATTAAATAACACGTTGCTACTGCAGTCCTGGGCCACAGAGCACCTCAGGAGAGCAGCTGCCTGGTTGCTGGGTTTGTTGTTCCCTTATACCTGGAAAGACACAACACTCATCTCAGCACTGTCCTCATGCTGGTCCAAAGAATGAAACCAGTTACTACATTTGCAGAGACTCATGCTAGTCCAAAGAATGAAACCAGTTACTACATTTGCAGAGACCCCCTGAGGAAGGGGCTCTCTGAATACAAGGCAGCCCAATGTGGGCCACAGAGGGCACAGATTTTCATTCTTCCTTAATGATTTAACCATCATTAAACTGTCTTATCTCAACCCACGAGTTCTCCATCTTTTGTCCTCTCAGATCTCTCCCTGGTCCCACTGGTGGGGAGTGAGCAAGCTGCCGGGGGCTGGGCTGCTGGCTAGGGTTAAACCACAACACCATGGCAACAGAATAAAGGAGAGGAGGTCCTTGTCAAGAAAAAAAAAATAAATTAGGGGTTAAAAATACACCCTATGGGTTAGCAATGGCACAGAAGGAGACAGACTGTGGATAACGATCACTGCCACTAATAGTCAACAGTTCCTTGAGCTGCCGAGGTCCTTCCTGCAGTGCAGTTACTGACAATACCACAGCCATCAACCTAGTTACTGCAGGGTTTCCGTTCCCAGCATTCACAGCCAACACTGACTTACTTCCATTTCACAATTATTAATGCTTTGCTTCAAGCTTCAGCAACTGGAATCAAGTGATCGCTGCGGCATCTCAGCTTTCGCTTTAACGGATAAGCTCGATGTGAAGCCTCTCACCATCAGGGAAAAGCCTGATAAGATGAATTCCCAAAGGTCAGAAGTCGTGGTGATAAACAGGGAAAACCCAGCCCAAAATAGGGTTTAAGCATTGTGATTTTTAAAGCACACCTACTACTTTTGAGGGGTTTCCTTAATTTTCTTGTTGTATTCCTACAGGAGTATTTGGGAAAGAAGGGGCTGGCTTTAGAAAAGGAAGCATTCATTAGCAACATCAGCACAAAAAGCAGCAGGAATACATTTAAATCAGCTGGGAAAGGAAAAAGCCAAAGGGCTGCACAGACTATACAAAATAAAGAAAACCCCATTACAAGGAGGTAGAGGAAAGCAGGCAGGATATTTTTTGCTTTCCTTCCTCTTCATCTTCCAATCTGACTCTCTCAGACCCCACTTTCACCTCCTTCTGGAAGGGGGGAAGCCAAGCTTCCCATAATACTGTGAGCTCAGCTTTACAAGCTGGAGACAAAAGAGGAAACCAAACATACAGTAAGAACCTGTGGATTGGCCAAACAAGGATTCCTAGAAGTAATTATCACAAAGACAATTATCACAAAGACAAGGTTGGTTAGCACTCAATCTACCAAGGTGAGGATTGGTCCTACATTCCTCTCAGGGGGAGATAGACGTGTTCTTTTCTACTTCCCAGTGTTAGAGCTTCCCAAGCAAGCCAGGGATTTGCCCTGTTACTCTCAGTAGGCTGTGTTGCTTATTAATTCAGCTTGGATCATGTTCCCATCTAGGTGATGTCCAAGTAGATCTGGTCCACCCTTAGGTGGCAGTGAAACCTCCAGCACTGTGCTCTGGTGCTCCTGTCATGCTGCAGGCTCAGCCCCAGAGCTGCCCTGCAGTGTCCCCACTGCCAGATGTGCAGCCTTGTTCCCACCACGTGTCTGTCCTGGGGACAAGCCAGATGCAGCTGTGCCTCAGGCTATGCCCATCAGTGAGGATGGTGGAGATGAGGTGGGTACACTGCTCCCCAGGCTCTCTCCCTGAGCTTTCTCTGCTAGTCAGAGCTGATGGCAGGGCATGGACCACATCTCTGTGCCCAGCAGTGCAGCCTGAAGACTGTCAGCTGTGAGATCTTTGATGCTGGTCCATGTCCTTGAGAGAGTTGTGCTCATTTAGCCTTAAAGAAAAGCCATGCAATGGTTGCCAGCTAACAAGTCATAAGGGACAGAAACAGCCACTTGGAGGGCTTTCTGAATATGCAAGCATATTACTAAAAAACAAACCCAAACCCCAAACCAGCTCAGTTATTAATAATCACATACCTGGAAAAAGAAATATAAAATATTTTGCTTTTGCCCTTAGCAGCCCAGTCCACCAGGAGTGCTTGATAGGCATGTGGTGCCCCTATCAATACAACCAGCAGATAACAGCGAGGCACTGGCTTGAGGGTGGTAAACAGGCTGTCCCTGTTACTTGTAATCCTCTCACATCCAGAGGCATCTTAAGGCCTTTCTAAACATGCTGATACTGCCTGAAAATCACTGAAAAAACCCCACCCTTTGTTTGCGTTAACAGGATGAGAAAGTGCAAGCCTTCCTGTTATGTGTGTGTGACAGCTTCAGATAAGCAGAGACCTCTGGACAGGAAATCCGCCCAACTTCTGCAGTGTGATTTGCCCAAAGCTGAGGAGCTCTTTTTAGATCGAAGCACCAACAGAATGAGACGGGGCGGGCCAGAAAATGGGGGACACGCTGGAGAAGAGCTCTGAGGAGCCTGAGATCTCTTTGAACAATGAGTGTTCGACGAAAATGGGGGACCTGGTGGAAGTGTCGAGTGGTGAAAAGGTGAAGTTTGACGATACAGGTCTCTCTCTAGTGCTGCAGAATGGCCTTGAGAACCTTCGCCTTGAAAATTCCCTCACAGACGTCATCCTGTGCGTGGACAGCAGGGAGTTCTCCTGTCACCGAGTGGTCCTTGCTGCAGCAAGCAATTATTTCAGGTAAGGTTTGTAACAAACAAAACCAGTACACTTATTTTGCTTCTTCGACTTGAACTGTAGGTCTCCAAGGAGTGCAAACTGGGCGTTAAAGTCTTCAAATTTGCAGTGAGCCTCTAATTCCTTACGTCTTTCAGCTCTTCTAAAGTTGGAGATTTAAATAAGGCAGGTGCCAAGTTGTGGATTTGCTGCAGTTCTGATACCAGCACTGAAAAAAGTCTGCTGGAGGTATGCAAAGGAAGACAGAATATTGGCAGACAAGTGCATGAGAAAAGGGTGTTTTGGCCAAATATCTTTAGCCACTTGTCTTGTCCCACTGGGACCTGGGCAAAGAGGAATTCAGATAGCAGGATATTTTTATTGAAATTGGAGTGGGTTTCTGGAACTTGCTAATTTTTCCTATTACCGTGCTGGGGTAAAAATATATATCACATTAAATTGTTGAGGAGGAAAGAGAAGGAATTTTCCATCTGGAAATCAGTTGCAATGGGAAATATCTCCTTGAAAGCAATTTTGCCCCTTCACTGTCTCCTTTTGGTCTGCTTGAATTTTTTATTCTCTCAATACAATAGATATTCTATCTGACACTACTGGCCAACAAGAACAAATTTTAGACACACAGAGGAACTTGGTATCAGTTTCAGTACAGATTTTCCATTATCATTTAGACAATATCATTTAGATCATCACATTTGCATGGCTGGGATTTTTTCTTTCTCTCTTTTACTGCTAAAGTGGTCAGATGACTGAACAGCTACAGAGGAAACACGAGAAAAAAGAACCTGTGACCACTTGTGACATAAACAGAAAGCTAATTTTAATGGAGTCTAGTAAGCTTTGCTGGTAGTGCTAGAACAGTTCTCCTTTTCTAATCTAGAATAGAGATTGTGAATATTTGGAGACAGGTATTATTTCTACAGAGAGACTATATTTATTGCACATGAGAAAATATACAGCTAAAAGCAGAGATGCCCAAATATTTCTTACCAGCATTGTGTGCATAATGGACAGCAGATGCACAAATTAAAATCAAAATTATCATCATGATACTTTGACCAAAAACCCCAATTTCACTATAAGTAAAGGTGCTGCAATCAGAAGAAGGATTTCCCACTTAAATCCAGGCAAGATAGTTTTATGACAGCAGCTGTTGGCCAGCTTTCCACGGAGCTTTTCCTGAGCTACAGCCTGTCCCTTGGAAGGAGGGGGGATACCTGGCTGGAGGTCATCCCATCCCAAAGCAACTGCACATGTGTGCAGGGTCTGCCCCTCTGGGTGCCTCTGTTTGGCTTGGCTTCCCACAGAACTGAGATTTATTACATCTCACTGTCTTCCAGTGCCTCTTGTCATGACTCTTTGGGTTAGTTTCAATGACATTTGGCACAGAATGGAAATCTCAAACCTCAAGTTCCCTGAGTTTGATAGAAATCCGCAGTTAGGAGAGGAGAGATGCTGGGCTGGCACCCGCAGTGCAGGGCAACAACAGGCAGGGTGTCCTGGCCAGCCAGCACACAGTGCCCAGAACAACCACGCTGCCCTGCCCTGCTGGGCACAGCCAGCACAGAGCTGAGCTCCTGGGAGGGACCCTGAAGTCTGTGAGAGGAATAAGGAGGGAGAATGGAGGGCTCAGGAAGGGGAAGCTGAGGTTACTGCGAGGAGGGAAAGAAGGACGCAAGTCTGCAGGGAACTGAGCTTTGCTGGTTCTGCTGCTCACAAGGAGCCTTCATTCATCTTGCCATAATTCTCTAGAAGCTGTGTGGCTCCAGAGAAAGAAGGAATTCTTAAATCCCTCTGTTCCTGTGAGTGCTTTCCATGCTATGACAGGACCTCTAACAGCCATGCACGGGAGCAAAGCAAAGGGACCCAGTGACTCATGGGCTTCATTCCCCTGCACGTTTCACAACCCCTTCCTGAAGGCTGGGTGCCACAGTGTGGGCAACCCACAGCAGCTGACTGGAGCACACTTAAACAAAGATAACCCCTTCCAGGCCTTCTTCAGCACTGCTGTGGAGTAGATAAGACTGATTCTTGTGATGTCTACCCATAGACATAAAAACATTAACTCTCCATTTACCTCCATGATGAGAACACAGCAGAGAAGAGAAATGCCAGCTGCCTAAGGTGGAACAGCAGTTCTTTAATCTTGCACTGCCCAAGAGTGGTGGGAGAATGGGGCTGGGAGAGGTTGAAGCCATTTTCCCATTTTCCAGAGCATCCTTGAGCATGGTTGTTTGAAGTCAGGTCCATAACTGCAAGCACAAGCATTCCAGTGTGGAGGGTGCTTAAAAAATGCTTCACAAAACTGCAACCCCCCCCCCTTTTTTTTTTTTTTAAATTGAGATTTCTCTAATTTTAAATTAGAAAAAACTTAGGTTTTTTTTTTCTAAAATTACCCATTTTTGTTGGCACTGGGCCCTCAATTCAGATGTGTCTTAGAATACCTGTTGGTTTAAAGGTGCAGTTTAGAATTACACAGGGACAAGAACCAGGGAAACATACAATGGAATTAGTAACCACATCTGAAGGATTTAGAGCCTCCTGAGGGTATGTTCAGAAAGATTCAGAGACAGCATTTTAATCCCTAGGAGAGAAGCTCAGCCTGGTCAGCCTGAGTGGTGTCAGGTGTTCTCCCTGCCAGCACACAGGGTGGGAATGAGAACCACTCCATTTGAGCAGAAGGAAGGCCACAGCAGTCAGCTCTCCTGTGCAGCACTGCCCAGTTCAGCCCTGCCATGATCTAGAGCAGAGAACTGGTGGGAGAGCACCGTGCTTCAGAGGTGTGATGTCTGCAGCTCACAGCCACGTTACATCAATCCACACCCTACAGAATTGGGAGTGGATGGCAGCTCTAAACCAATTACAAAGATCAGGAGACAGACAGGCCAAAGCACTTTGAGCAGACCCCTGTGCACAGCCACCAGCAGAATGCTGAGGCTGGTTTCTGAGCAGCCTGGGTATCTCTGTCTGACCCCAGCAAACACTCTGGTCTGTGGGACAGAAGTGAGACTCTCACCTCCCTGACTGGGATGGGTCAATACAAATCTGGAGTCAGCAGCTTAAGAGATGAAAGGAAGAAGAGCAGACACCACCTGCACCCTCCATGGGCCTGGTTCCCGTTCAGATGAAACATCCGGCACCCGTCAATCCCACACGACCGGAACAGCTCTGCTGTGCCAGCCTCCCTCTCCGTGCTGAAACCCATTCCCAAGGAGAAGTGGGAGCTGAGGGCTGCTGTTTTCAGATGGCCCCTGCCCACACATCCCCTCTCATATCACTTGACAGTGCCAGAGGGAGAGAACCTAAATGGATGCCAGTCTTGTGGTCACCGAAGTTAAGGAGCATTTGTCTGAGTGCCTTTGAAATATTCTGATTTCAGTAGCAGAAGAAGCTGGACCATGAGCAAAGCAAAAACCTCTAATGAGCTGAGATGAATGCAAGGAAAAATGAGAATTTTGGCTGAACAACTTTTCTGACAAGTAACTTCTCTGCCCAAATTTCCTGCTCAAAAGCCAGGCCTCTCTATCCAGAGGCAGTTTTGCACACTGAGGTAACTAAGACCTTGCTATAAAATTTCTGCTGAGGTAAGGAACAGGTAGTTCTTAGAGCAAGTAGCAGCTGGTATCTTCCATCCATTTGCCATTCATCGTGCCTAACTGCTCTGCAATAAAATCTGTTTATGTCTTGGTTCCAGTAAGATGTGTCAATCAGACAGCTTAATTCAGGCACTTCTTTTACAAGAAAAGCATGGCCTAAGACTTGGGACCTCCAGCCATTTCCCAGGTTGCATTGTCCTGTCAACATTGTGTATGACTAATAAAGAAGGGCTTGGAATGCAGGGTAAAGAGACCTTCTAATTACACTTTAGATCTGCACATGTTTTTCACCAATGCAGCTACAAGTGGACTCATGTAATTCTGATCTGTTGAGAAAGATTCCAAATGATGTGACATCTTATTCTTGAATGCAGTGAACAAAAGGGGCTGATCAAAATCCTAAGTAAAAGCAAAAAGCATTGGAAGAAATACTTAAATCTATGAATTGAATATGCAGAGGAAGATGTGTGTGTTTGTCTTGCAGCTGTCACAATACAAAATGGATTAAAATAGCCCTTAGAGAATTTCTGATTTGTACCCCACATGAAATATCTGCCTAGTGCCAAAGGCATGTCTGGTGGTCACCTTTCAGCTGCGGTATTATCCACCAAAGAAGAGTTGCTATCTACATGTGTGAAATCACTGCACTTTCTAACAGTAGTTCCAATTCATGCAAATTCAGTTGCTTCTCTAGCCAAGAGGTATCAACTCCACAATCCCAAAATTTAGCAGAAGAAAAGTTGGACTCTAAATTAGAAGAAAACCCATAATCCATTCTCCCCTGGCCCACCACTGGTATTAATGCCTTTTGCTGCCATGGAGCCCCAGGTCTGCTGTAGAGAACAGCACAGAGGAGTGCATCATGTGTGTATGCCTTATCAAACTCATGAGTACAGAGGTAGAAGAGCAACAAAAAGGTATTTTCTTTTTTCTTTTCAACAGGAGTAATTGCATGAAATATGAAGCAATCAGAGTATTCTGTGTTGAAATCTAAATAGCCCAATGTTTTCAGAATGCCTCATCCTGACTGGAATGCAGTAAAAGATAAATGTCTTTCTTTCCAGGGCCATGTTCTGCAATGATTTAAGAGAGAAATACGAGGAGAAGATCATACTAAAAGGAGTTGATGCAGAAACCATGAATATACTCCTGGACTATACTTACACCAGCAAGATGCTCATCACAAAGCAAAATGTACAGAAAGTCTTGGAAGCTGCCAGCCTCTTTCAGGTACAGATAACTCAGATGCACTGACCCAATCTCCTTGTTCTGGCAACACCATGTCTTACCCTGGTTAGCACACTGCAAACTTCTCTGATTTCATGGGTTCTGGAAGCATTTTGCTTCATATTTACTTACATTAAGGTAAAAAATGTCAGTGGCAGCCACGTACTGGAATTTTGCTGTGCTGAGTGTCATGCAAACAGGAGAAGAGCCTGGCTGTGCCTCCAAGAGCTGCTCCCATGTGCTGCCTGCCTGGCAGTGCTCCCCAAAATTCAGGGCAGTGAAGGCCAGTCAGAAGGGTTAGGGGCAGCATGGCTGGCCAGAGCAGGAAGTTACTTTGCCTCTCTGTCTCCCCTGCCTTGAGATGGAGGCTTGCCAGCCAAAGTTAGCATCCTCCTTTGTAGAACTCGTGATGTAAAGGGTTTTAGTCATGGCCTGGGACTTGAGGCTGGAGCTGGGCAGTGTTACTCAGCCTTTGGTCCACGAGGTATTCACGTGTCCTGGAAATCACCTGTGAGGTCGACCAAATTGCAGTGTCTGGTACCATGCTGCAAATTGCTAACAAATTGTAACCAACATAACCTGCCAAGTGCCAATGTGTGTGTGTGTCCATTCCTCTCATTAGGGAAGGCAAGAAACACCCAACTCCGTGACCCTCGTGGTTCATGAGGGAATTCAGATTCCTGAATCTTACATGGAAATTTTGCTCTGCAGTTCTGGAACTCTGCTTTTTAGGACACATGTCCTGTGAGGAGCTGCTTAGGGAGCTGGGGATGCTCAGTTTGGAGAAAAAGAGGACCCTATTAAAAAGGAGGACCCAAATATTGCTCTCTTCAACTCCCTGACAGGAGGGGATCTCCCTAGCCAGGTGGAGATCAGGCTCTTCTCCCAGGTAAAAAGTGATAGGACAAGAGGAAATTATCTCAACTTGTACCAAGGGAGGTCTAGATTAGATATTAGGAAAAATTTCACAAAGGTAGCTTTAATGTCACCTGGGCCTGCAGTGCATTTTCATGCACCAATACTACCAACTGGTACCATTAAAAGGCTACATTTAGTTAATTTTCAGAACATTTTCTATCTTTTTTTTTGTTTTCTTTTGAGCCTTTTTTCCTTAGGATCATTTGTCAGCTTTTTTTTTTTTCCTTTTTTTTTTTTCCTTTCTGGAACTATCAAAAGTATAAACTTAAGGATTTTTTTCATATATATTCCCTATTTTTTCATTAAAATTAAGATTAAATTTGATTCCCAAGGATGGTACTTTAGGAAAATCATCAAACTCTGTTAGAATAATGATAAAATTGTGAGGGTACCATAAGTAAGAATAGTAAACTAGAAAAAAACTAGATAAACCTAGAATACCAGGAATGTTCAGCTAAAACCAGTGGTTGTCTTGGATACTATCATTTTATAAGGCCTCATTATAAATTTATAAGTCCTCACATTTATAATGTGAGGGTTTGGGCTGAAAAATATGTTTTGTGCAAAAAAGATTTAGTAGCTACTAAATCTTTAATAATCTACTATATCAAGCTGACAGAACTAGAGTTCTGCCAGCTTGTCCGTGATATTTATGCTGAAGAACAGAGTTGAAAGAGTCAGATGTTTCATCTGGATATATCAACAGCTGAAAAGATTATTTCTGCAATTTATTGTAACATTTTTGTTTGATAAATTCGTTCAAATTAGTGACATGTAAGAAATCCAAATTCCAAATAGAATCTTTTTATCTGACTTAGCAAGAACTTGTGGCAGAGCCTCTTTTTAACCTTGGGGACTTGGCAAAGAACCAAAGAAGAAAAACCTTGCACAGTTCTAGATATTACAGTATAGATATTCCAACGTAAATTATCTCCTTTTCTCCAGAAACTGTTTTTGAAAAAGTTTTATGTAATTATGCCTTTCTTTACTCCCTTCTAGTAAGTTTTGACCAAACACAGTTAAAACTGACAGTAGGAAGAGGTGGAGGGCTGTTTGGAGAGGGCAGGCGTCCCTGCCACGGTGGGATAAGCAGGTGAAGGGTTTGGAACAGCTGAACAGCTAAGCCTCACCCTCGAGTGAGCCAGACAAATTTTTTCCACCTAAAGCCCGGTTGCAACACGAGTTCAATAGTCACCTCCTCCGTCTGGGCTGGTGGCTGCCCAGCCCCTGCACTCGCAAGGTTGGTGCCCACCCTGGATCCCGCCCAGCAGCCTCTGCCACCCACACTGCCTGCAGAGCTGCTCGTCCTTTCACCCTGGGAAGGGTCAGGATCCCAGCTGCTTCCCTGCTGGTCCCAGGGCCATGGCAGGCAGCCCTGCTTCCCTCACCAGAACTCAGCAACAGCCTCCAGACCTGTCTACACTGCTCCTGCCCCTCCAGGAACCTCTGTATTACCCATTCCTAAAGCAGGGTTTGGGTGAGGGACCACATCAGCTGTGCTGGTGGAAGCAAAGAAATGGTGAGAGGGAAGCAGGCTTCTGAGCAGATGGAAAAGAAAGTATTGTCACCAAAGAGTGTGATGCCCAGTGCCATGGAAATGCCAGTTGCAGTGGGAATAGTGGAAGCTGCCCCGAGCTGCTCCCTCTAAGCAGAGCAGGGCTGCTCTGCCCTCAGGGCATGGCTGAAGCGCCGCCAGCCTTGATGGCCTGACTGACCCCAAAGCACCCTCATCCCTGGCTTAATCCACTTGACATGAGCAGACACTCTAAAGGAAATACCTGACAGCCATCCTGAGGCCACTGGGCAGGACAGAGCCAGGGTGCCGGCTGCAGGCCACGCTGGACAGGAGGGCACCATTTGCTACTAAAGGCCTTCAGGGCGGCTCCGGTGGGAGAAGGCCGGGCGGGCTCAGAACGCCTCCATTCCCCGGGGAGCAGCCCTGCCGGGGTCTGTGCCCCTCGGTTGGCTTTGGTCGGGGCTCAGATCGCCTCCATTCCCCGGGGAACAGCCCTGAGGGGGTCTGTGCCCCTCGGCTGGCTCTGCTCTGGCCGGGGCTCAGATGGCCTCCATTCCCCGGGGAGCAGCCCTCAGCTGGCTCTGGTGGGCTCAGATCGCCTCCATTCCCCGGGGAACAGCCCTGAGGGGGTCTGCGCCCCTCAGCTGACTCTGGTGAGCTCAGATCGCCTCCATTCCCCGGGGAGCAGCCCTGAGGGGGTCTGTGCCCCTCAGCTGGCTCTGGTGGGCTCAGATCGCCTCCATTCTACAGGAGCAGCCCTGCAGGGCTCTGTGTCCCTCAGCTGGCTCTGCTCTGGCCGGGGCTCCCTCGGGACGCAGGTGTCACCGCTGAGCCGGGACAGGACTGTCCCTGCAGCCACAGCCGAGGGCCACCAGCTGCAGGGTGCAGGATCCGGCCCCACAGAGGGATTATGAATGAGAGACCTTTCAGTCCCCATTCCCTTCCCTTTCTGGGGGCTCTAGCTGGAGGCAGGGCTGCTGGCACTGCTGACACTCCACCACTGAATGGAAGACAAGCAAAGACTCATATGGGGAGAACAAATTGTACTAGTCATAGTGAAAGCCATCTGGAGGCCAAGTAAGCGTATGGGATGTCTCTAGCAAGTGAGAACCTGGATTCAAATGGGTGTTAGGAGAAGGACTAACTTCTCCTAAGAAGAAACAGTTCTCAGTGCTTTTAAAGTGTTCGGCATTAGGATTAGTGAGTGGCATTAGGAGGGGTGCTCACAGTGGACAAGCAGAAAATTCAGAGCTCTGCCAGAATAATCAGAGCAGATGAAGCAGAGGCTCAGGGTTGTCTTCCTTCTGATGCACTCTTGAGTCGGACACCTGCTCTCCTGGGACTGACTGACATATGCCCAGCAAGTTTTGGGGGAGTTTTGGGGGGAATTTAGTGTCTAAATGAAGGCAGTGGTGGGGAGTCAGTGCAACACAGAGATGAGGAGCAGAACCAGGGAAAGTCCTGCCTTGATTCGCTCCCAAGCAGCCCAGGCTCTCTGGTGGAGCCCTCAGCAGGGCTGTTTCTCACACCCACACCTCGCAGTTCTGCATTTGCCTGGCCACAAACAGCCCCGCAGTGAGGGAGTGGGGCCTGCTGGCCGTGAGAGCAACGTGCACCTCCTGTCACCTCCTCATCACCGCTCTTAGCAAGCCATGTGTAAATAATTCGAGAACTCTACAGAGGCTTGCTGCAGGCTGTGAGAACGTTCTTTTGGGGTCTATTCCCAGACTCACAGATGACTCGATGAATGACCTTGGCAAATGCTAGGTTTGGTTTTTATGTGCCTCATTACTGACAACTTTGAATGCTTATGCTTAATAAGCTTAATAAGGCTGATGCTTAACCTGCCTCAGGTCTGAAGCCTACCTGGTGGCAAAGTCCTTTCAGATCCTCAAGGAAATGCCCTGGTGAGTTCAAAGGGCTTGCCTCATGCTAGCCCTGAGAGCAGGCAAGGGGAATGTGGCAGGTGCTGTGGTGCCACCGAGCTGTGGCGTGGTGCCACTGTGGGCCACTGATATATTTTTATCACAAATAATGTCAGTGGTGGCAACACATTCTGAGACCTCACATAGCCTCGTTCATCAGTCAGTTGCATTTCTCTAAACTTTTGACCACATCTAAATGTAAAACAGGAACCAGGCAGTCTGTACACAGCGTCTGCGATCGCTCAGCTCTGATAAACAGTCTAAATATGTCAACACAACACCGACGGGTCTGGAAGATTCTATCCTAATTACTGAAACAAATCTACATACTACAGTGTTTAAAAATGTTTCGCTTCCTCTTTGCCCCTCAATTACTATTGCACAACCTTCCCCAGTGAGAAAACATGAGTTAAAATGGTTTGCTTGCTGACACTGGACGGAAAAACAACCCAAAAAGCACAGATGGAAATGCCCAACATCAGCTCTGACCCATCTTTATTGCACTGTTCAGTGGCAGCATTTGTACCTGAAATCACAGAGGTGGTGGGAAATCCATTAGGATGAAGCACTGTAACTGATCAGTTCTACCCAAGACTGGTTCTCAATTCCTGAATAATCATCCGCAATCCAGCTCAGATCATAGTTTTTAGAAATACCCTGCAGGCACCTGAATATGTGCATTTGGGACCCTCAGGTGGGGTTATTTTGCCAAGGAAATTTATGAGAGTAGCTGTGATGCCTTATTGAATGCAAACATAGCCAGTTCTCTGATTAAGGAGACTCTGTGTAAAATGCATATCAATATTTTTTTCAGCCAATGGTGATGACAAAGGTCACTAGACCTTCTGAAGGCCTCCCCCACAACAGATTCTTGCCAGAAGGCCCTGTCTGTCAGAAATCTCAGAAGAATTGCTGATGGCCAATCTCTTCCTGCCACTCACCCCAGTTTAGGACTGCTGCCCATTCCTTCTGGGGCAGCACACTCCAAACCTCCCAGACCTCAGTGCTCATTTCCTAGTGCTCTCACAAGATGCATTTGGAGTTTGGATGGTGGGAGCATAAATGTAGACAGTGGAGCCACCTTCACTCTAAACCCAGACTGTTCCAGCTGGTCTGAGCTGACATGCAAGATGAAGCAGGGGAAGCAAATTGGATGCCTGGGTCCTTATTTGTGCTTTGTAACTCCATGATTGCTACTGCTTAGAGATCTCATGGAGGAAAAGGGAATAGTATGAAACCCTTTTGTGAAACAATTAAAATTAATAACCATCACAGGTCTTGCATCCTGCAAGAGGGGAAACGAGCAATTGGATGCAGAAAGAATAAAAGCAGTGGGAGGAAGAAATTCTCTTTTCAAACTGCAGATCTTGGGAGATACCTGTGCTCAGATGATCCAGTTCCTGTCTCCCCCAGCTCTTTGCTGTATTGGGCATAGCTGGTTGCTCCATAGCTCTCCTGAGATGGTTTTCCTTAACCCTTCTGTGCTTATACAAGCTGTTTGTGCCCACAGTTCCTGCGCATGGTAGATGCTTGTGCCAGTTTTCTCACCGAAGCACTGCAGCCGGAGAACTGCGTTGGCATCCTGAGGCTGGCTGATGCCCACTCCCTGCACAGCCTCAAACAGCAGGTACAGAACTACATTATCCAGAACTTCACCCAGGTCCTGAACTACGAGGAGTTCCTGGAGCTGCCGGCGGACATCCTGTGCAGCACGCTGAAGAGCGACGAGCTCTGTGTCACGGAGGAGGCGCAGGTGTTCGAAACCGTGATGAGCTGGGTCCGTTACAAAGAGTCCGAAAGGATTTCCCTCCTGCCCTACGTGCTGGAGAACGTCCGGCTGCCCCTCTTGGACCCTTGGTATTTTGTAGAGACTGTTGAAGCTGATCAGCTCATTAGACAGTGTCCAGATGTCTTTCCTTTGCTCCAAGAAGCAAGAATGTACCATCTGTCAGGCAATGAGGTGAGTAAAACAGGACGGTATTAGCCACTCTTTGTAAATGCCTCATGCTTCAGCTTAAAAATCGATTTGAAAGGAGCAGTGCCATGGGCAGAGAAAGGTAATTACACTGAATTTCCACTAACTGGTGCTACTGAAAAGTCAAAATTGGCGTCAGAATTTGTCCTTCTCTCTGAGACAGTTCAGAAGATTTTGGTCAGAATTTATCCTTCTGTCTGAGACAGTTCAGAAGATTTTGGTGGGTTGTTTTAAAACAAAGTGCACAGCTTCCTGTTTATGAACATCTGAGCTTGACCCTTCATACACACTCTTGCTAAATGTAGACCCCCAGGTAGCTTCCCGAATAAAAAGGCAAATGGTGTTAGCCCTGACACCTCACCCTCTCAGCTATTACTTCAAGCCTAAGAAAAGAGGAATAATTTTCCCACCAAACTGTGCCACAATCTGTAATGACTCTTTCAAATGTGAATATATAACATCTTCCCCTGTTATTTATGGGGAAAATGTTTCATAAAGGAAATATTCTCCCTCCTGTGAAGAAGACAGTCTCTTTGCAGAGGACAGGGCTGCCCATCTGCCGTTTGCAGAGGTCCCTGCACCCAAAGAGACACCTTAATCCTGACACCCAGTCGAGTCCTGTCCTGCCTGCTCAGTGCAGGCTGTGGTGGATCTCAGGTTCTTCCATTCCCTTTGGAAAGTTGGGTATCAGGCACATCTCCTTGGCCAAGATATGGGGGAGAGGGGAGAGCCAACCAAGAGGTCAGATTGCACAACAGGAGCAAAGTTCATGAGTGTGTGAGGAAACGTGTCCCTCCTCAGTGGAATCACAGGAGGGCAGGAGGGCGTTGTGGGCCCATCACTCACGGCAGATGTGTCACCTGTGTCACCAGCACAGGGAAGGGGGACAGGCCAAGCACTCCTTGTGCTGGTGACTGTGTGAGACACTGCTCGGTGAGCTCCCTGCGCAAGCCTTGTCCCACTGAGCAGTGCTGTCAGGTGCATGCGGACAGATAAAGGAGTGTTGCCCCGGGCTGAACACGCATTGCACTCATCTTCAAAGGGACAGCCGCAGGAGGCTGCCTGCCAGCTGCCCTCCCCCGGGGCTGACGCCTGGCAGTGGTGGCAGGCAGGTTCAAACAGACTCCTGGAAGCTGGCAAGTTCCGGGACTCATGTTCTATAAAAATGTGCCGGTTCATTTTCTGGACGTGGTCAAAATGCAAGATTCGTGTCTCTGTAGATAATATCTTTTAATATGGATAAATTATACTGATTTATAGAAACATGTTAAAAGCAGAAAGAGAGGTAAAACCTTAAGCAAGTTGCCTCCTTACACACATTTAACCTGTGGGTCTTGTTTGCAAGCATTTCCTCCAAGGAGAACACAAGTTTCCAAGCACCTCTTGCATTCTTTGCTCCTGGTGAGCATCTACCTGGCAAGTGAACTTCTCCAGTGTCCCTGAAACAAAGATCTGGTCAATAAACTGAGCCAACAAGCACTAAATTAGAGCTAAGGACATTTCACAGCCTGGTGCTGGCTTTAAATAAGTCTTCTAATTTTGGCTTGAGTTAAGAGCTTATACACAAAGAAACAAATAAAAATAACCCCTCCACGGTTGAGAATTGTTACTGTTCTGACACTAACATATCTCTTCAGGACAAATAATGAGAGCACTTATTTTCTGCTAGCATTAACTGCAGTCTTGCTCTCTCTGAGCTCCCCAAGGCATACACAAACCTTGGGGTGCCCCTACCCTGCCCTCACTCTGTCAACCCAAATAAAACCTGTCCTTTTCAGCTACCTGACGTGCACCCAGCCTTGTCACTACTGCTCACCTGCATAGCTCTTGGTGCCATCCTGGCAATTCCTAAAAGGATCTGAAAGGATCCCAGTAGGTAGGCAAAAGCAACTAAGTTCAGAGTTGGAAAAATCCTGCTGAAAGAAGGATACAGCAACCTCTACTGAATGCTTCTAGGATGCTTTTCAGGCTTTCAAATTAAAAAGCATTGGCTGATTGGTTCAGTTGATGTAAACCTGCTGTGATTTGAAAAACAGGTAATCAAAGAAAAGGTCACCTGGCCTTTCTGGAATTGTAGGTGTAAGTGCCCTGTGTACTCACTCTGTCTCACTTGCATTTAGATCATTACAGAAAGGACCAAGCCCAGGATGCACGAGTTCCAGTCTGAGGTGTTTATGATCATAGGGGGCTGTACAAAAGAGGAGAAGTTTGTAGCAGAAGTGACTTGCCTGGATCCTTTGAGGAGAAGCCGTCTGGAAGTAGCAAAATTACCAATCACAGAGCAGGAGCCAGAGAATGAGAATAAAAAATGGGTGGAGTTTGCATGCATAACTCTGAAAAATGAAGTCTACATATCAGGTAAGGAACAAGACATTGACTGGGAGTGCAAGAGGGCAGCAAGTGTTCTCACGATTATTTCCAGCTTTTATCAAGACCATGCTTCAGACAGCTTTAGAAAAATTAAGCACTGCAGGTATTTTAATGCTTTGGCTTTGGACATGCTCCAGAGAGCACTGAATGTGTAAGGACACTGCCTAGCTCTGATTTGAGCACATAATTCCCTTTCAAACAGCACTGATCTATAGGCATGGGTACATGTGTGCAGCGCCCTAAACAGTGACTGAGGTCACAGGAGGATTCTTGGGAACAGTTTACCAAACATGAAATGACAAATTGCTTCAGCATCTTCTCGTGACAAGCTCATTTGAAGTTCCACATGCATTAGCAAAATCCTGCCAGAATCTGAGTCATTCTGCAAAAGTCAGTCAAGAAGCTGCAGGAAACTGTCACTGATGTTTGGCTGCCCCCTGAGAGCTGCCATCACAGAGGACTCTAGACCTGCCCACCCACAGTTATTAACTTGGCAGTATAACCTGACAAAGCCAGAGGAAATCCCATGTTCCAGACACCCAGGGTGGGTCTGGACAACTCATGTGCTGATCATCATCTCAAGAGCTTCAGGAGATGTATTTAACTTCCCACACAAATACAGTTGAGCTCCACACAGGGGTTTGATCCCAGAGCTGCAGAGATTTTACTCTGACAATCAAAATGTTAAAAACAAGCTTGTTAACCAGTTTGACAGCTGCTTTTGATGGCCTGTCAAAAAACAAGCTGGATGACCTTGTTCTGCTTCCAGAGGAAAAGTGACAGCAAGCTTTTCATCACTGTGGCATGACAGAGCATGATACAGAGCAGGGCCTTCATAGGTAGAATACTTCCTTTCTGCAAAACTGCCCACCAAATTCTATATTCCATTGAAACAGAAGAGTGGAAAGGAGGAGAGTAGGCCAAAGTGTGAATGCTTTGCTTAAGTGTGAATAGTGGTCCACTGCCTTTATTCAAATATCTTCCATTGCATTCTTTCTTTTGGGAATCCACATATTTTTGACACTTCATTCCAATTTAACATTTATTAATGCTTTATCCTGAGATAAGAAATATATTCTGTTTCCATAACTGCAAATAAAGAAGGTTTTTCTTTTCAGTCCACCATAGAGAGTTTCTGGCATTAGCCCCCCTTTTAAAAGGTAGCTGTACAGAGAAACCCAAGTCAAACATTCCAACTAGGGAATATTCCCCTCACCTTCACACCCTTGAGTTGAGGGGTCTTTTTTCCATTTGCTTTCAGTTTGTTACCATTCCCTCTTTTTCAAGGCTTATTGCATTCTTTTATTCCTGACATCTTTTCCAATGTCTCTTCTCCACTTTTATTTTATGGTCTGTCCAGGCTACCTCCAGGCCAGGCTAACACATTCCCTGCTGTGGTGAGTCTAAGCTGGCTTTCCCTTTGCTTCCATTCTCACAGTTTCTTTTTTTTTCCTTCTCTGCTTACTTTCATATCTCTGAGTCCCTGTCTCCATTCCCTCATTGCCTTTGACCTTTTTGCCCTTTGCACACAAATAAAAGGCTGAGTGGACCAAAGCCATTAGCATGTTTTTCTCAGCTAAACCAATTATTAGTGTCTCAATCCTGATTAAACAGCTGCTTCCTCCTGCATGTCCTTCTACTTTTGTTTTCTTTCTTTAGCTCCTCTAATTTGCTTCTACTCTAACTTGATTTTCATTTTTCCTAACTTCCTCTCCCCTTCCATGTGCTCATTTCCCTCCATATTTTGGTACATTCTGGAGTCTTCCCTGCTCCTTTAGCATTTCAAAAATAGGAAAGTCCTTTGCACAAGATTATGACTACTGTTACATCATGATTGCCCCAAAACAGTTTCAATGCTTTGACTGGATGGCCTGAAACACTACATTTGCAGCATAACTAAAAATGACATGAATTATCATTCACCATTCTGATGCTTTTACTAATTTAGGTACAATTTCTCTTCAAATTGGAAAGAATTGTTGTTCAGAGGAAAAACAGAAACAAAATTAACTTCCAATCCTCTCAAAAATCTCTCCCTGTCCCCTGATGTGCAGCAAATTCACCCACTGGTCCAGCTCAAGCTACTACATGGGTTTCAGCCTATGGAGGAAAGCACAAGCTCAAGTCAAAGGGAAATTTCAAGGGAGCCTAAAGAGAACACCTGCAGTCTCTCAGCTCCATTGTAGCCATGAATGCTGCATTGAGGCCCTTTGGCCACTTCAGCTATTTGAGTGCAAATAAAATTCACCACATACATGTGAAAAATACTGGGACAAAAGCATTACAAACGACTCTTTCTAGCATGCTAATTATCTCCCATTCAATCTGCTGTTTGGCCCAGAGATAGGCTCCATCAGTTTGCAGTGATCTGTCTGCACTACAGAATACCAATGAAGGCAGACATTTTCTCAATGGAACATGAATTCTCTTTTCAGTATATTCACCAGTGAAGCAAATATTTAATCAGGTTGCAGATGATGGAATAAGCTACTCAGTCTGTAAATGTGGTTTCAGGCTTAACTAGATCTGTTTGTATTACAGTTACACCAGAAACTGGTAGGCAAACAGCTCTTGTTTAAAACGCTGCTCTCTGCTTTAGCACCAGCAAAGATTCGCTTGCAGGTCTGCTCTAGAATGAGTTTGCAGGGTCCAGTTTTGATCTTCAAGCTATAAATATGAAGCTTACCCAAGTCTGTAGAGAAAGATACCAGAAGGAGAGGCACAAAAATGAGATCCCAGCCATATGGTCCCAGGGCTGAATAGTAAAACTTCCAAGTCCTGCCGGACTATTGTTGGTAGGAGTTCAGTCAGGTCTTTTGCTTTATGGTGCAAACCACAGGGCTGACTGGATCTGCCCTGCACAACCTGGCAGTTTTCCAGTGCATGCGTGTCTTCAAGGGATTTGGAGCTACCAGCTGCAGCATCCTCCACGATCTTACTTAAGTCACATTTGTTTGTTTGTCCCTTTGCAGCAGTTCTGCAAAACCCTGGTGTTCACAAAAATCTTCTCCATGTCACCTTGCTGTGTGGTTGGTCGTGCACTCAGTATTGAAATGAAAGTGGTTGTGGCCTGGTAAAGTGAGGAACAGTGATTTATCTTCACTGAATATCTGGCTGTAGAAATCGTTCCGTTTCCTTCACTATTAAGTTAACTCATAATTTCTTATAACTTATTAATTAAATGTATAAATTTCTAAATGCAGAAATTTTCTTCTGTTGTAACAGGACCAGTTAACAATCAGTAATAATGATTTACTTTCCATTGTGAGAGAACACACTTAATTTTAAGCCTACTGGAGTTTTTAAGTAAACACAAGCTGTGCTATCATATTTACACATGTCATGTACACTACAGGTGGCAAAGAAACAAAGCATGATGTCTGGAAATACAATGCCTCCATCAACAAATGGATACAAATTGAGTATCTCAACATTGGGCGCTGGAGACATAAAATGGCAGTGTTGGGTGGCAAAGTCTATGTCATTGGGGGCTTTGATGGCATGCAGAGAATCAACAGCATGGAAGCATATGATCCCTTTCATAACTGCTGGTCAGAGGTAAGAGGCTGCATCACATAGCATGTTAATTATTTGGGATATTTTATTTAGAAAATCTTAGGGCTTGGATTCATCAAAATGATCTTGTATAATTATTTTAAGTATTTCGGGTCTTTAAAAACCTTATTTTTTTCTATAGAAATGCATATCTTTTAGAAGGTAAAAATATCCCCAGATTGCCAGCCAATCATTTCCTGTGATGTAGTAGAGATGGCCTTTGAGTAAAAGACATGTATTTTACTCAAAGGCCATCTCTACTACACTGTGAGACATCTAATGCCTAACTTTCAATTTTTTAGTTGTCTTCTAAAGCTAGTAGTCCGTAAATCAAGGAGTAAGAATATAGTATGCATGAGCCAGAGCACAGGCTGAAAACCACTGCTCTGACACATTTTATATGTATACAAAATGTGTCTATCAAGCTGTGCCTTATATATGGTATGGGTTATACATTAAAGTGAAAGTAGAGGTTTGAAGGTAAACAGGATTAAACCCACTTCCTCCCCCCAGTTCTACTCACTGTACTTCAAATCATGAGAGGAGAGAATTAGGGAACCAATTAATCCATGACAGTAATGAGATTAGGCATCATAACAGCAGATACAACCCATTGTCTCTGGATTATACAAAGCAATGTGGATGACTCTAGCAATCACAGCTGCAAGTAGCAAGATCATTAAAAACAAATTTGTTGTGCTTTTTTGCAATGTATGGAAGCATGTAAAGGAGATTTTTGGCATTTCTGATATTTCCTAGCTTTTGAATTATTGATAAATTAATTTTAATTTCAGCATTTGAGCAGAGCATATTTTTATTAAGGGTTTTTGCAATCTTAAGAAAAAGCTGAAACATTCTTTTCCCTTATCCTTAGAAACATCATCTTCTGAACCCTGCTTAAAAAGGAATGCCTGACTTAAAATTCTGCAGGCTCCCTCCCCATGCTAAAAACTGAAACTACATTGATTTCTTGAACTTCCTGAAGTTTGGAAGGAATGAGGTTAGCAATACAGTCTGTTGGCTCTGTTTCATGAGAGATTTACTTTTTTCAGTTCAGCTGTTAAAAAACCGAAATTCCCATTCGAATGCTCCCCATGGGCATCAGTCTGACTGCTTCCCATGGTTGCTAATGATTCTCTTTGGTGCCCAGGCTGCTCCCCTGATGGTCAATGTGAGCTCCTTCGCAGCAGCCAGCTACAAGAAGAAGCTGTACGTGATTGGGGGCGGCCCCAACGGGAAGCTGGCCACGGACAAGACGCAGTGCTACGACCCGGCCACCAACGCCTGGAGCCTGAGGGCTGCCATGCCCGTGGAGGCCAAGTGCATCAATGCTGCCAGCTTCAGGGACCACATCTACGTGGTGGGTAAGTGCAGCACTGTGGCTCTCCTTGGCTGCACCCAGCAGGGCTTGGTCCTGTGCTTCTGTGAGTTTCACCCACAGAGTGTAATCAGATGGCTCTTCCTGGTGAGATTAGTAAGGGGTGGGAATCCAGGATGTTCACAAACAGTAGGGAAAGGTCACCAAGTCAAAACCCCTGTTAGCATGGCAGCTATCTTGGAAAGCTGGAGCTAGCCCAGACAGCTTAAAGCCATCCAAAGATGTGTTCATAGTGGCAAGGGCATGATCTCATGGCTACATCATGTCCCCTCTCCTCTCCAGGGGCATTACACAACCCACTGCATACAGGATTTATGCAGGGATAAGACTACTAGGAGCAGGTCAGAGGAGCAGAGCCACTGAGACCCAAAGACCCAGAGCTCTTCACTAGATTGCACTCGGGGTTAATTCAGTCAGTCACCAGAACTGGAAGAAAAGATGGAAGAGCAAGAGTTTGAGCTGAACTATGGGGGAAGGAGGGAGCCTACACACATCTCCGGATGGTACTGGGAAAACCAAAAGAAGAACACTTGTTTCCAAAACAGGAGCTCTGAAAAGTTTCCCCTCCCTCTCTCAGCCTTGGTGTAGGAAATTTCAATGTAATCAATATGGTGCTGAGAGCTAGCATAGGGCTGGAGTATTCACCAAGTAATTAATGGTGCTCTGGAGGGAGATTTATAGTCTGCATGTGTGTGCACATACACACACACACACACCCCTTTTGTGTACAAAAATACCTCATGCTTGTCCTCAGCGCCGGAGCTGACCTCACCCTGTTTGTACAGGAGACAGAGAGAAGGCACATGACTTATGGGCTAGCTGATATAACTCCTGATAAAATGGACATGATACTCCAGTCACATTCATTCAGCATCTTTCAGACAGCAACATCCACTACTAAATCTCTTGTTTATCTATCTGAGAAACAAATCTACTCCCATTGGACAGAAATCAGCTCCATCTGAAGTTTAAAAGATAAAAGAGCATTTGGTAACTGCATCCAAAGCAATCAAATGACCCAGACTGATGAATTACCAACTGCCAGGTGAATCACCACAACTAACAATGTCTGTTTTCAGTTCCAATTAAGTCACCTCTGAATGACTCGATCACCCCTCAGGTACTGCACTAGTACTGTCAAACTCTGCATCTGTTATAAGTACCACAGATAAATGCTCACTTTGCCAGCAGGGAGGATCCCAGCCACTGTTGCCCTCATCAATAAGACCATGGCTTCAAGGTTTCCCTATCCAGAAGGACAGTGCCAGACTCTTTTCAGAGGTGGCCAGGGACAGGACAAGGAACAATGACCATAACTACAACATAAGAAGTTCCACCTCAGCCTGAGGAAAGACTTCTTTATGTTGAGGGTTGCAGAGCACTGGAACAGCTGCCCAGGGAGGCTGTGGAGTCTCCCTCTCTGGAGACATTCCAAACCCACCTGGATGCATTCCAGTGTAACCTGCTCCAGGTGACCTGCCTTGGCAGAGGGGTTGGACTGGATAATCTCCAGAGGTCTCTTCCAACCCTAACAATTCTGTGATTCTGTACAGCTAATACAGAAGACCCATTCAGTGCCTGCAAATTTCAGAATAAGAACCATTTAGCTGCTGGTAATCTTGGGAGGGAACATATTTTCATAGTCTTTCATGAGAATTGAGGTATTGACTATTTTTTCAAGAGAAAAGGGCACTGCAAGATTGAAAAGGTGCACTAAAAACCTTTACTAAGAATCGTTAACTTCAGTTTTGGGAAACACAGAGAAACTGAAGGCCACTCTCTGTTTAATGAGCCCCTAGAAAGATTATTGATTCAGTCTGACAAACTCTAAACAAGGAAGGGTTTTTGAAAGCAGCCAGTTCTAGGAAGGAGGATTGATGGACAGAGGAATGAGTGGAAAAATCCTCTTCCCATTTCTAGCAGTGCTGGTTTACCACAGCTGGTCCTCTATGATCTAAGTACTTTTAAACAAAATAGCATCTTTCTGAAGCTGTGTCCTTAGCTGGAGCAGCAGGTATGAGAAAGATCTGTTGCTAGGTACACTGTGGTCATACTAAAGGATCACAGCAGTTTGTTCTGGCCCTAAATTCCACAGCCTTATGAACAATAAGTAGCCTTCTGCAGATCAAGCTTTCAAAACATAAAGTATCCTGTGACCTTGTTTTTTCATGGCTTTGGGGCACAAACTGTTCTTACAAATGTCAGGAACAGAGTCTTGTTGAAGTGGATGGTTTAATTGAAATCCCTTAGAGGAATGGCCAGTGCAAACCAATGTCCACTTCCTTCCCAGGTGGGGCAATGAAGGCTCTGTACTCCTACAGCCCCCAGGAGGACACATGGTGCCTGGTGACTCAGTTCACCCACGAGAGAGCCAGCTGTGGCATTTCTCCTTGCAACAACAAGCTGTTCATCACCGGCGGCCGAGATGAAAAGAACGAAGTCATTGCAACAGTGCTCTGCTGGGACCCTGAAACTCAGAAGCTGACAGAAGAGTGTGTCCTGCCCCGGGGGGTGTCTCACCACGGCAGCGTTACCCTCAGGAAATCTTACACGCCCATCCGTAAGATCGTGCCCGGGGCAGTTTCTGTCTGACCCGCAGGAGCTCTGTCCTGGCACAGACTGCAGTGAGGATGGGTTTGAGCTGGGGAGCAATGGATGGGAACAGCACCACAGCTCCTCTGGAGGTATCTGTATATATGCTCAGTTCTGGTGTTTGTACATTAGATCCTTAAGTTATCTTGATTCCTTCCCTCCATAGAAAAACAAAGGGACCAGCTGTAGTTTACTCCTGCCAACACAATACCTCGAATCAGGCAAAGAAATGTAGGTGGGAAATTTACTTCCCAGCTATATCTACCCTGGAATGTGATTGAACTGGCTCAGTCTGGTCCCAGAGTTTGGTAAACTATTTATTGTGTTAAGTTGGATTTGCAATACCTACTAGTGAAAAAGAGAAGTTGCTTTTGGAATTAAATATTTGTTACTTTGGTAGGTTATAACGTTGTGTCTTCCAAAGCTGTGCTTTTTTTCTCCCAGTGTTTGGCACATTAGATTAAGTTTGAACCAGTTTGTTTGTTTGTTTGTTTGAAGATATTTTGTTGGTTTTTCAGTTCTTCATGACCAAAAAACCCCATCTCAGTTTGCAAACCTTGCTGTCATTCCCAAGAAAGAGACTGCACAGGCTGCAGATGTAAATGAACGCTAATTTGTTTCCACGGCACATTCACTGCGGCTGTTTTCTAAATAAAACAGGCCAAACCGAAGTTTCCCTTTCCTTTGTTGTGTGTCGGGTGCCAGTTGTGCCTGGAGGCCTTTTCCCCTCCCATTGCTGCGGCCAGGCGGGCAGCGGAGCGCGGCTCCATCCCTGTCCCCATCCCCACAGGGTGGCACTGCGCTCCCAGCGTTTTCCGCACGGCTTTTGCCTTCCTGCAACGCAACAGGACCAAACAGACTGCTGGGGAGAAAAACAGTTCCAGGTACTGTTCCCAGCCTGCTTCATGCGACTGTCACATGCTCTACCAGAGGGGGCAAATGTTCAACGGGCCAGGAGGGCCCAAGTCTCAAATCTCGGCATCTGGGTCAGTTGTAGGGAAAGAAAAACAAACACTGAAGAGGTCACGCCCGGGACGCCCTGGGACACTCTTGGCCAAAGACTGGGAACATATTCCCGTCCCTCCTCCCCTGCCTAGTTGCTGGAAAGAGCCAACTCGCTATTAAATCAAGACAGAAAATACAGTGCAAAACAAATCTCTGCAAGCAGAGAGCAGTGACTTCTTCCAGCCTCCCTCCCTCTCTGCAATGTCTCCTTTTGCCTTATAAAGTATTAAAAATAATATTTCTGTCGTGTTAGGCTGGGGAAAAACCACGGGTTCCTGAATTTCAGCACACTAATGCCAGAGTGCTCAGTGGTGTGGCAGGGCCTGCAGACTGTCCTGGTGCAGGCTGAGCAGGGCAGACACAGCCCATGGGGTGGGCCAGCCCTCCAACAGGTCTGTGTCCTTCCCTCAAAGACTGCAAGAATTCCTATTTCTTCTGCAATTTACCCCATGCCTCGAAGTCATGTCTGCAATTTCAGCCAATCCCCACAATTTCTCACTCTAATTTTCCCACAGGCCTTCCATTTTCAACTACTTTTTAATTGCTTCCCTTCATTCTTTGTGTTCCTGTCATTCTGCAGGGTCAGCACTTTTCACACTTCCATGCTGGCCCCCACTCTCCAATACCACTCTGCTTTTCAGAGGGCATGAAGAAGCATCCTCCAGACACAGTATTTTATTTCAAAAGGTTTTTGTGAAGAGCAGTAACCACCTTTGCCTTGGTTGGTAGCACTGGCTGTTCTAGAGAGACAGAGAAGGTGGATGAATGGGGGGAGTCTCCCTTTCCTCTTTAGGAGCTGCATTTTGTATCTTTACCTGTCGGGAAAACTAATTATATCAGCTGTTGAATCTGACTAGTTCTTCCTACTGAGACTCATCCTAAAAATCAGCAGCCCTCAGGAACTGGTTGCTGATTTTCTCCCTGTAATGGTCATAGCAAAAACTTGTATCTTTTTTTCTTGAGAAAGATAAACCACTGAATTAGAAAAAAGTTATCCTAATAAACTTCCTAATACAAATTCTTAAGTCCACATCTCAAAGGCAGGAAACAGCCTCTTGTCTGTCCTAAGGTGGTTTCCTAGTCACATGTGCAAACCTTGGGCAATCATAAGCCAAAACAACCCACGCTGACAAACACAAAACAGCACATTTACAGCTTGGCTCCTTTCCCCTCTCCTAACTCATGAATTGCTCACAAATTCTGACATTTTAATAGCAGTGAGTGAAGAGTTGTGGTTATTTGCCTCTCTGCTCTTTGTACCTTCTGGATTCATGTTGCAATCCAAAGGACTTGAAATACATTGAAAAACAAAAACATCCAAATCAGTAGTTTTATGCAGACGCCAAAAACCACAAGGTTTGTGAAAAAAGAATCAGCAGTGCTGGGCACTCATTTTCCAGCAGCGAGGTGGGGGGGGGGGGGGGGGGGGGTGGAGACAGAAGACAACAGAAATCAAGTTTCAAAACTTGCATTTTCCTTTTCCGATCACAGGCTCTTTCTCATCTGCCGTGCATCCCCCTCTGACAGGGAGTTCCTGCCCAAGGAGCACAGAGTATCAGGTGTACAAAGCAGTGACCAGCGGAGCACAGAGCTGGCTGTCCCTGCAGGAGCTGCCTCGGGGCAGCTGCTGCTGCTCCCCAGCCCTGACACAGCCCCGGGGTTCTTGCTGCCCCCAGTGCAACCAGGCAATGGCACTTTTCTTCTGCCCTCTTCCTATATTACAGCTCCAATAGAAAATGACACAGCCAATTGATGGAGCAGAAGTAGACAGTCCAACAGTAATTACTAAAACTGCAGGAGGTTAATTAGTTTTACTGAATAATTACTCAAATGCCTGCAATGAACTGTACATCAGATTGAAAGCTGTGCTCTTGTTTACCTGCACGGAGATCCTCTGTATCTCCTGACAGTGAAACTGATCTCATTTGAGGCACAGACATATCTCTGATGTAATTATGTCTGCAGTGATGTATGGCACAGCCCCAGCCCCTGGAATGCAGGTCTGACTCCCTTCAGTCTGCAGGTTACAGACAGCAAACTGCACTTTAAATCCAGCTGGGAGAGGGAAGAGAGCAGAGGTAAACGTTGTGACTGTACTGGCGCAAGAAAAGAGGGGAAAAACTGACCGGGAATATATTTAGGCTATAAATTAGAATACCTTTAGTGATTCATGCTGTTGCAATTCATTAAAGGATTACTGCCCCCAGCTGCCAAATCACATGTTAAAGCCAACTGCTCTCCATTTCACTTCAAATTAAAATGCAGGGCAGCCAAACTTCTTGACGTCTGAGAAGTTCACTTATGTGACCTGGGAGAGGTCGATTACTGGGTTCTGGTAAACAGTCTCAGTTTGAATTTCCAGAGCTTATGTGGAGACATCCTTACAAGGCTGGTGATCACTACACCCATGAGGTTCTGAAAAATGCAGAAGCCAAACATTCTTTGAGACAAAACTCACGGCATTTATGAAAAGCATTATAGTAACCTGGTGCTTGTGATGTTGCCCTGGTGAGCCCTTTGATCCTATTAACATAGATTGGGGAAATCCCAAAGGCAAATGGTTCAGGCACATGGTGTGTTTCTTGTATGCACACTATAACCTGCTGCTTTTGTACCAAACAGCACACTAATATTCCATGGGAAGAAGTTGTTTATAAGCAGTCACTTAAGGAAAACGTACCTGTCTAATGTTAAACCACTTTAAAGAGAATTGATATCAGCTTGAAATGATCTTTCTTAGAAGCCCATTGCCACAGAGCAGTGTTTTGCCTGGTCCTTGTGATGTCAGTGTGGGCAGGCTTTATACATACATAAACTTCCTGCAATCACTGATTCATGTGCTCTGTCTTTCAGCATCCTTCTTTATGTTACCAAAGTTCTCATTGTATCCAGGACATGTGTATGTAACAGAGAGTTACAGAATTGGCCACAGGATCCTGTCCAGATTATACCTTCACTATTGTTAGAGGTCAGCAGGAGGACCAAGTACTGTTAACTTGCTGTTACACAAAGTCACCTATGGCTCCATGTAGAATTACTTTACTTTATGCTATTTACACAGTTATCCTTACTGCTTATCATGAACATTTCCAATAGAGATAAACATAAATGGACCTTGAATGGACAAAACAACCTGTCAGTTATCAGCATCCTTGTCATTGGGCACTGGCATAAAAATTTGGCCCAGGATATGAAAGCCTGGGGATTCACAAATACCTCTTCCATTCTTGATCTTTCCACATGCCAGAGGGGTTCAGCAGAAAGAACCTGATCCAGTCTGCAGACATTTTCCCCATCCTTCCTATCTATTATGGAAGACCCCTGTTCCAGGTTGAATATAAAGCACACAAACACAGTTTCTGTGACAGATGTCCATGGTACATTCGTCTTGGAGAAAAATAAAAGCAGCCAGTAAAAAGCAACTCCTAGATCCTTTTATTGAAGAGGACTGAGAAGCACAGAACCATGGTTAAAGCAAATACGCAATATTACAGTTCATTCACTTGCCACAATTTTGCCTTAGAAATACTTTTCACACAAGAAGTGTCCCTTAGCAGCAAAGCCTCTAAGACGTCCCTGCTCATCCCCCCCACCTCTGAATGGGAATTTGTTGCACCCTCAGGTGTGCTGATGCAGCTGTTTTCAGAAGATCCTATAAAACAGATCGCTGGGATAACCTCAGTTAATATGAAAACACCACTTCTCTTTGAAGAGATATTTTTAACCTGCAACCCCAGAAGCAGTTGCATCAGCAAACAGGAGAGAGTGGACACTGCAATGTGAGGAGAGTAAAAGCAGTTTGGGAATGAGGAGAGAAGATCAGCAGGAACTGCTTGAACTCACTTTGCTGCCAAAAACATTTCATGCAACCAGACACTGATCTCCTCCTGGCTCACACGTAGTGGAATTCTTCAGAGGAGTGTGAAATAGCCAAAAGCCACATTCAGCACTTTCTGTGTATTGCTTTAAGCAAACAGAAGGTGGTAAGAGTCTGCACAAGGAAAATACTGCACAGAGTGAAATCAAGGACCTTTTTAAAAGACCAATGTACGTAACAAATTCTAAAAATATTATCTTTAGAAATACAGAACTCTTTTATCAAGTCCAAGGGACAGAACAGCAATTTAAATTTCCCACATTGATGTTTATATCTATATCTAATGACATTTTGGTTTCTTCAAAGGTCAGATATATGTTTTGCTTGTCTTCTATAGGTAGGTGGCTAATCTGGAAAACCTAAAATGGTCTTACAGGATCTCATTTTTCTCGCCCTGATACACCAACCAGCTCTGCAGCCTCTCTCCTGACCTTCCCAAGGCTTTGGTGGCAGGTACCCAGCAGCAGCTCTGACATGGTGTGGCTGTAAGCTGAGATCAGGCTGCTGGAGGAGATTTTTGTGAGGCACAACTGGGAGCTGCCTGGGCAGAGATTCAGAAGTGATATTCACACTCAATCTCTACCCCCGGGTCCTGTCTGAGCCACGGTGTGAGTGCTCCTGTGCCCAGCCTGGCACCTCTCTGCTGCTGTCCTGCTGCCCCAGCTGCTGGGCTCAGCCTTGGCCGAGTCACCTCAGCAGGGCCCCAGCAGGGACTCAGGGTTTGGGCTGCCCCAGCAGGGACTCAGGGTTTGGGCTGCCCCAGCAGGGACTCAGGGTTTGGGCTGCCCCAGCAGGGACTCAGGGTTTGGGCTGCCCCAGGCTCCTGCAGCCCCCGCTGTGCTCCATGGGCACAGCAGCTCCGCAGCCGGCAGGGAGGGAATGGCACCCGCTGCCCCCGTCCTCCCTCCCCCAGCAGCACTTCCACCTCTGTGATGCCTGGCAGTGCCATGTGCTGGGCTGCCCAGCAGACACTGATCGAAGGTGGCTTCCCATAAGGAGGAGATTTTATCAAACCATCAGTGTTTTGCAGATTGTCAGATGGAATCCATAAGGCAGTGCATACACCAGCACACTGCACAAGATCAGCAATGGTGTTACACCAAGTGCAGCAGTTTCCAGAGGCGCCTCTCAGTGCAAGTTCTCAAGAACAGGACTTTGGATGCCAAGCTTGCAAAAATATACCCTGTGAAAGAAATGTTTTTACAGCACATTTGCTTAAAGATCCTCTTCTGTAGGTGATGCTGTCACGAGACCTGTGGTTACTCCTTTGCATTATCTATTTTTAATTTTCTTTTCTCCAGAAAGGCATCTGCAACAGGTGGGTGAAAATGACCTTAATTCAGTATCTCTTCCAGAAGGTCCTGCCTTTCACATCAGAACAAAGCTTGGAACTTCATCCAGGGTAGCATTCACTATATTCTCAGCTGTGTCGTGATGAAAGATCTGTGGCCTTTTGGCACAAAGGAGGCAGTGATGAACCCACGTTTTCTTACTATGGATTGATCACTTCTCCACTTCAGAAGCTGGGTGATTTCCATCAGTCTTGCATGATAACAAGGTGAGGACAGCTCCTCTGCTGTGACTGTGCTCTGTGCTGCCTCAGGATGGTGGTGGGGCAGGTGACACTGGGTGAAGCTGCTTCCTCCTGACAATGGATTTGAGAGAGGCTGAGATCTCTCTGTAGCGAAGCCCATACAGAAAAGGGAACAGAACTTTAGGGAGAATCATGAGGACATTGCAGACTGTCAGGGAGACCAAGATTCCTGTCTGCAGTCTGATGAAAACGTTAAAGCCCAAGAATGATTCTACAAAAAGGGCCAAGAGTGGAAAGAAGTAAAAAAATAAGACAGTGTTGTGCATTACAAATGTTACACTGGCTCTGGAGCAGATGCTCCCCCATATACCCGAGTGTTTGGTTTTCAAATACAGAATAGCATAGCAACAAAATATTACAGACAGGCAGAGAATGATAACTGTGGTAGAAAGCCAGAAACAGAGTTTCACAGCATCAGTCCTGTTCAGAGTTAATATTAGTATTACCGGAATAGAGCACGTTTCCAGGACACAGGGCACAAAGCTGTGGGTAGTCCATAGCACCAAGAAGAAAATCCCAGGGAAAGCTGCAGAAAACATCCACAGTAATACAAGGACTTTTTTAGTTCGTGAGGGAGGCAGAATAGCAATGTAGCGCAGAGGAAACAAAACAGCGATGTACGTGTCCAAGACTATTGCAACAGCTGTGAACAGTCCCCCACAGTAAGCCACTGCCAGCAAAAATAAGAGGAGGACACAAACTTCCTTTGGGAGCTGTAGACGTGCTGCATTGAGAGCAGCTGACAGGGTGTAGAAGAGCAGGTAGATCAGATCAGAAAGCAGAGCGTTTCCCAGCAGCATGTACCTCGTTTCCTGGCGGATTTTAAACCGAGAGAAGATCACAAATAAGATGGTTGGGATGATGAGGACACCTGCCACGAGGCAGATAACTGGAGAGATTAAGAACATCTTCGTGTTTGTGCCTGATAGGGTGAGAGACCATTCCTCCAGCAAAAGTAGCAAAGTTGTGTCATCCAAATTTGAGGAACTGTTGAACTCTGTCTCCCTGAGGCGGATTGCGGTTCTATTCGCTCTCCTCACTGAGGCACAGCCAGGGAAGTCCATTTCCTTAGGATTTTGGGAGAATTGTCTGACTTGGAGAAAGCAAGATCTTCTATGTTGAGTCCTTAGAAAGGCAAATGAAGCAGAGGATGCAAAAAGCCCATGGAAGCAAAGTGATTTCTGTAGCCAATTCTACTAGCTCTCCTCAAGGACAGAAAGTTCAAACTTGCAAGTGAATTCTGTGGTGCCAAAAGATGGTTTTGCCTAAAAAGGAGATTTTAATTTCTTTCTGCAAAATCTAATTAGAAAAGAGAATGAATCTCTGGGTGGCTTGAAAAAGACCAAATCCCTCAGTTAGCTCTTTGAACAGAACTGAATGTCTTGATCAGTTTCAGTAATTTGAGTTTTTCTCATCACATTATCAGTCCAATGAGGCAGATGAAATATTAGCCTGATTAAACAAATACATGATAATACAGATCAACATTCCACGTGTTCTGATGTAGAAGAGTCATAAATGTGATTGGGTGGTTTTGCACCAATTTGTATGCAACAACACAATTGATTTGAAGTGATCAATAAAAAAGGCTCTCAATCCTGCTGTAAAACTGTAGCACAATCACTCTAGGGAATGAAATTATCTTATTTGCAGATGAAAACCGTTTTTGGTTCAGTGAATCAATTCATGTTATTAATGAATGATAAACCCTCCCCTGCCTTTTTTCATGCATGATATACAAATACTGAATTCTCATCTGTTGCAGCCTTCCAGTCAATCTGTGCATTGTCTGGGATGAGTGACATGCACTGTCCCATACCAGCATACCCCAGGGCAGATTTGGCACTTCCAATGTCCATTTGGAGACTAAATGGTTCTTGGTTCCAGTTGGCTCCTGGTTTCCTGGCCCACACACTGTTGCTGCACTGTTGCTGCTTTTAATGCCAGATCTCAATATCAGAGCTGGGGGTGCAGTGACAGAATTGTGAAGGATCTGGACTGCAGAGAAGGAACTTTTCAAGTTCTTCCAGGCATGGTGTGATAAAAAAAAAAAAAAAAAAAAAAGCTGTTGTTTTTTTTTAATAGGCTTACTTAACCTGGCATTATTGTATTCATTGTCTTCCCAGTGCTACCAGCACACAGCAGTGCAGCTTCCCTCCACAGGAGCAAGGGCATAGCTCACACAGAAAGTCAGAAAGTCCTGCTGTGCCATGGACATGCTGCCTCAGGGCATGCCAAGTAATGAAACAGACAGCTCATGAAACTCAGCATCTCTCATCAAACCTTGTACACATTTCATTTCCTGTCACACTGATAGCTGGCACCCAAGGAACTGGATGCTGAGACACACACAGGGTGTGCCATATGGAACAAAAAGATACAAGGAAAAACCAATGATAATTTTAAGCAGGGCATTTCAGTTGCTATGGTGCCTGGGGTAGGCAAAACAGAAGATGATTATTTTTGCTCACTCAATCCTGCATCCACTGAAAAGTGTGTGAGCAATATTGATGCAATTATACATTTGGTGTCAGGGTCATGCCCTGCATCTATAATTGAGTCACAACACAGGTGATACCTTAAGCAGATAGTAGCACTCAAAACTGTTGAATTATACTTTTGTATACTCAAAAATTTGAATTATACTTTTGTTGCAGAATGGAAAGAAGGGAATGAAAACTCAGGTGCATAAATCACCTCCAACTGTAATTTCAGATCTCTGTTAATAGTGGAGGTGTTTGCTGCCTCCCAGCTCCTGCCATTCCAAGGATGTCCTATTAATGGGCAGACTCTTTAATTTCTATATAAAATCACAAATGTATTTTCCATCAACTGCTTAGGATTCAATGTGAAAAAACAATAAGTCATTGTCACATCAACTGCACACCTTTGGCTGATAGAAAAATAAATCACAGAATGGTTTGGTTAGGAAGGGAGCTTAAAATTCATCCAGTTCTAGATGGGTGACTGAAGAAGGCTCACTCAGTTGTCATCCTCATGACAAAGGGATCTCGTGACTCTCTTGTTCAGCTCACACACAAAGAGTAGCACAGAGCCCAGAAGGCAGCACGAGTTCACAGCCCTGCGTGTCCTGTGCTCAGCTATTCCTCTGCTCCAGCTGGCAGAGTCAGCCCTATGGCATGAGCTTCAGTTTCACCTGTGCTGCTGGAAAAGCCTTAGGAATGCAGGAGGGCTTTAGTTTTACAAAAATGGACAACAGCAAATTACTGGAAGAGAGATTCAACCCCATCAGGCCTGGGTAGGTCCAGCTGAAGCCACTCCCCTCAGATTTCCACAGGGGCTTTCAACTGCTCAGAAGAGTTGTGCTAGATTTAGAAATGTGAAAGGTTGGTGTCCTGGCACACAGATACAACCCAGAACAGGTGGTTCTGAAGAATATCTGTTTGTTGTCTCCTTTCATTTTCTTGACCTTAGGAGGCCTTTCCACATCTGGGCATTTGCAAAGGGCTGGCAGCTCTGAGCGCCACTCCTGAGGATTCTGAACTGAGCTCCTTTTGCCTTTGCATGTCAGTGCTCAATAGTTTGTGGTGCCAACCTGAATGATCCTCTTGAAATTTCCGGTAAACCTGGCCTTAATGCTCTGGTTATTGATTTTTCAAATGCTCTCTAGTAAATTTATGTTAGGTGGATGCATTTTTTACGTATCTTGCTGATGCAGACAGCGCAGTATTAGCAGCCTCTCTTCTGGCTCTTTCTCTGGCTCAATACAGCCTGTATTGATTTTCAAGCTGAACCACACACTGGTAATTACTTTACTCATTTCTGCTTCAATAAGCATCCTGCTGAAAGCTTAGTTAATTATCTGATGGGTTTGGGAGATCTCAGGTTGCACGCTGAGCCCTGTAACTCCTGCAGACTGCACTACATTGTATACTGTTAATACAACACTACATTGTATTCTGTTACTGACTATTAACAGGCATTGTCAAACTGAGCAGAAAAGGTTAGAAATGTTACTGACATGTTACTGAAATGTTACTGAATGTTACTGAATGTTACTTAACTGCATACACACACAGAGAACCTTCCTAGTTCACAGGGCTTACCTGACTGATTCAACAAGTTGACAGGTACACTGGTGCTGTGGCAGGGAGCAGCTGACAGGAAAGGGAAGCAAACAGAATAATGCTAGGATTTCCCCAGCCCTTCATCCCAAGAGCCTGTGTTAGAAGGGGATACCCAGAGGAATACTCATATTCACCTCTGAGCCTCACTGGGTGCCATCATGTCACTGTCTCAGTGTGACCACAGGGTCTTTGCTGTGGCTGCCTATTCCAGCAACTCACACCATGTCCCAGCCTAAAAAATCTATCCTGGGCTGTGGGTCTGCCCCAGAGACTGCAGCTCCTGGCCAGGGGCCTGGGGACAGTGGGGTAGAAAGGCTGTCTCACATCTCCTCAAACGGAAGTGTTTTGGGTGAGACAGGTGGGTCTAACAAATGCATATTTTTACTGGAATATTGTTTCATGGGTCTATTTCCAGCCATGTTTAGTAACAGAGCCTTGGCCTCGGGAGCCTTCATGTGCTGTTAGAGTTTCTGCAGCTTCCTTCCATGAATGCCCCCCAGCCCTTCTAGGCTTACGTAGGACCAGAAGGCACCTCCCTTGCTGGTGAAGCTTTCCCAGTCATGAACAGCCAAGTGCCCATGAGCAGGCTAACTCCTCCCAGAAGGGCAGGAAGAACCAGGTTTCCTGCCTGTATCCATATTCTCACTCTGGGCAGATGACCTGCTGCTGTCAGTGAAGAAAGTAATCCAAGCAGTTTAACTGTGGTGTTTTTCTGGCTGAGCCTTCCCTTTTTCTTCTTCTTTAAACAGAAAGTAAATTAGAAGACTTTGCTAGACCTTTAAGATTCCCTCTAAACTTTTCTGCAAGCCACAGGGAGAGGTTCAACTTGTCCATGCCTCAGCTATCTGTCCCCACGTGGCTCCAGAAGGATTGTTCAGTGCCTGGCTTGTTATTTGCTGTAGATAAGAGACATACACACTGCTCTTGTAACTGTACAAAGTTCACAAATCAGGCAGAGCAATTATTAAAGTTAAGGAAGTAAAGAAATGGGTGTGAAAACTAAGCTCAGATTTCAATGCTTTGAAAGGTCAAAGGAACACGGAACAAGAGAAAACAGGGATTAGAAAGTGCCGGTTTGAAGACATTTTAATGAGGCTCCCAAACAAAAGAGGACATGGAGAGAGGCTGGGAGGACTCAGCATTAAATCCCTACATCACTTTTTCTAATTCCCACTACTATCAGGCCATGGTGATGACAAAGTCAAAATAAATTTTGTGCCAAATTGGCCTTGCTGGTGCAATATTGAGAAATAAGCTGGAGGTCAGAAGAACAGAATTCCTAAATATTTGACAAATATTTCAATAAAAGTTTAGAGAAGTAACAGGGTAAGTCCCAGACATCTCCTGCTTTCCTGCAGATCACTGCATGGCCCTGACTGCTGCGAGCTGCAGCCAGCAGAACTCACCCATTTTCATTCCCCAAGCCTGGCAAGGCAGAGAAAGACAGGTTTTCCTCTTTTGTGCTGAAAGGACACACAAACATGTTTTCCTGTGACAAGCTGCAGATGTGACCAGAGATTTATCGCAAACAACTGCTACTTTTCATGGTCATTCATGGACAGTCTCACAGGACTCCAAGAGAAGCCATCCTAGACTGCTCCTTCAGTTTAATGATCTCTCTTGCCTGCCTATTTCTCATAGCAATGCATCTGTGAAACAGGAGAAATAGCCTATTTGTAAAATATTAGCTTCTTTCCTGAAGCAGTTTAATTTATAAGGAGAAATCTTGCTTCAGTTTTGAACACTATACAACTACACTGGTGCTAACCGGAGTTACCTGCAGAAATCTAAGTCCTTTAGATAAAGAACAATAATATCATTCTTATCTGACTATTTAGCAGCTATCATAAGAGATTAAACCAATTTTCAGTACCACACAAAGTGATGAGCAGAACTAGAAATATACATCTGAATTTGTGATTCCTTGACTCCTCCTTTAAGACAGGAGAAGCTCCTTGTCCTGAGAGAAAGCTTCTCAAAGTGGGGAGGTACATCCACCAAACTCCTTAGAGCACCCACCCATCTCAGGCTGTCTTTCTGGTGGTGGCTGCCATCAGAAATTTTATGTTCCTGTCCTGTCTCACCTGCAATGATCCCCAACAACACCTAGGACGGGCTGCTTCAAGCAGGCAAAAGCAGAAGTTATCTGGCTCCCTTCCTGTCTTGCTATGGTTTGGCTCATGTAAAAAGCACAGGAGAGGTGTAGCATGGTAGTTTCTTGAAGGATGCCTTGCTGAGAAGGGATACAGATGGCTGCAGAGTGTTGGGTGCACGTTAGAATGAAATACCAAAGCAGAGCTGGAATTAGAATGGGTGGAAGATACAGGTTGGCACATACAGGCTTACAAGGATCAGCCACGGGTGCACAGCCACAGCTCCTCCCTGACAGCTGGGAAGTGCTCACCTGACTGTACAACCTGGGGGCAAAGGTGGCATAGGAATCAAGATGGAAGGAAACACTCTAGAAGTGGAGTTGAAACAGAAGAGGCAAGAAAAACGCCGTGTGAAAGAAAATGTCGGAATTCAGAACATCCCTCTGGCTGTTCTGAAATGCCAAGACCCCTGCCAGGGGGCTCAGAGACCCTGGCACAGAGCCCAAGACACCTGTGACTTTGATTATGACCCGTGGAGCAAATTACCAACCTTATATGAGGATCTGCAAGCCACAAAAGTCTAAGTAGAATAATAATTAGTTTGTCATGGAGTGAAAAATAGATTTTATAGGGTTTTTACAATGGGGGTTCAGGGGGCAAGATGGAGGAGTCTTGGCGTGTCCAGCCTTTCTCCTTCTTCTTGGCTTCCATCTTCTGCTGTGATGGTGGCACTTTTAGTTTGGTTTAGAGTAGAAGATCACTGTCTAACACAGGTGATAGGTACTGGGAAGTTATGGTAAATAATGTACATGTAGTTTTTAGTATAAAAAGATAACACAGCCCTGGGGGCAGGCAGAGTGCTTTGGACTGTCCTGCTGAGCAGACCTTGGCAGGCCAGAGAAAGAATTTTATAGATAAGAAACAATAAACAACGTTGAGAACGAGAACTGAAGAGCCCTGACTCCTTCTTTGACCACCGCGCTGGGAAAAGAGGACTTTCTAACCCATCTCGGGGTCACTCTGATGAGCAAAAGCCCCAAGAAGAAAATACATGAAATGTCTTCCTATCGATGCCTTTTGATGACAGGCTGTGAATGAGTGTCCATGGCACAGAGCAGCACAGGGCACAGCACCATCCTGGGCAGGAAGGAGCCTCGCTGCCAAAGTCAAGATGCTCCTTCCCAGTTCCCAGCCCTGTACCTGGGAATGGCAGCGGGCTCCCAGGTGGCAAAGACACTGAAACAACATTGATTCTCTGCAATAGCTGTGCCCACAGGGAGATGCTGACCTTATCTCACACTGATGGAAGCAGGTGCCAGGCACAGCTGCCATATGGCACAGAGATTAACTGCCAGCATGTGCTGAATAGTCACGGTCCCTTATTAGCCAAGCAGGGAACACGCCCTGGGCTGCACACACAGTGCCATTCACCAGCTCTGTTGTCCCCTTCCCAGCAGCTCCTTTGTTACTTATCCAGCACAGGTGCTTAAGAATGAGATTTTCTCCACATGAGGCCTGTCTCTGCCTTGTTGTTCTAACAATGGCTTTGTACTGCTCCCACTCATTTCCATAGCAATACCCTGTCCTCTCACACTGGAGGTTCAGACTTCATGACAGGAAAACACTGTTGGGGTAGGAGTATGAACACAAATGTTCTAAACTTATTAAAAAAAAGAGATTTTTTTTAAAGTTTTTTTTGGGGGGCTGAGTGCTGGGGGGAGAGCAAGGTGTCACTTTACTATTGTTATGTAAGCCCACATCAGTCTTACTCTCCTGGTGACCTCCACAGGCACAAGGAGGAGGGCACATCACCCCCTGGTTTGTCCAGAACTTCTCACCAAGCTGGCAGAGTTACAGCTCACAACAGGGAGAGTTTGAGCCATGGACAGAACAGCAAGCTGAGATCTTCAATAAAATACACTGTTAATTTCATTTCTAGTTTAATTATTTGTTTCTTTCTCCTCCAATCCAAATTCTTGCTCATTAAAAGATGTTCATGAGAAGCATCACAGGAGAGATCCTCTCTTTTCCTTTACTATTATCCTAAGTAGCATCTGGAGCCAAAAGCAGCTCCCAACTGCCTCCAGGTATCCCAGAGGTAGCTCAGCTGTTCACAGACAAATGTTTGTATTTTTCATTACATTTACAGCTACTGGGGTGACTAGAAACCAGACTGTTTTTCGAATCCATTCTCAGCATTTTCTCAGGAATTCCTAGGTCCTTTTAATTGAGCTGTTTTTTCCTCCCATAAAGCAGCAGTTTCTTCCTCCAAAGAAAACATTTCAATGCCAGCCCAGCACAATGGATAGCAACTAAATGAAATATATTAGGAAATATAAACATGCACAAAACTACTATAGATCACAACATCTTCAAGGCAACATATACAGGAAAAAAACTTAAATGAATTAGCAACCCTTTTAAATGAGCTAATTTAACAAGCTGTGAGTTGAACCACATCAGAACAGCCCCAGTCTCTCCCTGAAGTCCTGCAGTGATGCTCTGGGGCTGTTCAGGGGCAGACACTCCTGTGCAGCTCCCATTCCTGGAAGCACTGCCAGCATCAGATGTTCCCATGGTCACCCTGATATCAGTTACCCCAGGACTCCTCCCCCTTTCAAACACCTCCTTTCCCTGGGAAGCCCACAATATTTTCATGAATTTGGATTTTGCCTGAGCCAGTGACATCAGTGCCAGCTCCAGCACAGAGGGAATTATGTGTGCCATCCACAGCTGTGGAACTATGTGTGCCATCCCCCAGGACACCACCTCAACCCCTGCCACTTGTGCCTCTTCATTTCCTGCCAAGTATCATGCCAATTTCTTCCACATCAGTTTCTAACCTGAGATTGCTTCTCTACTTGTTTCTCTCTCCTGCCTGCTATTGGAGATTGGAATGATGGTGAAAATGAGACACACAGGGCCACTTTTCATCCCCAGCTCTCTGCCCTGGTAGTCTCCCACAATACCTATTTGTGAACCTCTTCAGACCCTCTGTGAGGCAATTTCTGATGTGCAGCACTGAGCCTCCCTTTTAGTTGAAGCCATCACATGTTGGGGACTGTTTCTGCTCTTGGCAGCCTGGTAGGCTGAGGAGTCAGTGTAAGGGGAGCCCCCCTGCTCTCACAGCCTCAAATCTGCACCACCAGTCTCACAGAATCCAAGAATGGATTGGGTTGGAAGGAACCTTAAAGACCATCTATTCTCCCTGCCATGGGCAGGGACACCTTCCACTAGACCAGGTTGCTCAGGGCCCTGTCCTGCAAATCACTGTCCAAAATTCCACTTTGCATTCCTCTGGATGCTGGAAGGATTTATAGGGTCTTCCTGGAGCCTGCTCTTCTCCAGGCTGAACAACCCCAATTTTTTCAGCAACAAATACAGGCTTCTCACCCAAGTCAGGAGCTCTTGAACCCCAGCTGTGTGCTTGGGCTGACACAGGAGCTGCCTGCCCCGTGGTCTGTAGTCTGTGTCTCACCTTGACACTGCCAGAAGCATCACAGAAGCAGTGACCTCAGCCCTGAAGGGAGAGAAAGGCACGGAAGGACAGACCAGAGGAAGGCAGGGGCCCTTGAGGATACACCCCAAGCTGTTTACTGGCAAGATTCCCACTCTTGCTGTTCCCAAAATAGAGAGAAGTCTGTCCCATTATTAACCATCAATAAACACCAGCTTGGGGACTTTCTCCCCCAGCAGGCAAAGCCTGTCAGCCTCTTGGAGAACAGCTTGCAGTGAGTAAACTCCCTCTTTGTCAGACTCAAAATGGGGTCCTTGGAGCCTCACAGGCTGTCTGCAGGGATACAGAATTATACAAAGGGATTTGTTTTTGTAAATGAACTGGAAGAATGTCAGCTCCTCCTACCCACCCTTCATGCTGCCCTTTCTGGTTTGTAGCATGCTCTAAATGACCAGCTTCTCTGATAATTTATGCTTAATTGGGACTGATTTCAGCAAGTGGCCCAACAAAAGCTGCTCTGAACTACTGAGTAATTTACTGATTTTGTTTTCAATTAATCTAGTAGCCTTAGGAATAAGCAGCCTGTGTTCCTTTTTTAGCCACAAGAAGATCTCTAGCCTGATGGAGAGACATCCAGAGCTTAAGCAGCATCTAATCAGCTGATCACCGGGAAGAAACATGTTCCCACACTCATGTACCTTATTTATTTTTCAGAAGACCCCTCCTAATCTGGGAATTTTTATCCATTTTTTTCTGCTCTGGGATTTCCCTTTTTCTGCCGCCAGACTATCCCTTTCCTCTTCTCCTGGCAATACCATTCCTGCTCTGATTCTGGGTGTTGGGGATTATTTTGGGCAGAGGAGGTGGTGGAGGGAAGGGCTTTTCTGTGCAAAGCTGTCTAGGAGCTGATCAGCCCAGGCCTCCTGTGTCTCCATGCAGTCCAATAAAGACAGCAACAAATGCAATACCCAACGTTCTGTGCCCTGCAATCTGTGCAGGAGCCAGGCCAGCCATGAGAGGATGCACAGAGGAGGAGAGAGAGAAATTGTGGCTGTCTAATGCAGTGTGCTCTGAGCAGGCAGAGTGTGGGGAGGCATCCCCAGCCGATCCAGTTCCATTTCTGCACTCTGATCCCTCGAGGGCACTGGGCATTGGATGGCTGCTGGGAGTGGCACAGAAAAGCCACTCTCAGCTGTCCCCTGCTACCTGCATTCCCCCTGCAGGCCAGAGCACAGAGCCTCTGGCTGCTGGGCCCCCAGCAGAGCTGTGACTGGCACCTTGGTGTGCTGAGGCGCTCTTGGAACCACATCTGCCTGGAAACACTGAAAAGAATAGGCCAGCCTGGCTTGGACTGGGCACAATTTGTGGTTTGTTTAACAGACCTGGCCTGGGTTTGGCACTGTTACAGTATGAGTGTGCTGACATTTATTTTGACAAGCCAAGACTCTGTACAAGTACACTTCACCACAGACACAACTCCCATAATTACAAGTGTTGGGTTAATCCTAAAGCTTGCCTTTCCCTTCACAAATCCACACCAGTAGTAGCACTTATAATTATTCTATCTGCAATTCACATGCCCACATCTATTCTCAGCTTCTGTTTCCAGCCTTGAGGTTGTCCAGATTGTCCCTTTGTCCTTTTAAGACCTCTGCACTACCCACACTAATCCTCAGTAAGCAATCAAATCTCCCCATCTGTGCTTTTACTATTTCCCTTGGCACCATGGGATGACTTCTCTATTTTAATTAACTCGAGATGGATGCCTTGTCAAGACTTAGCTGCTCTGATTTCTCATTATGTTATCATAATACCATTTAGCAACACCACCCTTCTCAGCAAGGAAAGCTGATTCCAGCCCCTTGAAGGCAATGTAGTGAACCAGAGAGTGCTCACCAGGACCCACAGCAATATTTGCTCTCATTTGTGTTAACCTGCTGCATTTCCTTCCCAGGGAATGCTACTTTCCTTCCCAGTTCTGCCTACTCACAAAGGCACACTTTAGGGTATGTTTTCTTCTTTTGTTTGTCTTAGTCATGATCACTTAATTCCAACTTTTAACCCCACTGAGCACTGCTCGAATGCCAACCACACGTAAAGGCAGTTTTAATTTACTCATTGCCAGCTGCAGTTGGTGGTACCCCACACCACTGTTTGCCCTTTTCCTGCCAAGCAACTCATTACCTCAAATTGTCCTGAACCTATTTAATATTTTGCAGCCATTTAAGACCTGAAGTTTACAGGTCACCTCACAAATGAGAAGGAAGGCTTTTGCTTTCATGTCCTTCCAAACCTGCAACACCTCAGCCTCTGTCTCTTCCTCAGACCTGTTTTCATCTCTTAAATTGCTGTGTGATTGCTGCAGGTGCTGTGAGTTGCCATTTGTGCACAAAGCACCAAGTCAGCACCAAGGACCTGTTTCACACGAACTCCTGGTCAGCTCCTTAGTGAAATTCCCTTTGTAAGCACCTGCAGAGCAGCAGAATTGGACATTCTGTGCTACACACCCCCCTCAGGCTGTAGCCAGCTTTGTAGTGGTTGTGTGCCCCTAATGGGCTGTGAGCTGTCCTCTGGGAATAAGGAGCACTGAAAAGGCTGCTCGGGGCTCATGGCAGGAAGATGAGACTTGTGTCAAGCATCCAGCAATTTAATGCTAGGCAGCATCAGCAAAATGCAAGGAAGGTGTAATTTGGACAAACAGCAGGGTCTTGGAGGAACAAACACAAGGAAGTATTCTCTGGCACACTCCAAGGAAGACACCTCCAAAACCAGCCCCCAGTGGGCCTGTCATGGGCTGAATCCAAATCAGAAGGGATCTCTCACAAAATTCCTTGACCAATAGCAACACTGAGGCTGCTTATTGCAGTTCTTTAAATGTTAATAATGCTAGCTGACATCCTCTGAAAGTCTAATTCTGTGTTTTTCCACCCTAGGAAACCCTGCCAGATGTAAACATTTTAAGCAGAACAGGTGCAAGAAGCCAACCGAGCAGGATGGAGTATCATTGCTCTCTCTTTTGTTCATGGACACACACATGAGGGTCTCAACCTAAATTCTCAGGTCTCAATTTGTTATATGGGGATAAAAAGTACATTTAACAGTCACTTTTATAGCTCCCACATTGGAGAAGGCAGGATTCAAGCATATCTATTCATGTTACAGGTTGACAGTAAAAAAACTCAAGGTATTTTAATGTAGGAAGGCTGCCCAGTTTCAGGACTTTAGATGACTTGAGCTTGCCCTATGCAGATTGTGGAAAAGACAGTTTGTTGACAACACTCAGTGAAATTCAGAGCCAAGAATTTATTTCCGTGTGCTCAGGGACACACTTCCAATGTTGGATGTACAGGGCCATCTGCTGGGAAGCCTCTGTGTGCAGCAGCATCCCAAACACAGGCAGCGTTTCCCAACAGCCTGAACAAAGACAGCTTTGGCTGTTGCGTCCAAGAAATGCATTTTATGAGTTTTTTCTCTCCAGATGGAATGCTTCCCTGCTGAGCCACTGGACCATCCCCAGGACAGCCTGTGGAACAAGGAACTGAGCCTGTCTCACTGCAGGATCCTGTGTTGCAAACGTGTGAATTTCCTAAAATCAATTTATTTTGACTAATGATTTTGGGAAGCTTTGCTCCAAAAAAGGAAATAACAACGAGAAGAAGATATTCCCCCCCCCCCCCCCCCCAACCCCCCAGTTTCAGTTTTTGTTCTCATTAATACAAGTGCAGGAAGGCTCAGTGACACTAGCAGGCAGTACAGTGATGGAGAAGAAAGGCATTAGTTTATGTGTACCACTCCATCTCTAGTGTTGGATTGAATTAATCAGATAGAGGTGCTGACTGGGACTCAGTAATTTTTCACAGAAATATTGAATATTCTGAGTCAGATTCTCTGGTCAAATGACTGTGATAACCCAGGAAATACTGGTGTCCTTCACATTAACTCCCCCATCTGTGCAGTGAGGAGGGTGAGAAGTGAGGGTCTGCAGCACTTGCAAGGTTACCTAAAAATCCCACAGTGAATCTGGAAAACAATTGAGTTTTCCAAAAGCATGGGAAAATAGCTCATATTTAAGTTTTTACCATTTTCTCATGTTTTATTTACTACTACATTAAAGCTTATAAAAGCATTGCTGCTTAACAAACAGGTTTTCCCCCCTCTCTGATTTACATATGAAGTAATGATTCAAGCATTGTAACAAAGCCTTCTTTTCTGGGACCTTGTTAATCAACTGCTTTTGCTAAGATGCTTACCTGCCAGCAGAGCAGCTTTTCTGATTTCCAATTAAATTGGAGTTTCTTTTGCAGCCTTTTCCCCCCCATGGAGCCCATTACACAGCCTGTCTCTACCTAGTTTAATAAAACCTTTAAATAAAGGCAGTATTTTCTGAGGCCTCTCTCACTATGTCAGGTTAGGCTAAACCTGGCTAATAGGTGTAGAAGTTATTCAAAGGGAGAGGCAAGTAGGCAGGTACAAAGGACAAGATTTCATAAATCTTTCTGATCTGGAAGTTAAGCTAAAAAGAAGCCATAATACTAAGATAAATATTCCTTTAAAAACTCTTTAATGCTGTGCAACCAATTATTTAATTTCATGAAAGCTGACATTGACTATTTACTTCTTCTTTACTTCAGCTTGGACACTGAAAGGATGTGACAGGCTAGCACCTCAACAATCAGAGCTACATCAGGCATTTCAGCAGCACACATCAGGTAGATCAGGCAAAAAATTCACAACTTCTAATACCTGTTGCTGAAAAAAGACCTTTATGGGATGGGGAAAACAATATTATTGCCAGAGAATCTAGAAGCCCTGCTCAGAGTGTCTTGGGAGCATGAAGCCAGGCACACAGGCTCACCTGATGGGAGAGCAGGTGATTCCTGCCCTCCTGGCTCCCACTTCTCCCTCGCTGCCACAGGCTGCAGCACTTGTGGGAAGATCACAGCAGCTCAGAGCTGGCCTCCTCCCTGACTCATGCTTCTCTGCATAGTGCCTGCCTTCTTCCACTACTCAGGCATTGCAGCACCTTGTTATTTTAGTAATTTCTAATTACTGGAGCAATGCTTCCCAATCTGGAGCAGACTAACCTGGGTTTGATCCATGCTGGCATTAGGGAAAGCACCTGTAAAAGAGCCAAAGGCAGGGAAAGCTGCGTCCTGCAGCCCCAGCTGGCACTCCTCTGGGTTGCAGGGCATCCACCACAGATCCTCTCCCCACTTAGTGAGGAGATGCAGCAACACTTCTTGTACAGAACTTCATACCAAAGCAACAAATGAGGAAATCGAGGTCTGTCACCCTCATACCATTTCTGTGACAGCACATGTACCTGTGTGTGAACCCAGACTTCATTCTTCACTGGGCAACTCATTTAATGAGCTGAGGAAGAAGTTAACTCATTTTGTGGCTGGCTTCTGTCCACTTTGGGATACCACTCTGTCAGCTCTGAAAGAACCAGGCTCTTTGAGACACTGCCAAGCTCCAAATGACTTCACAGCTGTAACTGTGCAGCCAGCAGCACTCCCCACTTCACTCATACACCTCCCACTCAAACTCTGCAAACTCATCAGTCACCTGCTGCCTTTTCTTTTTACGCAGCAAAATCCCAACATGTCAAGGGCTTTGAAGCACCTTAAAGTGTCTGATTTTCAAGAAAACTTGGACTTCCTGTAAGGTGTTTCAGGTACATAGAAACAGGGGTATTAAGAATAAACTACTCTTTTTCAAAGGTGCAGGTTCTGTAAGTGCATTTTAGGGCAAGAAATTGCCCTCTCCAAGACGAGGTTGGATGGGGCTTTAAGCAGTCTGGTCTAATGAAAGATGTCCTGACCATGGCAGAGAGGTTGGAGTGAGATGATATTTAAGGTACTTTCCAACCCAAACCATTCTATGATTCTATAGCCTCCGTATTAAAGCTCAAGATTAATTTCTGAATCTCTTTCTGCAAATCAAAGTGTCCTGTTTTACAGGCTTCCCACCCTCCTCAACACACAGCAACAAAGAACAGAGCATCCACCCCACACTAACACAGCCCCACTTGCACGGCCCCAGCAGGCTTGGCTCCTGGCTGTCTGTCCTTCCAACCACTATTCCCATCTCCCAGCCCTGCACTGGCACTTTGCTGCTTCAAAAATGGCTTCTGAAACATGTAACAGATTAAAATGCTTGAGGCCTACCTAGGCCTATCAGCTGCCTCAGAAACATTAATAACCCCTCTGTGAAAAATCAAACCCCTGTGAGAGATTGTTTTGTTGCAGAGTGATGGCAGCAGCCAGAACCATGGAAGGATAAACCCAAAGAACAGTACTCAGCAAATCATCCCTCTCTAAAAAGCCTGCCAGCTACAAGACACATAAAATGTCATATTTTAAAACCTGCTGATAATTAGTGTAACTGCAAACCAAGTGATGACCTTGGCATTGTCAATACTCATGATCCATTAATGGAGCATTTAGTCAGATGCTGAGTCCTTTCAGTTTTCCTGCTTTCTTTACTGTTACTGCAAGAATATATTAATGGTCATATTTCACAAGCATAAGAGCCTTGCTTGTAATGCCATACTCTACCACAGACAATGTTTGATGATTCTGAGGAACGCAGTCAGAGGTTTCACCTTCCAGCTGTGATGGCAGCTCAGGCAGCAGAGGCAGAAAGCTTCTGCAGTTGGCCACCACCACCCAGGATGTGGAAGGCAGGAGAACAAGAGCAGCCAACACTGCCAACATTATCTCTAGGTCTGCTAGCAAACTGCATTTAAAACTGTGTGTTTTATTCTCTTCTAAGATTTACAACTTGCCACTTCAAAATGAAAACTGGCCATGACATTGCCACTAACAACATAAATCAAGCCCACAGATTTATTTCCAAAACCTGTGTTCCACTGAGTAAATCAAGCAGAAGCATTGCTAACCACATTGTTACCAACTGCACTGCTGGCAATTTCAAAGGCTTCATCTCTCATCTATCTTCCAAATATTCTTTGGTTTGCCTGTATTTAAATAGTGCCTGGCAGAGCAGTGGGATTTTACACACAGCATAGGGTCACTTCTTATAGTAGGAGTCCTAGTAAAATATCTGTATTGTATTTGAATATCTGTACATAGGCCTTGCCCTGATAAGCCCTGGTTGTTCTTGATGGGCTGCAGCTGTGGCCAGTGAAGATAACTGTGATAAAAGGGAGTGGGCTAGCCAGTTAGGGAGAGCCTGGAAGGAGCTCTGACTAAAAAGCAGCAACATGCAGAAGAGGGTGTCAGTGCTGTGAAGAGCTGCCCCCAAGAAACAACACCAAGAAGTTATGGGACTTTAGAAATATGATTGCAACAGTGTGGCACTCTAGAAATCTGATAGCAACAACTTCTCACAGTTCACAGGCTGGCTGTGGTGCTCCTTTTCCTCAAGGACCAACCGCATGCACTCAGCTAAGATGTTTCTTCCCTCAGAACAGCACTTGTGATTTGGTTCTTGGCCTCCACACCGGCCATGAGGACTCCTTTACAAGACCCTGTGACGGGTAGATCTTCTGCAGTATGAGCAAGCCAGCTTCTATGCAACACATGATGATTAATTTCACTGGGATATGAAATAAAATCTGTGAAAGGGAGCAGCAGCCTGCCCTGCTCACAGCTCAGTGTGCCACTGTCCCTGCATTTAGACCTGAGCCTGCTGGGCTATTGCATTCACCCTCACTAACTTTATCTGACTGTTCACTTCTCTCTTATTTAAGCAGTTTTGCTTTTAGGCCTCCTTTGATCCCAACTTTATAGTTTGAAAGGCTGTCCCATGAGAGCCACTGGGAGAGTTGCTGCCTCACTGATGGACTGTATCTGTTATTTGAAGCTGTGTATCTATGGCTACTTACACTTATATCTCTCCTTTTTCAGCTTCCTGACTGAGTCTTTTACAAAGTCTTCAGAGTATTTGATGTATTCAGGCAGAGAGCAATATAAAATTAAGCAGGGAACTAAGTCCCACAAAACAGTAATAAAATATTTCCTTAAACTTCCCTCAAGGCATCACAACAACATCTTCCTCAGCAGAGCTCAGAAAATTTTGCTTGTAGGTTGCGCTGGGATGGTTGTGGAATAGCACATTTTGCCATTCTCATGCTTTATGCTGAATAATTATTTTGCCCTTCAGACAGCAGTGCCTGTTAATGCAGTTCAATAAACTGGAAGTATTCTTGCCTCATCTGGACAGATGTTTGTGACACACAGGCATATCTGGAAGGAAAAAGCTTCTGAAAACATGCCTTGTATTTAACATTTCTGTAGTCAGGTTCCTGAGGTTTCTTGTCCCTCCCAGGTGTTGTCTCTGGTCTCTAGAGCCTTGGAGTTTTTCATTACTTGGTGAAACAATTCTTTTGACATATTCTTCATAGCATATCATGCAGATAATTTTTCCACTTTGATTTTATAGACAAATAGACCATATTTATTACTCAAGAGCTTTTTGTTTAAAGCAGAACGTTAGAGGGCAGTCACGACTCCAACATAAGCAGCTGGAGAACTGTCTTCAATACTTTCTTTTTTTCCTCAAAAGCCCTTTGGGGCAACAAGCAGTTTGCAATCAGTCAACCGCAGTCCCCAGGACAGCAATGTGAGACTGTGATCAGTCCTGTTCTGGAGGCACTGGGCACTCCTTCCTGCCTCTGATGGCATCATTACTGGTGCTGGGAGGCAGCACAGCCCAGCTTTTTACTACCAAAATTTGCTCTTGTGACCCTCAGCATCCACTTGGCTGCAAATATGGAAATGTCAGTGCCTGACAGGGAAGGCAAGCAGGATATGTTGAGGCTAAGTTTTTCCTTGCAGAAGAAATCTGTGGATAAGAATCTTTTTATTTCCTTTGTTAAGTAGTGATGTTATTAACAGCAATTCATGATTCTAAAATTTGCAGCATTCACCAAGCAACTGAGAAGAGAGTGGCAATTAACTTAATATAAAAGCCCTGAGAAGCAGTCAGATAAATAGCAAGGATTGCTCCCTTCAACCTTGGGCAGGCTCCTGCTAGCAATCTGGACAGGAAAAGCTCCATATCCCATTACCAATTCTCTTCAACATGCAAACCCAAGAAATACTGATAAGAATCCATGAATAATTAAGTTTAACCTGATGTTAGCAGAAACTGGATTGGGGACGTTAGGTTCTTCATTAGTTCACTGGCCGGAAATAGCCTGGATCAAATTCAGTCTGTAAGCAATTCCTTGGAAACAAATAGAGCTAGTTCAGCAAACACTTTAGTTCTGAGTCTCAGGGTTAAAGAATCTGCTACTTTCTTCCATGGCAGAAAATAAAAAAAAAATTATAGATTGCTTTTTGTGAGTTGCTTATGCTAATAGTTGTCTTTAATCACTGGATGCAAATATTTCCTACCCAGCATGAGGAGACTCAGGCTTCCATGTTCTGAGAAGCTGAGCCTGCTTCATCTAAAAACTCCCTCCCTGTGTTTCCACACTGCCCCTCATGAGGATTTTCCTCCTCCTTTCCCCAAGGATCCCTGGCACCCCACTCTTCCCTCAGCAGGGACTGTGCATTCCTCAGTCCCTCTTCCCTCCATGGCCCTTTTCCCACTCACCATGCCAAGGGCTGTGTGCAGCTGCTAACAGATGGCAGCTGTGCCACGGGCCTCTCATTTACAGGTTTTTGATTTCCCTTCCCCTCTATGCCCACTGATGCCCTGAACAATTCTGGACAGACTGAATGAATCAGAATTAATCAGAGAGGACTATTAGATTCTCCAACTGCTAACATCTTGAGCCAAGCTGATCAACAGCTCTGGTGAAATAGCCTGAAATGAAGGGATAGCAGAAAAGGGAAGTTGAGTGTGACTGTGTTCACAGGGGTCTCAGCATGAGGGAAGAGATGATGATCTGACTCCATGTTTCAGAAGGCTTGATTTATTATTTCATGATATATATTATATTAAAACTATACTAAAAGAATAGAAGAAAGGATTTCATCAGAAGGCTAGCTGAGAATAGAATAGGAAGGAATGATAACAAAGGTTTGTGGCTCGGACTCTTCTGAGCCAGCTGGGCTGTGATTGGCCATTAATTAGAAACAACCAACATGGGCTAATCAAAGATCTACTTGTTGCATTCCACAGCAGCAGATAATCATTGTTTACATTTTATTCCTGAGGCCTCTCAGCTTCTCAGGAGGAAAAATCCTAAGGAAAGGATTTTCCATAAAAAATGTCTGCGACAGTTGAGGGAACTGCAAGTTGAGGACTATTTAGGAAGTAAAAAAAGCTCCACTGTAATGCATTAAGGCTACCATGGATCAGCTGCTATTCAAGATCCTGTGCATTTACCAGTGTGTGCAGTGACAGCACGATTTATGTCCATGGAGGTTATGGCCATGGACAGCTGTGGCCATGGACGGATGATGGATTTAAGCTACTTCCCATGAGGAAAGGAAATAAAAGGCTCTAAAGCAGGAAATTTCTGTCCAAAGTAAACATCTTAAAACCTGGAGATCTCTCATCACAGAAGATGCTTTACATGAATCTCCAAGAACAGTTTTGGGTATCTCATCCAGATCTAGAGTGATCCCCTCTAACTTGTCCAGCACAAGGAACACAGCTGCCATTAGTTAGAAATGGGGACATTGCACAAGACCTTTCCCAGGTCCTGAAGAGCAGCAATAGGCTGTTATAGAGACTGCATGTATAGAAACTACCTGAAACATTGCTGGGGCTAAGAGCTCCTCCCTGCCAAGGATATTTTCTCAAAATTTTTGTCTTATTGTGCAAGGGAAAAGGGCCGAGGTTTGTGTTGGGGGGCCTGTGGCCGGGAGTGGCCGGCTGGGTTCTGAAATTCCACACCGTGCAGGATGGTTCCCAGAGCCAAGCTGGCAGCAGTGCCAAGTTGGGCTGGTTTGATAGTGCCAATTGGCTCCTGCAATCTGCCATCCAGAACCAAGACAGGTGAATATTGCTAGCTTGATTTGATCATAATATACGCTTTAAATATATTTTTAAGTACTCTCTGTTGTTTTCATCCTTCTTCACGTGTTCTATTTGCGTATATCTTTTTTCATTCCTTTCCCTTTATTGCCTACACTTCAGAGTTCAAAAACTCAGCTCCTATAGTGTATGTATGAATAACTTTGAAATAAAAAAGCTGATCTCCTAGTTTTGCTCAGATAATACCAACACCAGTGAATCAGCACCAGAATCACAGAATCCTTAAAGCTGGAAAAGACCATCCAGATTGAGTGATAATGTAGCACCAGCTCGATGCTCATGGCTAAACTGTATCCCCAAGTGCCACATCTCCACGCTTTTTGAACACTCCAGGGATGGGGGTTCCACCAGTGCCCTGGACAGCCTGCTCCTATGCTTGACAACCCTTTTGGTGAAGAAATTTTTCGTAATATCTAGTCTGAACCCTTCCCTGGCACAACTTTAGGCCATTTTCTTGGGCTTCAGCATTTTATAGGCCTTCTCTTTCCAAAACAAAGGGGAGGCTCTCAAAAGCAGCATCACTGCAGAGCAATGAGTACCACCTGAAAATTTGGTGGCTTCATATACCCCTAATGAAGAAAGGCTTCCTCCTATATTAAAATAAATATCTCATGCAGAATAAAACCCATCAAATCTATTTCTAATTAATGTGTTCATTCTCACAATGGTTCTTAATCTACTTGCCAGAACTGCTAGGACCCACAGCCTGTTCTTTCCTCCCACCAGTCTCTTGGTGAAGTCACACTAAGGCTTTCTGCGTGTTGCAGGTTGGATTTAACCCAGAGTTTTTCCCCCAGGGTGTAATTTTCCAGTCTTTACCATCAGGAACACCTGAGTGGCTTGCTGCCTGACATTCAGAGCAGGAACACTCTGTTTTGCAGGCTTTGAAGTTAACAGGCTGATTTTCCAGCTTTAGAAGCTTAGACAGCACAAAAGTTCAAGCTCCTTTCCTACCGTCTCCAAGATTCAGCAAAAGCACACAATGAAAAGGAAGATGAGAACAGGTTAAGGCTTTTGTTGCCTTTCTGCTGTGATGGGGGGACAGTAGAGATTAACTCTCTGACTGCTGCACCTGCTCCAGTTGCGAGGGAATGCTCATATTCAGTCCATGCAGAGCTGGAGATTTTCTAAATGCCTCCAGGGATTGGACTTGTCTGTCTCAGCCATCCAAGAGCTGCCTGTTTGCTGCCTTAGAGCAGCTGAGAAGTAGCTCCTGCATCAGAGGGCAGCTCCCCTGCAGACACACCAGTCTTCAACAACTGCTGGGTAATCCTGAGAGCAGCTCTGAACTCACAGGAGAGCTGCTGAAGTGGATTAAGCCACTGCTTCATGGCATCCACTCTGGCTTGTAAGAGGCTCCTATCCTGCCCCCAGCAGAGGTGTTTCTGCAAGCAGGAGGCCTGGAGAGGCTGAGGTAAAGGACTTAGATAGGAATCAATGGGACAATCAAGCTGTGATCAGACTGGGAGCCCTTCAAGTGGAGAGGGCTGGGGGAAGGATGCCAGCTTTACCCTTCTGTGAAATTAGAGCCCTGGTGTTTGTGATGGTAATAAACTCGTGTATATAACAAAAAATGATGTTGTAACATCAGATGTTGCCTTTGCTGCACACTGAAGCAGAAGTTAGACCGAAAGGAGAATTTGGTAAATGATGTTTGTTGAATGCATTATGAGGTTAACACCAGGCACTGCAGCCTTGGGCAGCTGAAATAGTCACTCTTTCCCCTCACACCACTTTGCTTCCACACAAAATCCCTTCTAACTTCAGCTTTTACTCAGGCTCCACAAAGGGTGGCACATTCCAACAGCCTGCATACACTGCTAGTGAAGCATCACACGAACCAAAACACATTCAGATCACTTTTCCTGAATCCTGGTCTGAAATAAAACAACACATGAGACATGAAATTAATTTAGATGTATTCCTCCCTATTTAATAAGCAGTCATATAGAGAGGAACCAAAATGCTGGCTCAGAAACTCCCAGGCTTACCTCCTTGCCTTTATTCCTAAAGCAGAGGAGGCATTTCCATGGCACCGAGCAGATGGCTGAAATAAGCATCTTTCCTATATCGAGCTCCATGTGGAAGCTTAGAATCTGTGTGAGGTACGAAAAAGCTACAAGCTGGAGGAATGAGGGGGTGGGGATGGAGGAAGAAGGAGGAGGAAAAGACAGGGGGTGGAGAGTAACACTGGAGAGCAGCAGTGGTCCAGCCCCTCAGAATCTGAAAAGCATCACAGGAGCCTCTGGATAAAGAGCAGCTTCAGGAGCAAGGCTAGGAGACAGAGGATTTCTGCTCACTGATAAACATGGTGAGTAGGATTTTTGTGATCTGCCTCGCTTGCTCTGGTGCAATGGCATTTCTTTTGCTCTGACACAGTGACTCTGAGTGAGTATTATTTTGGGATGACTGCTTGTTTTTGAAGCATTGCTTTTTACTTCTTTTTCCATACATCTGGCAAATCTGTGCCTGTATTTATAAAAATACACATTCTATCTCCTTTTAAAGCAAGAAATTACTGAGGACAGCCAAAACTGTCAGTGTTAACACTTTGCTGTCTGGTACCAACAGGCTGCTGGTCAGGGCAAGAAAAAAAACCCTGTTTCCTTCTCAGGTATGCAGTGGAAATCTCTGCTCTGCTGCCTTCTCTTAGCAGTACAGTGATGATTGGAAAGCTCCCTGCGCAGGAGTTGGAGCTGCCCTTTTACATGATGTAATTGGAACATTTCGAGCCAGTTACATTTCTTTCAGCCTCAGGTATAGAAGAAAACTAAGAGAGGGGTGCAGAGATTTTGTCAGTGAATGAGCCTCCTTTTGTCATGGGCTCAGCCTCCTTCTGCCCTGCCCATACCCCATGTGTGGTTGGGGGATGCTGTGGGTGCCCAGCTGGGGCTGGGGGATGCTGTGGATGTCCCACATGGGGCTGGGGGAAGCACTGGAAGCCCCACCTGGGGCTGAGGGATGCTGAGGGATGCTGTGGGTGCTGCTGTGTCCCCAGGGATCCCTCCTATCAGCACACGCAGGACAGTGTGCTGGGAGTAGAAACGTGGTTAATTTTACTATGAAAAATCCTGAGCTCCACAAAACAGTTGTCAGGGCTTAAAGGAAGGTTCAGGCTTCCCTATAGCACGTTGCTAATAAGATTAAGCATTTAACTGCATATCTTTCTAGTATTCTGCTGGGGAGTGTAAGATTTTACTTTGTGTGCTCAGTGGAATGAGGGTTGAATTAAAAACACACTAACGTGGTTTTTGGTGGTTCTTCATGAGAAAGCCATTGCCTGACCTAAATGTATATGCAAATATTTAGACATCCTGGGTTACCCGAGAGAGACAAATGATTAAGGGGAGTGATAAGATCCAGCCACTAAGGGTGATGAGAGAAGTACTCCTAAGGAGAGGCATGATCTCAATGCAGGTTTGTGTGTCACACAGGCACCTTTAAAAATAAACATTCCGCTGTTTCCTGAATCACGACGGTCTCTGATTACATCCTCCATCCTTTCCACCCTGTTCTTTTCTGCTTTCTAATGGAGATGAGATGGTAGCAGGGTAATCAGTTTAAGGGAGAAGATGAGCTCTGCTTTAAAATCCTCTTTGCTTTTTACCAGAAGAACTGCTGTGTTTATTTGCTCACTAGAAACAGTGTTACAATAACTGCAGTGAGAATATCACTACCCTCTGGCAAGGAAGCCGTATTCTGCTGTGCAATTAAAAATCAAGTAACAGAATGGAATATATGTTCATGATTATTAGCAAGTATTCCCATTATTAACTGTCATCTTCTCAGATAGAGAATTAATATTTTTGCCTGTAAGTAAACAGGCTTATTCCAAAAATCTCCCCCCCACCACCCACTTTACTGGGAGCACCAGCTGTTCCTTATGCACTGCTAATTGATTAGATACTAAAGATTAAAATTAGTGTTGTTTCACTGACTTTAAAAGTAGCTGTGGCTTTCACCACCTCATGCTTGCTTGTTTTTTGCATTTTAGGACTTCCAACTGGTGGTCAGTAAAAATCCTCCTGAGGCTAAGAATCGGGAGAGCCTCCCAGAGTGCTTTGTTCTTTTCCCCTTTCCCATTACATGATTTATCAAGAAATATTTTTTTTTAAATTTTCATCTTAAAATGCATGGATTTGAATCTTAATGCATGTCCATATACCCAAACCAGATGCTTTGAGGAAATTTAATTATGCTACAATTTCTGATGGAAAAGCAGGGTAACATTTTCAAAGGTACCTCTAATACTCAGCATCTTAAATCTGATTGATATGAAGCCACTTGTAGAAAAGGGATTTTGGACTCACTCCAAACTTGTATCCAAAAACATAAAAGCAGTACAAATAGAGGTTTTTCCTTATTTTTGCAGTAAAAATCTTGAAAGACTATTCAGTGTTTATCAACTTTTTCATTTAATAAAAGGAAAATGCTTGGAGGGAGGTGAAATTCAGGTGCCAAGTGACATGCAGAACTCTGCTCAGCAAGAGACAGCAAGGCACCTCCACAACCTGCCAATTGTAAGAGTGATATAAATGTAAAGAAAGAACACTTCTATCTCCCCTTCAAAACCACTATATTCTGAATTTTACCTATTTCTATCTCCAAGTGAGACAATTATATATAAATTACACATCAAACAAGCAAGCAAGAGAGGCCCAAGCTGGATCACTGATAAGATTTTGAAAAAAATGAACCTCAATTACATTTTTTTCCTACTTGGGCAAAATTATGTTTGAGCCAAACTTGCCAAAGCTGGAGACTTTATCTAAATTTCCTCCTTGTAATGGTGTTATTTCTATCCATGCAACCTTGCTGAAAGAGTTACTTCTACTTTCCCAGTAGGATGGTATTCCTAGAATTACATGCAAGAGGACTGATGTTTTACCTTTTCTTTGAAGATGGCATTAACAAACCCTTCTAGTGAGTTATAAGCTAGAAAGATGTAACAACTTTGACCCAGCCAAAAACCCAGAGCAAGGTTCTCTCACATTCCATCACAGAGGGAAACTTGTGGATGGCTGGCAGAAAGTGCTGGGGCCATGGGCAGAGGCAAACGTCACCCTTCTCTTTGGCTGACATGGCAGAGGCAACACCTGCAGGGTTTGAATCCTGCCTCCACCCATTTTCCTAAGGAATATCTGGCTCCATTGCACCCCTCTTTGGCCTTTGTGTGTTGGCCTGGACTTAGGGGGGATTTAGGCCATCTGAGTATGGCTCTTATTAACCAGAACAGTTACCTAAATCAGTCTCACTCAGGTCCTCATAACCCAGATCCAGAAGCAATTGCTTTGATTGTCCTAAAATCAAGTCTCCTCAGCCCACAGGAATGTGTTCATCTTTCCATTCTAAGACTTTAATTTACTTTTAGATGAATCACAGATGCAGTAAAACCTGCTGGTTTTAGGAAAAAGTTGTGACACACCTCGCTGAGGTGGTAAATGTGTGAGCATGAAAAAATTCTGCATTTTATGAGCAATATTATCCAGATATAAAGGAAAACCTTACTCCCATTATAGTACCAGCCTCAAATTGGGGTCTGATTGCCTGCTTAGACACCTGTGAAATCCTAAAAGTGAGCAGCTGGTCTGATCAAGCCACAGAAAAAGTACTGTACTGTGGATGGGAAGCCTCAATGCTGCTGCTGCACCCAATCTTGTTGTAAAAGACACCTAAACTGTGTTAGATTTGAGGCTGTCCTCTATTTAAACAGATTCCATAAGCAATTTTGCAGATAGTAAAAAACCATTTTGTTATTAATGAAGAAAACATTCAGACTCTCAGTACACTGACTGCTAGTTTCCACAGGTTTCTGTTTTCTTACAGAAATTTTCAATTTTTAATTGAAAATTGTATTTCCTTTGCAAAGATGGAAATCAGACCCTCATACATCTTTTATCCCTGAGGAAGAAGTGATATCGTGCAAGTCCAAGAGAAGAATAATTGAAAAGGAACAGAGACAGCACTGGTGTAGCTGAGTGCTTGGGTCAAGAAATCAAGTACAGAAAAATGTACTATGTTTTAAATGCCTGTAATAATTTTTCATAGAATTTTGATTTAGCTTAACATAACCACTGGAGAGTAACTTTCCCTTACAGCACTTTAATCTGTTTCTAGCTTCACTGGTACAGCTTCTGGGGTTAGACATAGAACTTGTGTCCCTACAGAGACTCAAAAACCCCAGTATCATGGTATAATCCATTGCAATGAAAAGGGCTAAAAGTATTAATAGATATAGAATGAGAGAATCATCACGTAAATATTTCTGGTCTATTTTCGGAAAGAAGTTCATTGAGAGTTTACATCACATGAGTATGAAGAGGAACTCAGAATATAGGAAATTACAAAACAGCATCTAAGATGAATGTTTTAAAAAATCTGCAGACTCTGGTAGTCTGTCCTGAGGAGCTCACCAAGAGTTGACTGAGCAGGTCCTCCCTGTCCTTTGTTCATTTTAAACAACATTTTTAATGGGGAAGTTTTACAAAGATATGACAGTCTTAGAATAAGCAGGGTGACACAATGAACTAGATACTAAGTCTGGCATGAATCCTGAGGGAGAATTAGAAATAGAATATATGGGAATAAATAGCAACATTAAATAATTAAAACACAAATTTGGTGATTATATATATATCTATGTACAAAACCCAACAAACCAAACCACAAAATCCTCACAACACCAAAACAACAGCTAACACTTTTTTCCTCATCAGAAGAAACTGAAAAGGCAGCATCAGCTACCATCAGTGTATCTTACATTATTACACTACAGATATTCTCAGCAAATATGTTACTTGGGCCATTTTGACTTTCAAGATTAATTTGTTCATCTAATCTATATAAGAAAAGACAGAACAAGCCTTGAAGTTTCTAGACCCAGTTATCAAACTGGTCATCCATTGTGTTTCTTATCAAGGAGACACAATTCAGATCAAACATTATTTTACTCCAAAGATTATCCAGTGTCTTCCTAAATTCTTAGCTTTAATACATTTCATACTTGACGGTAAATAAACCCATCTCTAAAAGCCTTTTTAATGCATCTGAAGAAAAGTTCCCAAGTATGCAATATCCTACAAAATGACCTTTGTTTAATGCTCAGAATGGGCAGAAACAGCTGCAGGACTTCAAAGAGTCCCACATCCCATTGTTGTAAGGCTGGCACTTGCCAATGTCACAGACCTCTGAGGAGCTTCTCAGCAGCAGCAGGGACACAGGGACACTGTACCTGATTCTGCACTTGCAAAGGACTGGGGTGTCAGACACTCTGTTTCTGGGATATTAATAACTGGTCTTGCATCAGCTTTTTCTGATTGTTTTCACAACCCTGCTGGAGTTCTGCATGCTGCATTGCTTGTCGATCACACCTTGCTTTTCAGAAGAGGAGTGTAATCGTGTCCCAGTGACCTATTTCTAAATATGCAAAACAAGTTTCCTGCAGCATCAGTGAACTCCAGACACCTGACAGGCTAGTAAAATGTTTACTGGCTTTCATTAAGACTGTTCTGTAACACTCACATGGAGTGCCAAGTGCAGATGGATGTGCCAACATCTCAATCACACTGATAGACGCCCATCTATCACTACCTACCATGTTTCCACTGCATGTCAAATATTCACACTCTGCCCTTATGTTCTCTGCCTTCTGTCACTGACCTACATTTATTTGTAAACATTGCTAATCACCTGTTAGTTTGCAGCTTCTAGAAGAAAGGGGCTGTCACTGATCTGCCTGCTGGAGAAGTGCTCCCAAATGCACAGTCCTGCATCTTGTGAGGAGATGGGCAGAGTGAGGCTGTTCCAGCAAGGCCTGGCAACTGGAAAGCTTCTGGAGGTTACAGACAACTATTATAGTTCAAAATAGCCTGAAGACTGCTTTAAGTTCTATTTTAGGTGTACAAAGCCTAGGCTCAGTGCTGAATTTAAGATCTCCTGTTCAATGTCTCCAATTGTTTAGTTATGTCTAACCAATTCAAAACAAGATAAATAATTAAATGAGGTTTCATTTGGGAGAGATCCAAGCACGTTCTTTCAAGAACAGGACTTGGAGTTATTGTGCTGCTTCCCACCAAGTGAAAATCTGGTTGGTCCAACAGCTTTTAGGAAGTGCTTGCTTCATCCCTGACCTCCCTTTATGGAAATCCATTGACTTACTCAATATTCAAGTTGATGCATGGCAGGAAGGGATCAGATCTTTCCACTGCCAGAAAACTGTCAGTGACATGGCTAAAATAATTAATGAATAATTAGATTTATGAAAATATAAAACAGGTTCAATACTAAATTATAGAGGCAGTGCCTGGAACTGGCACTGATACAGGTACTAGAGTATTTTTAGAAATAGCTAATCAATGCACAGTGCAGACTCAATATGGCAATGCCTCTGTGTGCTACTCTGGTCTTTGTAAATTGGAGATGACACTTTTGTCATGACTTACAATGATTTTCAATGTGGTATTTTTGATTTTTGACAATAAAAGTAGCAGTGTATAAAATTATATACTATTCTCAGAGGGAAGCAAAATCAGTAATTCAGTCTCTGCATGCTTCCAGGGTAGAACCAAGGTTTGTGGATTTTCTATTCACAGATAAGGATTATTTGAATATAAAGTGAGCATTGCGTGTCAAAAGTTTGATCCGTTTTCTCGGGAGATTTTCCAACTTAAGATTTTTGTTCTCTTCTAAGGTACCAATCTATGAACTGTTGCCTACCTGGTACACACATTTGCATGTTGAATTTTCTCAGGCATTGCTTTTCACTGATGCCTTTTCTACCTTCAGAACAGGACTTTTACCTTGTTGAAAGCCATCCTGAAGTCGTAATCCTTAATGCAAATCTGTTCATTTCTATCAGACAAAATGTTCTGTGAGCCTCAACTACCAACCCATAATGTGCACAGTTTTCTCCATGTTGAATCTTCCAGCCAACACACCTTTAGTTTCACTCAGTCTGTTTCTCATGCAGTACCATGACTCGATGGAAATGTCTGATGGCAGAGAAGTTCAATTTTATAATGGTTAATAACCCTTCCTTTGTTCTCCAGTTGCTTTCAAAATTTATAAATGCTACCCACCAACCTCACAATAGTTGTGTTCTGCTGTTTTCTATACAGAAACAGATGTGAGGAAGCAGTATGGAGCTCAAGAGAGGAAAGACCTTCATAAAATCCAGTGTGCAACATGAGAAAGTGCCACCAGTGCATGCAGCTCCCACCAACAAAGATGAGATGGGCAAAGACAAAAAGGCAGCTCTGGAGGGAAACCAAAGTGTGGCCGAAGTCCAGCTGGCATGTTTGGCCACACACAAGAACTACAGATTTTCTACCAGAGCAGCAAGGAGTGGAGCTGGTGGTCACAACCTGGAAAAATCATCTGGCTCCTCCTACAAGCTTGTAAGGAAGAGTAAAACCCATGACTGCGTTGCTGAGGCAGACAAAGCAGAGAGCTGCAGCCCCAGCAGCAGGGCTTGTGAGGAGGGTTTTGTTGGAAAGGGCAAGGCCAGGCTTGTCAATAGCATCAGCTTTTCAGGGATGTCCAGCTCCAGCAGTAAGAAGGAGTGTGTGGTCAGCCCCAGCCAGTCTGCCTGCAGCAGTCAGATGATTGATTACAGGAACTTTGTGCCACAGATGCCTTTTGTACCAGCTGTCGCAAAAACCATTCCCAGGAAGAGGATTTCCCTCAAGAGATCTAAGAAAGGGCTCAGAGATATATTTCATATAAGAAAAAGTAAACCAGACAGCCTCTCATTTCTGGTGGAGAAGGACAAGAACCTATCCTCTCCAGGCTGCAAGAGTGAGTTGTCTGGATGTCTTGCAAAGTATCTTTTCAAAACTGGAGAAGCTTGTGCAGCTGATTGCTTGTCACAGGACTGCTCAGACAGTGAACTGCAGTCTGACTCCTCCTACGACTACTGCAATGCCCTGTGTGAAGATGTTGCCTCCCTGAAGAGCTTTGACTCCCTCACTGGCTGTGGGGAAATCTTTGCTGATGAGAGCTCTGCTCACCTGGAGCTGGAGAACAGCAAAGACCTTCTGCTGAGGCGAAGCAAGCACAAAGACAGCCCTGGCATGGGCTCCTTCCAAGGTGGGGTGGAGCAGCTGGCCTCTCCTGGCCAGAATGAGACAGTGGAATTTGCAAAGTTTTGGGACAACATCAACAAATCAGTAAGGCTGCATCAGAGTGCTCTGTTTGAAAAGAAGTTACTGAAGATGCCTGGTTCTGACACAGAAAAGGACAGAAGTCAGGCTGCTGTACTGGTCACAGACCCCCAAGTGTCACCTGATAAAGAAGGTGACAATTCCAAAGCCAGCTCCACAGAAACAGAAACACCGAAAAGTGAAAACCAGGAATCCACATCCACGAGTGATGAAGGCTACTATGATTCATTCTCTCCTGGACAAGATGATGAACTGAAGGAAGCCCAGACCCCTGGTGTCCCAGGTAGATTTCCTAGAGACAGCTACAGTGGAGATGCCCTTTATGAGCTCTTCTATGACCCAAATGAAGTTAAAGTAAACCCTATCCTTGATGATGACTTGTGTGCCTCTGAAAGTGTTTCAGAGCAAGCCATTGAAATCCCTTTGTCCATTTACAGCTTTCATGTTGGAGCTGAGGAGAATATGGCTTCCCAACCAACTCTAGACATCATCAGCCAGGGTTTTTTCCACAGCACATGGAAAGGCAAAGAATGTTTGCTAAAGCTCTGTGATACTGAGCTTTCACTGACCATGGGCATAATAAACTGGCTACGAAAACACTCGGGACTCATCTCCTCCCCTGACTCCCTTCAGAGTCCTCAGTCACAGCCAGAAAAATCTAATGATTCATTGATCCTGCCCAGTCACAGTCCAGAGCAGAAAGGGAGCACAGAAGCTCAGCAGGAGACACCAGGCAAGGGTGAATCTAATACATTTAACCTATGTGTGCCTTTGGAGGAAAGCAAACATGCAACCCAGGCCTCTGCAGTGAACATTGCTGGAGGAGACCACAGCCTGGACTCCTACCTGAACACATCTGATCTGGATTGCCAAGGAAGAGAAGGGAGTCACTACAAGGACTTATCTACAGGGCCTGGGACTGTGGAAACCACCAGATCATCAAGTTATACACCACAATCACAGGCTAACAGAGACAATCTGCAGACATCTTCAACTGAGAATGAGAAGGTAGCAATTTCCCTGGGATGCGAGACATCCAGAGATAAAACCCCACTGCCAGAAAAGCTGAACAGAGAGAGTGGCCCCCAGAGCTCTGAAAATCCTTCATTAGATGATAATCACGAAGTAGAATCATGTTACTCCTACAAGACTGCTGCGACCTCACTCCGAGATCCCCCTGAGAGGGAAGACAGAAATAAACCAATGTATCACTCCCTCTCTATTTCCTGTGACAAGCCACTGCAGCCTCTAACCCTCAATCACTTCCAGAGCTACATGAGCCCCACACCAACAGAGAGCAGCACTAACATAGTGCAGCTCTTAGAGCACTGTGTAACACAAGTGGCATCATTAAAAATCAGCTATGAAAACAAGCACCTGGAAGACAAATACATTGGGAATGAAATGAACAGTATCATTCATAAGATGTCTCAGTACAAAAACAAGTTATTGTTGCACAATGAATGCAGCTGCCTTGCTCAAATTCCAGAATATCCCAGTATTCCTAGCACAAACCAATACAACTATGACACAAGTTTCCAATCTAGCAATCTTTATCATTTGAAGCAAAATGGGGAGAAAATTTGCTCTGAAGATCAGAAAAGTAGAGCAAAAATCCTAGATGAGGTTACTCAAAGCAAGATCAATTTTGAATATGCCCAGCTGAATAATCAAGCACTCTCCTATTTAAAGGACTTTGGTCTCAGTCCAAGTGACTCTGGCCCTGACACATCTCTTAGCAGACCAACATTTTTACCTCTCTTTAACTCTGTCTGCCCAGACATAGCTGGTACCTTCTCACAGGTCTCGCACAGCACGGCTGTCTGTCTGTCTGACCCTCTGCAGCCTGAGGAGGCCAAGCAGCACAGCCCAGGGCCCTGGAACTGTGCAGAGAGCCCCTGCCACGGCCTGGCTGCAGGGACTGCTCTGTCCCCTCTCCTAGAGGCAGTGGCCCGGGATACAGCGGTGACAGCCAGGAGCCACCAGTGACATGGAGAAGGTGAGTGCTTAGGGGAAGGGGGAAATTAAATGTGAAACAATTCAATCTGTTCCCTTTTCACAGAGGGACACTTAGCAGAGGATGCTGAGGGATTCAGGGTCTGTCATTTACACTGGGGGTCACATGAGAGAGCCAGGGATCTGCAGTGTGAAATCACAGTGCAGACATGCCCTGTCCTGCAGGCGCACATGTGTGGTGTGATCTCAAGCACAAAGGAAAAGCCACAGTGCTGTGCTAAGTGCACCAAAAGGATGGTCCTCCTTCTTCCAAACATGAAGTGTTTCTTCAGAAGGTGCAGTTTGTCTCCTGCCAAACTGTGCCATGGCAGAGCAAGAGCTGAAGCCAAGGCATTCTCCACATGCAGGGCTTGACAGGCTTCTCAGGAGAGGTATTACAGGCTCTGTGCTGCACCTCAAGCATTTGAAAGTCCTTCAGCCACACTCACATAGCCTAGGGAGAGCCAGAATCTGCACTGTAAGAGGGGTAAGAAACACCTTTGCTGCAAATCAGAAACAGCTGATGGAGCACGCAGCGATGGTGCTGGTGCAGCTTTGCCTGTCACACAAGGCTTTAGGCCAGAGCAGGCACTGTCTGTACAGAGTTCTGACTCTGTGCCAGCTGAGAAATCCTCTGGCCTCCAGCTGCTGAGAGGAATTTGTTGTAGAAGTTTGAAACTTGGGTAAATTCTCTGTCATGTGCCCTGCCAAATCTGACAGATTGGCTGGACTCTGCCCAGCCTTGGCCTCTGAGAAGGCCCCTTTGGAGGTGGTGGAACACAAAGAGGAGACAAGGGCCAGAACAGAGAATTAGGAAACAGCTCACTATTGAACAGAAGGATACAGGGAACACAACATATCTTTGGCTCTTGTTGCTCACAGCAGTGTGACTGCTTTCTGGTCATCTCTAAAGGCTTCCCAAGCAGCACAAACACAAAAGGACAGTGTTTCTCTCTGCATGAGGCAAGAACACCCTTCCATTTTCATCTCTGGGTAGATTCAGCCACTCACATTTCTATTTATGCCACTGTGAAAATGACCTTGCCCACTAACAAGTCTCCCATTGCAGACAGGGATATTTTTCAGGGGTCTGCATGAAGCTAAGGGCCAGAATCTTCCATACCTTAACAAATACATTGTATGGTTATAATCTGTTCATCAGTAAATTAGGTCTTTCTCAAATGAATGAATTGGTCTTGGGTGTTTTTCCATATTTGTTGTAAACAATGCTGCATTTGTGGTGGTTCTGCAGATTAGCAACTCACCTTCTTGTGTCTGGAGAAGTTTTAGCAGAACCTGCCATCCAAGGACACACCATAGTCCTTAGAACTACTCATCTCTTTTAGATTTTCTGAAATTATAAACTGAGTACAGATGAGGCAAGGTTTGTGCTTACAGCTAGTATATGTATGGAAGCAGGTCTCAGCACAGCTGCTTGGGGTTAGGAGAACAGATCAATGTATGCATTGGCCTGATATTTTTATTTTGCTGTGAATATTAATCCACAGGGTACTGCTAGGAATATAGGCTAGGAATGGAAAGGAATTCTAATTTTGAGGAGTGGAATGATAGAAACAGAGAAGGGAGCTGTGTGACTGTCAGGAGTGGTAACAGACTTTACACTGAACAAGACATAACACAAGCAGACATGACTGGACCTGGGGCACATTCTTTGCATTGTATCAAGTGGCAGCTGCTGTGTGCCACCACGTGCCAGCCCTGATAATACCTGCCATGGCAGGAATGTGACCAGGTCATGCTTTCACCTGAGTCCCAGAGAAAAGGCAATTCAAGCTTTTTTTCCGAGAGGGAACTGCTGATTTTTGAGAAAGGTTTCTCAAACAGTAAAATGAATGAAATTTTAGAATATGGATAGGATTTACATATTCATAAAGTGACTTTGAGGACTGGACTCATTTTAAGGAATCATTTAACAACAAGGTTGCCATTTGTTACAATTTTTTACAGAAAAAGAATTTAGACAATAGTTAAAATGTCATTTAAAAGATCTGGCTGTGGGGACAGATCCAAACACTGGTGTGTGACTGTGAGTTTTCCCACCCGATATTCTCTTGTCTGCCCACACAACAGATGGCCCACAGGTTTGCCGGAAATGTTCAATCTTTGTGAAGATGACTCAGGAGCTTTGCCTCAGCCATGGGGGTGGTAGAGCAGGAGAGGCAGTGTACAAACACGGTGTCACCTCAGAATCCATGGAGACAGACAGCCCTGAGAAACACTCCCACACTGGACATGACTGTGCAAACTGCGAGAACTCAGGCACAAAGAGTGCTCTAAAATGCCACACCGAGGAGCTGGGAGACAAGAGACAGATCCAGAGGTGGCTCCTGCTCTGTCCCTCAGGTGAAATGCAGCCCTTGATCCTGCCATGGACTCCCAGGTCTGACCTGAAGGAGGTGGGAAGAAGGTCACCTTTCTTGCCATTTGTCACAGGGCAGAGGAAAAGCCCTTATCAAAAGCCATTGAAATCTCCAGGTTTTGTCAGCCTATCTCAACATATCCCAGGACCCACAGTAACAAACAAGCCCAATCTCTCTGCTCCAAAAGGTGTTCAGGGTTCCCCTGGGCCATGCCTGGTCTCTTGGGCTTTGCTACCCTGACAAGCACAGACACAGGACTGTGATGAAGAATGGTACAAGAAATGTCAGCCACAGCTCCTCTTCTGTTTCCCCCTTACCCAGCCTTTTAGAGAGGCCCTACAAATGCCTTGTATCTGAGCTCACCAGGAACCCCAGGCTTCCTCACATGGGAATATGGAAGGCTTAGGTAGCAAGTGAGAATTAAGATAGAAAATGCAATGAAAAGTGTAATTTTCATTCTTCAGTATCTAAAGATTAGGACTTAAAAGTGAACACAGTCCAACCCCTGAATACAGAGAGGATTTCTAGATCTGTACATTCATGGATCATAGAAAACAAGCTGCAGAAATTTGTATTTTTCAACCACATGTTTTTCATCAGGAAATTTCATTTTCAGAAAGGAAGCACAGTCCTCAAGCAGTGCATTGGGAGGTCTTTTCCTGACTTAAAACCCCTGGAACTGACCAAACAAACTGGATGCCATAGCAATTGAACACATGTAGAACAAAACACTCTGCAAACAGCAGCATTTCGGACCACTGAGCCATTTCTACCACTTAATGGGGTTTGAGCTGCATCTTCCATTAACTGGTAGATGTGACAGAGCAACAAAACCTCTTGTGCCCCCAACAATATGTGCTCACTTCATTCAAATGCTGAACTGCCACATTATGCACCAGTTGAAGATTTTGGATGTGTTTCAGTGATAGCCCTGAAAGGAGTGCATTGCAATAAGCTTGCCCTCAGGTCAGAAAAAAATACATAACTGTCAATCAAACAGGGATTGCTATAATAGATGGGACAGATGTAGATAAAAGAAGACAGTATTGTATATATGATTGCTGTTATCAAGGAATTGAGATTCAGAAGCAGATAAAATACAGCCTGGGCACTGCAAAGTGACAGAGGAATGTGTATCTGATCCTCATCAACTGAAGGGCTACTCACAGGTCTAGGCAATTCCTGTAATGCTTTTTATTCCCTCTTGGTTCAGCTTCCCTCCCTCTCTCTTAAATAAGGTTGTATTTCTCCCAGGCAGATAATTTCTTTATCTGATAGGCATAGAGAAGGCAGACTGCAATATTTGGATTTGGTAAAAAGGAAAAGCAGAGTGAAGTCTCATCTGTGTATAGGCAGTTTTCTGCTCAGGTTGGGTATTATTTCTCAAAATGGTCAGAGAGATACCTTAACAGGTGAAAAAATAAAGGCAGAACCTCTGTGCACACAGCAGGAAAAGTGTATGGTAGCTTTTGAAGTCTGGTGTAAGAGATCCTCCTATTTCCATGCTCCCTCCATGGCACAGTAAAGGGGTGGTCTCTCAAGCTGGACATGATGAAATGTAACAAGAAGACAGCACAGAGACAGCCAGAACATCTTCTGCACTGGAAATGCCTCTGGCTCTGAAATACACACCTGTATAAAGTCAGTTACCCAGAGCATGTTGCAGTGGCTATTGAAATCTCATCTGACAGCCCACCAGCCATGCACACACACACTCCTGATCACACAAATGCATCACAAGGTACAAACGTTGTGTTTGTCACACGTGGTACCACGGAAGCAAAGAGCAGGGAGACAGAGGTGACAGGTCACTGCCTCTGCTAATACATTTGAATCTTAGTCACCATGTGCCCAGATACTTGGGCTAAATGCTAAATTAAACGATTTTCTCCTTCATTAAATGCTGTTGCTTCTGGACTTGGCTCTGTCTCAGTGCACTGTCTTCATGGTACTTTGTCATCAATGCTCATTCTACCCAAAATCAGAATTCTATCAGGGGGAAGAAATGTTCTTCCAGTGTACTTGCTAGAGGAGGGCTTTTCCGCAGTTATCAGCACGGATAATCTCTTAAATGCCAGATGCACTATAATGTGTTTCATTTTAAAACTGAAGAAATTGATTTGCTGCTTTACCCGCGATTGCAGCAGGATGGTTTCCATGGATACAGCCTTATAGGGACTCTATTTTCCCCCTGTTGACAACAGTACAGAAAGCTAAAATCTCATTTTCACTGCACCAGCATGAATTTGAAGCTAGGGCAATGATTCCCAGATTTAACCCTGAGAGCAGAAGCTGGCTCCCACTCTCCTTCAACCTTGAATTTGAGATTTCCAAGGGGATAGCAATGGAGGGAAAAAAGAAAAAGAACAGCAGCATGGTCTGAGGGACAGGACGTGTGAAACACACAGTGCCTCTGTATGAGAAATGGGGGAAAGTCAAGGCAGAATGCAAACACACTAACTGCTTGTTTAGAGGCTTAGTGTCTTATCTGACATTGAAGTGCAAAAATACAAGTCAGATTTGGGCTACAGAAGTTTGGCTATAGAATGATGGAATTGGGCCCTTTTTGTTTAAATGAATCAGTTGTTACCATTCTGAAAAAATCTGCTTCACTTCAGGTCAGGAAGGCATGAGTGGGAAGAAGGGGAAAGTGAGAGCCTTGCATCCAGAGCAGGCTGCTTCTTTCATGCAGGAGAGAATCTGGCCCCCTCTGGAATGGAGAAATGCAAAGGAGATCCTCACCTTGAGAATGGGCTGTAAGAGTCTGATGGCATTTATACTCACAAGCCAGCAAGTAAAAAATGAGTAGAAACCTCAGATTTTGGATCTCAAGTGTGAAATATTTCATTCCATTTCCTCCATCAGAGAATGCAGAGGGGCAGAAACAGAGGCCTCCAGAAAACTCTGCATTCTACCTCTGCCAGTGGGCTGCAGTATGTGTTTGGAAAAGGAGTGTCAGAAACAGGGCAAATGGAGAACTTAGAAACCTGAAATAATCAATCTCCTATCTTCTGGCAACCAGCACTGTCTGAGCTAGACCTTGGCTCCTTCTGGGTGTCTGGGTTTAATGCTCCCTTTTCCAAATGCCCTTAAGCATAGGAACTTCAAAGCCTTCTAATTTCTGTTATGAACCTTTCATAATTTAATGTCTTTAAGGCACCTCTTACAATCTTGTGTCTTTTGTGCCATACTTATCAGTTTTGCTTTGTGAAACTTAAAAAAATATTCCTTTTGAATTTTCTCCTTTTCTGACATCTATCTGTGGTCTAGCAGAACAGGCACTGTCCCTTTTGTGGTCTAGCAACACTGGGGAGATTACAGACTTTTTGTGATTCAGGGCAGAGACCATGCCTCAGTACTTAAGTCTGGGGCCTCTGTAAATGAAGACAGAGTTCAGAGAGATGGAAAGCACAGAATTCCTCAGCATCAATAGATTTTCTGTATTTTTCTAAAAAAAGAAAAAAAGAAAACAAACAAATATAACCCCACCAAACAAACAAACCCAAACAAAAAACAACAAGAAAACCCAAAACCTCAAACCCAAACAGATAATTTAAAATCTGACTAAATTAAGAGCAAAAAAAATTGATCATCCAGTGAAAGCTATAAAAGACCATTGTCATGAGCACCAGAGCACTGGGAGCCTGCACTGTTTTAATGAAATGCCCAAAATGAACACAGTTCCCCATCAGGTCTCATGGAAGGCTGTCCTGTTTTAAGCAAACTCTCCTACTGGTCAATTCTTGCAGGAAGACTGGACTATACACAGATGGTGTGGCAAGTTTCTTCTGTCACTCAAATCATGGAGACTGCATCTCTTTTACATTTGAAGGTGAGAAAGATTTTTGGACAGAAATAGAGCTCAGAAGAGAGAGACACCAAGAAGTGCTGTATGTTGGGGTTTTCCTGTGGAGAAAGGCAATATTCTGAGCTTCTCTCTACCTGCATGTGGCAGACCTGCTTAGGGAAAGCTGAAAAGATCTTGTGGCACTTAATAATAGTGTCAGCCAGGGGTGACAACTGCACAAATGACACCAAGATCCTAGAGCCAGCAATTTCTCTCTTCCCACAATCAGCTATCCTCCACCTTGCGGTGATTATATTGTCCAAAGGGAAACTGTCAGTCTGCAGGTCAAGATACAGGAAAGATTACTGGAGAACCATAAAAAGGAAGGTCCTCTTTGTCTTATGGAGAACAAAGAAGGGCTTTCTTTCCATCTCCTCTTCACTAGTCTTCTCCAACTTCAATACTTTCCTTTCCAAATTGATTTCTTTCCTTGCATGACAACTTCAATCCTTTTCTTATCCCTCCATGACAATTTTCCATTTACCTTGCTCCAGACAAGGTAAATGGAAAGCTCAACTCTTCCCTATCACATGCTTTAAATCCCTTCTGCCCCCACTTGGAGACTGAACCTATGTCAAAACTCTTTTCCCTTTCCCATATGAGTGAAGCTGACAATTCCTGGTAGCTCATTACCCCTACCAGACAATTCTCCCCACCTTGACAGGTCTGGAAACCTCTCTTCAGGCAAATCCTGCAAATGCCAGCCAAGCTTTGCTTAACCCCCCCAGAACCTGGGTTCTGTGCTTTGCTCACACTGCACAGGTGCAGCCACTGAAGGATGTGGGAAGATCGCAACTTACGGCCAGGCAGTATTAAGGAATTCTGACACCCCCCAACCCCTTTGTTATGTTCCTCCACCTCACAGCCAACAGAGGGGAAAAAAATCAAGTCAAGGTGGCTTTGGGTCTGTGATACACAGCCAGGGAGCTGCAGAGAAATCAATGGGAAGAGAAATTTTATCTGACTTCAGTCAGGTGGAGAGGGACCCTGATTTGCTGCAGGAGACATGAGGCACAAGGCTGCATCAGAAATTTTCACAGCTCCAGCTTTTCAAAGAGATTGTGTCCTCTGCTTTCAGCTGCACTTTGAGGAAAAATCTGATTGGGTGTTAGCCTTAATTAACCCTAGTGCAGTTGCATTTCTGAAATAAGGGAAGGTTGTATTTCACTCAAGCATCAAATGGGGCTTCTCAGCAGCAGAAAAAAAAAAAACTGAGGAAAAGGAGCAGCTCTTCCATCTGTGTACTTTAAATAGAGGATGCTGCAATTTATGGCTCTTGGAGAAATAAAAGCTCCATTTCCTTCCTTAGCCATTCTGTCTTCTCTTGAACATACAGACAAGTAGGGTTTCACTCTGAAAAAAGCACTAAATAGACTGTTGCTATAGCAACCAACTCCCTGAAACCCATTTATAATTAAGATGGTGATCTAACCACCCAAAAAAATACATCCTGCAAAACCCCCAGCTTTGTTGCTTCCCAAATAACAACTATGTGTTTTTACAGGGAGTCCATCTGATCAGGACAAGGTTGGTTAGGTGGGATTGCATGAGTGATTATTTCTTTGGAAGTGGTTTGCTACTGAGATAGCAAAAGGATGCCAGGAAACAGCAGGGTTGCAATGCAAGGTGCTTTTTTTGGCTAGATTTCTTAAAGCTTCAATCAATAATAAGATAGTACTTGAATCATCTCAGCTCTCAAAAGTACTCTCAACTATAATCTGTAAAATTTAGAATAATACTTACAAATTTAAAATGCCCTCAGCTTTTTTTTTTTTTTCAAAATCCAAAAGGTGTTTTACATTAAAATCATGCACTATAACTAATTAATAATTTTTCTGCTAGAAAAAGGAATGCCAGTTTTCCCATTAGTGTTTATTAAAGGTGATGAGAGTTAAACTGTATGATTGAATGCAATCCTTGAAACATAAATTAAGAGTGGATGAGGTTAATTTAAAAATGACATTTGTTGCTAAGGGTCATATAATGTGAATGATAGAAACGTGAAAGTTTTATGAGATTTTATAGATATAAATATGTGAACAGACATTTAAAAGGAAGATTTCTCTCTATTGCTTCCTTGGCCTCTGAACTTCACATTTTATATTGTTAAAGATGAATAAACTGTACCCACCAGTCTTTCTAGAAACTGTAATGCCTTCAACCCACAGTGGTTCAACAAAATAGCCCTCCACCCATGCAAACATAAAATGCAAACATAAAATATTGTTTCTAAAGAAAGACTAGTGTCTCTTGCAGCATGCTGCAAACTTCCTCAATTAAAGGGCCACTAAGGTCTTAAATATTAAAAAATAATCCAAATACAAAGCAGGCTTTGAAAAGAAGTCCAGAACCCAGGCAACTTTCATTTAATTGAAATTAAATAAAATTAGGTCTGAATATTGAATGTTGATATTTTACTCCCATTTTCCTACTTTTTGTTTGTTTTCTTGACAAAATTTCTTTTTTCTCTCTCTGTTTCCTCAATTATTTAATCAGCCATGGTTCAAAATTTTATAGACCAGTACTAACCTCAGAATCATGAGCTAGCAAACCACTGCTCTGCAGTGTACTTTCAAAAATTCTGGATTTCATAGTTAGAAAAGAAAGGTTCCACTTTTTTAATCCCCTTCCAATAAAATATTCTTCTTTCTAGCTTGGTTCTACCCCCTATGAGTCACCACTGTCTGCTTGGTTCTACCCCCTATGAGTCACCACTTTCTGCCACACCACCATTCCCATCCTGCTGCTCCTCTCTGTGCCTTAACTGTGTTTTAGGGCAGCTGTATTTTTGTAAGGCCAAATCCTGTATCTCATTTTTAGCCTAACAACCAGTAAACACAATTAGCAATTTTTATTGATTGAAACTGATAGGATACTGCTTCAGTACCTGTGGGATTTTGTCAGAAATCAATTTCACTTATTGCCATCACGTACATGCTCATATGAGCCACAGTGTGTTTTATTTCCCAGATCAGCAGGATGGCATTCTCCCCTGACTGAAATGTGACCTGCGTCAGGAGGTGTTCTGTCTCCCTTGATTTGATAAAGAGAAAATGAAAAAATCTGTAACTGCATTAACTATTATTGGATACTATTATTGCCTTAATCCTGAGTAGCAAAGTGACCTCAGATGTGTTTTGGATTCTCTACAGACAGACAATTGAACTTCCAAGTTGCTCGCACAGGCAAAACACCAAACAGCCCCCAGAAAACAACAAACAAACAAACCCCAAAACCCTAAAACAACCCACATCCCAGTTTCTCCATTTCTTTATCTAATGTTATACTTTGCAAAAAGATATATGTTATACCTATCAAAAAGAATGGAAAGTGAGGCAACTTGAATGAATGTACATTAATCATCTGGCTGCACATAGACTATAATTAGAACAATTAGAATTTTTCATCTAGGAAACACAAAAATCTTTATGCTGAGAGTCAACAGTGAATAATGAATCTTTACATTTACCCATTTGATACACTTCAAGCCTTGGAGATAAATACTTATAAGGTACAACCAGACTCCTGTAGAATTGCATTGTAAAAGCAGCTACTTTTAAAAGTAGTTACTTTTCTAAAAGTGTCCAATGTCCCCTAGAACAGACTTGGGGATTAAGGGCAGGAGAAAACCAGAGCAGCACAGCTGGGTTTCTCTTCACCTGTGCTGGGCACCAGGCAAGCCAGCAGAGAGCAATCAGCAGAGGGAGGACACAGTCCCTGCAAGCCAGCACCCCTTGGCTTGGGCAGGATGCACGCTGTACACCAGCTGGCCCTTTTGGCAAACCAGGAGGCCATGGACTGAATTTGGAACTGGAGGTGGTGGCCAGACCTGTGCTGAGCTGCAGTTACTGTAGCTGAGCTGACTAAGGCAGGAAGTTAAAGGAAGGTTACAACCCATGTAACCTTAAAAAAGGCAATGAAGATTTTTATGAAGCACTGGTATACCTGGGAAAACTATCAGTGAAACATTGGCAATGATCTTACCAGCACAATTTGGCTACAGACCCTTCTTTGGTTAGACTTCTCAAGGTCACATACCTCTTTCCTGCATATGCCCAGGACACACACACAGTGTATAAGACAGTTGGTCCTCCTCAGCCAACAAAACATCTGGTTTTGGGTTCCATTGATTTCTTCAAGTGCTGACAGCTCTCCATGACTTGGGTTTTTTCAGTGGGGTGGGAACACCTGAATAGTGAAAAAACCAAAGAAAACATGGGCTTGTGTGAGAGCACTGCAGTAGGACCAAACATGTTTTGCATGGAAGAGCTTCCATCTGGCCTGGCCTGCTAGAGCAGCTGGGAGCCACAAGCCAAAGTTCTGGGAGAGCAGAACCCCAGACACAGCGCATTCCCATGGATTTGCATTGTGAGGCACCTTGGCCAGCCCTGTGTGTGCATCTGCTTAATCCTCACTCCACGGATCACAGAGCATGAGCTGTCACTGCGCATCCACCCGTCCCTGTGACTCCATGCAGGGATTTGCTGGGAAGCATTGTTCCCTCCAGAGCCCAGGCCCTGCTCTGCCCTTTCACATTCCCTGTTCTCAATCTGCTTCAGTGCCCAGCCATGCCATGCTGTCCATGCTGGGCTGCCTGTGGGACGGGCTGGGCACAGGCTCTGGCCAGCAGTCCCAGTGCTCCAAACAGCCCAATTGTTTCATCACTGGGGCTGCTTCTATTAATAACTGCACTGTTAGCCACTGGCATTTCTGAAGGGATGCTCCATGCCTTAAAAGAGGGAGCACTGCACTTCCAATTAGCTGGGAAATGTTTGCTGGTTCTCTGCCTAGAAGGACAGAGACAACAGTAGCATTGTTAGCCATGAACTGCCACCTCCTAATGTTGAGTTAAAAGAATTAGTGGGTTACTAAACTACCACTGACCTTCTTTTATTATTTTTCTTGATTACTTATGAAGGCTTTGAAAAATGCTATTAAAAAGGTATTTAAAATTAACAAAAATTGGGAGAGAATGTATTTATACTCGTTAACAGAAATTGTGAGAGAATGGATTTATAATCATCTATTTATACTCATCTATCTATTTATGCTCATCTATATATTTATATATAGAATAGATGAGTTTATTTGCACCTTTATCGTACCAAATTATTATTAACTAAAAAAAGGGACAAGAATCCTAAATATGTTTTAGATTGCATTCCTCACTGCTCTGTAACAAACCTGTTCAGAAAAAACAGTCTTTAAAAAAAACCTGCCTTTAGTCAGTTGTAGACCCTGAGCATCCTCCATCAGCATATGACACCAAATATTTTTTCTTCTATTCATCAGACTCAATCTCTTCACCATCCTGTGCTATGCCCTGCTTCTACCTCATTTTCAGCTTTCTTAGCCCTGGTTCTTTCTGCAGGGAGGGGAAGAGATGCAGACCTTTCCTGCCCCCATGATAGAGGCTGCAGAGAGAACAGTTTGTTATCCGCCTCCCTCCGTCTTTGCTTGTTTGGACACCAAGCCACAAAACTTCAGGAAGGTCTCCCAGGAAGGGACTTAGAGATCACGTTCTGCTCGTGCATCTGCTCTCCTCTTTACTGAGTCTCTGCCTTGAAGCAGAGAGAGTGTCTCACCTTCAACCTGACCAGAGGCATTGTTGTCTCAATCCTGATTTTATTTCATCAGCTCAGGAAATCTATAGAAAGTATTCTGTTACCGAATGAGAACGTCATATGGCAATCATCCACAGCACAGGGATCAATAAACTTCCCCTAGCAGCAATTTATCACTCAGTGTATCACACAGCAATCCTCTGGGTGCCATAACTGAAGGCACAAAAATTTAAAGTGAGCACAATACAGTGAGGAATAATGGCCCAGTACCAACCACTTCAGAAGTTGAAAAAAATCCTACCATTAAGGCAGCCTTCTCTAGCACCTAGGAAGAAAAACCTTACCTCAGTTAAGATTAACTATTAATAAAATAAGTGACACAAATACTGAAATCCTTGTTTTGCTGTGCTTTCTGAGGGGGGATTAATGACTTTTTAGAGGAGCTAATTACTTAGTCTACAGTAACATAAGTATCCAAAGCAGCATAATCAACTGAAAAATCTACTAACTTATTGACACACAGAATATTTCTTTGTCTTTTTGAGGTATACCTGAAAAATCCATCTCAGTGAGAATAAAAAAATGTGTGTTCATCAAAAAAATCAGAGAAGTTAACACCTGTAACTTTAATGTTTTTCTTTACATTTCCCCTTGTGCAGTTCCAGTATTAGAGTATTGAAAAAATAATGGGTAAAGTCCCCTTATTAGAACAATTTGCCAATATTTTAGGAGTTCTTTCAAATTTCTCTTTCATCAATTGGCAGAACTAGTATTTGCCCAGGTTTAACTGAGAAGCAGAGATTTGACCATTGTTTTTATTAGGCAGTGGTGCTATTTCTGATTCTTTAGAAAAACTCAGTTCTGCTTTCCTGTGACCACAGTTTGATCTCTCTTCTTGAAAGTTTAGACATTTAAATTTGTTATTAGTAATAGGCTAAACTCCCTTCTACTGAACCATGCTGAAGATTAACCCAGTGTTAGGGAAAAGCATAAACCAATCAATGCTGGCTAACAACAGATCGGATTTTGCCTAAAGGTCAGGGTTTTCTTCAAACCCATCTTCTCAAGATGGGAAGGGGTCAGTGGTGGGACTGATTTCTGGTTTGCACTCCACTGTCAAATACTTCTAATGTGGCAACTCTGAATCAGTTTATAATTTGGAATTATTTCTTAACTGCATTTCTGTGAACACAAATACCTAAAAGCATGAAGCACACTGTATGTAGCCCTTCACTAATTTCTCTAACTCCTGTGTGGTTTATGCCATGGGAGCTAACTAAAACCAAAATTTTTGGCTTTAGTGTGTTTTTATTGCAGTTCCAAGTTTGGAAAACATCTATCAATAAGGTTTGCTTCAAAGAATAGCAAAATATGAAGGCTGGGACTCACTTTGTAGAAAAAAACCAAAACCAAACAACCAGAAATGGCAAGATTCTGGAATTTCTTCCTAGTAATTCACAAGGCTGAACTCACGCATTCCATAATTCAAGAATACTTCTGAGTAATTATGTTCTCATAAATGAGAGAGGAAGAGAGAAAGAGTTATGATCAGATCAGGTTTCTGATCAGATCCAAAATAGGCTCCTGTCAGGGAGTTGTGGAGAGCAAGAAGGTCCCCCTGCACCTCCTTTTCTCCTGGCTGAGCCCCCTCAGCCACTCCTTATCAGATTTATGCTCCAGCCCCTTCACCAGCTCTGTTCCCTTCTCTGGACTCACTCCAGCCCCTCAATGTCTTTCTTGTTGTGAGAAGTCCAAAACTGAACCCAGGACTGGAGGTGCCTCGGCAGTGCCCAGCACAGGGGCACAATCACTGCCCTGGTCCTGCTGCCACACTGTTTCTGACATATGAAGGAATTGCAGTAAGCTACCTACTGATGTAACTGAGGCATCATATGATATCACCTTCTCTTCTTCTGCAAGTTTTTTTTAGTAATTTCAGCCATAAAATATAGAAAACTTATTCCTGCTTACTGTGTTCTTTTAACCTCTTAAGTGACTTCCTGAAGAGGATGCAAATGGGAACTTGAAATAGACACAGGATTGAGTGATGATGTCTAAGTAGCCACTTTTCATCTTTTAAATAAACCAGGATGGTTGCATACTGCATAGATTGGCTTTTACACTGTAGGGGCCTTTTAGCTGATTCATCTGCAGGAGTACAAATGCTTACTAAACACAAATTATAGCTGTGGAAGTACTCTGCTTTATCAAGTAGAGCTCCCTTCCCCAGAAGGTCAGGGGCGAGAAGAATGCCATATTCATCTGGTTGTGTTGCAACTGAGCACCCTCGGACTTAATTTCCCAGATACTGCAACCCATTCTATATTCACATCCTTTAATGGACATGCAAGTTTACAATACAACGTGTCCTAATTTTTAGACATGGGGGAAGGGCTACAAAGCAGCCTGTGCTGGGTTATGACATGAAAACAGGTCAGTGATTCAATATTTTTCTTACAAAACACTGGGTGAGCAACATTAACTGGCAGTAAAGGTGATAGTAAGTGACAGGACAGATTCTTAAGATTGACTAAGGACGATAAATCCCCTGGATCCTCTCTTCAAAGACTGTCAGTGTGGCAAGGGAATATGTGGGTGGCTAGGAAAAAGCATTCAACAGTATAATCAAAATCTGGCAACATCTCTGTCACACATTCATATTGGCCAATTTCCAGTTGGCAGAGCAACTCTATAGGGTCTGAAACAAGAGAGCACAGAGAACCCTACGCTGATGACTGAAAAAGAGGAATGCAAAGATGACACAGAAATACTGTCTTCTCTATTCAGTGCAGTGCTGGGCACAGTTCAAATGCTACTGAAGAAAACTCAGCTGCACTTGTGCGCCTATCTTTTCATTTCCCTCTGGGTTGAAACTGCTTTCAGAGCAGAACCAGTAACCCCAGTAGCACCTTGCATGTTCTTCATCTTTGTCCAAGCAGGTCTGCCTGGATCCAAGATCTGTTGCTCCAATACCAGACTCCTGGTAATAGCTGTTGACAAAAAGACCTGCCAGACTTCTCACAAATGGTGCATTTAACTTTTAGCATTAGGAGACAGCTTATGGTATCCCAAGAGGAGTATGTTAAACCACAGAATAATGTACCTAAAATAAGGTTTTCACCTGGCAGAAAAGCCAAGGATGGCTTAAGTTCTGTGGCACTCAGGACTACCCGAGTGTGAAGGAGGCACTCATTTCTCTTCAAGAGGAAGGGAAATGAGCTCATCTCTCTACACAAAATCTGGCCCACTGTTCACAGCTCTTGTGATCTGTTGTACTCCATCACTGGCAATGCAAACAATTAAATCTGGCAGGAACGTAGAGGTTACAAAGCTCAAAGGAAGTAATTTGGGCATTTGCACTTTGCCTACCCCGAGGTGTTTACCAAGGCACATCCTAGATGACTCACTACTTTTCCTTCTTGTTTTTTTCTTTAAGAGGCTGCTATTGCATAAAACCCACAAAGCCATACAGGCAGTTCTAAATAGCAGCATCATAAAACTTACAGAACTTACTACAGCCTAGGACAATTGCTGTATTTATGTCATGAACACTGATAAACATAGCACAGGAAGAGTTCCTTTTCCCTCCTCCCCACCCCACGCATGGCTGACAGCGACGTTTGTCAGATTCACAGCCTCACAGTTAAAAAAAGAAGTTAACTTCCAAAATTAAATCACCTCCTTCAGCAATGTGAAGAGAGTCACTTATACTAGTTAAGATGTAATTTATATGCATCTCTCTCGTTATGTGTATGACATATACTGAACCTAAAAGCAAGTTTTGAAAATAGATCTTTTTAATACCTACTGAAAGTGAGAAATTCCTAGAATATTTACCTTTTTATCCTGTCAGAGGCAACTGAGTTTCTTTAACAATGAAAAACCTGATCTGTTGCTGGAGTTTGACTAACAATGCCAAAAAAAGGGCAAAAATACAATGCCAATACTTCAGAATCCTGCAGAAACTGTCTTTTAAAAAACACCCTACCAAAATGGATCCATTCTAAATTGCAAACTTTAAGCACTCAAAGACTTTAGCACCCTCAGTGCTTTTTCTTATAGACCTTATCAGACCATGAAGACTAAAATTTACAGTCTTGCGTGCCTAAATACAGCTTTTAAAAGCAGATCCAAATTCTGACTCACCTTATATATTTCAGCTCTACCTATTCCATTGGGTCAGACTATCAAACAGGGAAATTCTAATTACATGAATAAAAGAAATGGAGGAATATTCAAAATCATCCTGCTATTGAGCTAACTGTGGGCATTAAGTAGATCAGTTCATCAATAATGGAATATGGAGACTTTCAGCACTAAGTAGGTCAGTGGTACATATTTCTGCTTTACCCTGGAATAGTCACTCAGCAGCCTACTCACACTGAACTCCCACTGCCTTCCTTCTCTTCTTACCAGCATCACAAAATTCACCAAATCCTCCCATCCCTGCAGAGAACTCCTGATCTGAAAATGTGTGGGGATTGGAGCTGGATATTGAGGCTGACATCCAGGGAGGTTGTCTTGAGAGGTGCATTGTAATTGTTCATTCTCTGTCAGCTAGGGGTTTGTAAGGAAACTGCCCTGTGTGCCTGCTAACAGATACAATTCCACATAAATCCACTCCTGACTTCTATATTTAATAGAATGCCTCCCATCAACAGATGTTGCAGAGACTGTCACAAGTCCATGGGATTTTTTCAGAGATTTCAGTGGGTTCTAAATCAGTGCCTAAACCATAACATGGCTAAACCATAACATTTTGTGGTACTTGTATGGAGCAATACTGGTGACTGTGTTACTTTTGGTTCTTTGGCTAATAAAATACCAGCAGAAGAATGGAGATGCATTATTTTGAAAGTTCTACTTTTCCTTAGAAGCTGTAATAAATTATTTTTCATTATTTCAGGCAAAGGAAATTTGCTCTTTCTTCCTCTTTTTCAAATTGTTGCCACAGGGATGTAAGTAGAAAACTGCCCAGCCAGCCTACCTGGTACTTGCTGAGTCTGTGCTGAAATGATTTCAAAGCTGACAGAAGAGGAGCTGTCCAGTTCAAAGCCAACATCATTCAGCCCTGCAGGAGGGTAGCACAAGTGGAAATGGAGCAGTAACTGTCTATTCCAAATTGTAGGCAACCATGAGATCTAATACCTCCTTGTAGGAATTGACTGCCTTAAGGGATCTGCATCAGAATCCTGCTGGCCACAGCAATAACCAGCCAGGAAAGCCAAAGGCTGTGTAGAAAGCCAAACAAATTACTAGCCCCTGAAAAGATTTAATGGACAATTAAATTGGTGACAATTTTTCTGTCACTGAACTAAATAGGAAAAAGAAAACCAAACAAAGCTATTATTTTTCTGGGACTACATAGATGGTGACAGTTCAGTGTGGCATACCACATATAGGGATTCAATAACATCATAATTCTAAAGAGTAGGTATTAGTCAGTCTGGCAATATCAGCTGTTAAATAACACTTCTTATTTGGGTTAGCATGGGCACCAGCTAATACAGAACACATTAGTTGTTCCCTATTCATAGGTTTCTCTGAGAGTATCATAAAAAAGTCTGTTCCTATCTCCTAAACTCTACAAAACATTCCTTATTGCTTCTGTTAAATCAAAACGTTTCTTTGAAAATGCATCTAAAATTAATAAATATTCTAGAACATAAAAAAAATTTAAGTCTAATGTATTTGCCACCCCAGGGTGCTTTTCATTTGTTCTCCTCACTCTTCTTAACTGAAAAAATAATTTATGTAAGTAATGAAAATAATCTTATTGAGCAGCTTTTAATCTATTATTCAATAGCTAAAAGGAAAGTAAAAGTCACCCCTTCTATCAATAATTCAGCCTCAGTGCTAATGCAGCCATTCAGCTGCCCCCCTCACAAGGGCCTCATGCATTTTTAATGTGTTGGCTCTTTGTTAGGAGGTCAAAGATGTGACTTGTGGTTAGAAACACAGTTACCAGGTGAAGGAGGGTCAACTGAAGAAAATATTCCTATTGCAAGTGAAACAAATTAAACTAGCAGGAACATAAAGGAAAACTGCACAGTAGAGTCCTCAGTGCCTGACTTTGCTGAGGACCAAAAAAGATAAATCCCAGCTGCCAAGGCTGTCCTGGCTGGTAAAGAACTGGGACCTCTCAGCAGTGCCAGTGGAGCTGAACAAACTTCAGCCAGGCTGGTCTGATGGGGTCACAAAGGATGTGCCCCAGTTCAGCCTCTCCTCAGGCACTGTTTGTTCCCCTACCTGGATCCAAATCCAACTGCTGGGACAGGAACTCTGTCCAGAGCACCACAGACAGAGGTCAAGGGTCTGATGACAGCGCTATTTCCCTCAGAGCCAAATTTTTACCAGTTTGGATGGAGCTATAATTTGGACACCTGCCAAAAACTTCAAACCTGGGCTGCCTGGACCAGATCTCACCATCTAATGAATCCATCTGATCTCTTTAGTTTTACTTCCACAAAGGCATTTTTGGAGAATTGCTCCTTAAACACCACAACAGTTTTGAAAGCCCCAGGGCATGGATGGCTTCCTTGGTCTACCTTTCTTGCAATGTGTGAATCAAGCACCTGCAAGAATAAGAACTTAGCAAGGCTTTTTTGTCTGCTAATAAATCCCTCTGAGAGTGTAATTTTCTCTAATAATATGGTTACCTCCTTTGGAAAAGATTAGCATGTCAAGAAGCCTCTTCAGGAGGATCCCACAACCTCTGAGCGCAGGCAGGCACCATCTCCTCTCAAGGGTGGCACAGAAAACTCCTGAACTGATACTACGGAGATGGATGAGCATTTAGACCTCTCCCAAGAAGAGGTGCATGTGACCCTGGCACCAAGCAGCTGCTGGTAGCTTTGCAGGCCTTCCCATTCTGTCAGACTGAGGGGTTCTGGTAGAAATTGAACCCTGCTCATGTTTCTGGAATAAAGTATTCCTTCCCCAGTATGACAGGCTGTCCCAACCAATGTTACTCCTCTGCTAAAGGGCCAACAAGTCAGCTGATCTTCTGTACTGGAAATGGTTCCATTTAATTTTTACATTTTTAGGTTTAAACTCTGTATGACCCAGTATGTTTTAGGGCAGAAAAAGTAAAGGATTTGCCTTATTTCATCATGGCTCAAAATGAAGCCAATAAATTTTATGTAATATTTGGCAATTTCTCTCTAGCTCTATTTATTGCTGTCCAGCCTTCCTCAGTAAGAGGAAGTGATATTAATTTGTTACTGAGAGTGGAAGCATTCATTTTACATCTGGAATTGTTCCAGATGGAAAATAAATCTTGTTCCCCTGTTTGTCACATCACTGCTTCATGTAGATTTCCATTCCAGTGGAGCTTAGCAAAATCTTATAGAGACCTATATAATGGTTGTTTATGACCAAACACACAATTAGCCTTATAAATACATTAAGAGGCAAAAATGAGGAGGATTTTGTAAGCTTTAGCACCAAGCTGACCATAGAAAACCTTCAAGCAAAAGTCAATTGCAATTTCAGTCTTGCAGGAACAAAGAATAAAGATCATGTAACCATTTCTATTTCTGTTGCTGCCATGACCACATATTCCAGACCTGAATGTCTGATTTCCTACCTTTTACCCTCCTTCTCCTCACATGTTAAATGCTGTATAAATCAGGATCAAGTTTTGGGGCTGTACTGCAAAGGGCTAGAAATGATGTCTAGAAATGACAATGCAAAACAAACAACCACAGACACAGACAGATGGAACAGTATAGGAAATATGAGAGCACCCATTGGCCCTTCAGAAATGAAAGGGTCATTGAGGTTTTCATAGCCTTAGGAATGGACTTCCAAACACAAGAAGCCCCGTGGAACACAACATTACATTTCTTCATTGGAAGTGTAACAAGGAGAGAGGGCAGACTCTGATTGTTGACTAACCATAAACACCAATCAGTGTTTAAGTACACTAGGATACAACTGACAGGCTGAGATTGGCCCTCAGATGCCTTGGAAGGGGTGTCAAAAACCAAATCATGGCTCTTACAGAGTAAGATAAATGAGGGAAAATACACAAAGCAACACGTATTTGGGTTTGCATAATCAGACAGAAAAAGACTGATTTCAAATGACAGTATTCTGAGTAGATATGAACGGGTAAAACTGTGCTTATCAAGGCCAGAGGAAAGGCAAATTTTGATACCTTAGAGGTAATATAAACAGAACATGAGCTACAGCCTTAGACATATGGATAAAAGGATTTTATGCACAGAGTGAAACCGATGCAGACATAGCCTGCATATGAGAACTGACAGAGAATTTTGAGTCAAAGAGCAGTGCAGTGACTTGCAAGATAGTGGGCTGTACCAGCAAAAGAAAAAAAGCTGGCTCAGAACAAATAATTACAAACATACTTAGAGCAGTTTGCTGCTTACTCTTGGTTTCTGGGTGCTTGTTTGCTGATCCAGTCAGCAAATACACCATAGATGTGAAACACAAAGATGACATAGGGTTCATCGCAAACCAGGCTGGCTGTGCCCTGCAGACACAGCCAGCTTGTACTTGGCAATCAATGAGCCAGATGCAATTGGAACACTGCTAACTGCCTCTAAATGATGCATTTTTTAAAAAACTGAACCATTTGAGAGACTGTATTGCATTCATTACCATTTCAATCAACAGCAGCACAATGCAGCACTGACGAGATTTAAATGACAATCCAATATAAATAATCTGAAAGGCTCTCGATAGCTGGGGCAGAGATTATTTACAGATTATTTCATTATAGGCTTCCTATTTGGCTGAGATTTTGCACATGTGAACTTGTCCCATGCTTCAGCCTTAGCTGGGTAGGCAGCTCTTTCAGTGAGAGAGATAAGAAAAGAAATAAGGTTGAGGAAGGCGTAATGGAGGCATGGAAAATTGATTTTCAGACTGTGACCTTGACTCAGAGGTTGAATGTGAGCTGTGAAGCAGACAATGAGGACAGAAACAAGCTGCAGACAGCAGAACAGCAAACTTTGCTTGGAATTAGAGATTCTGAGGCCTGTCCCTGCCCCCATAATCAAGTGCAGTAAGCATGTGATGATATTTTAACTTGCAGGGCTCATATTTATGAAGGCACAACGGAGCTTACACACTGTTTCTCTCAGAGATAGCATTTCAGATGGATGTTATTCAAGCCGCTTGAGATGAAGAAAAAAACGAAGAGAAATTTCTATACAATGCGTCAGTTATCACATTCTGATGATTTCATTTGTTCACATGCTCATAAAATATTTAATCAAACTAATTTTCTGCTCTGAAATTTTTTATGATGGGTCTGAAGTAACACAAAGTCTTACAGAAAGAATGTCATCATGAAGGAAGAGAACACTGGTTTCTGATAAACCACATGTGATGTAGTTAAGAAAAGCAGGGGAAAGTGGCTAGAGTGGTTTAAAATGTTCAGTTTGTCACCGAGTTATGGGGTCAGACACAAATTGTTCAGAATTAGAGAACAACCAAGGACCACGTTACTATTACAGGACTGTTTCTGCAGCAAGAAACAGTTAAATGGGCTCTGTCTTTATTTTCTTTCTGTGCCTTTTCTATTGTGTACTCAGGGAAAGAAGGAACTAGCAAGTCAGGCCAGGTCCACACTCAGAATGCTCTGTCAGCACAGGATCATGTATTATAATATTATGCAGTATATTATGCTGGCACAGCATTTCAATGCACATGCAGCTTATAACAGCAAAAAAAGGTTTTTACAGTATAACATCTTGATTACCTGGGAGTCACAAGTTGGTTTTTGTGCACAAGTGACTTCTGGCAACATAACTATTTGTCAGGTCACACCCCAGGTGCTGATCTTTGCATAACTCTGCCATCACAAAATCTGTAGAACAGTCCTGGCCTTTGAGCCATGGGGAAAACTCTACTCTACATAGAAAACACGACTTGGGCTTCTTAAGACCTCTGGAGTGGCATATAAAGGTTGGAAGAAGACAGAGAACATGAAATAGATTTTTTCTAAAACTCATTCTGACACAGACTGAGAATGTGAGTTCCACAAGCAAACAAAAATGCACAGTGTGCAGAGATATAATATTACAGCATCAAGGTCCTCTGTCCCTTACACAGAGATCCTCTGAGCTCACAGAGCACCAGCACAGCTGCAGTATTTCTATGTGAGTGGTCAGTCTGCAACAGGATTGAAATACAACCTAGTAGTATTGGGAATTTCCTACAAAATAGAAATTTTTCTGAATAAATATTTCTGAATACAAGTAACAGGACTTATTTTTGTTTGTGTACAGTAGTGTGCTCAAGGTGCCATTCTGAAATGGCACTTGCCCTGAAACTGAAGTGACTGGAAAATAAAACCCCTCAATTTTTTAAAAAATCAGGCTAATTCATGATTACAGATTTTAAAACAATACTTTTTTATGGAAAGGGAGTTTTTGCATATCTTCACAGCACACCATTAAGACAGAATATCTTTCTGTTCTGTGCATGCTGATTATGATCAATTCTATTCTACTGTAAAATCTTCTAGGTAGTGAAGCATTTTTTCTATTTTCCTGGAAGCATATTTTATTGTTCCAGTAAAACTGAGTTTTCACAAATAATATTTAAACTTTTGAAAGGCAACATATTCCCCATCTGAAAACTATTCCATCATACAATTCCCAGCTAACTGTCAATCTACGCAACCAGCCAGGGCAATTAGCTCTGCATGGTAGCAGAGCTATTAAATAACCTTGGCATCAAGGTTACAGCAGTTCAATGACCAGGCTGGACAAAGAATGCTTCAGGGCATTCCCTCATGGTAGAAACAGCTCTTGCAAAGGGCCTGCCTCAGTTTCCCATTCCCAATGTCTACTAAGTTAATCAGCTTTTTTTTGCAGGGGGGTAACGGTGGGGCAGAGGTGGGGGGCATACAGATGAACTCTGTATTCATCTTTGAACTGGAAGCTTAATAACAATATCAGTTAAGACTTCTTGACTTAGAATCAGCTTCTCCTGTTCCTCTTCAACTGCAATCAGCAGGTTTTCTCCAGTTTGGAGAGTCCATATTAGTTCAATCTTCCATCAGATACATGTTCAACTTCACTCATCCAATCACTCTCGATTCTCAAGCTGACAGAACAGGCATATCTTTGTCCCAGATGAGAGAAGGAGGAATCTTACAATGCAAGATTCTGCATCCCAAGCCCTTAGGGGGACAGTAGCCCTACATTCCAGCTTGCTCCTGATACTAATAACTCCCAAGACCCTCTTCTCTCTAGCAAAGGCTACATCAAATATTTTTTAAACTGATTTCCTTAGGCACACAAGCAATTGATCTTGCAAAACATCCCTTCTGGACTTAAAGGCCCAGTGTTCAAAATTTGTACAACAAGGCTTCTAAATTAAAATGGTAAAAGTCACATCAGAAAAAAAAAGAAAAAACATCAAATGTGATTGTAGGAGGAAGGAACTGAGAATTGAACATCACTGGGTCTATCACACTGTTTTAATTTGCAGGTAGAGTGGAGATGTCATGAAAACTTCATCATAAAAGGGGACTAGCTCAGGAACAGAGTCATTTAATAATGCCAGCAAGGACTGAGCTGATATTCACTCAAGCTCTAGGGAATCTGCAGATGGAATGACTGTGCTGCTGCCTAGGAAATACTAAAAAGTCAGGCATTCTGTGAGAGAATGGGACTTAGTAGGGATGATGATATGGGAAGTTGCAGGTTGCAATTGCCAGACACACAGTCAGGACCTGAAAATTCAGTCACCAGACCTTCCCACGCCCCTGCTGCAGCACTCTCCTCTTCCCCCTACTGCTGTCCTGCTGTGCCACCTCGTGCCCACCAGCTGACACTGCTGCATGGATCGGGACACCTGCACATCATTAAAGTCCTTCCTGTTGGGCTTTGTGGGAGCAGAGCAATGCTCACCTGTGCCCGCTGACACGGCTGTAAACAGGACGCTTGAACACGGAACCTGCGCTGTCAAAATTCTTTCTGTGTTCTTGATGCTCACAGATGTTTTCAAACATTCAGTGATTACAGCACAATTTTGAGTTCATTGCAATTCAGATTGTTAGGTAAGACCTGCATGGTGGACATTTTTCACAATTGCTATCAGAGCCTTTGCACTGTATGCTGTCCTTGTTCCTCTGGGCTGTGTAGCAGCATGTCCCAGGGCCCAGAGCAGGGAACACACATTAAGAAATTCCCTGTCCTTTACCAACTTTGATGCCTGAGACATAGTATTTTGAATAACCACATGACAACCTTGTGTTTTTTACTTACCTCACTGTAAAATGGATGACACTTATTTATATCACCAGAGTGACAGAGCTGTGGCGTGATTTTTCACAGCAGATGGGGCTTTAGAGATCTGCAAACGACATTGCTTTAACAAACTGGCAGAAACACCTTTCTGATGACAGGCCACACACTGGGAGCTTTGCAGAGTACGTTCAACAGAAGGAAGCACAGCAATCCAAACAGCTGAAGGTCTTTGCATTTAGCAGATTTTCCTAACATTTGTCCAGACATAGTCATATTGTTTGATTTTTTCAGGAACTGCTGACATTCAGGGACTTTCAGGTGTCAAACCCCTCACTTTAGGCAAGCATCCTGAATGACCTGGGCGCAGTGAAGAAACACTTCCTCTAAGCAAAAAAATTGTAGAAATTGTACAACCTGGGAGTCAGCCTGAAAAATTCCTCACTGCAGTCGACTTGGCCTCATCAATCCTGTCATGGGAAGTCCGATCACAAAATCCATCTATTATATAAAAATGCTGCAGCTGGGACGCAGCAGCCCGAGGCTGCTCCAGCAGAGAGAGCCGCAGAGAGGGGACGTGCCCAGGGGATGGAGCTCAGCCGCGAGGGGTCAGTGCTCCACCGGCAGCGCTGCGCTGGGGCTGCGCGGGGAAAGTCCGCTCGGCGCTGCGGCGGACGCGCTCCCACCAGCAGTGCCAGAGGGGAAACTGCTTCATCGCTGCCTGCTAAACCCTGGAAAAACAGCCTCCAGATCAAGGAAAACAAACTGTAGCAAGCTTATGAATATCACAGATTCCTGTGCTGGCCTGCCAAATACCGCTGCAGTATTTGTGTTTGGGATTCTCAGAGGATTAGGCCTCCTCCTTGCTTGGGAAGCGTGCCCGGGTCAGCAGAGCAGGCAGGAATGCAGCTATTCCCAGCACTGCGACACGGGCACAAACCGGGGAGTCATTGCTGCTGCTGCCTGAGGGGCACTGACAAAATGATGGTGTGTGCAAGAGACCATAAGCATCAGTTCCTGAGTAATGCTCCTTTGAGTATTGAAGGAATATAAAGATGTCTTATATTTCCAGTTACATGAAAGATATTAGTTAGGGGACAATAACTGTTTTTCACTTAAGTGAGCCACCTCTCAGCACATTTTAATTTCTTTTCTGGTTTCTGGGGTGACTGTTTATCAGTTGAATTTCTAAGCCCTATTTTACATGCTTCAGAGCTTTCACTGAGAATTGGGTAAGAGTGAGCTCCCACTGACACAGAGATGGGCTTGGGGACCAAGTTGCCCCCTGTACATCAGTCAGGCTGCCCAGTCACAGCTCTGGAGCCTGCTCTTCACAATGGGCAGAGGCTGCTGGCACAAGGGAATAAAGAGTGCAGCAAGAGCCATCACTCTGAATTGCACCCATGAGAGCCTGTTAGTACCAGTATACCCAGAAGAGGTCTGCCTCGACTGATCTGGTAATACTTTTTAGGAGTTCCTTAGGCAGGTCCCTTAACAAGAACCATCCAGGGGGAGGAGCAAGGCATATTCTTCCCTCTACTGCCCTCATTCAACCTGGACTTTTTTACATTAGTGCCTTCCAACTCATAAAGAGAATCATTTAGATGAGCTTGAGAAAAGGGCTCTGCCTGCAAGGGGACACAAATGACACAGAAACAGATTGACCTGTCCTAATGCATTTGCTCTGTTTTAGGAGCCACTGCTGCCTGCGACAGCAGCAGAGAATGTCACAGGAAAAGAAACAGGACAACAACAAAGAAAGGGAAAAACTGAGAGGTCTGGGCTGGGCAGGGGAAGCAACGGGAAGAAGCTGCAGTTGGTAGGAGAATATGAAAGCAAAACAGAACTGATTGTAGCTTCCCACCTTTGAGGTTCTTCACAGTGAGGTTCCTCTGCAAAAAGACTGGGAAACCATTGCACTGCCTCACTAGAAAAATCTCACGAAAAACTATCACCACATTTTTAGAAATAGTGAGGGCTTTGGGGTTGCTTTACTTATCTCATGAAAAATTCAGAGCCTAATGACAAAATTCCCACTAAAAGAAACACTTGCAGGAAGCTGCAGATGGCATATGGCACACAGTTGACAAGTTACTCTAGACTAGTTTTGTCTAAACAACAGGAAATTCTCATGTCATAGTTTATCTGACCCTGGTTTGCATTCTGGTGGTGGGCTAGTTTTATTTCTGGTTTTAGGTTGTTTTCTTTCATTCACTCCCCAATATATTTTAAATTAAAAACCTGAAATAAATATGTGAACATTTAAGATGTTTTTGAGCTTATATTGCAGGTGCAACACTGAAGAATCTGTTTGTAGATTATGGATGCACCCCCCAACACAGCATAGCATTAGCAGTTCCATGATGCTATACCAAGACCAAAATCAACAAGAAATTTCTCTCTGGAGATCTCACCAGATGTGTTGCAGCAGAAATCATGCCTGTCTGTCTGTTAGAATGACAGGCACAGTTTAGGAGGTTCTGGGACAACCACACACCCCTGAAGCCATAGTTGCAGATGGCTGGTAACTAATACTCTTTTTTTAACAAAACAAAAACCAAACCCAAGTTTCAGTAGGATTTTGAAAAATTTTCATGCCATGATAAGGTTTAAGAAAAAAATGATAGCATATTTCTGTCATATCATGCCACAACAGCAATTCTGAAAACTATCACTATATTTATCAAAATACAGGAATGTGCAGAATAGCTTTCATTTGGGAAGCTGTTGTGAAGAAGTAAAATAGTTTTCTGTTTTACTAATTTTTTCTTTAATTTTAGAGAAAAGCTTTATATATTTTATGTCAACCAAGCCACAAGGTTCTAGACTGCAGATTACACTGGTATGTCAAGATACTGCCTAGGAAAAGGTATTTTTTTAAAACAAACAAAAATATCACGGAAGCCGGAATATAGTATGCCCTATATTGTCCAAAACCATCTGTTTATCATCGCAGAAATTGTGAGTAGAATAACAAATTGTATGTGAAAAATCACCATCAAAAAGATAAATTGATTCCATTTTAAATGAGCGAAAATATGTTTTTAATATCCATGAGAACAGCTGCACTTAACCCTTACATGAAGTCTTCCTTTTCTAATTGCAAAGCTGTTCTCTAAGTACAAGATAAGATACACTGTTAACCCCAGTTTGTTCATTTTTTTGTGGCAATTCTTGAAGGCAATTTAACAGTCCATTTTTCATACCTCAGTTTGAACCTGGTCTGGGCTGTACTTATATTTTGAGAATAAATTGAAAAAAAAAGAAACCCTATGCTTTGTAGATGAAACCTGATGATTAAATGGTCCCCCGTGGCCTTGGTGTGTTTATAGAGATCTTTACAACCTCCTTGTTAGTATCCTGCTGTGGACAGTATTTAGGGGCAGTATTTTTGCCCTGAGATTTGCTGTCATGGGGAAAAGTGGAAGAAGGACATGAGGCTGGGAACTGCAGCAAGGAAAACTACCTTCGATTAGATGCCTGAATTTTGAATGTCAAAAGTTAATTTCTACCTTTGATCATTAATAACGTAAAGAATGTATAACCACAGTATTTAAGAGATGTCTGCATTTTGCAGAATCTGGGTTTTAAAATGCATTGAGTATAGCAGGACTAGGAAGCTATAAATTGATATCACATTCCCTAGCCATGGAACTTCTCTCAGTGTTACTCAACACTTGCAAACAGGAGAGCTTCGCCTCTCCAACACTCCAAGACTGCCAGCACAAATCAACTTTGAGAATGCACTCATTTTACCACAAACATCTCCTGAAAAGATAGATTGTAAGGGTCTAAGACCCTCTTTCATGGCACACAACAGTATTTCTGAAGGCTGCTTTGAAGTTGTCATTTAACCTACAAAAGCCTGAAATGCCAAGGATTTCATCATACAGATATTTTTCCCTATAATACTAAGTGATGCATTAAAATTGAAGCTAACCAAATAGTAATAAACATAGGGCTTAATATTCGCAGCAACAGACAGTCTGTACAAAAACTAGCCTGTTCCTCACACAACTGATCCCTTTCCTTTTTGTAATTACCACAGTAGCTCACCAACTTCTCTTGTAATGAAGGACAAGAGGCACCTCGAGGTCCAGAGGCAGAATTTCTCATTCCTTGCTGCACACTGCACATGTCTTCCCTGGATTTCAGGTTGAGTAACCAACTTCATGGAGGGAAACGAAGGCAACAGAAAGAAAAAAGTCATCTTGCTCCCCACAGAGAGCAAAAGGAGACAGTATTTCATTGGAGGCTATTCTTTTCTTCCCACCCTAGAGGCACAGAGCAAACAAATGATTTGTCCAACTTATTTACCTCCAGGTGTCTAGGTTCAGCACATAGACCATAAAACAGCCTGTCCAGGTCCCTTCTGGATTGGCATCTCTTCCTCTCCAGCAAGTTGATTGTTCCACATACCATTGGTGTCACTGGTGAGATTTGCTGGGGTGCACTCGGTCCCACTGTCCATGTTAAACAGGGCCAGTCCCAAAGCCCAACCCTGGAGGAATGGTCACCTGTCACTCTCCCACTTGGACATCAAGCTGTTGACCACCACAGTTTGGCATGACCATCCAGCTACTTCCTTACCCACTGAGGGGTCCTTCCACTTTCCAGTTAAAAGCCAAGGATGTCACATGGGACAGTGTGTCAAATGCTCTGCAAAGGTTCCTATAGGTGTGACTTGCTCTCCCCTTGTCCACTAGTGCTGTAACACCACCAAAATTTCACAGAATGACCAGGTTGGAAGAAACTTTCAAGATCATCGAGTCCAACCCATGTCCTAACAGCTCAACTAAACCCTGGCACCCAGTGCCACATCCAGGCTTTGTAAAACACACCCAGGGATGGTGACTCCACCACCTCCCTGGGCAGCCATTCCAGAACTTCATCACTCGTTCTGTGAAAAGCTTTTTCCTAATATCCAACCTATGTTTTCCCTTTGTCAGGCATGAATTGCCCTCAGTGAAATCAGGCTGGCTGTCCCAATCACTTCCAATGTTTTTCCATGTGCCCTTAGCACAGTTTCCACAATGATCTGTGCCATGACCCTTGCTGGGCACAGAGGTGAGATTGGCTGGTCTGGAGTTCTCCGGGTCTCCCTTTTTTCCCTTTTTAAGGATAGATGTTATGTTTCCCCTTTTACAGTCATTGGGAGACTCATTGGACTGCTGTGACTTCTCAAATATGATTGATAGTGGCTCATCCATTTCTCCCACTACTTCCCTTAGGACCTCCAAATGAATCTTCTATGATTCCATGGACCTTTGCACCTTCATGTGGGTTAGATGTTCTTAAACTTGATCTCCTCCTACAGTGCTCTTCTTAAACTCGATCTCCTCCTACAGTGCTCTTCATTTTTGCATCCTTGCCTTTGCCTTCTGTGACTCAGCCAGTGTGGCTGGAGCCTGTTGGTGAAAACCAATGAAAAAAAGTCTGAGTAATTCAACCTTCTCTGCATCCTGAGTAACCAGGTCTAATGTTTGCTTCCAGACAGGGCTCATCATTTCTCTAACCTTTCTTTTATCACTGACATACCTATGGAAGCTATTCTTGGTGCCCTTGATGTCCCTGACCAGATTTAATTCTATCAGGGCTTTAGCTTTCCTCACTTGATCCCTGTCTGCTTGGACAGTGCTGGTGAGGAAAATTTCTGTGTATTCCTACCAGACTACCTGTTCTTGCTTCCATCCTCATTGACTTTTTTTTTTTTTTTTTCCTTTTTACCTCATTTCCTCTCTTTTGGGATGCCTTTCTCCTGTGCTTGGAGGAGATGATCCTTGAGTATCAACCAGCTTTCTTGGACCCCTTTTCTCTCCAGGGCTTTTCCTCATGGTATCCTACCAAGCAGATCCCTCCTTAAGAGGCCAAAATCTGCTCTCCAGAAGTCCAGGGTAGTGATCTTGCTGTGCAGCCTCCTCACAGTTGCACCCTGACACTCTAAGGTCCTGGGTTCAATCCATGCCGCCAAAAGAACAACTGTGGATCTGCATTACACACCATGGAAAAAATGCTTGTGGGTAGTCTGTTCTAGTTCTCCCTGTGGAGCTGCATGGCTGCTGATGCGATGTTGAGGAAAGCTCAAAAATCTTTGGGGCTTAATCAATCTCCATTTAAAGAACCAAGAGAAAATTTCCCTCCTCGAGGTCATATGAAATAAGGTATTTACTAAGATTGTCCGTACATGAGTTTAAAGGAGACTCTTTAAATTAAATTTGTTGTATTACCCAAGCAACATCTCTTTAACAAATGAGGACAGGCTGGTGAAATTAATGAGAATTTTTAATATTCACTGCATGTAAGTATTCAATTTCTCATGCAGTATGTAGCTGTGAGAACAGCTTTCTTCAGCCTGCATTCAGCCTAATGTGCTGTCAATCCCCTTTGGTGTTAGATGGATTTTTTTAACTTTGCAATGGAAGTAACAGAAAATAAAGATAAAATATGAAAAATTTTCAGATTTTTCTGGGTACAAACCTTCAAAGTAGACTGTATGAAACTGTTCACCTACTTCCTGTCTTGCTTTTGCAAGCCTGGAAGCAGTGACCGATTGTGTCCAGACAAAGATCAGAATAATAATTAAAAGAACAATACTTTTATGCTGAAGACAACCTCCAAAAAGGAAAAAAGGGGTTCCCCCTCCCCTCATCTTATGGTTTATTAAAATGTAAAAAAAATTGTTCCAGAAAAATTATTTAAAATGAAACTATATTCTTCTCAAGACATCAGTCCTTGACATACCTTCTTTTAATTCATTGGAATTCCCAGCACAGAGACCAGGTACCTGAGTACCCTTAACAAACCCACAGCAGTCCAATGAAGTTCCCAATGATGTGTACTGCCATGAGTGGAGAGAGCACTCACCCCTTTAAAAAACTGCAGTGCAAATAATCTCATGCTAGTAAAAATGTCTGAAAAAATGTAGGAAGAAATACCATACCCACATGAATTGTCAGGTAAGTACTCCTTCCAAAAGCAAAGTATTAAAATGACAGTCAGGTATCCCAGTCAGATGTAAAGGATGGGAACTTAGGCACAAGTCCCAGAGCAATACTTTGCTTCACTCACAATATTCCATTGTTCTCAGTAAGTTGGAGCATTTGGTGGCAGGATATTGGAAAGGCTGACATTTTACAGCAAATGCACTGGACCCACAGTAAAGCTGCAGGTAAAATGAGGAATATTTAAGAGAGAACAATGTTACATATTCTGACTTCTACTTAAGGAAAAGAATAAAACTTCTTGATTGACAATATATATGCATGGTACATATATATATTATAATAATAAGTGTGTATACACACACTTAAAGAAAGGATTTGTGCAAACTTAAGTTTAAGAATTGGGAAGAATTCTCAAGCAGTACCTTTTGAAAATCTGAGTAGCAGATTAATAAAATTTCAGTACAAACATGGTTTATTATGTAACTAAGATACATGCATTTATATGCTGTTTAACCTATTTTGTTAACTATTTTTCATATATGTCATATCTAATGTACATATGCTTTATGTATTATATTTTAGTTACCATATTCTACATTACATATTAAAGTCACTTGGATTCAATGTTGTTTGGTCTCTAGTCAATATCACATTATTGTTTTATATGACATTATTGAATTACTCTTTCCAACTCTGCAAATTCTTTATTCAGAAAAAAAGCCCTCCTACTGCTTATGAATAATTTATTTTCTTTTAATCCCCAGCCTATATCAAATGGATAAAGAGGTAAAATTCACTTCTCTAATTCTTCTCCCCTGTATAGGACTGCTTTACCAGTCAATCAGCACTGGCAGAATCAGAATATCAAGATCAAAATACTGTAGTCTTATCCTGATAGTCTTATACTGAATATTTAAATTGATTCAGTCATAAGCATCTGTCAGTCAATTACAAGGAGTTTTAAAGTCCTTTTAACAATTTGCTTAATGTTAGCATAATTGTAACCCTGCATTAATGCTCCTAAGTAGAAAATTGAAGAAAGGGAAGGAAGGAACCCAATTTTTCCATGATGGAACACCAATATAATGAAAGCTGGCACAACCTGAAATGCAACAGCAGTCATACAAGTGCAAGAAAGTACCAACCCACATATTCCTATCAAGGATCCTTTTGAAGGTGCATCTGGAGTAATGAGGAAGGCAATGATAATGAAAATGAAAGGAACACGGCTCAGTTGATGATGTGTTAAGAAGGAGCATCTTGTTTAACACACACGGAGCAAAGAAAGGCATGTTGCTGTCATTGCAGAAACTGACAAAACACCCACCAGGCGGTGTGCTAGGGATGTGCCAGATAAGAACCCACGGTGCTCCTCAGTACCTTCTGGCTGAGCATGTGTTGGCACAAGGGGTCTGGAGCGCTCACCTGGTGCTGCAGAACTCTGCTCTGTGACATGCATGACACCCACCCACGGAGCACTCACCCGATCACACACAAACAGCGGCAGCCTCTGCCACACAACCCCAACAGACAAACAGCCCCAGCTGTTTCCAGCTGAGCAGCTTGTGCTCCAGACCCTCCAGGCTTCTATCACGGCACCCAATAAGCATGGAGCACACACCTGAACCTGTGTGCTTTGAATGCAGTAACTTGAGAGGCTCTGCCACGCTGTAGAGAGCAAGGCTCACCCCTGACCACCCACCTCCCCACGAGGATGCTCCTCCAAGACAGCCCCAGATCCTCGGGCCGCCAATACCAGTCTTGAACCAAACTATCCAGGGCCATTCCACCACGGAGATTTACCTGCTGCGCACCTGAGCCCGCCAGTCCCTCATGGCACCTGTGCCCCCTGCCCCTCATGGCACCTGTGTCCCCCATCCCTCACAGCACCTGTGCCCCCTGCCCCTCATGGCACCTGTGCCCCCCATCCCTCACGGCACCTGTGCCCCCTGCCCCTCACGGCACCTGGGCTCATCTGCCAATCCCTCATGGCACCTGGGCTCACCTGCCCACCCCTCATGGCACCTGTGCTCACCTGCCCGCCCCTCATGGCACCTGTGCTCACCTGCCGATCCCTCATGGCACCTGTGCTCACCTGCCACCTACGGCTCCTGAGTCCACCTGTCCCTCATGGCAGCTGTGTTCACCTGCCCATCCCTCATGGCACCTGTGCCCCCTGCCACCTACGGCACCTGAGTCCACCTGTCCCTCACGGTACCTGTGTACCCTGTCCCTCATGGCACCTGTGTTCACCTGCCCATCCCTCACGGCACCTGTGCCCCCTGCCCCTCATGGCAGCTGTACCCCCTGCCCCTCACAGCAGTCCCCACTTCACCTCACGAGGCCTCCAAATCACGCATGCAGACTAAGCAGGAAGGATTGGTGTTCCTGGAGGAAGGGCTGGGAAGGAGCCTGAGGGTGCCGACCTTCTGCTCCTTCAAGAGCAGCAGGGACGCAGCTGCAGCCAAGTGGGGCCATGTCCCACCTCCCTCAGCGCTGTGGGGAGGCAGCTCCCTGCAGTATAGGGGGAAGAGGACTCAGCTCTTCCACTGCTGGAGGATAGGAAGGCTCTGAAGAAGGATCTGGATGTGCTGGATGGATGCGCTGAAGTCAACAGCATGAGGTACAAGATGGCCAAGTGCCACCCATTCCCACAACAGCGCCCTGCAGCAGGACAGGGTGGGGACAGAGTGACTGGAAAGTGGCCCAGAGGAAAAGGCCCCGGGGTGCTGGTCAAGAGTGGCTGAACATGAGCCCAGGTGTGCCCAGAGGGCCAAGAAGGCCAAAGGCACCTGGCCTGTGTCAGCAATGGTGTGGCCAGCAGGACCAGGGCAGTGATGAGGCCACACCTCGTGTGCTGTGTCCCTTTCTGGGCCCCTGAATTCAGGAAGGACATTGAGGGGCTGGAACCAGTCCAGAGAGGGGAATAGAACTGGGGAAGGGGCTGGAGCACAAGTGCCATGAGGAGCAGCTGAGGGAGCTGGGGGCGTTTAGCCAGGAGAAAAGGGGGCTCAGAGGGGACATCATGGCTCTGCTCAACCCCCTGACCAGGAGGCTGTGGCCAGGTGGGGCCGGGCCTGCTCTCAGGGAACAAGGGGCAGGATGAGAGGACATCACCTGTGCTGGAGGTTCAGGTTAAACACTAGGAAGAAATTCTTCACAGAAAGGGTTGTAATGGACTTCCCTGAGAGGTTGTGGAGTCACTGCTCCTGAAGGTGTTTAAGAAAAGACTGGATGTGGCACTCAATGCCGTGGCTGAGTTGATAAGGTGGCGTCAGGGCATAGGTTGGACTCAATGATCTCAGAGGTCATTTCCAACTTTATTAATTCTGTGATTCCCAGGACATCACTGGGGAGTGTGCTCACTCCACAGCACCTCTGGAAGGCTGCACAGGAACCCCTCAGGAGGGCGGTGGGGGTTTGCTCTAGAATGCCCCATGAGAGCTGGGCTGGGGTTAGGCTCTCAGGTGTCAGCAGCATGTGTTTTTCTGTGAGAGCATGTGTTTTTCAGAGATCCTGGGGATCTGCCAGCAAACTCCAGGGCCCTGCTCTGGCTGGGGCATGAGGGCTGTGTGGCGCAGCTTGGGGTGGGAGAGGCTGGGAGATGTGAGGTAAAAGGGCAAGAGGCCCTCGGGCAGAGGCCCAGCAGCGTGTGTGGAAATGTGCTTGCTTTCCCCCTTCTCCCCCAGCATATATAGCAATGATTTCAAAGCTATCTCAGTGCAGAAAACATGTGTTTACTGCCACTCCTCCACACCAAATCCCAGGGCACTTTTAACAAGTTTGGAGTGAGGATGAGTGCTTGAGCAGGTGGCCAGAGGTCTCCAAAGAAGAGTAATACTCGCCCAGGGTGTTTACATCCTGCTATGAACTAGAATTGTCTCTTTCATGCCAAACCACAAGCTGCTGGTTGAAACCAGAGCTGAACTTCCTTGATGATCAAGGAAGGAGCCTGGCTAACTTTCAGCACAGACAGTTTTCATTTTCACACCTCTCCAAACTTGCTGGGACAAGAACCAAGTGTATAAGCACAGAGTGAACTCCTATTCCTGGGACATTGCTGACCCAGTCTCAAGCAGCATGTGTCAGAATATGCTAAAAAAAGGTTGTTTTCTCTGAAAAGTTTTCCCAGTTTGGCTTTTTGAGGCTTATGTGGTTTCTGCTGTTCACATAAACTACAGTTTTGGTCATCTGCATTTAGGTAAACATGGTTTAAACTCATAAACTCTTTCATCTGAGAGAGCCTCGTATCTTTCATGGCACCCACTTTCTTCCCTTAATTGCAAAGCAAATGTGGCTTCAATGCACACAAAGGCTGCACATTCCCCAGAACATTGTGTGGAGATCTACTCCTCCTGGCTTTTCACCCACTGATATTGCTGATGTATCTGCATGCATGCTGGCTCCAGGTCAATTCCAGTGGATTTTTTGAATTCTCAGTGGATTTTGCAAAGCCTGAGCTACGTCTGGAGCTTTACTGCTTTGGGCATAGTTAACTAGCACCATCTTGGGTGCTTTTACATGTCACACCTTCAGTTCCATGCAGACAGATATCTGCTCTTTATATCCCAGTGGAGGTTTTACTGGATGACCATCCAGCAATGACTAACTCATGCAAGAAATAGCTCTAAATACTCCTGTGCTTTTGTGAATAAGTATAAAGTGCTACAAAGCTCAGAGTAGTGTGCTGGGAAATTGTCCAGCCAGATGGAAACAGTCCATCAAATACCACAAGAAGCCCAGTTACTTACAGTGCATCTATTCCCTGTGCAGATTAGGGAGGGTTTTCTGCCTTCTTAGATGCTGAATAAATGTAAGCACTACTGCAGGACTGCTAGAAGTTCAAAACAATCACAAATATCATGTGTCCTTGACTTTTTAGGGAGGATTTCTCAGACAGTTGAAGAATTCTCCTTAGCGCTCCCCTGTAGCTCCTTTTAGGATTTCTGGTAGCCAAAATGCATTTTTTTCTCAAAACTCCAGTGCCTTTAGCCCTACAAATAGCAACAAATCAAAATCTTGTAGCAAAATGCAGTGAGAAAGGCAGGAAAGTCCACAGCTTCCCTGAAGATTAGCTGCATTCTGTTTCCTTAAGGCATGTAAAGCTTGGGTAATGAAAGGGGAGAGGGGATTCAGGCAAGGCTGGAGGAGGAGAGGTTCTGGAGGTTCAAAAGAGCCATGAAGCAGCTGCAGAAATACTGGAAAGTGTATGGAGGATCAGTGCTGCTCATGATAAAACTGGTACCTCTAAACAAGGGAGATACTGTATTAATGCTTCCCTCTGCATAATCAAGCAACTTTTGAAGAGCCAGGGCTCTTGCTTTAAACAGATTTCTGGCCATCACAGTTGTGGTAGAAATATAGAATGTTCTGAAATACAGACTCAAGAAACTTCTTTCTGGTGGTGGGAGGGGAGCCATTACCCTGCCAGTTCTGAAACTTGGCTTGTGGTCACTGGGCACCTGAGGCTGGTCACTGAGCAGGAAAGGACAATGCTCTGGCACTTAATAAAGAAGTGAAGACCTCACCATGAATGGACAGGGTTGCATTCTGTTCCTGTCCTAAGCTCTCTTCTCTTGGAAGGATTTATTTTAGTCACTCCCCTGTATCTAAACCATACTAATGAAAAAAAAATATTCTTCCAGTTAAAAAAACTACAAACAACTAGAAAAATCTGCACTGTGCTAATAAGAGAATAACTTGCAGTGAGAGGTGGCATGATTTAGACTTACTTTTTGCAAATATTCTGGACACCATTTATATTAGTGCCAGCTTACAAGTGATTGCTACTGTTGTTGCTAGAGCTAAGTCTGATAAAAGGAATAATCACTCATGATATGGCTATACACTGTTCAAAGGTTTTATTGGTACAGTTTCTGGACAGTTTATAGGAGGTTAAAATGCTGTTTATTGCCATTTCAGTGGGCCATTCAAGTGAGCATTATAGAGCCTGTTACCATCAGTTGCCCAAAACCTGCTTATATCAGCTACATACCTATGGTAAGTAGTGCAAATATGCATAGATTATGTACATATAAACTCAAATGGTACTCTACATGCAATTAGATATTTGCTATAAATCATTCTGGACTGGAACTCTACTATAACACACAACCCTGAGATATCTGTTTCAGCTATACAAACCTGCTGGGGGAACACCAGGGCTGAGCAGTCAGCTGGGTAAAGTCAAGGTTAACTGCATTCCTGGGCTCTGAGATTTAATTAAAATTGCTGCAGCCTGTGGAGCTGGAAGTGTAATGTCAGTGCTGTGTTCCCTTCTCCACTTCAAAAATATAGAATCTGGTAGAGAAAGCATAAAGTTTAAACAATTAGTGAATTGTTTTTTGTGGATTGACTTAAGCTAGATGATCAGGTAAACTGACATCTCCATGATGTTACCCATTTTCTCTTCATAACTGAAACAGCTTCTCAACTGCTTTGTGTCATGCTCCCTTGTGTCTGAAAAATCTGTTACCTTACATGTCAATTCATTAGCTTTTAGCAGCTTGCCCTTTGAAAATCCCATTCTTCCGAAATTTCTTGGCTTCCTCTCTACTGCCTCCAGTTATTAATAAGGAATTGTGACTATTTCAATGTCAAACATGTTTGATCTCTTAAATACCTCAGACTGTAGCTACTGAATGCTACAGTAATACTGAAGGTTTTTAACAGGCCAGGGATAAGTCAGGATGGCTACAAAAACAATGGCTTGAGGATTTTAGAAGTCACTTTCTGAGATCCTTTTGCAGAAAGTCTCCTTACAATATGCTTGGAAACACATGGGACAGTGAGGTAGAGATGAGGATAATAAAAATAAAACCTGTGGGGTGCTTTGTGGTTTTGTTAGGGCTTTTTGTTTGAATGGTTGAGTGCTTTTGTTTTTGTTTGCTCAGGTTTTTGTTGTGGGCTTTTTTTTTGGGTGGGGAGGGTTGTTTGTTTCTTTGAAGGGGCAGAGTAGGTTGTTTTAAAATCTTGAGATAGGGAAATATAGTCCTATCTAGAACTCTTGTAAGCAGCTGTTCTTCAGGCTGAACTGAACTGAATAAGGAATATTGGCTGCCAAGAGCTTACATGAACTCCTCTGGAGTGTAATATGCTTCTGCTATGAATAATTTTTAATTTAAAATAGCAAAACAAAAAAGCCGGACCCATTCTTCTGTACTACACTTTGTACTAACAAAGCTGGGGGAGCTGCTCAGTAATCGTATCTGGCAAGAAAAGCTTTTTCCAAATGTGAATCAAGTCCAACAGAAAACAAAAGTTTGACTTCTGACTACAGGCTGTGAAGAGAAAATTACTTATCCCCGTGTGGTGCTAAAATTAATTCTTCATAATTGCAAACATTTCTCATCAAGTTATAACAAAAAGTTACTATTTGGAATACTTGTTTTATCTTAAGATTTTGAAGCCATTTGAGATACTGAACATTATGAAAACAAGCAAAGCCAGTATCTGGACACTGCATGCAAACTGCTTTTTAACTCCCCTGAAGGATTCCAGACCATGGACCCTCAAGACTTGGTCCAAGTCTATGTGATTTATTGTCCTAAAATTGCTGAGATCTGCTGTCATGGCTTCAGCTTGGGACAGAAATGCTGGGAATGAAGGTGAATGCCGACCATCTGAAGGATGTAGTAAGTGGATCTTATTTTAACTGTCATTTCATTTACACTCCCAGGGTTGGAAAATAGCTTAGGCAGACTTGTCCCTGTTGGTTCATATCTCATTATTTGCATCATAAGTGCCAAGAATTAGAGAAGAAATACTAGGGTTGAAAACATCTCATGCAGAAACTTAGTGGTCAGAATCAAAGAATTGGGAGGCAACAGAAAGAGGAAAATAATATGACTGTGTCAGTATGTGGCAATGTCATGTCCTTCTGGGAACAGACTAAGAGAAAATACCTTAGTAATATATGCAGTTTTCATCTGCCTCCACCCTTGTAAGTTTCTCAGCTGACAATGTTCTACAAATTTATAAGATGCCTCAGTCATCTGCTTCTTGACATTTCTTTGGTTTGACTTCTTCTTTCCTATCATTTTCTATGTCAAGCGTTCTTTATCTGTGTTTAAAATTGGCAGCAGCAGTGAGCAGGCTTTTGGCATGGCCACAATTGCTTCCAAACAATGGTAGTAATCTTCTCACCCCTGGGGACAGGAGAGCAGGCGAGGGCTGTGGGGGTTTCCTCCACTTGAACTACTCTGCTTCCACGCTTAGGGGTGGGGAGTGCTGGCTTGTCCCTGTGCAGGGACACAAGGACCCTGCCTGCTGATATTTGGGTCCAGGAGTGCTACCCTAATCCCCTGCAGGTGGGAAAATGTGGGGAGTGCTGCTGAGGATTACTCACAAGTTGTGTTATCAGAGTAAGCACTGTGTGGGAATTGCAGGCTCATGTTGTTGACAGCAGAGGGATGTGGCCAGGAGGAGTGAGCACTGGGATGCTGTCCAACTCATTGCAGTTGCTAGAGCCAGCTTGCCTTCAACACCTGTACTCAGGGTTGCCTGCAGGAAGAGAAATGATGTTCCACTTTGCTCTAGCAATCTATCTCAGGAAGGTTTGACTCTCCAATTAATTTTATTTTCTCTTTCTCAAATTTGTGTGAGCATGAAAAGAGGGAAAGGGTGGCAGCTGTACCCATCAGAGGAACCAGGTGAGCCAGACACCTTGCAAAATATATCAGACAAAAGAAATGTGTATGATTTCTGCATTTCATTTGCCTTTTCTTGTGGACAGACTGTATATGGGTGTCTAGCAATTTTGTTTCTGCATTTTGTTTTCTGAAACACCCATTCTGATAATAAAACGTATGACACAGGAAGCCCTATTAAAAACACTGAGATCAGATGAAGGTGGTGTTTAATAAGATTAAAGACTGTAAAATTGGATGGTGAGCATTTACTGAATAACTGCCATGAGATGCTTGAAGGTGGTCTAAGAGGATGGAACCTTTGGGTGTTAGATCCTCTATATGTTAAAAATGGTAATGTTCCAAGATTCCGGAACTCTTGATTAATTCTTCAGTAAATCACACTGATGTCGTCCTTTACTCCTCTCTATGGTGGAGGAAATCATTTGTAGAAAGTGTAAGTTTTTGCATGAAATTACCAGTCAAGTTAATCCAATTCATTAAAATAATGCCTTTTAGCTGTTGATGCTGTTGAATTTTGATAATTGAAACAGCTAAACCTAAATCTTTAGGTCTTTTCTAACTGTCACTAAGAGTAGACTAAAGGTCTTTGAAATTTTTCTTAATGTGCAAGTTTGAGCTGTCACAAGGAAGACATGAGCTGCCTAATGTTTAACTAAAAATTACTTAGTTGATCTCTTGCATATTTTCTTCATGTTTTGGCCTATGGAAGGCCTGTTCATTATTTCAGAATGTCTTGGCTCCAGTCCATCTGCAAGACCTCATTTTTCTTTTGAAATTTGTAGTCTTCACAAGCTTGGCATCTGTGATATCACAAACAATGAATTACTGTGGCTGGGAGTCTCTGGAATTAAAAAATCCTCCTCCATAGGAACATAATTTTTTTACAGAATTGGGATTTGTTCTGAGGAAACACAGTTGACAAAATAAAAAGGGTTTTCAAAGATAACAGATTTTTCATCTTTTGATGAAAAAATGGACTGAAGTCCTGATGCTGAGGACTTGCTCTTTAAATAAATGGGACCTTTCTCTCCTCTCTTGGCAACAGCAGGAGTATTCTTGTGCTGTATGACAAGGCTAGCTGGTGCTATATTTGTCTTGTAGCTGTACACACATTTGCAAGAGGTTGTTTAATAAGAGAAAGGCAAAAAGCCAATACAGTTTAAAGAAAGTTTATTCTACCACAGCCTGAACTTTCTGGGTTGGCTTAAAGACAAGGCTACATACTTGTGGAGGATCAGGGAATATCATTATTGATATGAAATTAAAACTTTCCTGAGTTGTCTCTGGGAAGATCAGGGCTTTGTGGAGAAGGAGGGGGGCCTGGGGGCGTGACACGACGGACGTTTTTAAAATGGAGTTCAGTAGATGTTTGGGTGCATCAGCAGAAGAGGAGAAAGGAAGACAAGAGGGTGGGGAAGAAGATATTAATAATGCTGACAGTTGTGCTGTCCATGAAGAGCTGGATTTGGGACAAATGTACGTTACCTGTTTGCCTGAGCAATATATGAGAGTGAACCTCACTCAGACAGTGTACCTGATATGCTGGCTGCTGCTGAAACTCTGCAAGGTAAGAAATTTCAGTACAAGTCTGTGATATTTTTAGTTAACGTCTTATGTGCTTAAAATACAAATTGATCAAAATCTCTGCTGAAGGATTTGAGAATTCATTACTATGTACCATGCAGTTTCTTTCATGGCTTATTAGTAGCAGGAGCTTTGTAAATATTGATGTTGTACCCCGAAACAGGAGATCCAACAAGGGAAAACTTGTAGGGGCTACTCATGGACTACTACACAAAGAAATACATTAGTAATTGCTAGCCAGTGTGTCTCTGTACACTGTTAGATAATTGCAAGGGTTTCAAGCTGATTTTAGATTAATTTCTAGGTGCAATTTCTTGTCATGTTCTTCACTGATTTACATTAATCTCTTGTGTTGGATGGGCACTGGAATGTATTTTAACTCTGAAAATCTGAACCTTATAAAAACAGAATATTGAGTGGGGGGGTTGGAACATTTTGATGAAATATAATGAAGTTTTTGAAGTTGTGGTGGGACTTATTTTAAATTTGTTCTGGCCACATCTAATAAAAATACTTTTGCCTAATCTATTACTGGATAGGGAAGCAACAAGGCAATGGATAAATGCTATAGTTCCTTCCATTTAATTCCTTGCAGAAAGCTACTGTAATGTTCATATCCAAGTAGAGAAATATTGAATTCTGCAGAAGTGATACGATTTAAGGTTTTAGGTTTAAGCAGGGAACCACTGAGACATTTGTGCTTCAAATGCTGCTGGTTCCAATGGTGTAACAAGGCTGTATTAGTAAATTTATAGTGTGTAATAGGTCTTTGTTTCTGTTTCTGCATTCAAATCTTACTGTGGTAGGCAGTCAGTTGGTGGACAGATCACCATACGGATCAAAACAAAAGTCAAGGCAATATTTACTGGCTGGTTTTTCTTCAGAAGTGTATGACAGAGGAGATCCATGATGATGATGGGGTGGATACCACAGGAGTGGGACCAGGTGGTGCCTCAGCAGCAGCAAGCCCTCTCATCCATGTGCATGGCAGCTTTGGGGCAGTAGCTACATCAGATTTTTTGACAGCTATACAAAATATATAGCTGTCAAAATGTATATAGCTATACAAAAATATAACATCAAAATGTAAACTGAACACTGCCAGCAGTGTTATGTGTTGGATTGCTGGAGAGCTTTGTTTCCACACAATATTCCATATTTGTAGTGTCTTTGCTCTTGTCTCTATGTAGCATTTATCCTGTGGTGCCAATTGCTTGCATTAGGGGGCAGATAGAGACCCTTTCATAGGACTTTTTCTGGTATTTTTTTCTGCAGGGATCTTTTGTGAGGCTGACTGAAAAGGGGTAGGAATCCACACAGCTATGGGGGTGGAGTGAACAGCCCTAGGGCAGATGCCAGAGCCAACTTGTGAGGCAGAGTCCTGGTCAACACCCACTTCCTGATGGTTTTGAGGAGTGCTGATCCAGGCTGGGGAAGGTTGCACCTTGTCTAGTTGCTGATTTGTTTGATTGGTTCTCTTGTGCTTTGAACTATTTACAGCCATTGAATTTGTAGGTTTTAAGAGCCATGCTTATATTACAGAAAGAGGCAGAACCTCATTTGTGGCTACAAAACCTCTGGGTGTGTGCAACAGCTTCAGTCCCCAGGACTCATTTCCTGTGCAGAGATTTTTTTGTATATTAATTGTGAAGTGTGCACAAAATGTTGAGTGGTCTACACACAATGGCTTTGCACAACATACATGAGTTATCCTGTAGGATAAATGGTTGTCCCATTTCTTTGTGGATAAATTCTTGGACAACAGGAAGAATTTTTAAAGTACATAAGCTAAAAGACATGTTTCTGTCTGTGATTCTATGTGCTCGCATACAGCCTTACATTTGCACAGTGCGTTTAAGTGTTTCGAGTTAGGAAGAAACAACTCATACTACTATAAAACAGAGTGAGGAGAGGTAACTTAGCTTTTGTTAAAATCACAAATTTCTTCAGAAAGCTTTCTGAGAACTTTACAATGCCCTGAGTAAGCCAAGAGGATAACTAAACCTCTAATTTATTAATGCTTCTTTCTTGCTGAGCTTTCTTAAAGACTGTTTAGATTTGAGACCCCACTTTCTTATTTCCTGACACTCCTCCATGACTTAAATCTCTTCCAAGTCCTAATCCATTCAAAAAGTGCTATTTTTTTTTCTCTTTCCCCTTCACAAGAACAAAACCAGCACAGTGTTGCTTTTTCTCAGGTTCTGCAGCTTGGCAGAACCCAGCAATCCTGCGGTAGTGGGAGGGGAGGGAAGGCCAGCAGCAGTGGAATGGTGCTGCTGTGTTACAGAGGCACCCTTTGTAACAGCTTGTGTGCATCCCTCATACATCCAAATGTTTCCAGCTCTTGGCTACAGACAGGGCCCCAGGTGCTCATGACTTGGACAATATCAGTGACTCCCTATAACTCCCTATCAGTGCTCCCCCAGAAAGAATTCCGTGTCCTTTGTGTCAGGGGAGCTCACCCTTCTGTAAATTAACACGGACAGAATGAGGACAGACTGTGTTAAGCAGGTGAGAAACCAATCTGAGTGGGCTTTCATGCAGTTTGACATGAAGTTTAGTTACAAAATAATCAAATTCCACCAATGTGTCATGGGAACACGTGCAATAAGCCTGTCAGAGTTCAAGAAGCATCTTTGTAGACATCTGGGAAATTTCCCACTCATGTTTCCCTGAGGGAGGCTTCCATTTTCAGAGGTCACCATGCCTTGTGGAGATGAAGAAAGAGATTTCAAATCTTTCTTTAATTCAGAATGAATATAAATTTAGTTGAATTGATTCTATTTCAATCATTTACCATATTTCAGTAATATTCTGTACCTTTGAATATCAAAACCAGCTGGTGATTTCCCTGTTATTTACTATACCTTAAGCATTTTCTCTCAGCTCACCTGTTTTTTTAACAGTCTGCAATCTATACAGAAGGCAAAATAATGGTGAGACAAATCTGTAATTCAATTTCTTGTCTAGTGTCTGTATTTTTGAGTACTGGGTTCCACAGAGCTTCCAACTGTTCTTGCTATGAACTTCTAAATGCCATGTAATGCACGAGAATGGATCCCAAGTGAAAGATTAAATCACTTTCTTATAGTTTAGGGCACAGGGGCTTAATTCTTTGCAATTCAATAGATGTATCACTCTGTGTTCATAATCTTGCTGTCCTTGGCTCAGCTTATTACCTGTAAAGGAGAATGGAAATTTGTTTGACTTTATTCCTTAATTTATTTTGATTTTTTTTCTTCTGATTATAAACACTATTGGGGTGGACTATCTTCCTTTAATTATGGGCAATGGTAAGGTCAGCCTGTGCAACAGTATGGGATGAATCCCTTCCTAGGGAAAAGAGGGAATCTGGTTTTCATATAATATGAATGAATTTTCTAGACATTAGCCTGGGCTGACAAGGAAGTGTAGGGGCACTATCTGCCTTCTTTTGCCACCCCTTTGAGGAAAAAAAAGGGTGCAGGGAGTCAATTATTACCTCTTTCTCAGGTGCTGACTTCTAAAAGATCTTCAGTGAAAGTGTGGCCACTTCTGGAGGTGACATTTGTGTTTTCATACCAACAGGTTGGAAGCTCTAAGACATGGGTGTTTTTTTCAGCAGAGGGTTTTCTCTGGATTCCCAAGGACAGCCCCTAAGAAAATCATCCAGTGAGGGGGGAGATTATCAGATATATCTTCTTGTAACAATTTTGTAGTGGTTAGATGCAGTTGTTGCCTGCCAAACATGCTGCTACTCTGGTTGTAACACTCTCCGTGTACTCTGTGAGAACATTTAACTACTGTAAGTTTTAGGCATGAGAATGTTGTGTCTGGAAAACCAAATTTGAGGTTCCTCTGTCTTTTTTAGCTCTTTTCCAACATAACTTATTATGGTCGCAGGAAGATTTTGACAGAGGAAGGAGTTGGACCTTGATATACAGAGTCTGGGACAGGGGTTTAACCAGTGGACAGGTCACACTTGGACCAAGAATTCTGTGAGGGGACCTGGCTGACTCCCTTCACAGCTATTTTCCAGCTACCTCAAGTATTTGTTGGAAATTACAAGGTGGGTGTGGTTTTTTTGGGTTGTTTGTTTGTTTGGTGAGCTTTGGCTTTTTTTTTTTTTTATTTTGTTGTTGGTTTTAGTTTTGTTTGTTTTTATTATTTGATATACTTACATGGTCTTGCTGCATCTCTAACTCCTTCCCAATAACCTTTGAACATTCTGGCCAATCTCAGCAAAATTTGAGTGAGGCAGAAGTTAACAGAGCTCACAAGTAGGTAGTCAAGGGGTGAAAATAGACTTAGCTAGTGCTTCTCCTGAGAAAAAGGGTCCTTCATAAAACTGTCCTTTATTAAACATCAGAAATTTTGTAAAATGATTCCATTTCCACACTGTAGAACTGCTGAGCTGTAGGAAAGAGGACTCTGTTGGGTCAGCTGCTTGCAGAAATACATGTTTTCTCAGTAAAGTGGTTTTTGTTTGGCTATTAATGGAACTCCACTGAAGCCTACAGTTTGTCTTCGGTCCTCAGAGTAAAAGCCAAGAAGTGGCTTTAAGAAGTTCAACTTGAGAAAACTAAAGAGGGATGTTTTGCAGAAAGCTTTAAGCATTCCCTTCCCTCCCCTTTGGAACACTGACTTTTTAAGCTTTCAGCCAGAAAAATCAACTCCTTTCACTCATTTGGTCAAAACTTCCAATATTTTATTCAGGGTCAGGCTCTGAGGGCAAACAGTCTGATTAGATACACTTAACTCCTAAAACATCATAAGCTGTTCTATGGGGCTTGTTTTGTTTAGGAGTAATATTTCTGAATCTGTTTTCCTTTAATTTATGCTCTAATTTTCTGGATTCCTTTGGACCAGAAATATTTAAACAGTCTGTTTTATATTGGAATAGTACTTGCAGTGCTGGGGAGAGCTAAGTGTGGCAGAGAGACAAGGCAATGGAAATGGAAAACATCAGAGAGAAAATTGGAATGTATTGAACCTGACAACGAGCTCGTTTCAGCTTGGTTTCTCATTCTGGGCAGAGATTCAGCTCTTTATGGGCAGTGTCAACCATTCAGCATGTGCTGGGGACTTTGACTTCTTCCTTTCCCCTCTGCAAAAAGCCAAGAATTGAAATTTTTCCAGTATCTTTAGTATTCATCAGGCCGTCTCCTGAACCCAGCTTTGAGCTACCAAGCAGTGTGTTCAGAGCAGGCTGTGAAAGGCTGATGTGCAGAATGATTTCAAAACATTCTTTATAAACCTGGGGAATGATTGTTGGAAAAGCCAGCCGCACCCCTTTTTTACATCCTCATCCTTTTAATGTTATCACACTTTCATTTACATGGGAGAATGTGTTCAACAGCTGCTTTTCAGTGGAACTGCCTTTCTCAGCTACCACAGTTCTCAAAAACCACTACCAATTAGAGCTGCATTATCTTCTTTATGCTGTTAATTCAAGCCCAGTTCCTGTAACAAACCTGCAGGCTTCTGCAGCACTGCAGCTCACGAATCAGAGCAGAACTTTCTTGCTGAATTGTAACTTGATGATTAGCTTCAAAAATTTGACTGAAATCCTGCATGACTAACAGAGTACAGAGGATGGATTAAGAACCTGTAAGAAGATAACTGAGAACAAATCACTTCTCATGCACTCTGGAATATTTGATGCTCTTCCTAGAAAGTGTTTCATTATTACAGAAATCTAAGAAGGTGATGTATTTTTTTTTCTCCTCCTGATGTTTTATTTTGGAAGAAAAACAGAACTGGTTTTGGGAAGAAATAAAACTTCTCACTTGATGCTTCAAGTGTGGTGCTTCAAATGTGATTATTTAGATATCTGGATGAAAATTGGCAAATAAGGAAGAATTCGTGCTGTTAAAAGCCTTTAATAAGGTGTTGCCAGATAGCAAAATGTATAAATACCCACAAGAATGCTTGGGCAGGGCAGTTTTAAAAGTTAGGTCAATCACTCTACCATTCAGGAGCATGGAGTGAAATACAATTTCCATTTCCAAATAACAACAAAAGTATTCTTTTTAAACACTGGACTTTGATTTTTTTTGGAAACTTGCATTTGCACTGAGAGTGTGTCTAGGTGCAAAAAGCCTCTTCTTTGTAGAACTGTCAACCTTCAACCATACTTACCTGAATTTCCGTAAAAATGTTGTAGAATAATACGGATAATTAAAAACAAACAAAAAGCAAGCAACTTTTATCCCTTTGCTTTGATATTAATAGATATATTGCATTTTCCCTTAGTAAAAGGCAGGTTTTGTTCTCTAGCTTTGTTTTCACTCTTGGCTTCGGTATTGGATGAAAACAGTGAATTTCTTTGCAGATTACAGAAGCAGTATCATTTTGATTAAAGTCATTATAAGTGGACTGTCGTTTAGATTCTAGCAGAAGAAAATGCAGGATAAACCTTGGGAGCACACCTTTTCTGTCTTAATGCAATAAATGAGATTGTGGTGTTGCGGTTCAGAGAACTTCCAGGTAATAGAGGAATCCAGATAGAATTATTTACCATAGTAGAGCTGCAAGCTCTGAGCACAGACCCAAGTTCACAGGCAAATTTCCAAGCAATGTCCATCCAGGTATACCACTGCAAAATCTCTGATCCACACTCTGCCAGCAGGTTCTGCTTCTGCCAGAGGGGCAGTGCCACAGGATGTGCAGCCACCACGCTGAACCACAGAGTTTAGTGTCCAGATGTGTTAAAGTAAACTGAAATCAACAGGGCTGTTTTCTTTAGCCATTCCAGCTGACTTTCTGTGTTAATATAAGTGAAGTCTGCTAAGGCAGACAAGGTCACTATAACACTCAGTTATATGGTGTGAATCTGCTAAGCACCTGGGAAATCTGGCAAGATGCGCTGCAAAATTCTTTACTAAAACCTCATACACTGATTACCAACATATTGTGGTGGCATGTATGAGACAGGAAATTAACAGGATAAAAGATACAGCTTTTTATGGCTCCTGCTGTATTTTCTACCTTTTCTGGTAATGATGTTTGATATTCCCCAGAAAGTAGTATCAATGTCCAATATTAAATTATATGGGAAAGAATGTCATAGTCTTTCTTATACTTTCTGGGTTCTTTCAGAGCTAAACTGAAAAGAATTGGGGGGAGAGAAAACCTAGTATTTGGAAAACATTTTGTGAATGTTTCTGTGCTGCCAAAGCAGACAGATAGCTTTCATGCTCAGACACAAAGTTATGGGGTGGGGCAGGCAGAAGGGATTAATGCTGTTTCCATATGAATAAGTAGGAGTTTTTTGGTATTATTTACTATAATCCTATTAGCACAATGGGCAAGCCTAGTACAGTTTGGTAGCCAGTCTCTCCCTGCTGGAAGAGAGACCAGGCCCTTAAGGTGTGGTGAGAAGAGCGTGGGTGATAAACAAGAATGTGCAAAAAATTCTAATGTCAATGCTCAGGAGACAGCAACTTTGGTAGTATTGCCAGTTAAAGTTTTCAAATTGGCATTTTTTCCCTTGAATTCCCAGCTCCTGGAGGCATGTGACTGCTAAAAAAAAAAAAGAAACACATTTTCAGGTGCTGTAACTGCAGAGGAAAATTCAAATACTAATTTGCAGTGGAAAGTTCCTAAACAATGAGTCTTTCATCCGTGGACCTGTCAATCATCTTTCAAGTGTTTTAGGGCTTGGATCAGCTTGTAAAAGATGCTGATTATAATAGCTGCTGGATTGACTTTTTTCTTTGCTTAGCCCAAATAAAAATTCAAAATGCATGAGTGTAGCAGTATTCATCAGAAAAGTGCAGGCTTTCATTTCACTTCCTACATAAATAGCTGTCCAAGATGCCCAGCAGAGAGCAAGTGCAAGGGGACTGACATCAGCAAAATGCAGAGAATCAGGAGAAAACCTCTTAAAAAATCCCCCCCAAAAACACAGAGAGAGACAGAAAGGGGCGGGGGGGGGGGGGGGGAGGGGAAAAAAAGGAGAAAAAAATTTGCATTGTAACTGCTAGAAGCAGGCAAATCTGCATGCAAGAAATCCTGAGAACTGTATTGGTCAAAATCCTTTTCTTAGGATTTTTCCTGCTGAGAAGCTACAGCAACAAAATGTAAACAATGGTTATCTGCTGCTGTGGAATACATCAGGTGTGTCTGTGATTGGGCCATCTTGAATGTTTACAATTCATGGCCAACCACAGCCCAGATAGCTTGGACTCTCTGTCCGAGCCCCAGACCTTTGTTATTCATTCCATTCTATTCTTTGCTAGCCTTCTGAGAGGAAACCTTTCCTTCTATTCTTTTTAGTTAGTTATAATGTAATATATATATCATAAAATAATAAATCAAGCCTTCTGAACATGGAGTCAACATTCTCGTCTCTTCCCTCACCTGAAGACCCCTGTGGACGTTGTCACAGTCATAAATGGTGGAAGGTTTTCCATTATCCATCAGGTCAAAGACAACGAGTGCCTGTTGAATTGTGAGGTGACAGCACAGGGTGGCACTGATTTTAAAAAATGTGATCTCAGTGTGATCTCACAGAATCTCCAATCTTGCTGAAACCTGGCTCTGTGTACAATTTGTTTCCACGGATGTGTGCTCTTTTCATCCTGTTTGCTTCCAAGCCTCTGTCAGTCCTAAGAGAGTGGAACCTTTGGCTCCATGTCCTGTGTTCAGAAGTCCTGTGCAGAGCAATGTTTATTTTGTGTCAGGGACCACCAATTTGGATCCCCAGGGGAGCAGCAGTGGGGCTGCAGCCAGTGTTTTTCCAAACCCTGATCTCTGGAAGCACAGGCTGTGCATTGATGTCCATTCCATAGCACTGTCTTCCCACGTGGGCTCAATCCAAATGTACATTTTCAATTCAGTAGAGTTCATCCTTTCTAGACTGGGAAATGTGCACAATCCTGTTGAGCACACTGAAGATTTGGGTTCACTCATGTGAACCCAAGCTTCAAGCTTCCAACAGGGCCTTGGACAAACTGCTTCATCTCTGCATCAGTTCTTCATCTTAAGGGAAAACTTGCTTATTCCCACCAGCACCTAAACATCTCTTTGAGAGAAAGGATGTGCCTGTGTGCCTTGCACATCAAGTCTCTGACTTGGGCAGCATCCTGCAGCTATCACTGCATTACAAAGAGCAGGTAGAAGGGGAAATGGCCTGCTCATTAGCAGGAGAGAGAAAGTCAAATTTGAATGATATCTGCAATTTGTAAGTTAAAAACACCCAAAATTAATATAACATTTAAGTTTTCAGATTAGATTTATTTTAGAATTGTGTAATTAAAAAATGGTTGCTGAGAAGCTTTTGCATGTTTTCTAAGTGCCTTTCTTGGTGGTGCTCATGCTTTGAGCAGTTCCAACCTCTAATTACTTGTTTATTAGTCCATTTCTTCCACCCACACACACACTTGCAGCAACACAACTCTTAGCAAGTCACACAAATCAAGGAGCAGACACATCTGGAAACCTAATTTCTGTGTCACTTGGCTGAGTTAGTTTTCACTTCTGTGGAAGTGCCATGTTTCAGAGCACAGTCCCACAAGCAGGGCAGAAACAGGTGGAAATACTGGTCAGCTGTCATTTCCCCAAGATCATGGGACTATACCACATTCTCATTCAGAAAGTCTTTCCAAGAAAACCAAACCTACCTAGACAAGGTCAGGACCTGTGTTGTAATATAAACACCAGCTGTGAAAAGATTCAGGGACTGTTGTGTTAAATTATCAGAGAGAAATCATTGTTTCAGTAGATTAAAGGAGAAACCCAGGTGCCTCAGGGCTATTTACATGTTGTGTTTAATCCTGATATTGCTTTGCTCTTCCCCTGAGCAGCACCAGGAGTGAATTATCATCACGTGAAAAAGACAAGGTTAGAGGCAGGAACTATTTTTGTTTGCCAGTTCTTCAGGTTAAGTACAAAACTCAAGTGTCTACACAATGGTTTATAAAGTGTGCAGAATCAAAAATGTATTCTTCAGAAATCTGATAATTTTTTTTCAAATATGTGATCCTTGATGATATGAAATGGCTTAGAAGACATTAGTAGTGTTTATTTCTTTGTTTGCTTTATTTTCAGAATATCAAAGTGAGGTTTCTGAAGCTGTTTTTTTATGGTTTGCTATTGCCACTACAAAAATGGTAATTCTTTGTTAAAAAAGAAATAAGCTGAAAGAACAGGCTAAAATGAGCATGGAGAAAAGTAGATAGTGTTGAAGGCTATTTTAGAAGAAATTTCAGGAAAGTTCACTGTTCAGGGATAAACTAATTTTGCTTTAAATTAAAATCCATTTATTTTAACACGTATAGCTTCAAGAGTTACCTTTAGTTACAGATGGTTCAATCTCCCTTCTCCTTTTTATGAACCCCTTTGCAGTTTATGCTAAAGCTCCCCAGACCTGTAGTGCCTGTTCTAAGAGAGAGGTTTTAGTGAGTGTGTTAAAAATGGAGGCTGAAACTGAGGGAAAAGACCTTGCTGACAAGAACATGCACTTCTCCAGAGAAACAGTGGGGCACTTTCAGGAAGAGTCAAAGCTGCCATGACCTTGGTGTTCAGCAAGGTGCTATACATCTATATCTATTTATCTATACCTACATCTCAGACTAATAAATAAAGGCACATAATGGAATCTGTAACCCTAAGGTTGGATTTACTACCGCTGACAAGGCCATGATCCATTTTCCAGCTTCTTCTCTTATAATATTTTCCATCTTTCTTTAAAAAGAGGAAACAGCTTTTCATTTGGCCTTGGAAAATCTTAAAGAATGTTATCATATTATCATTACTTAAGTGAGCTTTTTGGGATGGAGGGGTTTTAGTCCTGTGAGTGAAGGATTATGCATAGCCTACAGTGTTACTGTAGCTGAGAATCTTCATCCTCATCTCAAAGATGATATTTTCTGTGAAATCCATGAGGTGGGAAAAGTCCATACAGAAAAGGAAACCTGGGAAAATGTGTATAAGGAATGGGGTTTGGGATCACTTCTTAGGATAGAACATCAACTGTATTTTAATAAGGCATCAGTATTGGAGATGGGCAAAATGACTTAAGGCAAAACCTTCAACGTGAAAGTTTTATTTTACTTTTTCCTTTCCAATGCAAAGTTCAAGCCAAGTTCACTAAAGTTTGTGAACCCTTCAGCAGCACTTGGCTAAGTTGCAAGCCCGAAATTGTATGTGGTTTTGGTGCAAATCAGGATGGGTTTGATCCCAAGCCACTTGAAACAGAGCACTTCTGGCCACATGTAGCTCTGTATTTCAGCCTTCTTTGCAGCCCAGACCTAGGCTTGCCCAGAGGGAAAATGTGGCTGAAAGCCCCGTGGATGGTGCCCTCTGCACTTCTCACTGGTTTTTCACAGAAATGGTGAACGTTGTGTACTCATCTGGATGGGTGGCTTGTGTTTCACTCAGCTAGAGGGTCATTGCAAACACCCCTATGTCTAAACTTCAGAGCTGAAGGGGCAACATGTGCATCTCACCCAGTTTTCCACAGGGAATTTTCTTCAGAACAGACTCCTTCCTGGTGAAAGCCAAAATAATTCCAAAGGGCGCCAGTTTGCTCTATTCCTAGGAATTACTGGGAATTTTTCAAAAATTAATCTGTAAAGACTTTTTGACCTGTAGAAGTAGATTTCTTCAGATCAGTCTAAGAGTTTTTTCAGTTTTATCCTTTGTAGTGCAAGGTCTGGGGAAAATTTCTTGTAGAAGCCACAAGTTGGTTCCTGCAGGTCTCAGGGCTTCCTTTGTGCCAGTAGCCACAGTATGAATACCTGCCATGATGGTAGGGTCAAACATTTGGTAATCCAGAATGAAAAAATGCTGGTCCTGTCTGTGTTAAAGACTTGAATATCTGTAGAGTTGAATAGCTAGATAAGATACTATTAACAATTATTATACAGTAACTAATTGTTATAAATGCTGAGAGGACTTTTACAAAAGCTATTATAGAGTGACTATATTTTGCTGTCAAGTAGTAGTGCATTATTTTGTGAGATTGGGTATCCTTTTCTCTTTGTTACACTGAGTTGAGCAACCTTGAAACTCCAGCTAAACAAGTCTCCAGTCTTTCTGAATTTGTATGGAATGACTAAGCTTTGGCTGAAGGTTTTCTGACATGGCTCAGTCTGTTCATGTCTTTTTCTGGCTTCCTTTCTTCTCTGTGAAGGGCAAGCTCATGAGTAAGATGACTGGGAAAGAAATGCCAGCAACTTTTATATAATTACATGAGGAGTAACTCTGCAGCTCTTATGGCAAGCTTTTAAAGAGTTGCCATGTAATCACTCTTTCCAGAGCCAGCTCCTCTTAGACAATTCTTGGGTTATGCTCTAAGATGCTAAACCCCAAGTGCCCAAGAGAGGCAGAGTTTTTGGCTTTTCTAGTTTTTGGCCTTTATAGTGAGAAATGGCTCAGTTGCCTCCCCTGTCGCTTGTACACACTTGTCACTGGCTGCTCCCTTATATATTGCATCCATTGTTCCTTGAGCACTGGCCAAGAAAACGTGCATGTCCAGCCCTTTCTAGAAGCAGGTGCCTCTGTTTAGCTGCAATTACTCACCTGGGAACACTTTTCAAGTGACACAAGCCCGATAGTTTTTAATCTTTATGTAACAAGCGTGCAGAAAAGAGCTGCCTGAATTTTTACTTTTATGGTCTCTATCTCTATTGTAACTGACAATAATAGAAGCAAACTTTGGAAGTGGAAGACATTTTTAGAACTAGGATTGCACAGTTTAGAAATCTCTCAGTTTGCTGTTAAACTATCCAAATGTGTTCTTGATGTAGGCACTTTGAAGCTGTTTTGTTCCATCGTTCACAGTGAAATCTAACATTCAAAGCAATTTGACATTGTTAAGTGCTATTTTTAGTGTGTTTTGATACAGGTCAACTTCTATTACATCTTCATTTCCAAAAATTACTTCTGTTAGAACCCAAACAAACCTAAGGCTGTGATTTTGCAGCAACATAGGTTGTATGTGCATATAGGCAGTACAAGGTAGAATTTTCTACAAACCTCTGTCTCTCCACCAACCTGTGTTCACCCTTGCTTGCTACCTCTGCCTTTGCCTTTCTTTCCAGACCAGTCTCAGCTTCCAGCCCTTGAATGCCTGCCTGCTCTACCCACCTGGGTGTTGATTATCTTAAAGGATTTCCTTTTTCCAAATTCTTCTTTTCAGACATAAATACTTCTATACAGGGTGTGGATTACACATGTTCTGGTGGCAGATTCTGGAATTCTAAAAGTAAAGTTCTCAGCAGAAATGTTATATTCTGCTGGACTTAATTACATCCAAGGCAATGTTGGTAAATTCTTACAAGATGAACAGATTTTTTTGTCAGAGAATGACTTGCACCAGGTACTGCCAAGCACTAGAGTTTTCTAATGCTCACAATTTAGGGAGCTACACCTGACTTATATCACTATGAAGTCAGAGCATGGTTGGCCATTTATATAAAGTTAGCCTCCAAGAGCTTCCAGACTGAACTTTTTGTTTTAAAAAATTCTTTTGAATCCCTGTCCAAAGTGAGGTTTTCATGTGGGAGCACCACATAACATGATTATTAAAACATGTTTTAGAGGGTGTGTGATCTTAAAAAGAAATGGAGAGAATATTAAAGCATGCATACTTACTGGGTACTGGTGGGCAGGAATTCTGCTCCCATCTTTTTTTTCCAGTGTATAGATAGTTTCCTCTCCTCCCCCTTATACTGAGCTCCTAAGTAACTGCTTAGGTTAAGTTAGGCTTTCCTTTCCTGTTTTTAACTGTTAGCTTGTCCCTCTCTTCATTTAACCCACCCTCTCAGAAAGAGTCCTGCATACATAAAAAGCTTTTGCAGTGTGCCCTGAAGCATGTCTGCTGATGAAGCACATACAGTGTAATTATGGATAGCACGATGCAGCATCATGAAGTGCCTTTGTTTACAACTTCTCTATCAGGAGAGTATAATGAATGGATTCACTGAGGAAATGCAAAAGCAGATGCCTTTGGCTGGCTCCTGTTGTTTTCTTTTTGGCAAAGACAGGGGGACGAATTTGCTCTGGGACAACCCCACTGAAGTCAGTTGAGTTACACCAGGCAGAAAGTGGAACTTTTTTCTTTTCTTCTTCTTCTTTTTTCTTCTTTCCATTTTTAAAAATATTTTATTTTGTTGGGGTTTTTTGTTTGTTTTAAAGAACACAGTTTCCAGGTCTCTTTTTCCTGACTGTCACAATTTCTCTTTCCACAGAAAGCCTATGAGAAAAGACTGTCTGCTTCTAAAAAGGTAGGATATCCTCTTAGTCACTAATAACTAATTTCCACAGCTGTATACATTCTATATATATCAACCAATGGATGTAATAACAAAATTAATATCAAACTATTTATATTAAAAATATTAAAAAGCTAAAATCTTTGTTACTGAATGGGACAGTAAGAATAGATTGTGCTGTGAGAGGGATGCAGTGCTAACACAGAGCTGTGCTGCTTCAAGGGCATGAGGTGTTCTCAGAACTGGCCTAAGCTAGGTATGCTATCACCTTGAAATGTGTACTCATACCTGGCATGTCCTGAGGTGTAACACTGGGCAAAGCTTCTGAGGGCAGGTGTCTGTGAAAGCACCCCCTTTCACATGGCTGGGAAACCTTAGGGGAAGAGAAACCTGTGACAACTCGTGGTATCATGTATCTTGGCAAGGGAAAATCTTTAAAACAGGTTTATTCAGGTAATCCTGGAATTGCATAGTGTAATAACAGAAGTTAGCAGGACTGCTGCTGCCTTCTGCCTGCTTGTGCAGTGACCATACTTCTGGGTTTTTTTCTGCCACTGGGGGCCTGAATGGTGCCTCTCACATAAAACCTTCCATTTACAATTTGCCTTTTGCTGAGGCTCCCTTTGTGCTCACACAAGGCAGCTGGCAGGAGCGCTGACCTCCTCGGAGCAGAGCTTGCCAGCAGTGGCTAATCAATATTCAGTAGGGCTGGCTGCTCGCTTCAAAGCCATTGATTATCTCTGGAAGGTTACTCCCCCTGGGTGTCACTTTTCAGTCTCTTGCCTGTACCTCCCCTCCACCCCCACTCCAGGCTCTCAAGAGGGAAGAGTGCTGGGATAGAAATGAGGTTCCCATTCAGGATCTGAATACTTTGTTGTCAGATGTCAAAACAGTCTTTCAAAAGAAGGTGATTTCCTCCCTGCCAGATTTTTGTTTATGCTAGTTTTGTACTTTTAATTTCTGGGGTACTTTCAATGGTTGCAAGCTGTGGCACTGGAGGCATTAGTTGTATTTGGCTCAGGCAGGTTGCGCTAAGTCTTGGTTTGCTGTGACCAAAGGAAAAAACTTACATCTTTTGCACAGCTGTTGGTGACCTGTCTGACCTCTTGTGTGGAAGAGGAGAGCCATGATTTCCTATACCATGCTATTCAAGAGTAAATGAACAGGGAGACTCATGGAAATGTAAAAACATGGCCCACACCCCTATTTGCTGGTGTGCACTGCTCAAAGCACACCCAATTCCTCTTTTCTAACCCAAGAAAGGTCAGTGAGGTTTGTGTGGCACAATACCTGACCATTACTTTAAAGTGTTTGGTAAAAATCATATTAAAGTCTCTCCTTTAAATGTGAATTGTCCAGTTAAGGCTGTATTCAGTAATTAATAACAGCAGTAGAGAACTGTGAAATAAATCTGCAAGTCTAAACACTTGAATCCATTAGGAGCAATAGAGTCCAGGTATATAGGCTGATACAAAAGAGTTACTGAAGGAATAGTTTGATTTGGCTACTTTGATTATAAATATAACATTAACAATCACAGCAGAGGTTACAGGGCAAAAAGGCAAGGTCAGAGGTTTCAAAGGAAGGGAGTGGACAGGAGGAGCTAAGAGTCAGAAGGGTAAAAGAAAGGCCTTTGGCACAAAAGAATTGTATTCCTATGTCCATGACACTGCCCAGTTCAAACCAGTGCCCTTTCCAAAGAGCAGAACCTGCACTGTGCTGTAAACTGCCTGCATTAGCAGAAGAATTGTGCTTGCAGTTGGTGGGTAGTGATTCAGTGTCCAGCTTCCTGTTTGTAATAAGGAGATTGAGAGTCAGTAACTCTCAAGCTTTATCCTGCTTGTCTCTTCTCAGCTTGTATTTGAGGCATCCCTAAATCCAATCCAGACACCTCTGTCTGAACAGGAGTAGAGTCAGCAATGCAAGGCAAAGCCCAGTGGGAGTTACTAAGTCAGGGAAGGTGAGCATCTGCTCTTCTCCTGCCCTTAGCACTGGGGGAGGAGATGTTGCTGCATGAGGAGCAGGCTGCTCTCTGCTTCTGCCTTTGCACTGAATGCTCCTGCAGTGGCTGCCAGGTTCATGGAGCAGCACCCAGGCCACACCTGGCGGCACCTTGCACTGCTGTGTGTTGGTTCATCCCACAGAGTGGCTGTGGTTTGTCAGGTGCTGATGATTTAGCCCATGTCCCCAGGGGCTTGTTCAGCAGCCAGCACTGTCACCAATGCCAACAATCTGGTCCTGTCCACTGATACAAACCAGAGAGATGATGACAGAGATGTGAAAAAATGGCAAGCTGGTGTTAACGGGTTTGTTTAGCCAAGGGGGTTTCCTGTCAGCTCCCATCTTCCTGAACAAGACGTGACACAATGGACCTGCCTGACTGCCAGAGAAAGTTTGCTTAATCGTAATTAAGGGGTTAAAGTGGACAAGGGAGAGATTTCCTCCACTGACAGAGAGGGAGCTGTTCCTGGCACAGCAGAAGAGTGACTCTACATGCCATCCTTTTTCTCAGTAAGTACTTTCATTTTGGTGATAGTTGTCAGCCCTCTGGCATTAGTTAGTCTTTTGGCTATTATCTGTAAAAAGGCTCTATTGCTACTTAAGGGGGAAGATCCCTGAGACATGGTTTTTAGTAAGTTTGGAACCAATGACATTTGCATCCAGTTTGTCTTTCAACTGACTTTAACACACCTGAGACATATTTAAAGGATGAGGTGAAGGGCTAATATTATGCCATGGTTAGAGAATATTATTATTCTCTAATATAAATATTACTGAATACATATTATATATATTCTAATATAATATAAATTCTATTCTAATGTATAAATTATTAGAGTATTACAAAGGAAATCTTAGCAGAGAGCTTACAGTTCCCATTCCTCTATTTGACAGAACCTTCCTGTCCCATTTATATTTACATGACCCTGTAGCAATCACTCAGGGCTAGAGGGAAATACTAGATGGAATGCATTTCTAGGTATTGCTGCTGATGGAGCAAAGTAAGTCAGCATTTTGGGACCCAACTGCTCACACCAATCACCAGCAAATCTATCTGATATATCAGGAATAGCTGTCCTATATCTCCTTTCCACTTGTGCTTTAGGACAGTGAGTGTTTAGGGAACCAGAGTTCTCTTGGGGCTGCAGTGACAGACTGTGGGTTAAAGAGTAGTGACCTCTTTGTGAAAAACTGTATGAAACATCTCCAAAGAGACAAGAAATGCCCCTGAAGCCATCTTTTGTGTTTTGCAAGTAAAATATAATTGGAAGAGTACACTCACATTTTTCCTTCTGGATTCTTCATTATGCTGATTATGCCTATGAGCTGCACAGACATTCAAAGTGATAGAAAAGAAAGATTTCATAATGATGACTGGGAATGTATTATGTTAAACATGAGAACCCTACATTTGTTTTAAGCATGTTTTTTTTTTTTAGTGGAGAAGTGTGTGTTTCTGTCCTGGCAACAAATGTGGAAGGAGAACACAGAGGTTAACTGTGTAATGACTTTTTGTAAAGTCCCATGTCAGTGTGGCCATGAGGACTAAATAACTGTAGGACTGACCTCCAGTAGTGGCAGGTGCAGAATAGAAGTTTGTATATTAAGTGTAGCAAAGGAAACATCCTTTGGAATTCGTGTCAAAAAATTTTGAAAGATCAAGAAAACTTTAACCCTGGGAACAGTGTTATACTTAAATTTTTTAAAATCCCTCCCTCAAACAGATGTGAAGTATGGCTGATATTTTGGGCTATGTGGATTCTCAGAACAGCTCTAGGTCAGTGGCTGTCTGCAGACTTCAGACTGTTGTGGTGTAGGATTGAACAAGGGATTCAGTTCATACTGGAGATAGCTGCAGCCCCTGAACACATATGGACATAATTTTGTACAGAACTCCATAAAAAGCCCTAATAATACTGCCTGTAAGTAATAAAACATCCAGAATTGTGTGTAAGGCCAGACTTTCATGGCAGGTATGTTGCATGTAACATACTGTTACATGCCCTGACATTGTTCTGTACTCACCTTTAAAAGGACTGGGCAGAAAGTATTTTCTGTAATCCTTGCCCCCAGACAGTGAGCTGTGCTCGCTGCTAGTGCAAAAGTCAGCATTTCCCGTTATAATTGAAATCTATTTCTAGTAGATAGAGATGAGCTCTTGTCCTGCATTACCAAACACTGTCTTTGATTAAATACAACTAAAAATGCCCACTAAATAATCTGCCTTGTGTGTTTGTAACCTGAATTATGGTAACAAAGGTGCTACAGATCCTTGTTGTCTTCCATTTTAAAGTTGTGCCAGGTATTTTCTCCTGAGTTGATGAAGTTTAGTGTTGGTTATTCTCTGTTTGCTCTCAGTGCAAGCTCTGCAAACAAAGGGAGAATCTGGGTTCATTTGTCTGCAGTTAGAACTAGTTTTCATCCTGTTACTTCAAAGACTGTAGTAGAAAGAGTGCAGAGGTGGTATGTGCATCTCAGTTCACAACAGGTGCAATTGTTGCCATGCAGGGATTGCACTTCTCAGGTATTTGCTCTGCAGTCAAGAGAATGAGTTTGTTTCATTGATCAAATTTAATTTTAACAGGACATTGGTATGTAATAAATTCCTTTTTAGCTTTCTGATAACTTGATTAAACTTTCAGGGTAAAGCAGCACTTAGAAGATGACTGACCACATCCTTTGCAATGAAGGAAAAGAGAACGATAAAATAGCATTTGTTGCTTTGCAATTTTTTTATGATAAAGAACAAAACCCAAAAGATAATGCTATCCTAACTCTCTATAAACTATGTGCTATTCTCAAAGTTCAGGAAAACACATAATTTATAGAGGATCAGGACAACATTATCTTTTCTTTTAAATTTGCCTGTACTTTGTATGGAGTTGTGGGGGTTTTTTTGTATAGAATTTATCACCATGGTGTCTGAGTGCCTTCTCCATGCATGTAGTTTTCCAGTATCTTTTTGTGAGGCAGCAAAAGGAGAGTGAGAAGTGAATACAGTGAATTATGTGCTCAAGGTCATTCAGCAAGTCTAAGGCAGAACAAGGAACTGAATGCAGATAACCTAACACTCATATATTGTCTATCTTTTATTTTAGGAATGAATGGATCCCAAAGATTGAAAGAAAACCACAATATTATTTCCTATAGCTATTCTCAATCTAGATTGACTCAGACCCAGGCTTTTTCTTGGCATCCATTGGAAGTGGCAGATAAAAGGCAGATGTGTTCAACAGTGAGCCCCTGTTTACAGCATGACATTTGAGCTTGCATCACTGTCACCTCCTTTTTTTGTTAGAGCTGTTCCTGTGCAGTGTCCTCTTTGCCTGCCTGGTGCAGAGAATCACTTTCTATAGAAACTGGCTTGTAAACTGCTGGGCTCCTGGCCAGTGGGGACAAGGGGTTTGCCTGAGGGCAACTCAGAGCTGCTTCCTTCCCACATTGCTGCTCTGGCTTCCTGCAGCCATTTGGGACCTGCTCCCCCTTTCGCCGTGCATGCAAACAGGAGCTGCTGCTCAGGGTGCTCCTCCTGAACGCAGGAGCTCCTCCTGGTTCAGAATGGGAGTAGAATGCATTTCAATATCCCCACTTCACATCAACTTTGACATGTCTGTCTGTGGCTGTTGTAGTTGAGACAGACACAATACAGAGCAACACACTCCATTTTCAGAAGGCTTCAAACTGGTTTTATTCTAGCATGCATGCATTTTATACATTCTTATAAAACTCATAAGTTTGCACTTTATTCATTGTTCAGGAAAGAAAAACAAAGTGCTCATTGGAACAGGCAGCTGCAGGTTTCTCTTATTTATCCTTCTTTCTTTCTTTGTTTCTATGTCAGTGACCTTAGTAGAGAATTCTTTCAGGGGTGAACATGGATCCTCTTATCAAACTTCTCTCTGGCTCACAGAAGTGGCTGTAAAACCTCTTCCACATGTGGCTGTGCTAGGCACCACATAAAGAGCGCTGGGATACTCAGAAGAAGGATTTCTTCCTGGGAGATGCCAGTTTCTGGTGGTGGTTTTCTCACTCTCTAGAGTTTGTAGCAAAAGTGTGGAGGTGCAACTTGTTCATCTTTCCATTGTGGTGTCTCTCAGTGGGGGTAAAGTGCGTGGCTTAAAGGTCCCTCATCCCCTCAGTGCAATGCTGGCCTGGGACACCTAAGTCATTCTTTTCTCTCTGCTTGGACTCAGTTCCTGTCTTTCTTCAGGTGACAAAGTGAAAGATCTCTGGGGAAGTTGTGCTTCCATCAGGTACTTTACCTGATCCAGTATGATTTCAAATCAGAATTTTTCCACTAGTTTTAAATTTAAGTGGCAAGTCAAGATGCTGAGCAGTGTGACTGCACTGTACATGGATCCTACAGTTTCCACCTGTTGACCCAGTGGCACAAGAATATCAGCTTCAGTTTCCCTCTAAAATAAAACTGAAATTGGTCTATGGTTTGCATTGCAGGGAAGAGGAATTGCATTTAGAACAGTGAGGAAACAAGTACTAGGAATTTTTTGGTTAGGTGAAATTGATGAATAATTTCATACTCACTCTTAGCTGCCCCTGGAGTGTCTCATGGCAAATTCAGGATCATAATTAACATGCACAATCTGCAGGATATATTGCTTTAAAAGTTACATATATGAAGTTATTAAACTACTATTTTCACCAGGTTTTCCTGGAGAAACATTTTCTGAGACTTTGTACTGTAGACAGCATGTGAGAATATATGAGGTACTTCAAATTATAATAAGCAAAACCTGAGCTCAGTCTTTGGAGGATGAATTACTAAAGCACACATTTCATATTATATTTGCTTGTTTGTAGCAAGAATGTTGCAGTTATCATCTATGTAATTATTCACACTATATTGCAAAGAGAATGAGGAATCTGCTTTCCAAACACAGATTTACAGTCCATTACAGACTTCTGGTTTAGTGTACAGCAGGAGATACATCAGGAAACAAAGCTTAATCATCACCATCCAGATGAAAATATTTTGAAGGGTGAAAAGTAATTCAGAAGAGCCTTAGATCTATTTCATTGTTAACACTTGCCATTTGATGTCACCATTTTGCAGCACTGACCTGGAAGGTTGTGTGCTATAACCTGTATCTGGTGAGCATACTCATACTTTTTAGACCTTGTTGATGTTTCTTCATTGCATGCTATGTCTGCAGTTTATCTGTGTAAAAAATGAATTCAGATTGAGCTCTTGCAGTAGACACTGCAGAAAATATATGAAGGTGTATAAAGTTAACTCCCTCAATTATTTGACAAAGAGAATCCCTAAGAATCCAGTGCTCTCTCCCTCCAGCACCTAGATTAAAGTATTATGTATTGAAAATGGCCACTGCCCAGCCTTTCTAATTCACACACTAGACACAACACAGACACTTTCCAGATCATTATACACCACTTTCTGCTCTGCCAAGCTTCTCAATCATTTATTGACATGTATTGAAAGTGTTTGAGTGCTCAGAGTTTAGTAGGATTTTCTTTTCCTATGTGGGGTTGGAATAGTTTTGATCAAAATCAGCATCCCAGGAGGGTATGGATATGTTTCTGTCCCTATGCATACCAATCCATGGAAAGTTAACCTCTGCTGCCATCACATCTGTGAAAGGAATGGGTTATCGGAAGTCCTGACTATCCCAAAATGGGCAGTGGGGGAATGCAATCATACCCAGTGTCAGAATTTACACTCTGACTCCTGAAATGGCAAAGGACCATCTTTTACAGTTCTGAAGAACCTAAAAAATCACTTTTTAGAAAGTTTTTAGCTTAATTCCTAATGAAATGAAGCAGTTGAGAGGTCTATGTTTGTTTCACTGCACATACCTTTTGAGACAATTGACAGTTTTAAACCAAATTTAAAAGAGAGGTAGTAGACTATCAAAGCTTTCTGCAAATTTTATAAACACTGGCAGTTAAATAATCAAGGAATATCCAAATTAATGGTTTTACCAAGGGAACTCTCCAAATGTGTGTTTTTAATGACAAGCCCAAACTGGCCAGTCAGCATTTCTGGGTGGACACAGAGCTAATGTGGTGAAAAAGTGTATATATGTTAGGGGGCAAAAATCTGTAGGAATCCAGGCTTCATGAGTTCTGTCTCTTGGGGAACAAGCTATTGTGTAGCAGAGCACTGAGATGCTGCATAGATGTGAAACCTCAGTTACAGTTTAGCTTTTGTCTTTCAGTAAAAGAGTGTAATATGTAGAGACTCTTTTAACATTTGGACAGTGGAGCTGAACAAAACAGAGACCATTATATGCAATTTCTGTCAAGACTTGTGAATGGTCTGTGTTAGCCTGCCAAATGCAAATGAGGATTATCCATTCATTTAGTCCAAGAGAGAAAATGATATAACTTCTTTGGTTCAATTACTTTACTGTGACAAATAAACAAGGAAGAGAGGACTCCAATATGGCAAATGGTCAACTTCAGATAGCTGTAAGGGCTGTAGAAGTCACACTGCTCTGATAGTAATCCTTATTTTACATTATTTGCTGAGACATAGTCCTTACATCTTCAAAGTGATTTATATGCTCCCCCCAGAATAGAAAATCTTGTAGAAGAATTGAGATCCAAGTCTCACTTATTTGCCTTGGACTTTTAAGGCAAGGATATATTCATCTTGGTTGGAATGTGGGGTTTTCTCAAGCAGCCTGAGTGACCCTATTTTCTCCTTGCTATATTTTCAATCAAAGCACTAATGCAGTTTTGTACATCTCTGTCACAAAGTAGAGACATTCCACTATTTCCAAATGCTGGTCAAGGGTGGGAGGGAAAGGGATGTAGAGCTGAAAAGTACTGGCCAGTTTCCAGCATGTCAGTCCCAGGCACTTTGCAGAAGGAGACCACAAGGAAAGGGTTCAGCAGCTCCTCTGCACCTCAGCTGAGTGTGTGAGACCCACCTGAGGAGCTGATAAGGCTCTGGAAAAAAGATGAGGAAGCAGACATGTATTTGTGGTTGCTGATAAGGTTGGCCCTCTCAGAGATGGACATGGTACAGAACAGCTGAGCACCCCAAAGCAGCAGGTTGGATGCCAGGCTGGTGCACTCTCCTGGCTGCTCTATTTTGCCCAGAGAGGGCAGTTCCATGTCACTGTGGGGGCTGAGCTGACAGACTGTGCCTGTACACCTACACTACAGGCAGTGGGTCCAACTCAGCCCAGAGGCCAACAAACTGCTACAAAAGCAGGCTCCCACCTGAGTGACCTGCCCCTCAAGCTGGAGCTTTCTTGGCAGAATATCTGTGCTTCCTGGCAAAGCCTCATGTCCTCAGCAGCACCACGTTATGGCTGGTCACTCAGCACAAAAACCTCTCAGGCATCATACAGAGAGCACTGACCTCCAGTACCTGTAGCTTCATCAGTACCCTTTCATTGCAAGGCTCACCAACTTAGTTTAGAAAATAAAAATGAAGTTTGTTACCTTTGTCTCACAAGGATGTTTTTTTGAAAGATAAAGGACTATTTTGGTTGAAATAGTTATTCCAGAAGCCTGATTTGGAGAGATATTTGGTTTGTGGTTCATCTTTCTTTCCCAATACTGGTGGGTTAGTGTCTTCCCCCGGACCTAGCTCCAGAAATGCTCAGATATTTTTGAAGGAAATGAAGTGGGGGCAGTTTGCCCTCTGCTGGCTGCTGGCACCCAGGCGTTAGAAGGAACTCCAAACAGGGACTCGGGGAGCTGAACTCATGATCTGCCTAATTCAGGAATATAAACTGGTTATACCCAGATGGGTGTTGACATAAAAGCCCTTTCTTTAAAGTGACTGCCATGGGAAGTGGAGTTGCCTGTCAGCAGCCAGCATGAGCAGTAGCATAATCATCCTCTGACTTGAGCTTGAACCATCAGGTGTCAGCCTAGCTCTGTCTCCAGGATTTTCAGTGCTGAGTTACACCAGTTATCTCCTTTCCAACAAGTTCCCTCTCTCTGCCCCACCATGCACATAAGAATGGGCTCCCAGTGAAGTCAACAGCACCTTCATATTCCCTTGGAGAGAAAAAATGAAGGGATAGATGGGTAAGTCAGTAATGGCCAGTACTGCTTCCTGCATCTGGCTTCTTTTATGAGATGATACAACGCACACAAGCTGACCTCTCCTCCTGCTCCCTTGACCAGTTGCAGGGAAGGTGACCAAGGGTAGCACAGTCCCTCCCAGTGCTCCACTGTGCGCTCAGGATAATATACAGCTTGTGCTTCCATTCTCAGACTTGTCTGCCCTACAGCTCCTCCTTGTGAACTGGTTCTTCAGCTGCCCCAAATTTGTTTTGCCATGACCTTCTATCAAAAAGAAAAGCTGTTTCTATAACCTTTATATTTCATGCTTTGATGTTAATCCTGACATTCTTTACCTAAATCCAAATATGTGTTGCTTTAACAATTTTAAAGGAAAAATACTTATCTTGGAACTTGAATACCTAATTGCATCTGACTAAACAAGGCCACCTTAAAATAGACCCCAGGAGGAGAAGATCCAATTGTTGACTTGTTAAATACCAAATTAAAACAAAACCCTGAAGAAATGAAGGGGTGGCAGTCAATGATGTTACAGTTGCACAGGCACTGATAGTTAGAAAAGTGGCATACATCCAGAAGAGGCCCACAGCAAAAGAGAGGGAACCTGGCTCGCGTGGAGGGTGGGATAAAGTACTGCAGAAACTGATTTGTATTTGCAAATTAAATTTAAGGACAAGTGTGTATATATTCTCTGGTTGGAAGACTATTCACTAAATGATATGAAAGAAAGTGAAGGAGAAAGTAATTATGATGACAAGAAAGAACGCAAAACACTACTGTAATTTTTCCTTAGCTCCCTGAAGACTGCAGGCCTTTGTGTTTCAATGCATGAGCTACTGTTTGGCATGTTTCCTGAACCACTTTGTCTATTCACTTCTTGCTAATGTGAAAGTGCCCAGACTCCCTGGAAAGGCAGCTTTGTTGGAAACCTTTCATTATCAAGGATTAGCTGTTTGGTAAACCTGTGTCCCCTTTAACCGTTTGACGGGAAGTGGCAACTAATGAAGGGCTCATTGTGATGCTGCTGTGAGTGTGGGACTGGAAGCTGTTTTATTGCTCAGCTTGCAAACCCGGGTCCTTTGTGCTCCCAAGGACCGAAGGGAAACTGAGTCATGCCCTTTGATTCTGCTGAAAACATGTGGTGAAAAATATGCTTTCCTTTCTTGGTGCTCTTGCCTTGTTTGTGGTCTAAAGTCTTTATGCTTCTGGGAATTTGGTTGATATGTTACGGAATTATGTGTGTAAATTTAAACAGGCTTGTGCCAATATCTAGGTACAGCTTACCTGAAACTTTTCCATATAATAGCAATATGAAAAACTGAAATAATACAAACCACTAAGTGCCTTTATCACTGCAGAGTGGAGGTGAAAAGCTTTTTAAAGAACCAAATCTGACATCCTCATCCCATCTCTAGTCGGACAGAAGGCATGGCAGACAATTTGCATCTTCACTGATAAATTTCCATATGTGTTTTACATCTCAAGAGAGATTTCTTGAAATCTTTTATAAAAGTAATGGACTAGAAATCATTTTGTATGAAAAATGTCCAAGTACAACTTATATCATAAAGAAATACTACTGAAAATCATAATCAGAGTCTGTGATGTCAAAGAGGATTCTTTTATCTGTACAATAAATCTTTCTCATTGAAACTCCCACACAACTCATAACCCCAAGGATGCCCAGTGCCTGCAAATGCAAAGAAGCAAAGAAAGGCAGCTCTGTAAACCACATGGGCAAGAAAACAAAGCCCTCCCCACAGCCCCAACCAGGCTCCATGTGTTTGGGGAGGTGAATGTGGAAGCACTCAGGCAACTGTTAAAGGTCTAGAGACTATTAAGCGCCAGTGCTGTTGGGTGGAGGGGCCAGGTCAGTGTGGAACTGCTTGTTTTCAGCTGGGAGAAGGCCCCAGGAAAATGGCTTGGAAATTCTCTTCTCCTCTGTTAAAGATAGGCAGGCCAATGCAGGGAGTGTCCCTGCTGATCCAGAGCACAGGTGACACAAGTGGCTCCTGCCAAGGGAAGTGGCTCTGGGTGAGTGCTACTGGCTCTGGGCAGGAAGGGCAGTCAGGTATCCCAGGGATGTGTGTGTGTGACTGGGGGAGTCATGGAAGAGATTGTGATCTAATGCTGAGTTTTGAGTTCATTCTCTGCACTCAAAGGCTGCAAGAACACTCATTCATGCACATAAATGTGTGTGGTGGGAAATGGCTGGAGAGTGGCCAACAACACAGAGGGTGCTGCAGCCCACATCCCATGGTCCCTCTTCCCAAGCTGTGCCTGACCTCTCAGCTCCACATGGCTCCCCCCATTCCATTGCATGAACACTTAAGGACTGTGTTACTTTTTACTGCTGATCCTCAATAGTTTTTCACTGCAAGCATTTTATGTCTTGATGCCAAAGTGGCTCCATAGAGTTCATGAAGAGAAGAGATGCAGTGATCCTTTTATACATTTTTGGTGTAGGTATAGAAGGGAGCTTTAGGATCTGGGTTTCCAGCACAGTTCAGGGCTTTGTGGGGGTGCAGGGGGACAGGGCACCACCAGGACACGGGACAGGAGCTGTGGCACTGCTGGTGACTGATGACACCAGTGCAAACCAGACCCTCTGTGGAGGGGTACAATGTAAGAAAATATAGTGCAGAAGGCAGTCTCACACCTGAGGAGCTGCAGCTGTACTAATCACCAAAGATTAGGAACAGGCCTGCTCTTAATAGGCTACAGCTGTGTCCAATAAGAAGACGAGTGCTACAAAAGAGTGGGCTAGCTGGGTGAGGAGAGAGTTGGATTTTTTTGGTTGCTTTGTGAAGAAGAAGGAGTCAGTGCTGTGAGGAGCTACACATGAGAAATCACTGAGAAGGTATGGGAACTTTGAAATACGATGACAACAGCTCTCCATCGTCAAAACTAAAGACTGGCCTGCCATGCTGAGTGCCATTTGTGCATGGCCCTCACTGCTGGGTCTTTTCCTCTGTCTTGTTTGGTCTCGGCTCTTTCTTTCAGTGGGGATGGGAGAAAGGAGGAAATTACTTTCTGTCCCACGCAGCCTAGCCCCTCAAATGTTTGTGTTGTTAAGTTTGAGCCTATTGCTTGCTTACCTGTCCTTAATGCTCACCCCTTCACCTTGCATGGCCGTGACTTTTGCCTGCAGACCTGGCATGGCTCTGGACAGGGTTTCTATCCTGGTTTTTATAATTTCCTGTGTCATGGACTGAGCTTCTGTGGGCTTCCTGAGACATGATCCCACAGCCATTACCTGTGTGCAGAAGTTGGGGATGGGCTGGTGAGTGACTCCAGCGTAGGCCACCAAGCATGGAGCTGCCCAATTAAAGATTCCATTGGTCTCTCTGGAGATGAAATAGTGCCAGCATGTAGCCAAACTCAGAAGGCAGTAAAAAAAAAAATCTATTGAATTATTAAACTAATTACAACTAGAGAGCCCCTCTCTGATTAACATGGGAAACTTCACAAGGCATTGCAAACACAATCCCAGTCTGTTTTAGAAGTACTGAACGTAAATAGAGCAAGTGCTGAAATCCACGTGTCAGAAACCTGGTGACCACATAAAGAGAGCTGCTGTGCTAAAGGGGTGTCAACCACTGTAGCTCAACCTCAAAAACTCTCCTGCCTCTGGACAGGGGACATCTGCTCCGGGTTTGTTGATCCTAATTTGGTCCTTCCTGGTTTGGTTTAAGTGGCAAGTTAACCGAACACAACCAGCACCAAGATTTTCCTGCTCGGGGCTGTACTGCAGAGCCGTCCACCAGAGGGCAGCTGGGAAAAGGAATGCGATGGGCTTGCCTGGCTCAGGATGAGAGCAGCTAATTCGATGCTAATTATTATGCTTGTAACTTCCTCCCTAACCAGATGCAATCCCCTTCAGCCATTTCCATTGGCATTATGCTTAGGGAATGCTTCCCACAATAAAAGCAAAGGCAGTGTTCTTTCCCAATTGCCCCAAGATCCATTCTCAGACGTAATCTGAGCTAGAAACAGTACAATTAGGTATTTGTGTCCCTGAATTAGCAAAACACTAAGCTTTAAAAATCCAATAATGCCTCTGAATGATGTGTTTGCAATCAGTTTATCCCTGAGCTCCATTAATTGCAGATCTGGTACGTTTTGTGCAGTCTAAGGTGAGAAGAACAGAGGAGTCAGCAACTTTTTATTCAGCACAGTATCTCCTTTCTTTATGAATTATGTGGACCCACTTTGGAGCCACTTCTAGATAGAAAAAGTCTATGGTGAAAAACTATTTTAGGCTCACAAGTAAAAGTGACAACTGCTTCCTGGAGTAGTCATACATGAAGAATATAGGGAATGGAGCAAAACTACTTATGCTAAGTACTTATTTTATACCTTTCCATGTGGTGAAAGAAGCTACTCAGCTATGAGACTTGGTATCCATCTGCACTACCATATCCCACACTCCCTGTGGCCATGGTGTGTGCTTGAGCTGTTACATCTTACAGATAATCACTGAAGACTGAAACAAAAGATTCAGTGTTTTTCAAACAGAGACAAGTAGCAGCTCTGACCACCCCCTAAGGACTAATCTCAGTCTAATTGTGTTTTTTTTGTTTTCATACTTTCTCTTGCACTTTCTCTTATTTGGTGTCCCTTTTATTTATATTGTTACTTTCTCTGGGGAGGGAGATTTGCTCCTCCATCTCATGTCTCATCTCATTGAGGCTGAATTCAGCTAAAGTCAATGAGATCTCTACTGCACTAATAACAATTCTTACTGTGGAAGCAAATTGGACTTCAGAGAAGCTGCAGTTAGATGATGCTGGTAATTGAAATACTATTTCAATGTTTTCATGTCTCATGTTGTATATGAGAAGCTACATCACTGTATTCATATGTCACAAAGGTAACAAAAACCTCTTAGTTATGACAAATTTCTCTCCCTCCAGAGAAACCACCCATGTTAAACCTGAATGTTTGTTATTTCCAAAGTTTTAATGAAGAACTTTCATTGAACTGAGACCAGGGTATGTATTCCCAGAGCTGAATACATTCTGCCATTTGTTGCCTTCTTTTTAGGTTTAACTGGGAGCTTGACAATTACATACCCCTGATGCCCCTTAGTTTTTGTGGCTGATGTCTGATGGTCAGGACAAACACAGGAGACAGCTGGCAGGAACATCATCCCCAGATAAAAACAGGTTGGAGACAGATGGATTTGGAAAGAGTAGGGGGATAGGAACCTAAAAGAAAGACCAATTAACCTCAGAGACATGCAGAAGAAGTGAGAAACTTGTTCCTGTCAGTTTGCCAGACTGAGAAACAGCAGAAGATTCCTTCCTCCTAGAAACCCATAGTGGTACCCAAATGAGGCCATAGGTTCTGAACTGGCTGCCTGCTGGCAGGGGAGCATGAGCTGTGCAATTCCCCACCAGCCTGCCCTCACTTCTCCATGGGCACAGGGCTCTTTTGGTGCCTAACATAGTTGCTTCCTTCCTCTTTGTAACCCAAAGACAATAATAAACTCAAGTCTTAAGTGAGTTTTGTGCATCCCTGTGTTAAGTGAAGCATGGGACTTGTGAAAACCCATTTATGTTATATAGTTAGGGACTCAAATAAAGAGTGTTACACAAGTCACCTTCACTCTGGTGATTCTTAGTGTCTGGGAGTCTCATTTTGCAACCAGAGTGATGTTCCTTTAGCCCTATTTTCCATGAAGAGTTTTCAGTTAAGTCAAGACAGCTTCTTTTCCCCATGGACAGGTGGACTGAAAGTAATTGTATGGGTGACTCCTTGTTTTCTAAAGGTCAATCTGACTTTTAAAAATTTCTTCCTGTGTCTCTGCACAGGAGTGCCAAGGAAGTGCTGTAAGAAGGAGTGCTGGAGAAGAGGGAGCTTCTGAGAAGACACAGTGCCACACTGAGGTCAGAGCCACTTCTGTTTGAGTTGGGATTGTGCTTTCATTCATGGTATAGTCAGAAGAGCTCTTTGCAGGGACTGTAATCATCTGTTTTCTAACAGTTTAAAGCAAATTCTGCCTCCTTTATGTGGGGATGTTTAAGCATCACAAGAAAATGTTCAGAAAAAAATATATTTCAACATGATCCATACCAGCTTTAAAAGCTGCCAGTTGTCTTTAAAGAAATTTTGGAACATCTTTTAGTGGAAAACTAATTTTATAGCATCATTTTTCTATCAAGCTCTGACAATACCAAATACACAAATGTAAGTTCACTCACTCCTTGTATGTATGATATTGAATTATGTATGATATTGAATTATGATAGGTTTTAAATTATATGATGTTACAATAAATTTCATGTACAGTGTAACAAAAGTTAATTTATTGATTCATCTGAAGACAATGCAACTTAAAGTTGTTCAGCCCTTCCTAGGATTGTCTCCCACAAAAACTATGGCTCAGAAGTTCAAAGCAGCAGTGGAAATATTTTTTGCATGACTATGAGCTATGGGGAATTAGCTGTTGTTTGCATCTGTCAAACAATGAGATTCCAGAACTGAATCCTTTTTTCATATTAAATTGAATTGGGTAAGTCAGTGTCTCAAGCCTTGTACCTGGATCCCTGTTTGATGCTGGTTTTACCAGTTCATTTCATTGATTTTGGTGGCATTATGTAGCCCTGTTTTATGAAGGTTCATAATGCTCCCAGAGCACTCACACCTTTCTGTGTAATTTGTGCCTCCACTGCCATTGGATGTAAGTGCCTTCTATTCTTTGTGTTTGCTGTTCCATTACAGCAATTCAGGGAGGCACAATTATCCTTGGGGAAAAGTTGAAGGGAGGTGCAACATCTATGATACAGCTTGTCTCTGCTCTGTCTTTTCACGTAATTGTTCTATTTCAAAGCTTGGTGCAATTCTTCCATTTTGCTGCTTCTCTGTTTCTTATTTACTACCTCTCTGTTCTTCCCAAAGCCATAAAGTACCTCAGTTTCCATATGTGTACCTTTCCTGCTTTCTCTAATTTGGCTTTTGTCTCTGCTGCCAAAAGTGTGGTGTATAAACTAGAGCAAAGTTTCCAAGGTATAAAGGAGACTTACAAGAACATCTTATGTATTGTTCTTCTAATTTGAAATAAATGAACTTCACAGAACGCAAAATGAAGGTGGTGATGCAAGTGGGACCATAAAAGCATCTGGCCAGGGAAGCTCCTTTCTGCCATGTTCCCTTCCCATGGAACAGTTCAAACTCTCTGTAGCTAAAACTGGCTCAGCTTAAAAGGCAAATTCTCTGTCTGGGGAGGAGGAGGCCAAAGGGCTGTACCTGCAGCTGTGTGAAGATCTCTCAGGGAATCTTGGGGGGAGACTTCAGTTGAGAAGTCTGATTTAGAACACAAAAAGTGAAAAAATAGGCCTATTCACTGAATTCTGGGTAAGACTAAGAGGAAGGCTTGTCAGTCAGTGCTGCCAGTCCTAGCAAGCACCCACTCAAAGTTATTAATGTGCGGTCTCTTCATTTGAGCAGTTTTCTCTGTCTGTTTAGTACCTGTGAATATTCTCCTAAACTCAGGAATTTTGTGGTGCAGATGCATAAATGTATCCCCTTTCCTGTGTTCTCCTCACAAGAACCAGAACATCAGACAACTCCCTGGGCATACTTACGTACCTTTGAAAAGGCAGAATGGTAAAACTGGTTTCATAGAGTTCCTGTCTGAGAGAATACCACTCTTCAAACATCCTGGATTTTACATGTTTCTGCTGCTCCATGGGAAAATAAGTAGTAAAACAAGCTAGTGTGGATGTGAAACCAGTTACAGAAGTGAGTTACCTACACATAAACGGTCTTAAAATGTGGGTTTTTTCATGTAATGAAGTAATTTCTGTTTGCTTTTAACATGAGAGCTGATGATCCTTTCCTGTTGGAAAGGTGTAGCAAGTGTCTGGGAAGGTGAGGCCCTTGGTGTTTCAGTAACTGAGCAGCTTCCTTTAAAACCTATCATAATTCAGCTCACTTCCTTTACCTGATCCAGAAGGTGCTGATTTACAAGCAAGTTCAGACCTTGCAAACAGCATTGAGGATCCCTTGAGCTCAAAAAGAATATTCACATTTCTGGCATGTCAAGAGTGGAGAAGAACACTGCTTCTAGTGAAAGCTGCACATCATATTTTAAACCCAAACAGTTTATGAGTCCTGACTCCTGTTTGAATATAGGGGTCCTAAAAGAAATCTGTGAAATGACAGCTGAGATCACCAGCCACTTTATAGAGATTAAGGAGCCTATCTCTAGTGGTCCTGTTTCAAAAATTTGGATTAGGCTTACAGTCTCTACAGATCTTCTCTCCACAAAATGAAATTAGTTATTGATTCAAACCCACCATGGACATTTATGGTTTACCGAAGTTAGGACTCATTGGAAACATTGCTTTCATTTATGTTTAGGGCTCCCTAAAACAGCAAATTTTCCTTGAATAATGCAGATTATCAGTGGAACTCATAGGAAAATTTGTGTTTCCTAAATTATATCTCATATCCTCATATCCTTTTCATTGATTTGCAGGAAATGGAAGGAAAGGGCTTCAGCAATAACTCAGAGATAAGCCCCATAGGCTTATGTGATACAGAAAGGATTGTCAAGAAATTTAGATGGTTTTTCAGTCCTCCTTTTCCTAGCTGTTGTTCAAGTGGATGTTACCTACAAAACCTGGGATCCTTGGAAGCAGAAACACAAATACTATTACTTAAAATAAGAATTGCATAGAGTTTAAATGGAACCAAACTAGTCTTGTGTGTGATTTGAACTACTGGTAGGAGAATAATAATCCATATAAAGAGCTGTGCTGCAGCTGCTGACGTGAAAATGATCAGGGTATAAAAATGTGTAATACAAACAGTATTAATATTGCCTTAATTAGAAGTTGTTTACTTGGAGATAGCAGCTAAATATTGTTTCTTGAAGATTTTTTTAAAAAAGAGCAGATTTATGCAAGGCAAGATTTGTCCAAAGCTAAAATGATTTACCTGAGGAAGGGTCCCTGCATTACATGATGGAAGCTATTTAATTTAAAGAAACAGAAGACACTGATGTTTCTCTGTGTGGGTGTAGGACTATAATCAGTTAGAAAACCAGAAATTAATTTTCTCAGTTTGAACTGGAAACATCTAGAATTCATATAATCCTGAATAACTTAGATCAAATATATGGGAGCCTTTATTTTCTAGTACACAGTACAATAATTGGGAGAAGAGTTTCAAGTATTATTATTTCAATAGTGTTGTCAAGACGTGAAGCAACACACTGCTTTCCTGGTCTGTCAACACTGTCCTAGGAAGTGTGAACTAAAGTGAACTTCTATTTGTAGGAAAGATTGTTGGGGTGAGATTTTCCTAGAAACCAGCACATAGCTCAGATGAGAAAATAAAAGAAATAAAATACTGTTAGCTCCAATTTGCAGCGAAGGCAAGATGGCAGATGGAGAGCACAGCAAAAAGGAAGTTGGCTGCTTTCCACAGCACTCTACAGCTTTCACTGTCCTGGGGCTGTGCAACTGGTTTTCTGTGCATGGAGCAGATGGGATAAACAGGCTTAATCTTGTTTTTCTTGATGTTGTGACTCACCTGAGCTTTAGTGTGTGTGATTTGTAGACCATGGTTAAACAGCAAGGGCTGAGACTACATAAGGATTGAGACACCCTGTAAGTCAGGGGGCAAAATGAGACACCCTGTAAGTCAGTGGACAGTCCAGTGTGGTCTGGTCCGTAGCTGAGAGCCTGACAAAAACAGCTTTCCTAATTTGATGTATTCCATGAGCACATGGCTGTTTGCTTGCAACCATTTTCAATCTGTATCACACTCTGTAGGAAAGAACTGGTTTTGTGGGGAGCCAAAGGGAGCATCTGGCAGGCAATGAAACTGGTATCTAACCCTTAATGACTCAGAAGAAAGCTTTGTGTCCTGCCTTGGCTTAAAGCTAAATCATAGACAATCAAGCTGGTCTCAGTCCAATTACTAATGCCAGGCACATACAAACAATGTAAAGTTTGGGAGGCAGCGACATCTTCCCAGTTTGAAACATTTACATTTCTTGCCAAAACTGCACTTTTTGGGGCAGATTCTCCCTTCTCCTGATCTGCTCTGCTTTTACTGCTGGTTGGAAAGAGATTTTTGCAGGTTACTCCTGCATGACAGACTCAGTGCAGTGGACAGGAGAAGTGATGATCAAAGCAGGTTTAGTGCTGACAGATGAACATGTACAAACTTGAGCTTGCAAGTACTTAGAACTGCCTTGGTGCATAGGCAAAGGCAAAACAAAATATTCTCATTGTCTGATATACACACTGGGAAAACTTTGGCCTGTTATTGTAAAAATGTTTTAAACTATTCTTCATGGCTGGTTTTTTTTTTATTATGCCTTGAACTCTCAAAGCAATTTAAAATATTCTATAACAGTGTTTCCAAAGGTAAAACGTGATGAATCCTCTACAATTGGCTCATTTTAGAAAATAGATTTTCCAGATTTTCAGCTTGTTTTTGTGAGAAAAAAACAAGGGTCTAGCCAGAGAACCTCATCCTCCATTTTTTAACTGACATTGGTGTTAGAGTTCTCTGGGATGTGCAGACAAAATAGCCTAGCAAATGTGAGTTCATTCAAGTGTACAATGCTCTGCATCTCTGACTTTCTCAATAGCTGAGGTTGTCCAGGTCTGCTTTTCCTCTCTGGAGATGTGGTAATTATTTTAGTTTTACCTCACTGTCAACTTCTCACAGAGTTTCCATTTCTTGTTATGGAAGGCTCTTATGAAAAGGTTTCATAATGACAGTGCAATTATTGTAGCTGCTTTGGGAGACCAAAACATGAAGGGTTTTGTAGGTTGAAAAATGAAATTAGTGGTTTAGGTTTTATTGATTAAAACCTTTCCCTGGGTTACTCCTGAGTTCTTCAAGCTCAAGGACTCTGTTCCTGGAAAACTTAAGACAATGTAAATGAATTTCTGTCATGCATGAGTCTCAGTGAGAACAATTAGTTGGTCAACTTAGAAAATTACTGGGCAGTTTTTTCTCCTCTGCTATGCTGAAATCCACCATTATTGTAGAACTGCTTGTCTTAAAGAACATAAATGGTTATGATATCCCTTTTCCATTGTCCCTCACTGATTGTTGGGACATCCTGCCATTGGGCTCTTCTGGGCAGGCTGTTCAGGGTGTTGAGAACACAGCAGTTGACAGAAATTGTACCTTACTCTGTCTTGCCATTGAAGAGTGAGCAAATAGCTAGAGTTCCACAGACCCCAAAAGAAAGAAAAAATGTTTCTGGCCCTCTGGGTGTAGTAATTGTCTCCATTCAAGGTAGTGAGAAAAGCTTTAGAAGCTTTCAGGAGTTGGGGGAGATGTTGAAATTTGACCAGCCAGGTTTGTAGCTGTATATTTAGTGAAATATGTATATTAGTGAACATGGATCTCTGACAATTGCAGATGCCTTGAGCAAGATTTTGTCCTGCTCTTAAAGTCAGCGTGACAAGCCTGGATATTTGGCTTCTTGGTATGTTACTTGACATGGCATATGTAAAAAATTCCTATCCAAAATACCTCAGATGAATGAGTCTGAAAATATATTAGTGTCGATTAACATAATGAGCTCTTATGGTCACCCAAACTGTTTCTGTTCACCCAAACTTGCAAATACTTTACCAAACTGAAAATAAAAACCCTGTCCCAGAGAGGAAGTGGGGGAAGAGTGAAATCCCTGGTAGGATTAAAAATTAGCAGCATTAAATGGTTATGATTAATCTCCTCCCATTCTACACGTGTGAGGCTTGTTAATACTCTGAGTGCACATGGACTTTGGTAATCTCCAACCACATCACTTCAGTGGATGCACAAATGCTTTAGGGAAGAGCAGGCAGAAAATCAGCAGCAAAGATGCACATCCAAGAGCAGTCATTTTTCCCACTAAGAAATACATTGCAAGTGTGTGGTACTGCTCAGTGGCCAAGGGTGAATTCTTAGGTGTTAATCTGATAGATATCAGCTGCAGCATCAATACACACATGGTTAATCCTTGGAACACATATTAAATATATGATGGTGACTTGGAACAGCTTAAAAATAAAAAGCATGTTGTTTTGGAGCCTGAGTCAGAGATCCCAACACATGGTGTGGTGCAGTATCAGTTCTGCAGCTGTAACAGCAACTTTTCAGTGTTATCCATTCCTAGAGCTTTATTTTTGTTTCACAAATTCATTAACTTGGTCTTGAAAGCTGAGCTGAAGAACTGATGGCTACAGGAGCAAGTGAGGCTGGCAGTCTGTGATCTTCCCCCTCCCTTCCTTCTGCACTCTGCAGACCCAGCCTGCAGCAGCCCCTGGTGTTGCAGCTGGCACCTGCCTGCCGGCTGCCTCAGACATTTGCACTCAACAGGCTGCATTACTGTCTATAATTTAAGTTCTGTGGTACGACCTAGTGAGGGTTGCCTGGGACTGTTCTGATGCCTGACCAGTTCAGAATTCAAAGATGCTCAAGTCAGTGTGGTTTTGGAAGCTTTTGACTCCTGCCCGTGGAGGTGTTGCAATTCGCCATTTGTAGGAGGACTCAAATACCAGGTCTTGGCTTGCAATAACAACTGGGAGTAAATTTCTGGAAGGAATTAATGCTAGAACTATTTGTCTTTAATTCTTGCCAAATGCCATGCCATGCTGGGTAAAGAGATGTGTATTTCTTGTTTTAATCTGCCATTTTATCATTCATATTGGACTGTTTGTGTCTGGAGAAGTTACAGAAAAAGAGCTCTTGGTAGAGGCTGAGCAACACCTGGATTTTGCAGTGATGGGTAAGTGCCAATGCCAGTCAGGGAGTATGCAGCCAAGGGCTGGGGTGTGCCCAGTTCTTAGACATCCAGCTAGTTCTGTGGAAGGGTGGAAACATGTATTGCTTAGTTCCTCTGTTAGTAGAACAAACTGCTGAGTTCTCTTTATAAAACAAACTGATTGCAAGGCAGAGTTTTAAAGGTATTTGTGAAAAAACTACTGACTCAAAAGAGCTAAATCTATCATGAAGAATTAAAAATCAGAAAAGCCAGGAAATCATCTGGATGGCATAATGCTGCAGGAAGAACACGTGCAAGAGGGCAGACACAGTGAACGAATATTGAAATTAGTCTAGGAGATGTATACTGTGATTTCTTTGAAGGTTGGTGCCATATTAACAAAGCAGGAAGCATTTAATGCAAGTTGGTCATCAATCTCTATTAAAGGAATACAGAGCGCTATTGTTTCTTATGCCTGTATTCACAACACTTTGTGCTTACAGGCTCAAAGCCTTGATCTGCATTTATATTTTCACTGTAAAGTGCAGCAATAGATGACAATAATGCCATATTTGTCTCTGAATATACAATCTATTCTGTGTTGTGTAGCTATTGTCTATGTGTACATGATCTAATTACTTGGGCTAGAAGTGAAAGCATACTAATGAATGTAAGCGTTGACACCTTGGTTGAAAATATGCTGGTTAACAAGAACAGCACTTATATGTAAATCAAAGGAATAATTGTACCAAAAGTACGAGTACTTCAGGTTTTTTCCTCGGTTTTGAAGTATTTCTTGACTGAAGAACTGACCCCATCTTGAATAACTAACCTTGTGATGTCACCCACTCAAGAAGAAAGCTCTAGACTTTCTCACCCCACACTGATCAGCTGTGGGATCTCATCAGAGACACAGCAGTTTGTGGGAATTTCTCTGTTGTGTGTGCACTGTCTATTCCTGGAATGGTTGCCAAAGTGCTTTTCCTACAGACAAACCTCTCCATAAGCACTCTGTCTCTGCCTCACTTATTACACTTTCTGGATTAGAAATCTAAATGTTATGAGCCTTTGAAATAGTAACATTGTCCTAACCAGAATATATCACCTAATAAAAGAATATTGTCTAATTCCCTGTCTTACTGAATGTCCCTAGATGCTTTCTCTGATCAATTTCAGAACAGTCTGGCCCTCAAAACAGGACAATGACTGATCTGAAAGCAATTCTTGATATTGGCTGGCTTGGTTTTCATTCTCCCATTAGACTGGCAATACCTACTGCTGGGTTATGTCTGTGTGTCCATGCTCCTGATGCCTTGACATGTGACATTGCAGAGTTATGACTTCTGCTGTGCCACTGCCTCTCGCCTTCCTGTGGGTGCCAGCACTTCCTCTGCACCTGGGGGATGCAAAGACGCAGAAATGGATTTTCTGCCCCATGCAGGGTAGATTTGGGGTGATGGCTGGGACTCTCATTTGTATGACAGTAATACTTCCATCCAGGCAGAGAAAGTTTTAATGGCACACTTGAATCTGATACAATGGTTGTTACTCTGAGACTGGTGTTATGAGTTCCTGAATAACTCTGAGAACAAAAGTACTGGAACTCTGCTTCATTATGCCCTGTCATTTTCATCACCTTCATGTGATAAATACCCTTCTGCCATTCACCTGGCTGGGACATTCTGGAGAATAGTGTGTGGAGAAGCCACTCATGCTGCTTCTTACTAGCTGACCACCAGCAGGACTCCTCTCCAGGCACAGGAGAAATCACAGAAGCCTACTTCTACACTGCATTTAGCTCTCCATTTGTTTGACTTATTCAGAGTGTATTTAGGGCAGAATTTTCATTTGGGACCTCAGTACTTCTGCTCTGGACTTCCTCTGAACTCTTCCAATTCTTCTAGAAAATCTGTTTGGAATTCATTTCACTGGCTTTATTAGGGCCAAAGGCAACTCTTGACCAGTGGCTCATTTTAGGTCTTTTCTGCAAGGGATTTTTAAATGGACATGAATAAGATCTTTTCTAAATCCATGGTATGAGCTCCCTATTGGACTAGACTAAGAGGCAGCTAACTCTGTGTTACCCATGCCTCTAGTATAGAAAAGAACTCCAGAGATCCAACCAGCTCTGAATTAACCTTGCAAGATTCATAGCAAGGCTCCTGAGTCTCACATCCTGGGCTCAGTCTTGAGTGGAAGTATCAAACTGGAGTAAAAATATCTTAATCTTCATACCCCTGTGGGTAGGGGCTTGAGCAGGCAGAGACAGTAGTGAGTCCTTGTGGCCGCACCAACAACTCCCGATACAGACTTTGACAGAACAAATTCCAATCAGGCTTTGATCCATGAGTTTTGATTTTTGCAAGAAAAAAATTGATTTTTGCATGAAATATTTGATTTTTGCATGCTAAGATATCCTTTATTGTTTTTCTTCAGAAGCTTGTAATTCAAATCCAGTATTAAACTGTCATATCATTTAGAGCATTGTCTGATGAGTTCTAAGTTAGCCGATTTCCATAAGAAATGGGATTTTGTTGGGCAATGGTGGCCAGTGTTGCTGTCCAGGGATGTAGTTTAGCAGCACAAATGTTCATCCAGCTGGGAGTGAGGCTGTGGTAAAACACAGAAATAGCTGTCTCAGCTCCCAAAAGCTCAATTCCCCATTATAACCCAGAAGCTCTTACCTTCTATGAAGACAGAAAACATAAATGCTTTGATTACAGGAGAGAAAATCAGAAGGATTTGAAGAGTCCTTGAACCAACATGTTAGGCTACATCAAGAGGTATATTTTTATGATAATGGTAATCAAATGAACTGCCTGAGGGAAAATAAGCAATTACAGTGGAGATGAAAGTGTCTGCCATGATCCCTCAGAAATTAGAATACCTGTTTGGTCACTTAAATCATCATGTGAAGATGCTTATGATGGCTACCTGCAGCATGTCCCTTCTGCCCAGGTCAGGGTGGCAGCTTAAAGTTTTCACTCTTGGAGCTTTTGATTTCATATTGCAGTATTTCAAAACCTGAGAGTCTCTGGATATAAATTAATGTTCCACTGAGTCATTATTAATGCCTTATTTAATAGAGCATGGTTATGTCTTTACTGACATGAAAACAATGAAATCTCTTGGCTTTGAATACCAAGGGAAAGGCAACATAGAGCAAAATTGTTCCTTGAAGGAATCTTGCATGGGATGTGGTGCTCTGAGAAGAGGCAAGAAGGCAGGCCCAGTCTCCATCCTCACTTTAAGCTCTGCATGATGGACACAAACCTTGTCACATTTGACCTTTGCAGCCATAAAGCTGGAATGATTTCAACATATTTTCCATCATTTAGTTCATTTGGAAGGCAGCCTGACACAATCTACAGAATACCCAACCATGTCAAACTCAGTGAATGGTACATGAAGTAATCAAATAGTTGAAATGAGGGGAAGAAAAACGTTCCACTAGTGCAGTGGTGGAGTTTCAGTGTCACTGGTCTGCCCTCAGAGAATCCTGGTCTCAGTGTTCTGCAAGGTTTAGACAGGTATTTTTTGGTTCAGGCACTCCATGGAGCTGCTCTGCTGAAGGCAGTGTCACTTTAAATACTAACTTTTGGCTGTGGTGGCAAAACGCAAAAAGGATATTTTGTTCTGAGTCAGGGATAATTTTCAGCTGCTGTTCTTTATAAAGCAGAAAAGGCATGTGGATTTAGATAGTGTATCAGCAAGGAAACGTCAACAGTAGCTGGCCTTGGGCACTTGAGGATTAACAGCACTGAGCTTGTCCCAAAGAGAATAAATCCTCACTGACCAAATGAAACCTCAGAATCGTACACTGAAAAAATGATTGCCACAGTTTTGCAAGTGAAGTTCATGGTGAGTGATAAACTCCTCACTCTGAAAATGGACTTGATAGTAGTGAACTCCAGATTGTTTGCTTTTAAAGGGAGGGGGAAAAGTGCGAGAGGTTAGCTAGGAAAAAAAGGCAGTCTATCAGCAGTAGGCTGACATTCTGGAAAATATAAAGTTTTAGGCATCAGAAAGATTTTTATAGATTTGCAAATCAAACTTATTAGGAGGAACTTCATTAGATGTAGGATTAAAGGGGAAAGAAGATCTTTTAGGTGTTAGCAAATCAAACTTATTAGGAGGAACTTCATTAGATGTAGGATTAAGGGGGAAAGAAGATCTTTTAGGTGTTTGCACACATTGTAACCTAGATTAAATAAGGTTGCAGGTACTCTCTAGTGCTTTGAGGTTTGTGTGTAGTCACAGTGGATGGTGGGTTTGATATGGGCCAGCTGCCTACCCTGCCACCCTCTATCACCCTTCCCTTAGCAGGAAAGGGGAGAAAATAAGAATGGAAAAGCTCATGGGTTGAGATAAAAACACTTAACAATTACCATTATGGGCAAAGAGACTCAACTTTGGGGAAAATGGTGAGATATGATAAGAAAAAAAAAACCAACAAGTGGAAACTCCTCTCCCTTGTTTCCCCCAAGGCTGATATTTCCTCCTTCACTCCTGGCTTCTCCAGCTCTCCCCTGACTGGCCTGAGGGAATTGGGACTGGGGTTTGTGTCTAGCACAGAGCAGCCCCTTCCCCTCCCAGAGACCCCAGGGCACCTGGTCCAGCCAGTGTTGTCCAGGGCTGTAAAAGGATTCAGGTAGCTCCACAATGATCTGCTAAGATGCAGAATCACACAGGCCTGACTGTTAGAAAGCTTCTTGCCATTTTCCTGGAGTTTTGACCAGCAGAGTGTTCAAAGAATTGCAGATTGAGGGAATACTGTGCAATTTGCACATCCTGTGTACCAGTCTGAGGGAATGCTCCCAGCTGATTTACAGAAGGACCATCCTTATTTCTAGCCCATGAATGAGTAAAGCATGGAAGAATAAGGTGAAGATGAGCAGTTGAACTTTAATTTCAGAGAAGATAACCAATAGAAAGGGGAGTCAAGTCCTTTGGACAATGGCCTGCTTTGGCATATTGTTTATAAGAGACATTTCTGTGTAAATTAGAAATACTTGTAGATAAAAATCAGGCAGCAAAAACTTGCCTTTGAACATCTATAGATTCTTATTAAAAACCCCTAATTCAAATGTCAATAAAGCTCTATTTGCCTTTTCATTTGTGAAAAATAAATGCCAAGGCACCACAGAGCTGGACTTTTCCCAGTGGGCATTTCCTTCTGCTTAGAGTCTGATGTCAGCGCTTGGCCAAAGAATGTTTCACCTGAACCTTGTGAGTACAACCTGCTATGTCAATACCAGGAGAGGCATGCAGGAAATAGAAACGTGCCTGCCACTTCTCAAATGAGCAGGTTTTAAAAGAGTGAGAGTAATTTCAGAATAAATCATAAAATGTAGTCTTTCAAAATTATTTAAACTTAAATATTAACAAATCAAAGCATTGAAAATTCACAAGCCAGGCACATTTTCCTCAAGGAGAATTTTTAAAAACTAACATTGGATTTTTAGTTGTTTTGAGAATTTTTATCTGGGGTTTTCCTTCTGTAATTTGAGCCAACAATTTAATTACAAAGATTGCTGTGCGTCTATAATATTGACATAAACCTATATTTTAGAGCTAAGATTTAGGGTAAAACATTACTTTTGCCCACGAGATCATAAAAGTTGACAGGACCAAGCTTCACTGAAGCAGTATTGCCATTTGGCAGATCAAACCACAGATGATATTGCATTTGTGCCTTGTGTTGCAATTTAGAAATTATTGGTTTCTAACAAGTTAGGTGTGCCATTCTGTGTGACTGTGGATGCTTAACTCATGCAGTTCCCACAAGGGCAGAAAAACTGTGCACGTGGCCAATTATGGCTTCCTGCTGTGAAATATTTGATTTTTGAATGAAAAAATCTGATTTACATGTACCACCCAAACATCAGTATATCTGTATGCAATGGACTATCCAGGAAGTGGCTGCTGGGGCTACAGAGGGGTTTGCAGTACAGAAACCCCAAAGCAAAACCCAAAGTGGGGCTGTGCTTAGGGGGCGCTGGCCCAGAGATCCTGCATTGCGCAGGGCAAGTCAAAGTGTGGCTGCATTTCTCTTCACAGAGAAAAGCAAGGCACAACTTCCTGTGAATCCCAGATTTTCTGGGATTCGCATTCTCTGAACCTCAGAGAAAGAAAAAACAATTCTTATCTCAATTGCTGCTCCTCTTGTTGTTCACAAGTGGAATGCATTGTGGAAGATTGTTTACCAGAAGGGAATTGGAGGTTGGATTCTGGTGTGAGTGTTTTGATTCACTGACCAATTGAATCCAGGTGTGTGTGTGGGGACTGTGGGCTGACAGCCACGAGATTCTGGGCAGGGGAGTGCAGTTGGGTGCTTTGGCAGATTCAGTTTAGATGTAATGCAATACAGTGTAGAATAATACAGGATAATGAAGTAATTAATTAGCCTTCTTATAAGATGGAGTCCTCCTCATGATTCCCCCCACATGGGGTTGCCTTGCTTTACTATATCAAAGAGCAAATCCAGCCTCAGAGGTGGTGTTGGCTGTGGATGTGTGCTGGGGCATCAGCCACCCTGGGGGATGGTGTCCCCCTCCCACCTTGCTCTGTTGGGGCACTGCACATTTCTCTGTTTCTCTTCCCTGTGCCAGCAGCGTGGAGCATCAGAAACTCCTCTGAAGCTGCTCCTTAAAACACCTCTTCCTGGCGGCAGGATTTTGGTAGTTCACACACAGGCCATAGCTAGATTAAAAATAAGTGAAGGCTTGCAGTGTCAGGCTGTGCCTGAGAGTTGCTGTACTGCAGAATGATCCCCCTCTGAGAGCTTGCTTGGAGTTGTCTTTAATTCTCAGTGCACTGTGTGAGGAGGCTTTGCATAACTCTCAGTCCTGGCCACTAAATGTCTATAGATTCTTTGCTACGTGACAGAAGTTGCATCTCTGTGCTGCTGAATTTTACTGAAGCACAAATAAATTTAAGGGACTTTAATGTTAAGTGAGAAAAAAGACGAAAGTGAAATTACATTTACTTTTCTGCACTTCAAAAGACTTGTTCTGCAATTTTTCTTCCCTTTAAAGATAGCAACTAGAAAGCTGCCAGTGTGGGAGCCTTTGCTTTTAAATGCTGCAGCAAGTGTAATACTGGGTGAACTTGGAGTTGGCAAAAGCAAAGGCTGGGGGGGATGTACGGGAACATGTGCTGTCCTTTGTAGTTCCAGTTCTTTTAGAAGCACTCACAAATAGCTTTAGTTTCTTTAGCAAATACAATGGCATCATTCTGGGCATGCCTAGTGGAAGTGTTCTGGGGCTAGTAAACTGTGAACAAACCTGTTTGCATTGCTGCACTGCACAGCACAGCACAGATAAGCCCTAATTGTTATGCAACTCCTTAGCATAAGCTCCTGGCATGGCTCATATGCTTCCCTTGTACTAAGACTGTCCAAAATAGCAACAAGAAAGCATGTAACTAAAGACACAGCAGGAGTGTAGGAATTCACCCAGGCCTTGGATGTTGTAAAGATTGAACAATTCTTCATTTCAAACCCTCCAAAATGCTAAGCATAATGTACTTTCTTCGGAGCTTCTTCAAGGTAAGCACTTTCAAACTTTTCCTGTTTGTTTGGTTTAGTTTTGTTTTGACGAGAGAGAAACTTGGATTTGAAAACTTTGTGCAGAAGTGTAGAAAGTAGTTTCCTTGAGAACTGATGCCCAGTAAGGAAATGCACTCACCAGGTTTGCAATTTGCTTTGCTGTGTTACCATCTGATTTGTAGACGGTGCTTGTTTGCAGCTACCATAAAAGAGAAACACTTGTTGTGGATTTGAGAGATCTTCATATGATGGAAACCATGAAATTTATGGTGTAAGCTACATCCAACAACGGGGAGTTGCTAGCAGTGAAAGATGCATTTTATGAGACAATCCCAAATCTTAACTTCCAATTTTATTAGGACTTCCTGAAGTGTTTTTTGTATTTTAAATGTACCAATTGAGCAAGCGAACACTAACATAATTTAAAATATTTTAGGTACAAAATACATTATAAGTGGTTGCAAAAAAGTGTAAGTTCATATGAAACAACAATACTAAATATCTAATATTCAGTTGTGGCTATGCAACTCTCTGGGGACAGTTTTTTTGTGAGCCTGAGTAAGTTTTGTGGCAGAGGCTGTGCTGCTGCCTGCTGTTGGGCTGCAATAGCTGTGTGAGATCTGAGCCCCAGCTGTGCCTGTCACCCTGCTCAGTCACAGCACAGGCTGCAGGTTTGGGTGGAAGTGTGCACTGGGAAATGCAGAGGTGATTTGGAGAAGTGTGTGTCAAAGGAATGAAAGTTTAATCAGATTAGAGAATATTGGATTATTCTGAGATCTAAAATGTTAGAATTTGAAGCTAAATAGAGAACTATGCTAACTTAGAAGAAAAATGCTTAAAGAATAGAATAACTCTAGTGAGATGAATTCCAGATTCTCATTGTGTTGTCACTTGCACATTTGCATGCCAAACTGCTTCTTGATAAAGTAAACTGCAGGACTGCAGCTGCAGTGCAAAGCCAGCAGTGAATCTCAATGCAGAGATGCTCTGTGGAGAGCAACTGCTGTTGGAAATAAATATGAGAAAAAGCTTAATTTTGCTTCTAAGATATATAGGTACAATTAGCACCTGCAACCACCTGACTGCTCATGGGAAACAAGTAGCACCCCTAAGGAGGTGAACCCCACTTTCAGCAGCCTTCCTTGGGGACATTGTATAGAACTGATCGTAAAAAATTGCTTACATTTGGTTTGAAAATATCTACCTAATGTTTTCTGAATTACAGTGTTATTCTAAACACTGAATTCTTTGAGAGGTAAAAGTGAGGCACAGGAAAAATACAGTGGGAAGGTTTTTCTCTGTCACTGGGATATGCCTACTGACTCATCATAGTTGCATACTTGCTGTTTTATCACATGACAAGCCTTGACTTTCAAATGTTTTAGCATAAATCATGCTGCTAAAGTGTATGTAAATATCCTCCTTCACATGGGAGAGTATATACTTCTCAGCACTTACAAGAGTAAATTTTCCCTAAAGACCAGTCATCTACAGTCATCAGTTTGAGAAAAACAGCACTGAGTAAAACTGTTAGCTGTCAGCTGTGTTATGATGATTACTGGATTCATCCTGAATCATTTCAGTGTAACAGCTTTGTGCCATCTCTGTTGGTTTCAGTTTGAGAAAGGCCGGTTCATGTCTGTGAATTTCATTCTGCATTCATTGACTTAAATCTAACTGCCAGCTAAGTAGGTCAAACTATGTCTGAAATGGAGGAAAAATTAACACCATTCCAATGCCAGTTTCTTCATTGTTTTCTGTTAGGTTTTATTGAAATAGAAAGCTCTTAATTGAAAGCTGGCCAAAATGCTGTATATCTAGAGCTGTGTTTTAGAGGTCCTGTGCACACCATGCTGCGCTCTGATGTTCTTGTGACGTGGTAGAATGACCCAAATAGCTTGAAATGCAGCCTGAGGCCTCAGCTATGTATCTCATTAGGATTTTAGCTACTAAAATCCCTGTGTCCATGCCTGGGAACTTGAGAAGCATCACCCTCATCTGACTGGAAAAAAAAAATAGGCTGGGCCAAATAGCAATAAACCAATAAACCTGCCCCTGGCTTTGGGATAAATGCTGCCATGGGAGAGTTACTGTGGTACCCCTTGTCTTCCTCTGGAAGTTGTATCAGCACCTTTGCTGATGGGAGGAGCAGGAGGAAGTGGAAATAACATAAACCTGTAAATTATAAAAAACACTTAAAAAACAATAGCATAAACTCCCTAGAGCAGGGGGCAAGACTGTGGGGCAGAGCTGGCAGGAAGGAGCTCAGGACCCTCTGCCTGCCCCTGTTTGTGTCTGTTCGAGGCTTTCCCAGCACAGGACTGAGTTTGCAGCACACAACTCATCATGGTGCCTTTCAAGCAGACACAAAATTGCATGCACATCTCATCTTAGCAGGTTGATTGTTACATCTTGGCCAATCAAGTTCTTTGTTTCCCATAATAATCAATTTAAAGGCCTCATATTTTTATTCTTTCCATTTCTCTTGGGAGAATCAAACAGGTATTGGAGTTGTTGTCAATGTGTGACTGCATGAGTCTGGGCTGCTTGTTTTTCTTACTTATTTAAGCAATTCTCTAATTAAAATATTTCATGTGACTGTTCACTGGGTATGAAAATATTTGGTTTTGACTGAAAGTATGCAGAAATAAAAGTGTAAGTTCTTACTGAATGAAAAGCCATATAAATGGCTCACATGAGCCATAATTGGTTTTTTGAGAAGTGTAACAACGAAGTTTATGAAAGCAACTTCTTGCTTCCTTTAACTTTAAAACCAGAAGATGCTGATTAATACTGCTGGTTTTCATAATGATGGCCACAATAAGAATCATGTTTTCATATGGCATGGAGCATTTCAAAACAGGCAGCCTGTTACAGTCACTTCCAATTCCTCTCTAATACCACTGGTACTACAGTAAACAAGGCACGATGCAGATTTGCCACTAATACCTTTAATGCCTCTAAAATAGTACACCTATTGTTCTCTCTGAACCAAAGCTCCAGGCCACTAATACCAGCTAAACAGTTCCTGGCCACTTGAAAAGGCCAGTGTATGCCTCAGCAGGGATGGCTGTGTCACCAGCTGCAGACAGAGATTTTGGGAGCCCTGCTGCTGTCCTAGGAAGCAGCACTGCACAGGTGTGGAACATCCTAAATTTCTATCAGATTCTGCATTCAAAGTATTGGACATTTCTCTCTCCTTGGCCATAATTTTCATTTAATTAAATGAAAATAATTTAATGATTAACCAGGGAAAATCGTCTCCCTGGTTAGATTTGCAGCCCATCCAGCTTTGGCTTTGGATCTGAGCCAAACTTTGCTGGTTTTCTCTTTAAGCAATATGCCAAACTTGCATTTACACAAATTGAACTGAAGAGTTTGTTCACAATTTATGTATTTCTCTGAAGGAACTTTTGTTCTGACTTAAGAAATCAAGGATCACATTAGTACTAGTTTTAGGTCTTGCATGTGTTTCACTGGATATTCACGTATCCTGAAACTTTATGTTCCCACCTAAGCTTTGTGGTTTAGTTCCTTTTTTGTGATTGTGAGTCTTTTTCCTGGGCTAATCTTTGTTAGTCTCAGCCTTGGCACCTGTAAGATAACTGTGAAAAAATGAGCACTAAAATACTCTGGTTACTCTGCTGCTGCTTTTTCTCTTCAAGTGGAAAGCAGAGTTTTCTAAAACACAGTCCTAATTTTGGTTGGATCTGTGCCAGCCATTTAATAGAGGCAGGGACCCTGCTGAATGGACATGGCCTTGGAAAGTCAGAATGTTTCTCATTGAAAATGTACCTTGTTATCTGCAGAAGCTTTGGTTCTGTTGTGTGCACTTGTAACATTGCTGCTGCGTGGGGCCATGTCTTCACTGTAACATATTTGGCTGAATAATGGCTGTGGGTGTTTTAGGTTTTGTGTGGATAATTCAGGTTTTGCCTAAAATTTCAGTATGAGTGTAACTGGAGCTGTTCTAAACACGTGTTTATCAGTTGTTTGTGATCTAATCTTTATGGTGTGGTGTATGAATGTGCTCTTCAAGTGTCTGCTGTCAGGCAGGCAGATGCCACACAGGTATCTTAACCTGATCTTTGGCACCCTGTGAGTGTGTGGAGGTTCCAATCTCCTGGCCAGCGAGGTCACCCTGTACTCTGGGATTTCTGTGCACTGATGCTGCAGCTTTCTAAATAGCAACAAAAAAGTATCAGGAACAAACAGAACATTTCAGCTGGCTGGGAACTGCTTTCTTGCAAAACTGGCTGAAGAAGACTGTCAGTGTTTATTTAATGAACTTCTTGTAGCATAAATTAAACCAAGAGAGCGTTGAGCTGGAGCTAAAGTGACAATCCCAGAATGTCAGCTTAGATCTTACAGTAATGTCTGCAGCAACTCACACTACCTGAGTAACAACTCTGCAAGTAATACCAGAATACACACCTCTTCATTGAAAACTTAAAGAGGGTTGCTAGTGTCTCATTTAATATGCAAAACAACAAATTTGAATGATTGCAGATATGGTTGTAAGAACCTCCGGGATATATTGGCATGTAGAATGGGTATTGCAGTCAATGCTGTGAGTATTTGTTCTTGCAGAAATAAAAAATTAATTTTACTGGAGTTTTTAGGTGCTTTTAAAAGGACAGCTGTTTTAGGAGCATAGATTCATGTATAAAATGCCTCTCTGAAGGTCCTGCTTTCAGAGGGACTGAAGAAGCTGCAGACAAATACTTTTCAGCTGAGGTAATCACAAACTCTAAATTTTGCCCAAAGAAAGTAGCATGCCTTGACCAGAAGTGTGTTTTCCACTGAGACAAGCAATATGTTGGCCAGAGTTAAATTTTCAAATAATACCTTTGATACAAGCAAGAATGGAAATTCACACATTTTATCCTTTCAATGGCTTCCCTCTAAAAACATTGCGTCCCAGAACTGAATTAAGGGGCAGAGTGTATGGCAAATCATCAGGACTGGGAATTCCACATCCCAAACTGGTATGTTGCACTTTCTTAAACCAAAAATGCTGTACAGTGCATGGCAATGGGCAGTCTTCATGCAGAAAAAAAAAAAAAGCTGTAATAGGGGAAAAAATGTGATACCAGATGAGGGTACAGGAGAGATCCACTGCTGTATCAAAAGCAAATAATTTGATGGGGTTTACCTAAGAGTTCACACATCAGAAGATTAAAATTAGCCTGAAAAGACTATTGACTGAAAATATGGATGAGGTTTGGATCAATTGTAGTCACTGGATCAGGAAACAAGATGTCAGATGAGCTCTGACTGTCTTAAGGAAGGAATGCATTTTGCCTGGAAGAGGCTTAAGGACATACAAAGGGAAAGCTAGTATTGCTTTGTATGCAAACTACCTGAATAATGAAAAGACAGAGTCTCTGAAGCACTAATGCATCTTTGAGAGTAATAGAAACTGGAATTTATGACAGCCAGGTAATTCCTGATTAACCTGCCTGCATGTATGTACATTAAAGGGGTGATGCACACACATTCTTCCTCATCTGAAACACTGCTGCAGGAGCTGGGTTGTCTTCATCCTCAATACAAGAATGCTATTATCAGTCTAGGAGAGTGGAAGCAAATTCTGCATCCAAATTATTAACATTTGCAATTGATACTTATTTCAGTATATATTAAGGAGTGTCAATTTTAAGGCAGGACAGATCCATGACTTACATGGCAGAGAATAAACACTAAAATATAACAATGATTGAAAATGTAGCAATGGTTACAATTATAATGCATCCATTGTCAGGAATGAACAAATATATCCATTCGCTCAGACCTTTAACTGAGAATCACTTTGACTTCTTGCCCACTAGGATCAGTTGCATTTTGCACCTCTGTATGTGACAGCACACATTGTTTGTAGCCTCCACAAGGGTCATCAAGTCCAACTCAGAAAAATACCCCCAAACCCAAAAACCAGCTAACCAACAAACAAACTTGGCCCATTAAGAGAGTACATGGGAAAAATGAAATCCAAGAGGGAAGAATGGTTTGCTTACAGGTAAAAGTGCAGGGAAGGTCCTGAAAGTCTTGGTCAGCTTTTGTGTAATCAAAGCTTGGGTTATGCTGAGATCAAGATTTCCTGCAAGGTAGCCTTTGGTGCCTTTTGGTTATTGGTACAGTTTCCTAAATGACCAGAATGATGACATTGTTTGCTCTGTTCCAAAGAGTTCAGGCTGCTTGGGAGTCACAATTTTCTTTTGCCTTCAGAGATGGAATCCTGCACAGCTAGAGTAGGTCTTGAGGCTGAGAAACTTCTAGTAACATTATTGAGGTCATACAGATGAGTATGTAATTACTTAGATAAACAGAGTTTCAATTAACATGATTGCAATCTAGTAGCACTTAAATAATGTTCCTCAAGAAAAGGATTTCACCCTGTACACAGCCTATACATGAAGAATGAGACTGTGTGATTAAACCACACCACATAGTTAAACATTACCAGAACCTATACATACATAGCCTTAGGTTCAACTTTTGACCCCACAAGAGTTATTGCCTGAATGAAAATCCCAGGAGACAGGGCAGGAATTTGCATCAGATTAATTGTCAATGACAATGTTTCTGTGGTTTTATGCAAAATGCAAGAAGATTAAAATAACACCCAGTGCCTTGCAACACACAAGCGCTCCTTGGCTAGGTCAGCCTTCTTCTGGCACCTCAGCCAGCTGCAGCTGGAGCCTCTGGAGGCATTGTGGATAATTAGCTGAGCTGCTTCACAGCTGAAGCAGCATCTTTCAGATTACACACATAAAACTAAGGTGAAATAGTGATTCTCTCTTCAGACTCCTCTCTTGCCAAAATTGAAGGTGGAAATTCAAGCCTTGTTCCAGCAATGAATTACTCCTCCTCCTTCTCCTCCTTCTTCTTCTAACACTTCTCTGTGTCAAACCTCTCTGCTGAGCCAATTTTCTACACTGGTGCTAAATAGGTAGGGGCTAATGAGCAATCTGTTACTCTTGGAAATCTCCTGTGGTGGGTGTGCCACAGACACACTCAGCAGGTTGAGGACAGTGTTTAATTCTGAGTGCAATGCTACTTGGTCATATATGTGACAATTCTGTAAAACAGAGCAAGTGCTCTTCCTCCTCAGTGTAGTCTCACAAGCATCTTTGCTTCCTGGTACTAACAAATTCTCTTTTTAAAACAGTTTTGTGGTCATGGAGGGCCTCAGCCAAGCCTTGCAGAGCATGGCTCTCTCTGCTGGCTGAGATTTAGCGTTTTCAATAGACAACTTTCTGATCAAACTTGGGATGTGGCCAGTTTCAGTACAACTTCAACAAGTCTCTTTGCAGCAGGTGAGCATCAAGCCCTCTCTCTTCCCTGTGGCTTATTAAAGAGGTCAAGTATAATAATTGAAGAAGCAAATTAACAATAGTATAAAGAAACCAAACTTTTAAGAAACATATTTTTTTTTAAGCAGCAAGAACAACAACAAAATTAATTTGATGTATTTTCAGATGAATATTCAGAAATTAACGAATTAAGATTGGGTTAGAAATGGGTATTTCTGCAGTTCTGGGACAGGAAGAAATTTCCTCCCTTCACAGTGTGTCCTGTAGTGAAGGTAAGATGCTACAGCATACAGAAGGATTGAATTCTTGTCTGCTTCTCAAATTCCAGCTTATATATGGATATATATATATATATTCCAATTTTTTTTCTTTGACATTTAAATGGCAAATATATGTTATTAAATGGTATTTGGGATATTCTTTATGTATTTTCATGAGAATTAAGTTCCATGAGTTGAAAGTCTTAAAGACCTCTATAGTAGGAATTATATAAAATCATGGAAAGGCATTTTATTTTATTTCATTTCATTTATTTTTAAATTTTATTTAATTTTATTATTTTATTTCATTCCATTTTATTTCATTTTGGAACAGCTGGCTGATTTATTTGAGAAGATGTGTAAATGCTGCCTTATTTCAATTTTGATTACCTTTGGAAGAACCAAGCTATTTGATTACTTTTCACTCATTTATAAAATGAACTAATCTTCTGATCCACAATAGAACATTTAATAACCCTACAGGCAATGCTATGGGGCTCCTGAATAAACATGGAAATTTCTTGTAAAATTCCCTTTATAAGTTTATAGCAAAACTGGTCATTTTGGGCTGCTATAACAATATACACACAATAATGTGTGTAAATATGTAATTACATAATGTATGCACTCTTACATTGCTGTAATCAACCACTACATCCAAATAAAGTTAAAAGTACAAATCCTGTCTGTCTGTAGGAAAGCCAGAGCAGGGGCCTTGCAGTCCCACCCTGGCAGCTGTTGCTGTGGAGATGAGCAGTCATGGCCTTGCTGTACTCCACAGGCTGGGATTTTGTTTCTGGGTTTACTGCCAGTATAACAGAGCTGATGATGTATAACAGCGTTAGAGGAATCAACCAGATGCCGTAAAATTTTTGTGCCTCTCCCTCTGCTTCTTCCTTTGCTTGCCCTCTGTGAGAGACAACAGCTCACTTTGAAAATTTAAAGAGGTTTATTAAACCTTAACAAAAATACAACAAAGGACTACAGAAGGAAAAAGCTGCAGCACTGGGAACTGCCCCTCATGCACAACACGTGGCCAGTTCATCTTCAGGATGGATGCTCAGTGTTTTGTACCCCTGGGGTTGGATCAGCCAGCCCTGGTCCCTCCCAAAGTCTGTCAGGCAGCTCTTCTTTGCCATTTATCAGTGCAAACTGCTTTCTTGTAACTGGATTGGAGCTCAGGTGTTGCCATGCCTCACTCCCTGAGCACCCCCAAGCTTTTCCATTCCCACCTGCCCCATGCAAGGGACACCTGTGCAGCTTCTTTGTACCTGTCCCAGACAGCCCAGGCTGTGTGATGGCAGCAATGCAGGGGGAAAGGGAGCTGTGGGGAGAACAGAGGGCATCTAAACTACAACAACATAACTATACATCACTAAAGCTTTTCTTAATACTCACACAATAGTTATCTTTTAACTGCAAGAGCCAGTCCTCTCATTATCCATCTGTAACACCCTCCAAATGCAACAGCTAATGGAAAAAGAGAGCCCCACACAGAAATCAGATTATTTGCTTCTTCAGCTCTTTTTTATCTCACTGGGGAGAACTCAGTGCTGCTGGTTGCATTCTGCCAGCTCGGCAGGTTCAGCTGGAGCTCGGGGCTGTCCCTGTGCTTTGTTCAGCTCCATCCCACTGATGCCAGGGGGTGTCTGTGCCAGGACATCAGCCCCGTGCACCTTCCTTCTCCTGGCTCTGAGGAGTGAACTCCTGGAACATGTGCTGTACGCAGCTCTGAAAGGAGGAAAAGAAGCCAAAGTCAGCTTGCTCTCCTAGAAGCCTTACTTTATGTGAAGAAATAACTTAAGGCTGTTGCTAAAATCCATGGCCTTCCACCCTGCACCTGGCCTCTCCCTGGTAATGCATCACGCAACAGGCGGTAAGAGCAGGGGCCCTCACCCCTGCGCTTGGAATGCTGTTTCCTTCCTGCTCTTGCTGGTTTGATACTTTCAGCTGTCCATCATTCAGCCACCATAAGGTAATATAGCAGCTCTCTGCCAGAAAGCCTGAAAGAACTGTAAATAGTTGTTATTTGCAGGGTCTTAAACTTTTTCTAATTAATTTCCATTTTTTGTTCGTTTGTTTCTGAACCCCTGTGTCATTTGTTTCTCAGCAGGACTTCTGAATAAGCCAAATTTTACCTTGCTTACTGTTTATTTATCCAAATCATGATGAAGGGTTTTGCAAGACCAATTTGTATCTGATCTTGGTGTATCATTCATAGCTTTCCTAAGGCTGAGTTTCCATGACAACTAATTAATAAAGATTAGCTTTTCTTATGGAGCGTAAGGCTCAAGTACATCTTGTTTTGTGATGTAGATAATCTCTCTATCTTGTTTTGGAGACTGGGTCTTGTCACAGAGATGCCACAGGCAATCTGTTCTGATTTACAGCCAGACTTGGATGACCACTAGGGATGAAATCTTTTGGACAGTTTTTATTTTCCCAGTTCTTGCATTTGTCCACTTGTTCATTTGTTTTCCTGTCCTTGGTAGGTGAGAGTTCTGCAGCCTCTTTTGGTTTGAAGGATATAGAAGGAAACCACACTTTTAAACTTTTGCTAACTTTAAATTAGCTGAAGAACATTCTAGATCTACAGGCAAACTATGTTATAACAAAGGTATTTAGTTGAAATACATGCAGCTATATTGTTAATAATGTAAAAAGATGTCATAATGCAGTGTCACATAATCGTTATATTTCCTTAAAATAATTCTTAAACTATCACATACCTGCTATATATTTAAAGGTATTATTGCAACTTCAAAAACAGTCTGGATTTTGAATCACTTTCAGTACTAAGAAACAAATACTTAATTTCATACTTAAACTTTTCTCAACTATGAAGTAGCTGACAAGGCTGTTATTTTTGTTTCATGGGAAAAGGGAAGACAGGGATCAAAGCTTCCGTATTCTTAAGGGCTTTTATCATCAACTGTGCTTGGGCAACATCTGCTGTGTGTTTCAAACACTCTTGAGTGACATTTGTCTGAATGGGAACCCATTTGTTTTTTTTGTAAGGGTGAGCCAGGGACAATCTGATGCTTTACAATTGATTTTACTCAGATATATGACCAAACTGAAACTCATCTTGTTTGCTAAAACAAAGAGTTTTAGCAGAGGAGGGCTTTAGATGAAATCAAAGATGGTGTGCTTCTATCACATGAGAATATAAGCTTTTTGTCCACTCATTTCTTGTCTTTCTGGATCAAAACTCAACCAAACAAATAAGAATGTCTTAAGCTTTGGGTTTGATCTCCCTTTCTGTCTGTGCCTTACCTTTTTGAATCAGTGAAGTACTTCTTGGCAGCTCTTGAGGTTATGTCAATCCCATGTTAAGCCATGAGAGAATTCTCCCAGTAAAAACAATGCAGGGCCATGTAAGAATGGAGCAGCACTCCAGTGACTACTCAAGAATTACCTTCAGCAAAAGGCTTTGCTTCATCTTGACTTGTGTACCTCCTTATTGGGCAAAACATTTTCACAAGTGAAAATCCTTTTAATTGCTGACACTGAGTTCTAGACTTGTTGGTTTGGCTGCACCTTTCAGCAAGCCAGCAGGTACTTGGTGATGTGCTCACAACAGACTGAGCTGCATTTTATCTACCATAAACCCTTTGGCAAAAAGCCAGTCTTAATAAGATCTGAAAAGATCTCTCCTGAATAGATTTGTGTTATCCTTCCTTTGAAAGAGCAAGCTTTCTCACTAGGCTTGCAAGCAATACGTAAGACCTGACTGATAAAACACTTTTCCACATGGTCTCCCTGCAGCCATTCAGTGCTGCATCCTATTTGCATGAACAGTGCCAAGTACTTTGGTGCCCTACAAATGAGGAGCAGGCCCTTCAAAGCTGAGACGTGAGCCAAGACCACCCACATTTAGGAGGAAACCTGCATTTGCAAGCTGGAAATGAGCTGATGCAGCATATGTCATCATGGGGCAGTGCATTGGGCAGAATGGTGATAATGTGGAAGCAGTAGGGAATGGGACTGTGAGGAAATTCATGGAGAATCATGTCACCAACTGTAGCAAACTTGCTAAATTCTCAGCATCTGTTTTTTAATACATCAAATTCAGTCACTTCTTCTTTGTATCAGTAGTTAGACCCTACCAGTGAGCAACTGAGGAGTAGCCAGGGTTGCCTTTGTGCAGGTGAGCACAGCTGGATTGTGTTCTGCAGGCCAGGTGAAGCTCCACTCCAGAGACTGTTCTAGCCCTGGGTTTTGGGAGGGGAGTGATGCCAGGGGGATGCCATGGAAAACAGCTGCAATACTAGAGAGAGAGCAGGGCTAATCAGCACTCAAATTTGTACCCAGCCCAGGGCAGGGCAGCAACAAATCTGCTTTTACTTCCAGCTACACCTTGGATGGACTGTGCTCCAGCCTGTCTCATTCCCTGCTGTGCTCTCATTGCCTAAGCAATACCTCTAAATAATCCCTCACTAGCCTGGTAAATATTTGCATGTCTTGCCAAGAGAATTAGATGTCAGTGTAGAACAGAATTATCCTACAGGGAATTTAACCCCTCATTTATTTTAAACCTCACTTGTGGAACTGCAATACAAATATTGGCATATGGTCTGTCAGCCAGTTGTGTTTGTTCTGGGTTTGTGACACTGGGTCTGGGCTGATGCTCTGTGAGGTGTCACTTGAAAATACAGAAATTCTACTTTTACTTCATAGTGCCAGTGACTGTCATCCTCCTGTTCCCCTCCCTCATACTTTCTGTTTCTCTTTTGATACATCTCTGCTGTTTTAAGGGCAAACTTTCCACATGTTTTTGGCTCTAGGAATTGGGTGTTTCAAGGGAATTGACACCAGTGCTTTGTGCAAAGAACCACTTGAGCTGAGATCGCTGTGCAAGGCCAGAGATTGCTTTCTCAGTAAGAAATATGCAGGAAATGTTTTTTGTTGACAAGATTATGTTCACTTGTTCACTACTGTTCTGGAGAGATCATTCCCAATATTTTGCACTGGAAATTTTACAGAGTTAGAAGTCAGATTAGTTAGCAGAGAGGCTTTTCCTCATTTTGTAGATGAGTGTACTTATTCTGCCTTTTCTTACGATGGGAGATACATAACTCATCCAGCTTTAAGCATTTTAGACTGTTGGAAGGTGTCCTGCTTCTTTATATAGGGATCTTTTTTCAATCTGACCAGTTTCTTGAACAAAAGTAAATACACAGTTTTAGGCATGAGGAACTAATGCTAGGTTGAAGTAAAGAAAGCATCTGTAGGCACAAGTATCTCGCTGGTATGAAATTTGACCCAAAGTTTGTTAAGAAAGAACAATTTCTCCTGCTGAACTATTTAGACAATTTACATATGATTTTCAAAAAAGGCTATTTTCAACAGTGGGGGACTAACAGGCTTCATTTCTTTGCTTGGTTCATTCTCAGTGTGGATTTATGAACAGCCTAAATCATTTAAACATAAAAAGCTTTGACATTAATCATGACACAACAGCAAATATAAAAGTTCCTAAGTGTTCAGTATCAGCAGGAATGATTGTCTTCTACAGGTCTGGCACCTCAGATACTATCTCACCCTTCAGAATAACCTGTGCTTGCAAACAGGTCCACAGATAACCAGAATCCTCAGGACATCCTCCTCCCCTGAGGACAGGGAGGAGCTGGATGAGGCCCTTGGCAGTGGGTGCTGCTCCTGGGTGCAGGGAGCACCTGAATATGGGAGCACAGAACATGGGGATCTGGAGCAGGGGCCATTGGGCAAAACTCTTTGAAGGAAAACATCTTTTTCTTATGCATTCTTGTACAGCGCTGCTAAATCTAAGTTGTATTATTATCAACATTTAAAAATGTATTTATCATCTTTAAAATGGCAGCATATTTGCAGGTTTTCACAGACAATATTTATGGAAAAGTTTGACATTGACAACAGAATTTCTTTATCCCACTGTTTTTTCTGAAGGAGACTTTAATCATGGAAGTAGAATAACCTTTGCTCTCTGAGAACAGTATTCATCCTATTCCAGTTGTTCTCATAAATGAAGCTTTCAAGAAAGAAGAAATAAGACTTTTAATTCTGAATCAATAGGGACCTTTTTTGCCCCAAAAGTAAGGGGAACAGAACACAAGGCTGTATTCTTGCAAGTGGGATATTATTAAACCCCACTGAAGCAAGAATTCAGCCTTGGAAACAACTGAACCTTTTCAGATCTTACTCTTAGTCACTTTCAGTCTTTGATACAGAGATATAACGTTATTTTAAAATAATTTGTAAATATTTAGGGCTTGCTGTACAACATACACATTATACAATGTGTACATTGTATATTTAAGCTGATTTCAGGAGAGTCATTTTTATCATGCTCTTGGAGAACAAGTCCCCAGACTCTGTAAAGGAAAACTTCAAAACTGTAATAATCTATAGGAAGAAAGGGAAGAATTTGAAAACTATATTTAACTTCTTAAAATTACCAGAACTGTGTGTTTCCCTGTGCTGGCTTGTGTGTATGTTGTACAGGCGTGTTACCAGTTTATTGGTGTCTATCCCTAAGGCAGAAGCTGCTCTGATAAAGTGTGATGTTGGTACTCTGCCCCTTTGGGATTTCCAGTTCATGCCTGCAAACATGAACTCAATGAGTTCACCCTCCTGGAAAAGCTTTGCCTCCTTGGCAGCACCAAAGGGAGAAAAGGTGTTGGCAATGCCTTTACAAACAGAGAGCTGCTCTGCTTCTACACATTCTGCTCCAGCCAAGGCTTTGGGGTGACTGTGCCCTCTCTGTTCTGCTGAATCATGGCACAGGCCTGGATACTCCAGCCAGCCTTTTCCTGCATGGATAGAAACCACTGTGCCAGTTCTGACTCTGGTGATCACTGAGATGATTATAAACAGAGTTAATGTAAAATAAGCTCTCATGTTTTGAGCAGCAGTGGACACTGAATCTACTTGTTGCTTTTGAATAATATGAAGGAGACTCTGACAACAGATATTTCATGGGTGTTTCATTAGCAGATCATGCTCTTCAGGTACCTGGTTTTTAGATCATCTTTCTCTTCTTGTTGCATAGACAAACAGCTTTATCAAAGATGACCTTTGCATGCTGCTTGTCATCAAGCATATCCCTCCGGGAGATGGCTGTAAAGGTTTTCACCTTATATGAAGTCCCTGTGGCTTAAAACATAACAGGGCTGGTAAAAAGTTTCTACTTGAAGAGCAGGTTGTATTTGTTTTATTTCATTGCTCAAAGTGAAGAGCTCCAATGCTCTCATTGCCTTTTATTCTGTTGCAAAAAAAGTTCTGTGTTCCTCCTCTGACTTTAAAATCCTCAATTACTTTTGCCAAGAACAGTGTATTAAACTGCTCCTAATCCAGATAGCTTAAGACAGGTTCTTAGAGGACACAGTGCACATGTGCTGGAGTTTGATGTACCAGTTTGTGTCTCTTTGTCATTCTTTTCAGGGTCCCACAGACAATCTGGCCTGAGTTTTGCAGCTCTGTGAGCTGGATGTGTGTGACACATTTCTGTCAGAGAATCCTCACAGATGTGCTGCCATAAAGGTGAATCTGAGCTAGTGTGTCCTGACTGTAACCCAGACAAGTGATGCACAGCTATTGGCACACACAACACATGGAGGTGAACATGAAGGTTCGTCCTGTGAAGTTTGGTACAGAAATGTAAGCTAACTAACAGAAAGCACTGACAGAATGTGTATCTGAAATCCCTCTTCCCTCCACTTTGAAACTGAAGAAAACAGTGGAATAATGTGATGTTTGGATTTTCATTTTTAGATTACTCCTTGAACTGTTTGGATTTTACAGTCAAAACCAAGGCAGTGGCAGCCCAGCTGCCAGAGGGAAACCTTGAACAGGAGGTGGTATCCTCTTTAGGAGTGTATCAGCTGCCTGTGTCCTTTGGGTACAATTCTTAATTTTATCCTTTTGCAGTCATCTTCCTTGCTCTAGTCCTGTTGTCAGGGGTATTGTGGAGGTCTTTTAGCACAGCAAGGTGCTCTTAGTGTGGCCCCTCCAGTTACAGACAGCCCCCTGTCTCTGTTCTGCGTGGTTTGTGAAGTGGGATGGTGAGAGGATGGGTAAGTGGACTCATTCTGAGTATAATGAGGTTTTAGCTGTTGGGGAATTGATTGGTTACAAATGTTAGCGATTTCAGTATGATCTAGTAGTAAATATTGGATGGGAAGTGATTCTTGGTGTTGCTCTGAGGAGCTGCTGTGGTGACCCTGATTGACAGAAGTTGCAGGGGCATATTGGTACATCAAACTAGCAGAGCCTGCTTGGAGTAATCTACAGAATGCAACAGCTGAGACATAATGGCCTCTGCTTGGAAAAGGAGAAACTGCCACTGATGGTTCACTGCAGGAAAACTGAACTGTTTGTGGGGTTGTGGAAATGTCAGACTTTTTGAGGAAGGATAGACTAGAGGGCATATATAACCCTATGGGTGTTTTTGTTTAGCCTGATCTTTCAAAAACACAGTAAAGAAAACAAGGCAGATGCTTCCTTTCTGGTTTGGTAAATATGGTAAAAACAGGTAATGTGTTGGCAGAGCTGCACTTCTGGAATTCATTTCTGTGTAGCAAAGCCACCCTACCTGCAGAAAAACTAGAGAGACAGCCCATTTCTGCCTGTCAAGGCAATAGATAGGAATCTGGACTTAAATCCTGATGGCAGAGAGTCCCACATGGCAGCTGTCCCATAGTTAATCAAATAGCTAATTAGCACCATGATGGTGATCAAGCAGCTGATTTGACACAGAGCAATAGGCTAAAACTTTGAGTTTTGTTTTGGAGCTTAGAGAAGCTGTGAAAAAGCAAAAAAAGAGAATAGTTTGGAGGGGATCCAGGGGAACAGTGAGAGACAGGAAGTATCAGCTTTAGCTGCTCTGGGTTGAAGCCAGAGGAAGAGGTACTGTTACAGTGCCTCCCTTGTGACAGAGAGCACAGAGAGCAGGGGTTTGGATGTGTGTGTCAGCCCACTCCTGAGAAAAGCACTGCAGAGCTGTGTGTGAACTTCTGATCACCTGTGCAAGAAGAATGATGACTGACAAAAATGTTGGAGTGCTAAAAATGGTGCTGAGTTGGCTTTGCTGCAGAGCTGTCCCTTGGGTTGTGATGGAGCCCTGCAGTCCCAGCCCCTGGGCATGTGGTTTGCCTTGGGGCTCCTAACTCCCTCAGGATGCCTGAGGAAAAGTTTCTGTTACTTTATGACTTCCTGCTGCCAGTCACAGCTGGTACAATGGGCACAGTGCAAGAAAAGAACAAGGCTGGGTTTGCCCATGAGCATGTTTTTAGTTTGGATTTTTCTCTAGTAATAGAAAAGGATATTCCTGCGGCTGATAAATTACTGGAAACCAAAGACTACATAGACTCTTACTTGGAAGACCCACAAAAGTGGATCTGTCAGAGAAGTTGAGGAAGTGTTTTCTGGAGTACTGTTGCATAATCTTGCATGTTTTTACATGCTGTACTTTGACATAGACTGTGCTTTAGAAGATTATTACCCTGTGTTGAATTACAACTTTATGCCCAATATACTTCACCTGGAGTTGAATGTTTGAGCGAATGAAATTCTGCCAAATCACTTGTGACTTGCACAGATCCAGTCCAAAGCTGTTTCCCTTCTGCCAAGCCCCATCCTTCAGTATGTCAGAAAACTTCATCTTTTTACTCTTTTGGAGGGAAAGTTATTATCTTTCAGTAAAAAAATAGCTGGGGTATTTGGGGAGAAAAACAGATACCCAGTCCCTTTGTCAGCTCTGACTGGGGAAGTCTGGCTGCCCACCTTCCTTTGCCTTACATCTGTTCCCCAAGTAGCAATAATATGCATCAGGATTTGAGAGCAGTGGGATTCTGAGGATGTGCTCTGCCCTGAAAGCAAAGCTGTGCAGCAGCTGTTTCTGCCTAAGCTGGCTCTGGAAGCTCTATGTGCCCACCTCTGCTGGGAGCCAGCTCTAGTGTGGTGCAGCTTGGAGCTAATGAACTTCTTGGGGACTGAGTGAGCATTGGGCTGTGTGGGAGCAGTCCCTGTTCAGCCTTCTAATCTGATGTCCCCATATGGGTCACAGCTCCCTGTGAAAACCCAATGAGGGACCTTTGTTGACTTTTCCTTTCTAGGACCAGGGGTATTACAGTCCCGTTTCATAAAGTCTGCAAATTTGTCTGTGAAATTTTATGAGGTGACTGACTTCCTTCTCAACTGTGAGGGTGGTGAGGCCCTAGCACAGGTTGCCCAGAGAAGCTGTGCATGTCCCCCTTCAAAAAAGAGTTCAAGGCCAGGTTGGATGGAGCTGGGAACAATCTGGTCCAGTGGGTGACATCCCTGCCCATGGCAGGGGAGCTGGAACTGGATGATCTTTAAGGTCTGACCCAAACCTTTCAATAATTCTGTAGTTCCTCTATCTACTTTCCTTGGCCTCCTGAAGGGAGAAAATTTGTGAATTTGGGACAACAGCTCCCTTTCCCCAGTGGGGTGAAGTTCTCAGCCCCCACATAGAGTGTGAGCCTTTATGTGTGTGCAGGAAGGTTCTGCCTGCCTGTGTAGTGGGGTAAGACACCGTGCTGCTGTCTTTGCCCTCTGGAATCTACTCTGGGCTTCTCAAAAACAACCCACTATGGCCAAGGCTTGCATTAATTTGTTCCTGTCTGTGTTTGGATATGTGTTTTACTACTGATTGGTACTATTCTAATAGTGAAAAAACCTGAGTCTAACCAGAAAAAGAAAAATATAGAACAGAGTAAGTTCAAGTACCTAAGTTCTGGCAGGCCAAGAGCCCTAATGTCTCTGTAAGAGCCTCCCAGGATTTCCAGGGGTGATGAAAAGCTGACACTTCTCCTCAGCATGAGGAAGCCTGGGAGAACACTAGCCTGGCAGCTGAACAGGGACTGAAGAGTTACCTGATTCACTGCAGGAGGGGAGCAAAGGAGCCTGAGGTGGCCTGGTATGAGACAGACTGGGGATAAAGCAAATAGAGACATATAGGGAAGAACAGGTGAGGTGAGGTCTAGAGAACCTAGAGCAGCTCCTCCCTACCTGGGAGGGGAGGAGGATTAAGAAAGGATTGAGTGCCTGGTGTGACAGAAGGTGCCTTTTCCCTTCTGTATGTCTTCTCATACCCTGGAGAACAGCTCTGTCTCTGTGGGTGGATGGCTGGTTGTAGAAAGCTTGTGCTTTCCCCTGGGAAGGGCAAAAAGAGCAGGTTGAACTATGCTTAACAGCCTCAATAAACAGGTTTTCCACGCTGGAGGTTTCATCTGGAGCAAGCCAAGATAGGCTGAGATAGTATTGACTCGTGAGCTTTTCCGTGCATGGTCAGGTTGTCAGGTAGGAGAGCCATCCAGTGCTGCAGGGACTCCAGCACAGGGACACAGCTGAGCTCTGTGTGAGAGGGACAAGGACTTTTCACTGCTGGTGTTACCTTCCTTTTCCTCTTTGGTCTAGAGCTCAGGTAGGGGAGAAGAAGTCTTTCAGGAGTGTTATAGATGGATAATGAGATGATTGGCTCTCGCAGTTAAAAGATAACTGTTGTGTGAGTATTAAGAAAAGCTTTAGTGATGTATAGTTATGTTATTGTAGTTTAGATGTCCTCTGTTCTCCCCACAGTTCCCTTTCCCCCTGCATTGCTGCCATCAGACAGCCTGGGCTGTCTGGGACAGGTACAAAGAAGCTGCACAGGTGTCCCTTGCATGGGGCAGGTGGAATGGAAAAGCTTGGGGGTGCTCAGGGAGTGAGGCATGGCAACACCTGAGCTCCAATCCAGTTACAAGAAAGCAGTTTGCACTGATAAATGGCAAAGAAGGGCTGACTGACAGACTCTGGGAGAGGCCAGGTCTGGCTGGTGCAACCCCCAGGGGTACAAAACACTGAGCATCCATCCTGAAGATGAACTGGCCCCATGGTGTGCGCGAGGGGCACTTCCCAGTGCTGCAGCTTTTTCCTTCTGTAGTCCTTTGTTGTATTTTTGTTAAGGTTTAATAAACCTCTTTAAATTTTCAAAGTGAGCAGCTGTCTCTCACAGGAGGGAAATACAGTGTGCATGATATTATGTCTGAAATGTTCTCCAGAGGTTCTGATCCTATAAATTTCAAATGTGTATGCAGGTGCTGGGAAATTCTTATCTAAGTAGTCTGAACCTCTTATGTCTGAATTGTTGGCTGGAGTCCTTGCATAGCTGTTGAACTTGGGAGTGAGATTTCTGGCATGTCTGAGGCTGGCTACAGGATTTTTCCTTCTTGGTACCACACAGTTCTAGGACAAGTTGTGAAAAATGCCAATCACTTGTTTTTAAAATTTTAAAAGTTCTGTAGTAATAAAATGGTAATAAAAATAGTAATATAATTAGAGTAATAATAATTTGGACAATTTGAATTAGGACAATATGAGACAATAGACACAAAGAGTTACGGATGTCCAGGTACCTTTATCTGGGCAGCACAAGCCTGAAAAAGGACCCACGTTAACAGAGGATTAACCCTTAAAAGCAATAACCTGTTGCATATTCATACATCTCATACATGATGCATAAATTCCATTGAAACACAGGATTCTGTCTGGTCAGTGTCAGCTTCTTCCTCTGAATCCTGACAGCATCTTCATGGCTGAGCAAGACTGGAAGAAGTTCATTTCTCCTGATAATGGAGCAATAAATTCTCTTTGGCTGCTATCTCGCTGTGAGTCCTTTCTTTAAAAAAAAAATCCTACATGGCATAGTTTCTATTTTAACCTTATGCTATAACCTAAAACTATATTTAAGACATTACTTAGGAGAATTAATACAGCATTACTTTCTAACTCAACACATATAATATTCATCTTAATATTTGCGAAAAGCCAATCATAAAATACGCATTTTTCACAAAGTGAACACAATTTTACTGCGTCAGAATAATCCAATCCTCCACTTCTGCTTGTCAAAATCGCCTGTAAGAGGGAGTGTAGAGGGAAGAGCATCATTTCCCGAGCGGGAGCTGTGGCCGGGCTCCACCTGCTGCTGGCCGGGGCTCCCTGCACGGCGCCGCTCTCTTGTGCACTGAGTAAAAACCACGGCAGAAGGGAAAACTCTGTCCTTCCTGCCCCGAACTGGCTTTAGGGTTCTCCCTCGTGTGCGTGATGTGAATGTGTAATGGTTTCTGCACATCAGTTGTCACCTGTATGTGTTAGGAAGATTTGTACCGAGTGCCTGCTCCTGAAAACTGAGCTTCGGTTGTTAGCAGTCGATCATCAGAGTTAAATTTTTGGGGTTTCTGCCACTGGGTGTGGAAAGATAACAAAGCTGAGTTCAGTATATTTTGAAGCATCAGTAGTGGTTTTAATTAGTGTTGTTAAATAATATTGGTCTTAATACTGCTGTAGTTTGCTGCAAGTATTCTTCAGAAGTGCTCATAAAACACTTGGTGCTGAGCAAGGGACACTCTAAAGAGGAAAACAGGTAAAATGAATCATTCTTTTGCTAGCATTTTGATTTTGCCAAGAAGGAAAAATGTCCTTAAATGTTAACTATTACCCCTTCTTAGGGGACTCAATGAACCTTGCAGTGCAGTTCTGCCTTTGTGCCTACTCACATGAGATGGGCTTTCCATTTTGATTTCTATCAACTCTTTCTTTTTCTGCTGTCTCTGCATGGTGTATTAGGACTCTGGATTATGAGAGTCTGGAAGCTGTGTAAACTAGATTGATGCATTGAGCAATAAATGCTATTTCAGACCACAAAGTGGCAGCATAAGCAATTTTATTCTCTCCCCTCCCTTATTCACTTTTCTTTATTATGCTACATTGTGCTTTTAATCATAAGCAGAGTACTTAATGGTAGCAGACTGGGCTGTATACACCACATCAGGTGCTGGGTGGACTGCTCACACATAGCTCAGGACTGAAATATTTTCAAAGCACTCACACTTGTTCTTCCAGTTCTGGGACTTGTTTGGGCAGAAATTTCTGCTTCAGTGCAGTTCTGAGTTCCTTTTTTGAGGGCTGCAAGTGAACAGGATGAAATGTTCCCATTTAGTTTTCTTTGAGATGGACTTGGGCTTGTAATCCAGCTTTTAGCAAAGGAAAAGCTGGTGCATTAAACTCTGAAGTATACAACATCCTGAAATATTGTTTTTGAAGAGGAACATCCCCTCTCTTCCCCTCCACTCCCAAAACAGAGCATATGTGAAGTGGGAAAGGCTGAACATGCCTGTCAATGGAGTTGACTTCTGTTAATTAAGAAAAGTGAATACCCTTTGCCTCATGCATTTTGTACCAACCAAATGACACATTCCAAAGCTGAGAATTAGGATATGACAGGTAGAATGGCAAACCATAAACATTCTTGTTTTCTTACTACTGTCTACTCCCAGTCCCTTTTTTATTTTTCTGCTTTCTGAAGTATGAGCCACTTGTCCCTGGTTAAAGGACTTTTCCTCTGTCCCCTGTGCTGTCACAGTGCATTCCAGTCTCTGCAGTGACCAAGTGCTACGGTGACAGCTGTCCCTGGAGCTGAGGAGAGCCTGGTTGTGAAGTGCATCAATCCCACCCCTAAGCTTTAGTCTTTATTTTGGAATTTATTTGAGAATTTTCCTTTCTCTCTTTTATCTTTTGGTGTTTCAGCATATCCTCTTTAAACCTTCTCATTATCTCCTGAAATTGCAGAGTTCATACAGATAATCTTATCCCTTGTCCATGTCTGCAAGAGGAAAGGGGGCTCTGGATCAGCCTGAACACTGTAGCACCCTGTTGGGAATGGTGGTGCAGCTGATCAAACACTACCACAGAAGGAATTTGGTTTTCTTTCCTGCTGCACTCATCTTACATTTCCATTTTTCAGCTGAACCTCTACTATTTATTTTATACTCTCCAGTCTAAACAAATATTTCAATTCAAGTGGTTTTAAAATTTGGGTTTTTTTTCCCTAAGTAAATGAATATGGACAATTAATTATTATCATTTTTAAATAAACCACAGCTGCGGCTAGGATTGCTTTTCATTCTTAATAGAAACACAGCAAAGTAATTCTGTCACCTAAAGAAACCTAACTTTCAGAAACTGGGCTTTGCATAAAGAAGTTATGCAAAGAGCAGCTTTGCAAAAGCCCAATTGGGAGTTTATTGGGAGTTTATTAATCACAGGGATTATGATTTATTGTTGCATCTTCATATAATCTCAAGCTTGTGAGGTTTCCAGGGAACTGGGCAAATGTCTTTGGGTACATACCTTTAGCTCAGCTCAAAAGTAAAATCACAGCTGCAGTTGTGGAGGATGAGAGCTGAAGGATGGCTTCCAGAGACCAGGCAGCAGCACTTTGCTTTTGTTCAGTTCTCAGTTAGGAACACAGAGGTGGCCACGACCAAAGAGTAACAAAGAGAGCAGTCCATAAAGGTGGAAAGGACATATATTATATCTCACCAGCCTTGAGAACTTACCAAAGCCCCATTTGGAGACAAACTTTCCATGGAAACTGCTTCTGTGAATAGAGCAGATGACTCTTCTGTTTTTTGAGGATGTGTATCTGTACTAAGCAGGGTAAATCAAACTGCAGGGGTGCTGGCCTTACTTGTTCAGTTGGATTAACATAGATCTGGTCTGTGGGTACAGTTCCCCAGAGCAAAACATAGTTCCTGGCAGGCCTGATTCCAGAGGGATGGGAGCAGGAAGATGCCATGAGCCTCCTCCAGGGGTGCCAGCTCACTGACAGCCCCCTGGGGCAAAGCAGGGCTCAGTTCAGAGCATGTCACCTCTTGTGCCATGCCAAGTGATGAGTCTGTGTCTAAGCAGTTTCCTCTGATTCATCACTGCTTTTTGTTGTAGGCTAAAGACAGTCCTTCGTATAGAAGCTCAATTTGAAGATAAAAAGTTGTTTGCCTTTCTCTCTGGTTGCAGTTTAGCTTCTGCTGTTCATCTCCTAGCAGTTGTCACCAGCTGCTAGTTTCTCTCCTCTCCCCACGCTGATCACTCTCCTCCTTGCCTTCTGAAGGCTTCACCTGGGAGCAACTCCCTCAATTTCCCAGTGCTGATTACACAGTGCTACTCACTGCCAAACACACCCCATACCTACTTGAAAATTACCATGGAGCAACCCCTCTGCATGTAAACATGAGGTACAAATGTGGGATTTTCTCTTTTAGCATTAAATCTTCCATTAATCATAGGTCTTCCTATGAAGAATCCCTGGTTCAGAGGCTCTGTTGTTTGACTGGAAATTGTATGATGAAACTCCTGAAGGGCAGTTCCTGTGATTCAGGGCTCTGTGCAGGAGTGATTGAGAGGCAGAGGCTTTGGGGAGAGCATTTGTGGGCTCCATGCACTTGTCTGTTGTTTGTAAATGGGTGGTTGTGCATATGGAATGTGGATAAAGCTGCTTAAAAGCAATGGACAGGACACAGCTTGAGATGTTCAGGTTTCAGAGAAGCCATGGAAATTTGTAGTAGCAAAAAATATGGCTTAGTGTGCCTTTATTAAAGCAGTAGCAGCAAGAATGCAGAGGCACTTTTAAGAGTAATGTTGCTTGCCACAAAGATGCACTCCAAGCCTTCCACATTTGTGCTCAGGATTGGATTATATATCTGAGGTTTCTGTCTGACAACAACCATTGTGTCTGAAGATCCTTTAAAAAATTCTGTCTTATGCAGTAAAGATAAGTCACTATTCTAGTAGAAGAGAAACCAAGATGTAATAAATGCACTCAAACTCATTTTTCAATGATGCTATCAAAATCAGAAGCTGCCTTTTCCATTGCAGATTTCAACCTGAAAAGTCTAAAATACAAGGACTTTACACAAAAGACAAAAAACAACTAAGGAGAGCTAACAAAGACTCATCAAGAATCTTTTGAAAAGAGGAAGTTATTTCCCTTTTTTTTTTTTTTTTGACAGGGATTCAAATGTTAGCATCCACATTGGGATAAAATGCTTTTGAAGATATTGAAGAGTAACTGTAGTGCCAAAAAATTAATATTTCTGTAAGCAAATCCTTAAGTAAATATATACTTAATATTGATTTAAGCATATATTGATTTAAGTAAATTTCTATACATGATTATGTCTAAAAGTATGCTGTGGCATGATTTATAAAGTTCATGTTGTGTTTGGTTAGCATTGTGGATTCATTGTGGTAATTCACCTTGGATTACTATGCAAGGGCTATAAATAAGATGTGCTTCCCTCAATGAGCTGTCCTGATTAATTATTAGTAGGGCAGTAATTGATTTGGCAATGTTTCCTGTTATTGCTGACTACTATCCAGTTTTCCTTGTGTTTGCATTGTTGAGGCTTAAAATTTGTATGACACAACTAGATGCCAAGTCAGCACATGCTTTCAGTCTGCCTTTATAAAGTTGTGCCAGGCTTCCCTTGCTTTTATAGGAAAGAAAAGAAATAATAGTTACATGGTTACTCACTGGGCTGGGAAGGTTCTCACACTCCTGTTTCTCAAGGGCTTTTTTCCCAAGGAGACACAACTTAAAGCACGGTCCTGTCTTGCAATACTGATTTTGGTGGAGTTTTTAAGGCTGCTTGAGAAAGGTAATTTTGTTCAGCTCCCAGTCTGTGAGGGTCCAATTGTCTCCTCTTCCTGTGCCATGCCCTCCCTCCTCAGCACTTACCAATGGATCCAATAAGTTTTCTGCAAAACACAATCTTGACTTTAATCTTCTCAATACCCTGGAAGCAGAGATGTTCTTGAAGCCTTTCTAACCTTTGCCCCAGCCAGAGAAGTTAACCAGCTCCTCAAGAGCGGTGATTGAAGGAGTGAGGCTTAATCCCTGGGCTTCTCTTGCACAATGGCATTGTTAGCCATTAAGAGAGAAAAGTATTGGTCTCTGATCACTTTGGAGACACAAATCCCCATGTACACATCAGTCATCAACCTTTTCCAAGCCTGAAAACTGCCCCTGGCCTCTGACTTCTACTGGTTTGGGAATAGAAAGAATGTACTTGGATCTGGTGCTCTACAGGAAATGTGTTTCATCTCTCCAACTGTTGGCTTGGTGCACAGCTGTTTTTTTTTTCCTCAAATGAAAAGAATGACCCCATACATTTCAGATATGTGAAACTTCTGATACCAGAACTTCGAGAAGAAATGTTGCAGGGTACATGTCATATCTTCTTATCTTCTGTGAGTTCTAGTGAGAACTTTACAGCCAAGGACTCGTTCAAAAATCCAACATCTGTGGAAATGAACTCTTTCAAGTTTCAGTTTTATCTTAATTCCTCATGCTTCTTTTACACCATATTAGATAAAGCCGACAGCACAAATTCTGCAGTTATATCTTAGATAAGGTGGGAGTCCAATGTACATTTGACCACACTGATCTCAGAATCAGCCCTGCACTAGGGACCAGCTGAGTCCAAGTGGCTACTGATCTTGCCATCAGTCTGGTTAGTCTTTATATTAATTTCTACATTAATATAATTCTATTTTTGAGTTTAACTTTTGTCTCGCACACTATAACCTAGAGAATATCACCTAGCTATATACTTTACCCTCTCCTTCTTATCTTTTTTCATTTCTCTCATTCTCTTTTTCTTTCTCTCTCTTTTGACAATGCCTGGGAAAACATTTAATAAAATTTTGGCCTGTAGAGTGTGAAAGCAATACTGTTTTTTCTGTTTTCTATAATGGGACACCCACTAAGGCTGAACAGTGAAGCTCTTTTGTCTTTATTTTACCTAATGAAAGAAACCAAACAGGAAGATCTTCAGGTTTGCCCCCAAACCATTACCATTCATCAAAATACCAGCACAGGCACATCTAAAATATTTCCCTTCTGTGAGCAGCTTTTGGCACTTGAATGTTAAAACCTTATCCCTTAATATTGCAGTATTGCAGCCTTACTACAGCTGCTATGAGGGCAGCTACCATTCCTTCATGGTCACGGTTTTTTACAGCTTCTTAGAGTCATATAGGAGAAATATGTACACATGTACAATTGAAGAAAGAAACGAGGATATTCAGGAGATCCTCAGAGCACGTCCAGTAATGGCTATGTCTTTAAAAAAGTAATTCTATTTCTGTAATCCCCTTATTTCAAAGGGCAGTGAATACCAATGGATTTGCACTCACCCTGTGTTTGTGTTACAGATAGAGGCATTATGGCATAACATGTAGCAAGCCAAGGTAATGCTGGAAATCTGGCCAAGTCCAGCTGAATTTGTGTTCTTTCAATTGCCTTGGGTCCCAGAGGAGAGGTTAAATCAGAACATTGTTTATCTCAGCTTGGTACAGAGAGGGGAGCAGTGAAGCAGACAGAGCATTCTGCTTTGGAAATAAGCCATATATTGCAGTGACTAATGAAAACCAAAGAGGGCAGGGGTAAAAGTAGCAATTAGGACATGGGAAAATGTGTGGTTTGTTTCAGAGTGTGAGGCTTCACTTCTACCTAGTTCAGTGCTGCAAGCTTGGTGCAAATTTTTGTTTGTATAGCAACAAACCTGAACATTTGACTTACCTGAATTTGTGATCATATTCCTAACACTTTATACATTTCAATTGAACACCTCCATAAAATTGTGCAAGGATCCTTGGTAAAAAAAGGCCTCAAGCAATTTCCTCACAGTTCTTTTTTGGTTTTGTAGAAGTAAAAGAAGGTCATCTCCCAACCCAGGAGGTCTCTCAGCAGTGCCCAGCGCTGCAGACACTTCTTGTAAGGTGTACTCACTTCAGAAACTGAGAAGCTCCTGATGAGTAATGAGCAGGATTTTCTCAAAGCTTCTAGGCAGGACTGTTGGAGCCACAATCTGCCTGCCTCATCAAAGAGCCTTTCTAGTGAGCAGCATGCTCCTGGTGATGGCTCAGTGAAACCCAGCTGGTGGCTGAAGAGTGCTTCTCTGGGCCACTCATTTGCATCCAGTTTGCTGGGCTGTCTGTCTGTCTCTCTGAGGTGTCTAATGAGCCCTTGGCACACTGGGCCCAGCAGCACTGAAGAACTGGGACAATAATCTTCTTTATTAAGGAGGTAGGTAGAAATAGAATTAATACAACTCCTCCTCAGCAGTAATTAGTGGTATCAGCTCTCATGCTGCCCGGGCCTGATCCATTATTTGCTTGCTGTCAGCAAGGGGCAGGAGGAAGGTGCATTGCATGGGAAGGGTGGCTCCTGTCCCTTTGTCTGATGCAGTGACACCTGACTGAATTACTGCATTAGGTAAATAAGTCATTAATAGATGCAGATCTTCATGGGAATGTAACATTCCTGGGAGCCAGCTCCATGCATTTACAGCCTTAAAACTGAAGGAATTCTTGCAATTACAAAGTAATTGAGGCAAGTTTCCAGTTCAGACTGTTGAATTGATGTGGTGCTGTAGCAGCTCCTGCATTTATAGCAAGGCAGGCATTTCTGAAGTGTGACCAACAGAACTGACCTCCTCTTGTGCTGTGCTTGGTTGCCAGCTGGGGTGAAACCATGACAGCCTGTGAATGTGGGAATTGTTCTTTCCAGGAGGTTTAGATCATTAATATTAAATGCTTTGATATCTTACAAGAAAAGCTTTATGGGACTGCAGTAACACATCGTACTGTGATGTCATGTTCTTAGTGTTACTGTTCCTCTAGTGAATATCACAATCATTTTGTGATGAAAATAATTTTGTAAAAAATTAACAAGAACACATTTGGAGAAGGCTGCCATTGTACCTGTATCTAAATAAACACTGGGATCTGGAATAAAGAAACACCTATCAGGCTCATAGAGATCAACTCTATAGTTTGCATTTTACCAATCCCTTGTATTGGTGACTACAGCTCACTAGGGACAAAGTTCAGCTCCTGCTGAAAACAGTGGGTCTAAAAAGGGAGGTCCTGACAAGATCTAGAGTGATGTATGTGTACTTATAGAGAATTATATGTATAGTTTCAATTTAAAAACATAAATTGTGTATCTCAGCAAAGCAGGACTTGTTCTTCAAGAATACTGGGCATTAGAAACAATCTACAATCCCTTTGAGTTTGTCTGTTTTTCTGGCTAATCTGAGCTTTCTTGGCTTTAAGTCATTGATTTTTCTGGTTTATATTCCAATACCACTGAGGTTTCACAGTTTACACCTGATTGAGGGCCTGTCTTTCTTAAGGAAACCTGCAGGTAGATGTGTGTCAGGGCTGGCTCAGGTAACCCAATTCCTCTGTACCTGATTAAACCTGAAAGGACTGGATAAAAGTTGCATTCTTAAAGTCTGGCAAGTACTTCACTCCTTGACTGTTGAATTCAGACAGGCAATAAACTGGAAAAGCAGACAGTGAGAAATTAGTCTGTGCCATGAGCAGCGGAGTTACCTACCTCAGAGATACTTCTTTATAGTATTTAAAATGAAGAAAACCTTGATATTAGTCTGTAGATACTGTGTTATCCTTTCACCACAGAGACTGCAGTGCTTCTCAGAGAATGAAGTACTTTGTAAGGAGAGATCTGCTTACTAAGAACCTTGGAATGAGCATCTCTGAAAACCAACAGCTCTATTTCTGAAGGCTTAAATCTGTCACAGGGGAATATTTGTAATAATTTTGGTATGGAATCCAAGAGAAACCTTATGCATTTTTCCACATCCCACAAATACAAGGGAGTTTTTTGTCAAGCTGTGAAAGAAGCCAATATAGAAACAAACTTTGGGCTGGGCAGAGCTTTTTTTGGTGCTCTCAAAGCACTTGGTCTCAAATTTGCACTGATAGAAAAAGTTTATCCAATTGTAGATCCTGGTATAAATTGATACAACAGGCTGCCCAGCTCTCTGCCATCTGGAATGTTACTGGGAGCCACAATAAACTGCAGGGTAGTAATTCTTTCAGCTAATGTCCAATAAAGAGGGGATTTGGCCTCATGGCAAATCAGACTCTTAATTTTAGTCTGAGACTTCTTGACTGAGAAAGCTCTGTTGCTATTACAAGTCACATGGAATCCTAACACAGCAATGATCTTTTTAATTCCTGAGCAGGAATACATAATATCAAAGGGGTGGTTGGGAATGGATCATAAGGACAATGATCTTGCAAATACTACTCATGTGCTGTGTCTTGGGACAAAAACCCCAGGAGAGCACAATCCCTTTCTCCATTGCTCTGAAATGTGCATGAGTGGCTGGATGTGATGGCATTTGGTACCAAATCTGTCTTCCCTGAGGGCACCCAACACTGGGAGCAGAACACAGAGACATTGCTTAAAATAATAGGCTTAGCTGATGTGAAACCCATATTCTGGCTTCTATAATTATTGAGTAGCTAATGCAGCCAGCTAAGATGGGAAATGGCTCAGAGCCTGTCCTGCAGAAGACAAAAAGCCAGGGGGATGCGGTCAGGATTGTTTCAGTGGTGCATTGCTAAGCCATTGAGATCCAAATGTCCTTTGGTTGTTGGCAAAGGGAAGAGCATTCTCCAGAGCCAAACTGCTTGAAGGACAGGCTTCTGCAGTGCTTGAAATAACCTGGGATTACTGGGCCAGAACTGGAGAAATGCTGCTAACACTACTACCAGCCTGTGGAAATGTGCAATTTACAACCAAAGGGACTGCACATATATCCTGTGACAACTCCAAATGGCATTTAAATCCACCTCCTGAAACTAATTGGGTGAAATGGGGAAAGCAGGTGAAACAAAGAGGATGATGAAAGAGGACAAAATCAAATTGATTAAAAATTAAGTGCAGATTTTTTTAGTGAAATGTGCTGTGATAAACCAATCCATGTGGAAATTTCCATGTCCAGGAAGGCCAGTAGATGTACAAGCTAGTGTAGGACTTTCAGCCAATGTGACATCTAGTCTGTATGACTTGCCCTTGCCTGATCATGTTACAGTCATGAGCCTTGTTTAGTATGGTCAGACACCATAGAGCTGGAAACCTTTAAAAGGAAAGGTGTTGTTCTCCAATTTTCTTTCACAAACTTATAAAATCCTAGCACCCTATTTCCAGGGAAGGCAAAGAAAGAGCTGTGTTCTTGATTGTAATCAGTGTCAGCAGAAGGAATGCTTCTGTGTGTTTCTGGTTTCTCTAGTCCAAGTGTGATGTCTCCTGGTAGGTGAGCAAGTGTGGAGTCACTCTCAGCACAGGAACAGAACTGGGTAGCAATGACAGAGAAAAATACCTCTTTATGCAGGGGCAGCTGTAATTAGTGTTGAAAACTTCATGTTCAGTCACACCAGTGCAAGGCAAAGTAATGGTTACAGAAAGAAACTTGACTAAAATACCATGTTTGTCATTCAAGATGGGTTTTTTTCCTTCTTTGTAATGTAATATGTTTGTTTATGTTGCCAAGTGAACAGAGTTCAGGATATGATGGAAAGCAGGAACATCTCATCTGCTTGCTTGGGTTTGTCATGTGGCATCCTGGGTGTAGATGAGAAGTATAAGAGAGGCAGCAGTGCAGCGTTTCTAATCTTACCCAAAGCTTTTTGCATGTGTCTGTCCCATCAGATTGTTATCCTGCAGAGGCATGAGGTGGTTTAGCCATGTTTTACCAGTGAGGTCAGAGTAACTGAGGCTGAGGCTGCAGCCAGCCCTTTGTACTTGGTCAGTGCTGTACTGTCCCATGAGCCCCAGTGTCCCAATGCCAGTGCTATCCCTCCTGGCTCCCAGAGCTGCTCCTGACACTTGGCACTGACAGCCTGTGTGAACTGGGGGCACTGTTAGCACTTGTTTCAGTGGGGCTGATCACATCACCAGCAAATCCAGGGATTTGGAGTCAGACCCAGGTCAGGTGGCACATGACCCACTACAGTGCACAGGGGGAGAGCTCTTGGTTTCAAGAGCTCATGTGTTTCACACAAGGTCACTCTGCAATGTCTTTATTTCCTCTTAATTATGATTACTTTACTTGACTTTCCATAGTTCACTGTTAGAATATTAGCTACTAAAGACTAGAAAAGTACTGAACCCAGCTAGTCTAGATTTTTGCACCTGCAAAAACACTGTGTCCTTGGGCATAGCTGTAGTACGATAACAAGTAGTGAAAGAGACATGAAAAAAGAGAGACCTAATCTCTGAAGATTGAGGAAAAGCTAATGTTGTGGGTAGCCAATAGACAGTTTAGATTACAGAATATTAATGAGCTGATTACTGCTGTAAATAAATATCGAGTACTCTAATCAATAAACGAAGCTTGCTGTTCTCTCATATTGAGAACTTGAGTTTTCCCTGCACCATGACAAATAGCTGTAACAGTTCACTGTAAAAAGCTTTGAATATTCATTTTTATAGGCAAGTTTTCCAAAAGAGGCACCAAGATTCAGGTCTCCATGATTAAAAATCTGTCCTTAAATTTCATAAAGACATCATCTTATTTGAAGTTGTTTTCTCCTTTGTGAAGTTAGAGAAAAAGCAACTGCAGTGGACAGATGGATCTGTATTGTGTTCCAGTGAGCTCAATATCCTGTCCAGGAAAAGGTATAAAATTATGGCAAACATATTGTGAAGCTTCTCCTGAGCATTCTGTCTGCTCTTCTCCAGCCAAAGAGCCTTTTAAATATGGTTGTTATTAAATCTAGGGCTGGCTTTCAAGAGCTGGGCTGGCAATAGCTTTGGGTTGCCTTGGGCTGCAATGTTTGTTTTCAGAAGCAGAGCTGGGGGAAGGCAGTTGGGTTGGTGAGTTGCTGAAGAAAGGGATGTGGGATGTGCTGAATCCCTAATTTCCTATCCTGGCTTTGTCTCATTAATTGTCAAAAGAAGATCCCATGATGTCCCTGAGCTCCTTTTCTCTGAACTGACCTAGGGTGGAATGAGCCATGGTGTGAAGAAGCTTTATTTGTTAAAGAATGTATTGCTCAATTCTGAAATAGATCTGTAATAGTAGAATTCAGAGTCCATCCCCTCTGCCTCCCCTCTACATGGTTATTCTTCTAGGTAATCTAATCTTTTAGGAAAGGAAACTTGTCTTCATATTCCTCCAATGGGCATGAACAGCAGTTTCCACTAAAAGAAAATCCTTAAAAATGTATGATGTTGTTGAAACTTCACAATACTATTACTAATAGTATATTAGGTAATAATATATTGAATATTAGCATTATCTAATAATATCAGTGTATTTCACAGGTAGTTTTCTCCAGCTCTAATAAAGAGCTATTAAGAGTTCTACTTCACAGCATTTCAGACAAAAATCTTGTGACTACAACACAACTGTACACTGGAGTGTTCTGAACAGAGCCATTAAGGCACTCTGGTATTTTAAATGTTGTGTAGCTTTTTGGGATGTTTACCTTCATCTCCTTTTTTCATTTAGCTTACTCCCTTCAAGTCAGCTGACCCCATAAAAACAGAGGACACTGAAAATTCTGAATGGCAGAAAGTTATGCCCATGGGGTAAAGTTAGGAGTTCTCTTATGAAAATAACCAAAATCTGTGTAATTACAGAATCCCAAAACAAGCTGAGTTTGAAGGGACCCTCGAGGGTCACTGGGTCCAACTCGTGGCCCTGCATAGCACCATCCCCCAGTCACAATTAATCTCTGTACAGTAAATCTTATTGCTAAAAATGGGTCTGAGACTCTCCAGATTAATTTGAATTTAAATCCTCCTTTAATAAATTGCTGGGACTATACTTTTTAAACCTCTTAAAGTTCAAGTCTTTGAAAAATGCAAAAGCTTTTAAGTATTTCAGCATTCCACCTCTACTTAAGCTTGTTTTGTGACCTAGACTTTACTGGAAAAGCTAGTATGTTCCTGCTGAAGGGCATGGTGAGGCACTGGGCAGGTATAAATAAATTTGTGAGCTTCTCCAGTGTTGCTCAGAAATATTTTTTTAGCCAAATAAATTTTTTTATGGTGCCATTATTATGAAATTGATCAGTGCTCCTCACTCAACTAATGGAGTTGGCTGGTTCATTGAGAAAGGATGTCTTAAAACTGTGATCTGCTTGGTCTGTGTAGGGATTTGCTGCACAGAACCATTTATTCTCCCTGGTTGCAGGATGGGGTGCACAGACCCCTCAGGTCTCTTTGGCTGGGATACACCAGACACCCACAAAAATATAAAATAAACCTAAAAATCATTTCTTAGTACCACGCATATTCACAAACATGCAGGGCAACAAAGCCATTTTCTTCTTTCTCGTGATCTTTTCTGCAACACATACTTACAAGTTGCAATGTTCCCAGCTGTACCTCCTGTGTGATTTCTGAAAAAGCTGCAAAATTTAGGCAGCTGCAGACTCCATCCTGAGAAAGAATTGGTCATACAAAGATTCTCCGAGGGTTGTGCTGCTCTTCCACACTGTGGGTCTGCTGTCTGTCCTTGCTGCTCTGGTCCTGCACACTCCCCATATCTGTCCTGGTGACATCAGGGACTGTTTTGCTGTGAACATTGTGCTTCAATGGTTTATGTATAATATATAATGGTTTACACACATTGCATTATTGCAAGCAATGTGTGTAAAACCATTATATATTATATATAAACCATTTATACATTATATAAAGCATTACTGGGGTATATGTTTGATTTCCAGTAAATATTTGGCGAAGCTTTAGTTTTAGGGCATTCAGCAAACGCTTCCTAGCAGGGAAGACAGTCTTTCCATATCATCTTCTTATTTCCTTCCCATTTAATTTTCTCTTTTACTCACCTGCCCCGACCCTTGCTGCCTGCATGGGAGGAGCACTGTATTTCCTGCCCTGCCAGACAGCCTGGGCTGGAAGGCAGGAGCCTTTGGGTGGCAAGTTCAGAGGCAGTGGGAATACCAGTGGAAACTGACACAGCTGTGGCATTGAAGACTGGGGGAGCTCCCATTGCATCTTGCTGGCAGTTTTAAGTCCTGGAGCTGTGAGATCTCTCAGGTTCCCCATGTCAGTGGCTGATGGTGAGATTTGACTATACAGATGACTGAAACCTGAAGGTTTTCCAAGAAGTGTTCTTTCATTTTGGATGTGAAAGCTCAGAGGATTTTTTGCACCTTGATTTCAGCTACCTTCCTTGAAGAAAAAATGAAGAAGATTTCAGGGCACATAAAGCCCACACAGAGTGTGGTTTCACAGAGGTTCCAGTTCAGGCAGAGGGAACAAATGCCAGGTGAAACTGTCACAACCTTTGCTTCAGTACTGCAAGAATTGGCATCAGCCTGTGCTTTTGGCTGCTGGCAGGAAGAGCAGATTCTGCATCAACTGATTGACAAAGCAGCAGACGAGAGAATTCAGGAGCAGCTCTTGATGGAACTTGATACCTTGACTCTAGCCCAGGCAGTGGAGCTGGGATCACAGATGGAGACAGTGTTGCAGAAAATTGTCCTGGGTTTATTCCAGTTCTGACAAAGCAGTGGGAAAACTGCAGCAGCACTAGTACAATTTGGAAGATAAGAAATTATAATTGCTGTAATCAGTGGCGTTGCTGGAGACAGAGAAAACCTCTTGCCCTCACAACAAAATATGATCAAGAGAAGCAAAATCACTTCATCCCATTTTGTCACAGCCCAGTGCCATCTGCAGCAGTTATGAGGAGACAGCACCTGGGCTGGCAAGTGAGATGTCCTGCCAGTACAAAAACAGCCCCCAGGAGAGTCAGGAACATGCAGGTAGGTTGCTGATTGCAAAGGGCCTGGGACAGAGGGACAGAAAACTCTACATGGGCACCTGGGAGCTGGCCATTCAAACTGTGGGTCTGCTGTTTGTGCAGAACCCAACTCTCAGCTAAGTTGCAGTCCTCCGGGTTATACTGCAGTACTTGAACATTTTTACATGCTTGACTTTTGCCTTTTCTCTTTTGTAAGACTTAAATCTTTCATGAAGGCTTTTGTGAGGTGCTAACAATTGGAAAGAGCAGTGTCTGCACTGGGTTTGATGTATTGATGTGATGGCTGGAGGCTTCTGCTAAAGGACTTGGCAGAGAAGTGATGTTATAAATGGAGTTTTCAGATTGGTTCTAAAGGAGGCTCTCCACTGCCTGAAGAAAAATCTTAACCCTTTATAACACATAGGGATAGAATTCACTTCTGTAAGAGCTTAGATTTGTAGAAATCTCCATTGCTACACAGGCACTGTGCTTTGAAATGGTTGTGTAATGAAGCATCAGATTTATATAGATATCTGTAAGTAAAGATCATAAAGACTGACATATAAGAAGGGGACAGGCCAGTGGGTATCTATATCTGAGGTACCTGTCAAATGAGATTGAGCTGAAGTTAAGAAGTTCTGCTGTAACATCTCTCCCTGTGGTATTCTGCTGTATTTTAATCTAAACTTCCTACTTCTATATAGCGTCAGAGGAAAGCAAGATCAGTTCCTATTTCTCTTTTTTCCTTTTAATTTTTTTTTTTAATTTTTTATGTATGTGTGTTTGGTTTGGTTGGTTGGTTTTCTTTCTTTCTTTTTCATTAAAGAAATGATTTCATCATCTTTGGTTCTGATAATCACCCTCTATTTGGTTTCTCTTTGGTAGATCAGTGGAACTAACCATTTGTGTAAGATAATGTAACAGGGGTTAGGAAGAAAGGAAACAATGATAAGGAAACTTGATGGAGCCAGATCCAATAAAAGGACAAATGTGAGTAGAAATGATAGTAAAACAAGAGAATAAAAAGCACAGTTGATGTGGAATTAGGCTCTTTCCAAAGAAAGTTATCATCTCTGGGTTGCACAGGAGCAAGCTGAAGTAGTTCCTCTCTAAAAGACTAAGAGGAAATAGGGTGAATGGTTTGAAGACATTTCTCCCAGTACTTCTTACTTTGTCCTGGCTGAATTCTTCCAGGAGCTGGACAGACAAACTGCATCCCCTCACAGCTGCCCTGCCTTCCCTAAGGCAATTATTTGTGATTAGCTGCCATAATGTAATTAAATGTTTAGATTGTCCTGAACAATTGAATGTTGTACCTCTAATGTCTGTTATTAGTGCTATTCCTGGACAGGTAATGAAAACATTATTGAGGCTAAAAATGTCTGGTACTCTTTGTGTATTCAGCACTGAAGCAATGAAAAGGCTGACTGAAGGGAAATGAGCTGTAGTGAGAAGTACTCTGACCTGAGGCAGTGCCAGCAGGATCTTCAAAGACTTGAAAATGTATGATTTGCATCTTTTTGTTTCCTTTTAAATGTCACTTGATCTTTGTGGTTAAGAGCAAAACCGAGCTCTGTTTTGTTAACCAAAGCTTAGAGCTTTTTGGATGTCCATGAAGGCCTGTATGCCATTTTTCTTGAACTGACCTTAAGAGAGTATGAAATGAGACACAACTTCTGCAAGATTTATTTCTGATCTTGTGATGGTTTTAAGCCAGTGCTGTGCCAAGCAAAATCATTAGGTAGGAGGCTATAGTTACTGTATTCCTGATTCTATGGTGCTGAAAGCTTGGTTTTGACTTAAAAGGCATTTTTCTCTGATCTGATAAGCTTTCAGATCTTTCCGTGCATTCAAGCTGGCACTGGCTGGGTGAAGAATTGTGGTGTGGATTGAGTGACTGGATCTTGCTCCCATCTCGCTCTGCATTCCTTGCCTTGGGAAGTGATTTGCTGATTGCTGGGGAGATACACAGGGCAGTTTGGGGGCCTGGGAACAGCCAAGGAATGAACGACTTGGAATAACCATACCTACTCTGCTCATGATCTTGCTGCCCTGGATTTTCTTCTGCAAGAGCTTTTTCTCCTTTCTAAATGTTGCCAAGTTGGAGAAATTCTGTGTCACAATTTATTAGAGCTTCTCTTGTATCCTCCAGCTGTCTCTCTAACCTTACAAAGTGGGAAGCCAGGTCCTCTCCATGACCCAAGGAATGACGTGCTCTTGTAGTTAACCTTTCTAGGGCAGCAGTTTCTGCTCCTTGCATTTCAAAAATAAACTACTTCTTCATTGATAAAGTGCAGAGAAGCCAAAATGAACACTTGCTGCAATCCTAGAATCTTCATTGGTGGTACATAGGTCAAGGAGCAGTTTCTGCCTCCTGAGGAACTAAATGGACATAATTTGTGTTTCTGAGGGATATGAATGCTTTCTGTCAGTGGAAGAATCTCCACCACAATATACATTTTCTGTGACCCAGAGGCACAACTCAGAGTGTAGGGCAGATGTGCCTAGGTGGATTGTGCCAAAGGATTTAGGATATGGACAATTTCTGTCCCTTTGGATACCTTTTTATCATACTGCAGTTTCAAGCCTTGAAATAAACAGCTTAAATTATGAGGACTGGGTGGGGGTGTGCCATTCTGCACTGTGAGGTTTTCTCTTGGCTTAGCAACAGGGGTTCAGTCTTTTCTCATGTCACCTTTTCTAGACCTCTCCTCTCATCTGTGGACATTCTTGGGCCCTTTCTGAGCTCTACCCCTGATACATGGGTTGCCTGTAAATCTGGATTGCTGCAGGAGTTCCTTGCTCAGGCCTACTCTTCCATGTCTTGTCTGTCACAACAGTGTATCCCTCCCTGGCCTGTGTATCATGGTAAAATAGATTAATAAGCACGTACAAGACACTAATTACTGGATTAGAAGGAGCCAAAACATATCTTCTCACCTGTCCTACCACTGGAGATCAGCTCTCCCTGAGTCACTCCTGCCAGGTGTGTCTAATCTGTGCTTAAAGACAGAAAGTGATGGTTCCATGCTATCCTCTAGGCAACCTGCCCCAGTTTTTCATTATCCATACTGTTGGTGGTTTATTGATTTTGTTTAACTTCAGTCTTGTCTGCTTCAATTTAAATCCATTAAATCTTGTTTTATTTGTCATACACTCAGGGAGAAGATTGCTTCCTTGTATCAGCAGTTAGACTATTTTCACACTGTACTCTCTCTCTCTGGGATGCACATTGTACTTTCAAATTTTCCCCATGATTCATCCTAAATAATCCTTGCTCTTATTTTGACTATTGCCACTTGCTCCACGTACCCTGATGTAGGATACACATTAAGCTGTCTTGAAGGTTGCAGCTGAGACCTCACCTGTGCCAAGCTGAGGTTCCCTGTGTCCCTGTGACTGCTGCTGTAGCTATTGTTTTAGCCACCTGCACTGTTGGAAGTGCTAGAAAACCCCTGGAAGCTGTTTGCATGAATGAGACAGGAGCCTTGTGACAAAAGCACGGCTGGTAGTTACACTGGAGTCACTATATCCAACCTAAATCAAACCAAGGGACATCACATGAAGTCAGCTCTGGGATAAAAGGTTCTTGAGAAAAGGCAGGACCTTGGAGAGAGAAGGGGGCATTTTGGTCACAGATTCACACAACTCTTGTGGATTTTGGGAAATAAGGTCGAGTTTATGCGACCTCAGTTCATCTCATGAGTCAGGAGATCCGTTCCCCTGTGCCTTGTCACTTAATCTGGTATTACAGAGCAGCTCAGAGCTCTGGAGCTGTTGCCACTGTTACGCAGAGAAGGAACAGAGGTGAAGTCAGGTACCCAAGATCAAAGGAGAAGTAAGGCAGTGAGCTGGGGGGTTAGCAGCTGCACCAGAAAAAGGTGCAGGAGCCACTCCCTGAGCCCCAGCAGCTGAAGGGCTCGGTGCCACATGCACAGCGCGCAGCACACTGCAGCCTCAGGGTGGGTGTGACTGCCACCCTGGCACCAAAGGCTTGCTCTGCCCTGTGCCACATAGAAAGGACTTCACCCTGCACAGGACCAGGGCATCCTGACCCCACAAACATCAGGCCTGGTGCTGATGCAGTTCTTGTGCCTCATTAAAATCCCTGTAAACAGCCCTTTTACTTCCTGTCATGAGAGAAGTGGAAACAGTGGGCAAAAAAGGTCTTTGCAAATGGCACAGCTTCAGGCAGCTGAATCCACGCTCTGCAACAGTGTTGATAAGTTTTCCTTGAAAGTTGTTATTTTATATAAGCTGGCATGTTATTTGATCTCTTCTGCTTTGAAAAGCTCATTGAGAAGATTTCTCTCCCACTCTAGAGAGAGGAGGAAGGGAGTGAGCAGACTGTTGGCACTGGAATATCTCGCGTCACCCAGCTAGGCTGAACTCAAATAAGGTGTGAGGATGCAAAACTGTCCTGGATTCAATTCACTCCTAAACTCATGAGCAGGACACAGCCTATCCTTGTCCCATGTCTGAAAGTCATCCTTCTTCCCATGTTCTTCATTTTTCTGCTGGCTCCAGATCCCATGCTGTCAGTTTTTAGGAGCTGCCTTTGGCTGCTCAGCCTGTCCTCTGAGTTTCTGTTTGTGTAACACTTGCAGGAGTCCAGAGCCAAATGCAGGGCAAAAGAAACAACCACTGAAGGTGAGGAGGGGCAGCTGAGGAGGGGGACCCTCGTGTGTTTTATAAACATGGAGTGATTCAGACCAGGAGTCAACCTGAAGATGAAGCACATGACACCAAAAGGGGAAAAAAATCTTATCTATCAAACTCCAGGCTGACTTTGTTAGCAAAGCTCTTAAAGCTATCAAGAACATGCAGTAATGGCATATGTCTTAGACTGAGACATATGAAAAAACAATGCTCCTGTTACTGATAGCTCATGGTAGGAGTGCATGTTTCACTGATGTCACTTGGAGCCCCACTAAAATCACCTCAACAATGCAAAATATGGCACTGTATTTTTCCTGACTATTTGTTCTTTCTCTCTACTTAATTTTTCCCATTCTCTGCTGCCTCCACTTTGACATCATGCCTCCTTAAAATGCCATAGGAAAGAGTATGTAGTTGTGTAAGGGGCATTTCTGTGCTGGCAATCCAGAGAGGCTCCAGCTGATGTGTATATGCACAGCTTTTGGTCATGTCTCTTTCCTTACTGTCCTGAGATTTTCTCCCCTGTTTACACAGTATTCTGTATGGGGAGATCTCAAACCTTCTGAGAGTGATTAGACCCAACAGAGGAATTAAAAGATACAATTAATGAGCAGGGACTGAGGTGGTTGAATGTCTGGCTCTGCTGCAGGTTCTCTGATATGACTAGAACAAATCATTTCCCCTGGACCAGTTAATGAACATAGCACTTCCTCCCTCTCCCCATTTCCCTCCCTCTATCCTACATAATTAAACCCCATGGGGCAGACACTCTCACCATGTTTATCCAGCACTGTTGCTCATGGGCCTTGCAGCATCTAGGAACTCAGCAGGATGTGCCAGAGAAAGGGTGTTTGGAGTAATCATATTGCAGGGCTGGAAAAAAGGACAAGCATGACCACAGAAATATTAGTTTAACAGCAAATAACATAATGAGGAGGGAGCTGCAGTGGCTGAGTGTATTGGGCAATTTGTGGTGATGTTCCAGTGATGGCAGGAAGAAGTCAAGAAAGGCAGGATTTTGTATCAATCACTGCCTTGTATTTCCTGGGCTTCATGTAGGCCCTTTCCTTCAGAGTCCTCTTTAATTAACACTCTGATTTATAATTGTGCAGATTGAAATCTTGACTAAACAAAGACTGGTTCAAAAAGTAGACTGAGTGGTTAGAGTGGTTATAAGATAAACAAGCCATATATCTCGTGACCTTCAGCTTCCAATTTCACTGCAGTCCCATTATTGAACACTGAATTGATGATAACTGAAGGAATATCAGTGGATGTCCTGTGGCTACATCTGTATGCACATACACACTTGGGATTTCTTGAGCCATTGTCTTCAGTGGGGTCTTTTTTCTTTAGAGGAGTTTGCCCTGCCTATAAAATATTTCCTGCCTTTATACTCCTTTAAGTCAGCAATCCTTCTATAATTTCTCAACAGCACTCGGAAAAAACCAACTAATTGAGTTTGAAAAATGTAAATATGTCTGTTCTAAAGTGTAGTGACAAAAATGTAGTTGCAGCAGAGTTACCATGGAAGAACACACCATCACAGCACTTGCTGCCTGGTCTTCCAGAGCAGAATTCTCCATTTCTTTCACCAGGAATCCTTAGAATTCCCACTCAGCTAAGGGGTCAAGCCTTTAAACACTGTGAAGGGAAGCTAACTGTGGATGTTGTGTTCATTTAGTGCACAGTAGCAGGCCAGAATGGCCTTTTAAAGAGTGTACAAACTTCCACTGCTTGATGAATGTCAGTACTTGAGGCTCCTGAGCTGCAGAGCACCAGAGCTGATCATGGGCCCTGTCTTTGGAGGAGGATTCACACAGTTTCTAGGTAGGACTCCTGGTCTGTGCATGCTGAGTGGTGCCTCTGCCAGACAGCTTCAACTCCTGTAAGAGCACCTGCCTTGCAGAAAGGTTCATGGTAAAATTCACACAGAGACAGATGGACATTTTCTCCTTGACTCTGAGGCAGGACCTTCCCTGTGGCCAGGTGTGTTAGATTTCCTTTTTAGTGCAAAAAGTGAGGCTCAGTCCCCCATTTCATGGGAGCAGACATGTTATCTGCTCATATCTTTAGACTCCATCTTCTACATAAACTTGTGATTATCTTTTGCTGGGACAGAACTGAGCTTTTCCCTATTAAAATAAAAATAGAGGAAGAGTGTGAGTGAGGAGGAATGTTGCCGTGGTTTTATACGGCAAGCAAAATACATCCCAATTTTCATGAAAAGATAACCAGCCACCTAACAATATAAGCTTTCCATGTGTTGAAGGCAGAAGCACAATGAGGCAATAGGCAATATCTTCCCTGAGATTTGCCAGCAGAGGGAGTGCTGCAGTGCATTGTGTCCTAGAGCAGCGACGTTGCTGGAGTCTGAATTTTAGCTGTCTGTGTATCAAATTTTATTTGACATATTATATTGCCATATTGACCAAAAAAAGGATCTTTTTATATTTCAGAACAGTAACACTATTATTTATTGATACAGTCAATACTTTACATTTCAAGAGTGAAATGACACTACATAGCTAGTGCTGTGGCTAAAATGTAAGATTTCTTTTGGTACAGATCAGCTGTCAATTTGTGAGAATAAATCTACAAATATTTTCATAATAGTTATGTCTCATATTGCTGCACTGATGAAAAAAATGTACTTCTGATGCAAACTGCAGCTTGTAAAACTGAATGGAAGAAACAAACCACAGATGTGAGACACAGAGAGGCATGAACTTTTCAGTGTTGTGCAATCATTTTGTACAAATAACCTATCTTGCACACTTATCTTGTGCTTAACACAGGAAACCTTTGTGCCTCCTCACTGCCTCACCTTTTATCTGCTGGCCAGTCCTACATGTCTGGTGCTAGAGCTGAGGGATTTGGTGATGAGGCACTGGAATGCAGCGTGTGTTTATCAGGGCAGTGTGTGTTTGTCTGTGCAGAGTGCTCTGCCCAGGCGCCTCTGCTCCTCTAGATGGCTCCCAGATCCCACACTCTGGAATCCCCCACACCTTGGCCAACATTTCTGCTAAGCTCTGTGTGGCAGCAGGAGTGGCAGCGTCACAGGGGAGATGTTGCTTTTGGCTTTGGGTTATAAAAGTGGCTTTTTAATATAAAAACACTATAAAAATGGTTTTATAGTTTTCTCAACTTTGTTATAGATGTATAATGAGATGATTGGCTCTCACAGTTAAAAGATAACTATTGTGTGAGTATTAAGAAAAGCTTTAGTGATGTATAGTTATGTTGTTGTAGTTTAGATGTCCTCTGTTCTCCCCACAGTTCCCTTTCCCCCTGCATTGCTGCCATCAGCCAGCCTGGGCTGTCTGGGACAGGTACAAAGAGGCTGCACAGGTGTCCCTTGCATGGGGCAGGTGGGAATGGAAAAGCTTGGGGGTGCTCAGGGGGTGAGGCATGGCAACACCTGAGCTCCAATCCAGTTACAAGAAAGCAGTTTGCACTGATAAATGGCAAAGAAGAGCTGACTGACAGACTCTGGGAGAGGCCAGGGCTGGCTGGTGCAACCCCCAGGGGTACAAAACACTGAGCATCCATCCTGAAGATGAACTGGCCCCATGGCGTGCATGAGGGGCAGTTCCCAGTGCTGCAGCTTTTTCCTTATGGAGTCCTTTGTTGTATTTTTGTTAAGGTTTAATAAACCTCTTTAAATTTTCAAAGTGAGCAGCTGTTTCTCACAACTTTAAGTTGGGATTGAACTTGTTGATAGAACTGGAGAAGCTGTGGAGCGCAGCAGACCCACAGCTGGCGTGTTTGTCTGCTCTTGCAGTCCTGCACTGGTCAAGTGTGAAATGACAGCACCGTGGTGGAGGCCCAGATCCCCTCTGGGGCCAGGTTGATCCGGGCTCTGAGCAGAAACAGAGCACTCCAGCTGGTGGTGGGTTGGGGGAACACCCTGAAGTTTTGGAGTCATGGTGCTGTTAGGATGTTCAGACATTTCACTGATTGTGCCTTGTTTTGCCATTGGATCCAAGCCCTCCCTCCTGCACCACCACCTCGAGTGATGGTAGCTGCCAGAGCCTTGCTCACCTAGCCCTGCTGATTTTGTACTTGTTTAACCATTTGGAGGCTTCCCAGGGAAGGCACTAAAAACAACTAGAGCAGGACATGCAGTGGGTGTCCACGTGTTGTTTCCTCGTGCCAGGAGTCATTAGCGCAGTGCAAGTTCTCACAAATCTACACAACTGGCTTTGAGAGATTTTTTAACTGCACCTCTTGGGAACAATGAAACATCCATCTTTTGTGGAAAAGGGAGATATGTTGTTTTATTGACTTCATGTATAAATGGTTCTGAATCTAAAAATGTTGCCACTTTAGATTGAGAGCCCTGCAAACAGTGCTATTGCTGTGCATAGACGATTAACAAAACATCTGTGTCACCCAACTGCTTAGTGCCCAAATTACTTTTGGATGCCTATACATATCTGCACTGGAGCAAGAACCTCCTGGGAAGTTGCTTTTCTCATCCATCTGTGAATTTTGTTTCCTCTTGTTCAGTTAAGATGCAAATGTTCGTGTCCTGCATCAAAACCTGAATATGTTTTGCAAGGAAAATGCCATCATTCAGTGGTTACAGAGCACTTTCCCCAGTACCTGCAGAGGCTTTCATTTCTAGTGCCTTTCAGAGTGCCTGTCAAATTGCCATTTATGCACAGAGCAGAATCAGTCTGAAGGTTCAGAACCTCTGCTGACAACAGCATCCCTGCTCAGCAGTCCTCATCAAGGCACAGTGCTGCATCTGCTCTTCTTCATGCTGCTTTGCTCTTTATAAACATCTGTAGCACCTGTAATATCCACCAAAATGACAGGCAATTCAGAAAAAGTGGTTTTCTGCTGACAAAGAAACAAAAGTTCTGTTTGAAGTTAATGTCTTCCAATCTACTTCTTTCTCATTAAGCGTAATAAGGTTTGTTTTTACAAGGCAGCAGTAAATAAAGGCAATTTAACAAAAGAGCTTGGGTATCTGGATTTGATCAGGAAGATAATTTGAAGCCTTGGGGACCTTCTGTGGCTATTTGACATGATGTTTTCTGTGTAATTTCTAATTTGAATCTCTGCTGGGTCATTTTTCCAGCCACAGTTGATCAGTGCAGAGGGATTTGGGGTGGGCTGCAGCTACTGCACTGTACCCTGCACTGTCATCTCGTGTCTGAAGTCCTTTCCCAGGGGCAGCTTTTTGAGGGGTGGTTGTGTCATCATTAATTTAAGAGCCTTTCTCAATTTCTGTACTTCTGTGTTATGTGAACCCTGAGAAACACAACTCTGGGCATGTGGGAGGGCTCTCCCCCAAAGAATTTTGTTTACTCTTCACAGAATAAATCTTTACATGCCAATTCATTTGCCACACAAAGTTCCCCTGAGGTAGACCTGTGTCTCTTTACACCATGTATAATCCAACCCCTCACTGGCATCCAATTTGCTTTAAGGATTTCTGCACAGCCTTTGCATTTACTTGAGCATGGAAAAGTGTAGGTAAGTTGAGGTCATTAGTTCTGGGTCTGTATCTCCTCCCCAGGTATGTGTGAAGGGCTTTTTTGTTAGAGCTCCGTGGTGACTGAGGTGGTGTGGCTGGTTCCTTGGGAGGGCAGTTCCATCATTGCCAGGAACACTTCTGACCTCTGTGACAAAACTTGGTGTGAAGGGAACACTTTTTGTACTGTGTTTGCTTTAAATCCAAGAACATCATTTAGTTCATGAAAAGCCATTTCTATGGCTGTTCTTCTGGAAAGGATTGGTGGTCTTAGATCTTTTGAGGCATTTCCAACCTGGTGAACATCCAAGGAACATCCTAGAAGTACCATTATCTTGGGCAACCTTTGCCAGCCCAGCTGGAGAGAGGAGGGCCCTGAGGCCAGACTCCTCCCTCTCTCTCCAAGACTGTCCCTTTCAGAACAGAGGTGTACCAAAGTCACAAAAAGGAGAAACTGGGTATTTCAAATGCTGTTTCTGTCCTGGTACTGAACACACCTTTGATTTTTTTCCTCTGTGCCCTCAGCTCAGAATATCCACAATGACAATAAATAACATTTCCATGACCAGCACTTTTCAAACCCCAAGGCCACCTAAGTCCCTACATGGCTGCAGAAAAATCTCAGCTTTTCACAGCTCTCATTACACAGAGGCTGGATGAGTTTCATGCCACCATGTTAGAATATTAACTGTTTAGCTGTCATGGAAAATTAAGAATTTAACTGAGTCAGGATCCCTGGGAGTCAGGATCCCTGGGAGGAGTTCCAGAGACTCAGTCATTTCACTAATTCCATTATTTTTCAAACATACATGACACAAGTCAAACCAATACAAGTGACCCTACACAACATTCAGCTGAAGCCTGAAGCAGCTGTATTAGCAATCTTATAGCAGTGAAGAGGACACTTTCATTCACTAGTTTTGTCTATCTTTCTTTCCTTCCCTGCTTTTTAAGTGGCAGAGTTCAGAGCACACAGCACTCTGCAGGATGAGACCTCCTGTAGATGATTCCCTCCTCCCTGCCCTGGGAATTGCACATTTCCTTTCCCTGATGTGCAAGCACTGAGCACAGAGCACTGGCTTGCTCTCACCTGTTGATGGGAACTGCATTTTAGTCTCATCCCATCGCAAATCAAAGACACCGGGCTGTGCCTTGCAGTCAAACAAGGTGTGAATGGAGATTTATGGAATGTGTATTGATAGCAACTCAAGAGTTGTTAATATCACCTGCGGAGAAAACAATTGTCTGGATCCTGTGAAATACCAACTGAAATTATCAACTGAAATGTTTTCATGTTGTCTTGACTTCAGGGAAAAACTGTTCTGATGTTTCTTGAGCTGGAAATGAGGTGATAACTAGGGTCAGGTCCAAGTTAGTGGGAAAGCAAGTCAGACTTGCTTAGGGAACTTGCATCCAAAGTAAAGACATCTAAATGGTCAGATTCCTTTTGTGGTTGTGAAAATTAAGGACAAAATCCTTTATTGAAAGACTAGTTGAAGTAAAACGATTTTCTGTTTAACCTCTCCTGCCAAGTGTTAGGCAGAGAAAATTAGGGAGACACAGTATCTGAGAAACTCACTATTGCTGCAATATAATATTGTGCGAGAAAATTATTCAAATATCAAATCTAGAGGAAAAAAATTATACCTGACTTTCCCACCAAATGAAAAATGTTCAGAAGACAAGAGTGACTTGGCCCAGGGGAGCAAATGTCACTTATGAGGGCAACTTGGATGGGAAGTATCTTATTTTATGGAGGTAAAGGTCTTCACCTCACACATCAAAGTCACAAGGCTCCTTTTTCTGGTGACTTTAGTTTGACATGATTATATATGGCTACATGTAATAACAGACCTGTAACTTCAATTTCATCCTATTTTCTTGGCACATTTCAGTGATGGTAAGAGACATGCAAGAGAAAAGCAGTCAGGGGAGCTTTGCTGTGTTTTGTGTATTGTTTGTGAAGTGTGAAAGCCTTATTTCAACTCATTTTTCACATTTATTCCAGGCCCTTGTCTTCCAAATGTTTATCTGCTCTGAGATTGAAGAGATGTATAAACAAGTAACCCTGTCCATGGGTGATGAGGGTTTTTTTAAGAACTCTTCCCAGGAAAGAGCCATAATTGTCTTTTGAAATTCTCAGTGTAATCTCATGGAAATGAAAGGCACAAGGGCTGCTGTCTAATGGGCAGCCTTGCTGAGAATCACTGTTCCACAAATACTCAGCTCCCAAGCCTGTGATTTTGTTGGGAGCACAGGGCTAAGTCAGAGCCCATTGTAAACCTCCCCCTCTGCTCTGACTGAGTCCTTTAAACTCAATTTCTGCAGAAAAATCCCAGTAAAACACCATGAGAAGTATTCCCAGAAACCCTAATGAAATACACACAGTACAGGTTGGGAGAAAATGAAGCCACATGTGGCAGAGCACAGGGTCAGAGCACAGTCTGGGCTCCCACAGACACAGGGAGACTTGCAGAAGGTACAAAATGCAGGTTGCTGGCCCTGTAGGGATTTCTTCCTGGGCATTAAGGAAGTTCAGTGAGCTCATGAATGTCAGATTTACCAAAGGTGAGCTCTAGACCTCTCCCTTAGGCAGAGGACTTGGCTAGACTTGGTGGAAACTGAAACTTCCACATCCTCTCACTCCTGAGGGCAGCTCCAGCCCAGGCTCCATCTGGCAGCCTTGGCCCTGCCAGGCTCATCCTGGCACTGATTCTCATCCTCAGCAGCACTGGGGCTTGTGTTCAGTCCTGGGCTCACTGCAAGACTGCTGGTTGGCATTACTTGGTGCCCTTCATACCTAGAAGTTGTTTCCTTATTTCCCACAAGTTGTGGAAGCAATTGTGGGGCCTCTGTTTCTGCTTTAAATGCATAATTTTTTATACCCATTAAAGATAATGAATTTGGGAGGGGTCACAGCATGAATATCCTGACATAGCTATGTTCAGAATTATAGATGGAGCATAAGAGATTTCTGCCCTATTTTTTTTTTTTTTTTTGCAATTTAATTCATCATTATCCTTGAGTACAGTTGGGCATCTTCATTACTTTGCTTCTACTTGCCTGAATAGTTTTTATCTTAGTTTCTTGCCATCTGTAAGTTTGTGTTCAGAGCAGTGTTGAGGAGGCAGAGCTGGTGCTGCTGAGCAGCTGCTGCTGCACTCACTGCTGTGAGAGCCAACTGCTCACACTGTGAAATGCTGCTCTGAGCTGCTCCTGCTGCTCACTCCTGTCCTGGGGACACTGGCATTTGCCATTACTGCAGGACCTCAATTACATGTGCCACTGATTGCACCCAGGAAAGGACGCGTTGCTCTGCTGGCTATGGGACTTGTGTCACCACTGCAGTGCAATTTGATCAGGTTCAGAAGTGATTTTTGGACTTGTTTGGAAGTACTGAATTCTTTCCCTTGCCTCCTCCATTCAATTTCTATTCTCCTTCTTCTGCCAAGAGAAAATTCTTCTTATTGGGAAATTCTCATTTGGAAATAACTCTTGTGTCTTTCTTTTTCCAATTTACATGCTATGTTTTGGAGTCTAACCTCAGAAACTCTGTGACACATTCTTCAATGTGATTTGCAATTTGTCTTCCCATAAGAGGACTCACATTCCTCTGTGACCAAGCATCCTGGTGAATGTGATGTGCAACTCAGGCTAAAGGATCTTGTGTTCTGGTTTGATGGATGCCATTCATTCACTTGTGGTGCTTTTTTGGTTTTTGTATGGTTTGCTTTGCTTTGTGTTGTTTTTTTTTTCATTTGTTTGTTTTTTTGTTTTTACTTTTAGAAAAGTCTTTCACTGCTCATTATCTCAGTTTTCAGATTTTAAAATATGCCAATCATTCTTGTGAGGACTGTCCCCAAAACCTGGGTAAAGAGGCATCCAGCATTAGGATTAAAGGCTGCCATTTATATTTCTGTGGCATCTCATTCTAGATGTGAAGGGATTGAAGCTGAAATCAGCCAAGGATCTCAGCTGGGTGCATTTGTAGAACTTCTGACAATAGTTGAACCTGAAGCTGACAGACAGCAAGTACTATTTTTTACCTCAGGAAACTTTGAAGACACTTTGCTGTGACTTCATTTTCTACTTCAAAGTTGAGAAATGTCCAGACTTCTGTTGAAGAAGACTGAGGCTCTCCCAGGGTCAGCTGTCTGTGACAACAAAAACATTTCCCAATACTGACAGTGTGGTTCTAATCCTTCTGCTCAGAGATAATGATTTGGGTGTACTCTGATAACTGATCCTGGTATAAGCCTTCTGGAAAATGAGACTTCAGACCTTTTTCACCTTTGGTTCAAGTTTTGGTATGGGTAATTCCAGATTACTTAAGTGCAGTTATTCTGTATATGTTTATGCCTCATTTCTGTAATGCAGACACTAATAATTACTTCCCAGGTTTTTCACATAAACCTCCTCCCCAGGTTTGAAAATGTGTTCATTGGAGTTTCTACATCTACTGGCAAGGGATGATTTCCATTTGATGTATTTGAATGTGAAAAGTGTTTCGGTAGTGAGCTATGAAAGATATGGCCAAAAGTAAAATTTTGGCCTCTGCATAATTACATATGAAAATGGAAAAAGGGTTAATTAAGAAACATTAAAGAAAAAAAAAAAAAAAAAAAAAAAGAAGCAAGAAGTAGAAAGACATCAGGACCATCAAGAAGTAAGACATAGAATATAACTTGCCAAGACAGCAGTATGTATTGAATTAATTGTGTTCTGAAATCCCTTTTCTAATAACAGTTCATGTCACCCTGCTGCTGTGGGATATCATTGCTAAATCATTCTTTTTTCTTTATTCACAGACCCCACAGCCAGTTGAAAACTACATCAGTGAAGGAGAGTTCGAAGACGATCTGAGTTCTTCTACCCCGAGCACAACGGAGCTGGAGGTCCGTGGATCCAGCCAAGAAACTGATGAAGATTATTTTGAAACCGTGTCACATCAGAGTGGATCTTTGTCAGATGTGAAAACTGAGCCTTATGAGAGTGCATCAGACACAGAATCCCTTTCCAGTGACATAACTGGGAATGCTTGCTCAGATTCAAACTGCCTGTTTACTGAAAAAAAACCCCTGTGCTGTAATCTTCCCAAGAAAAGGCAGGAACCTTCCAGGAACTGAAGAGCTCCAGGCAACCAGAGTGCACCCAGCATGTACAGCTAGAATTGTCCTCCAGAATAAAAGAAGCACCAAGCAAAACTGAATTTTGCATCCAGTTTTCAGAGTTAGAGAGTGAAGAACTGAGTGATGAAGAGCTAACATTATCCAGTGATATTTCCACCACAGAGAGCCAAGTCTGTGAAGAGAACATTTTATCACAGGCAAAGAGAGAGTCTGCAGCAGCACTGCAGAGTAAGGCAGAGTTAGAAAGCAGGGAAGTCCAGTCCTCTACCAACTCAGAACTTACAAAAAATGATGTTGCAAGACTGAAGGAACACCCTACAGTATTTAGCATTGCTTGTTTCAAAGCAAACTCAGAAAGTTGTTTGATTTTTCCTGAGGTGCAGCAGTTTTCCTTCCAGTCAGATGCAGCACCAAGCTGCAGTTTGCCTAATCTTCATTTTGAAACAAATGGGCCTAACTGCAAAAGTGACACTGAGACACCTGACTGTAAGTGTGAATTAGAGTCTATGTCCAGTATAAAATGCAGCAGGAGGAATTCAGCTGACAGTGAGGACTCTACAGGTAAAAGGATAAAATATGGAAGTACAGAGACCATGTTGACATCAGATTCACTCTTCTACCAGAGTTGCTTCAACCCAAAATCTTGGCTACCACAAAAAAGGTCAGAGATTACAGAAAGTAAAACATGGCACAGTGTACCTGAAAATATCAGTGCTCAAAGGGAGACAGAATGTGTGGTGAGCTGTATTCACCCAACAGACAAATTTAGATGGTCGTGTTCCAGAATACATCTTCAAGAGCTGGATTTTGAATACACTTGGAAAAACTTACAAAGGGTAACTGTAAGCCCTGAAAAGGCTATAGAAATAAAGGGCCAGTTTGGCATGAAAAGATCTTTAATTGACATTGACACAGACTCAAAGGTGTGTCAGGTTTCTCAACCAGCAGCCTCTCCCCAGTGCATTGATTATTATTTGCACTCTAAATCAGAGACCTGTGGCCTTAGCCCAGAGCCAGCTGGTACTTGTGCTGACAGCTTAGCATGGAGTGATGCTTGTGAGGACAATCCAAACCAAAAGGAGACATCCTCTTCCCTGGATTGTGATCCAGGGATCATAGATGCTGAGGAACTTACACAAAACAATGAGTGCACGGCTGAAAGAGATCTGGAAGAGAGCAGATTCCCAGGTGATATTGATATTGAACTTACACAAAACAATGAGTGCACAGCTGAAAGAGATCTGGAAGAGAGCAGATTCCCAAGTGATGTTGATATTGAACTTACACAAAACAATGAGTGCACAGCTGAAAGAGATCTGGAAGAGAGCAGATTCCCAAGTGATATTGATATTGAACTTACACAAAACAATGAGTGCATAGCTGAAAGAGATCTGGAAGAGAGCAGATTTCCAAGTGATGTTGATATTGAACTTACACAAAACAGTGAGTGCACAGCTGAAAGAGATCTGGAAGAGAGCAGGTTCCCATGTAATATTGATGTTGAATCAGACACTGGTGACACTGAGAGCCCTGCAGCTTCTCCTGCAGGTGCTCCTGCTGGTGTGGAAAGCAGAGACTGGGATTGTTCTGTAAACTGTGTTTCCAGTAGTGGAATACAGCACAAAGATTTGAAGGACAATGACCTTGAATCTGAGCTGTCAGATATGGAGATTGTGGCAGGAGAAAGATGGGCAGATGATTCTGATTCTTCTGATCTTGGCTTTGGTTGGAAAGTCCTGGAAGCTGCAACACAACCAGATGGCAGTGACAGAGGGGCAGAGCACGGAGAGTCAGTGCAGCAAAATGCAAGTTGCAGAACTGGTGCCTTGAGGAGCCACTCAGAGCTAGGAACAAATGAACATCCTACTCATAAAGGAGAGGATGAAGAGAGTGTCTTGGCTGTTGAAAGGACTCCCAGATCAGATTATACAAGGCAGGAAAGGGATTTAATGACTACTCCAGAATTAAAGCCTGCCCTAATTATAGTCCCTGTGGAAGAGAAAGGATTACAGTCCCAAACACTGAATGATAACCTTCCTACTGAAGTGGTAGCTGAAACGTTGGGAAATGTAGTGAGCAAGGATTTGATGTCTCCTCATAGTGTCAGTAAAGCTCATGGTGAGCCAGAGAGAGTTCTGAGTGAATGCTGTAACTGTGAAGAACTAATTCTGGCCACCCACCCCATTCCTGGCAGTGCAGAGGTGCTTTCTGGTGGAGATACAGCTGAAGTAAAAACAGAATTTTCAGAAGAGAAAATAGAGAAAACAGAAGCAGTTTCATCCTTAGGGCTCACCTGTAGTAATTCTGCAGTAGCAAGCACAAATTTGGAATTCAGGAATGTTGCTGTGCCACTAGGCAGTGATACACTTACTGCAGAAAGTCAGACAGATCCATGTGAAAAACCACTTGTAAAATCCCCCAGTGGAAGCAGTGTGAAGCTCTCTGAGGATGAGTACTGCAGAGCAGGGCCACTGGTAACTGAAGTGCCACTGGAAACCAGCAGCAGTGGAAGCAGTGTGTGCCAGGGAGGTGATGCAGGTGTCAGCATTGAAGGCCCCTGCACTGTAAAATCACAGGGTAGAAGTGGTGTGATGGCCTTTGAGGAAGAGCCCTGCAGAACAAAGATGGGTTTTGAATTCAGGAGGGAACAGTTAGGATGGTCAAGCTTTAAAACCTTTGGAAGAAGCGATGACCAGGTGTCTAAGGAAGAGGAATTCAAAGCACATGGAAGCACAGAGGAAGGTTTAAATATTACCAGGGCAGTGACACTGGAAATGAGCAGCAGTGGAAGCAGTTTGTGGCAGGGAGATGGTGCTGGTGTCAGCCTTCATTGGCCCAGCATGGTCTCTGAACAAGCAGTAGGCAGGAGAGCAAAGGAAAGCTTTAAGGGCTCAAAGGAAGAAACAGGTATTTGTGAAGAACCCTCTCCTAGGGAAGGAAAGGAGGTTTCTCCTGCAGAAGACATCTCTAGCCCCAGCAAAGACAGTGCACTCAGTCTGGATGTGTCTGATGTCTTTGAGGAGTCTCTGAACAGGGAGACCCACAGCACTTTCATGCTGGGCCTGGACAATGTGAGTACCTGCAGCACTAACAGCGAGGAGCTGGATGAGAACTCATCCCACATCCTGGGGAGTAACAGCAGTCTTCATAAAGCTGTACAAAAGCCAACAAAGAATGAGTATAGTGGGAAATCTTCCAGGTTTTTAGTATTCCCAAAAATGACATCTTTCAGGAAAACTAAGCCTTCCTCATGGGAAAATCCGGGAAGCAGCAGTATCTTTGGCAGCAAGGTAAAGATGGAAGAACTGGATGTTGGGAAAGATGATGACGACACTGCAAGTTTACTGTCTTTCAAAAGTTGTTCATCTGGTTTAGTCTTCCACAGGAAGGAAAGCTACACCTCTGAGTACTCCGATGATGATGATTTATTTTATGAGAGACCTGCAGGATTTTTCAGATTGAGCCTAAGGAAAGCCTCTGGCTCTGGTCGGATACTGATGGAAGATGCAGATCGACAAGTTTCAGGTTCATCTGAAAACAATGACAGTGAACCTGTGGAGCATTCAGGGATTAGAAAATCATTCCCTGAAAACGAACACAAAAGAAACAAAACCCCCGAGGGTAAGAAGTTCAGGACAAGGTTGGCCTTGGCACACAAATCCCTCTCAAGCTTATTTGAGTCCAAATGTCCAGAAAAGGAGAACACTGAGCAAAGCTCAAAAGCATCAGTGAAAAATGAAAAGGAGAAAGTCAAAATTCGCCAGAGTGCCTGGAAAGCTTTTCTAAAGAGCAAGGAGGCAGATGGACTAAAAAGGCCTGTCCTAGTAAGTTTGTCATCTACACAGGAGGGTTTCAGTGCAACCAGTGGCCACATGTTAACACCACTAGAGCGACAGTATAGTTCCAATAGACACACTTTTTTAAAAACAGAAACAGATAATGGCTCCTCAACAGACTCCAACTATTTTGACAGCTCTGTGGAGCCTCTTGATGTCTCTTTACCTGCACGTATGTGGAGAAGAAGAATACAGTCCCATGACTTGGGGATCAGATACTCACAGAGTTCAGACTGTGATGAACAGCAGGAGGTTCTGAGCAACAGTTTAAATACTTCTCTAGAGGAATACTGGATTAAAACTCCATTTAGCCCCCCTGACTTGCAGCTGGCATTTAGTCAGTCAAGTCCATCATGTCCCCAGCTCTCCAATTCTGATGGTAAAGACATGCCTTGTAGGCCCATGAGTCCCAAACCTCAGAGCTCACGATCCACTTCTCAGCACAAGAACTTCCGCTATGCTGGGCGCGTTTGTGCCGCTTCTACGCTCTCTCTTGGGAGCAGCTCTGGAGTGGAAAGCAGTCTGGAGGCTCCTGAGAGGCCAAAGACACTGAAACCCAGAGGAAGTCTCTTACACTCCTTGGATGACTTCCAGAGGGATGACAGTGGCATAAGCAGTCAATCCCAGATCAGCTTAAATACAGCTTCTTCCATTAGTGACATGCTCCAAGACGAGGTGAGTTGATGTCAGGAAATGATCAGGGAGTGGTTGGGTTTTCTGTCTTTTGCTTTACTACGGTTTAGGAATTCCCGTGAAACTCTTCAATGGCTCAATGGCTCATTGGTTAGATGAGTCTAACCAATAAATATTTGTTAGTGCATAAATATTCCTCTTGGTCTAAGGGAGCACTCATTCTTTCTGTTTCTGTTCAAGACTGTATGAATTGATGTGCTCTCAAAGGGAGGATTTGCTACAAAACCCCAAAGGAATGGAGCAATCACAACACCATTAAAGATTGTACAGACATCACCCTCTGTTCATCTCCAGTTTTAAGCTGGGTTTTACCCCTCTTAAGGCAGAATTGAGCCTTGTAAGTGGTGTATAGTAAATAAGTTTCTCATTGCGAAAGGCAACAAAGATACCAAGTCCTATGGCTAGCAGTCACTTTTTAAGAAGTAAAATCACCTTCTTTAGACAATGAGTAGCTGTCTTTTGAAGTACAATGTGTCTTTTGCAGTCACCATAAGTTCCTTTTGGTTGGTACTAGAAGTCCTCTTTTGCCTTTTCTACATCAAACAGAAAAAAAAACCCAAAGGAGACCCTGCAGGCTCAGGGTGTCCTTTTCATGTCATATTTTGCTCTAATCCAGGTAACACATTAAATCCTTTGCACAGGCTGAATCTCATGGAACAGATTGGATCTTCAGTAGGAAATTTGTGATTGGCTGAGACTTCTAAAAGCAGAGACTTCCTCTGTTAGTAAATTTCTAATCCCAGAGAGGATTTCCCAAGTTGTAAGTGGCTGGGAGCTTAGTAATCTCTTTCAGTGGCTAAGCACAACCCCCAGAGTGACTGAGCTGTAACTGAGAACCCAAAACATGCCTTGGCCATGTTACTTTTTCACTATTATTGCTGATGAGGTTTGACATTAAGAAAAGGGAGAATAATTTTTTTTGAGCAGATTGTCAGAAGTAGTACTTGAGAGAGTGCATGAACTTTTGCATACCCCAAACAGACAATTTTCAGAGGGTTCATTAATCTGGAGCTGCTTGATCAATTCATAACAGCTGAGGGGCTGCTTGTGTTCAACTCAAATGAGTCTCACAGAGCTTTTGCTGCTGTTGCCTTTTGCCTCACATCTCAAAGCTTACATTGAAGCTTTAAGATACCCTCCAAGATGGTCTTATCCTGCCCCTTCTCCATACTTTTTTACAAAAACTCCCTATTTTTTGTATAGAAGCAAAAAAAGATAGGCAGAACCATCTCTTTACCTAGCCAAGTCTTGAAAACCTCCATTGCTGAAGGTTTCACTGCCTCTCTGGGAAACATATTCCTTAAGAATTTTTTTTCCTAATGCCCAACAAGAGCTTTCCAAGCTGCAGTTTCTGGCCACTGTCTTGTGGTGTTGTCTGGCACTACAGAGAAGAGCTGGGTTCCATCATCCATGTAAATACAATATTGTTGGTGACTGCTCTTACACTGCCTTTAGTGCCCTCTTATCAGCTTAAACAAACCCAGCTGTCCCAATCTCTCCTCATATTCCCAAATGAAAGTGTTTTGCTTGATTGGCTTGGGGTTTTTCTCTAAAGCTGTCTGGAATCCAAAGAAGTGTTTGGGTGGCAGTTTGAGAAACGAGAGCTGTAGTATCAGAATTCCAGGGGGGAAAAGGGGAAGAGAATTAGCTTTATTCCCTTCTGTGCTTAGCTTTATTTTAAAATTTGTTTTATGGGCACCAGGTTAACCTGCAAACTTAATACTGCACACTGCATTCCAAACAAGAAACTGCAGCCTAGGAAAAAGCAAGAGACTTGGACTATACACACTGTCAACAGATGAAGCCTCTCAGAGGATGAATAAAATCATTGACCTGTAAATTACAGCTCAAAAGAACATCTAGAAAAGAGTGTAGAGATGAGGGATGTGTAAAGCCTTGAAAAGGCAAGCCTACATGCTATAATGTAAGCATTAGGAGCAAATAAATAATTACTTAAATTGATTGCTAGATTAAATTATTCAAAGAAAACCATAAAAAATTTAAATGGTATCTAAGACATATAAAAACAGTTTCATTTTCCTGATTCTTCTAGAGGCTGCAGAGTATGGTATCTGAAATTGGACAAATGCAGCTGGAGCCTAGAAATTAATGCAAATGTCCCAGATTTCAAAACACAACATCTAATCTATTAAAATAGATAGGGCTTTATTTATTTCCATTTCCATTACATTGTGAAATGAAGTAGAATTGCACCCTGAATTTTTTAAGCAAAGCTGTATTTTCAGGAATCTCTGAAATTACAACAGACATTGGGCAAAGTATATTTGCAGTGTTAAATCTTTCCAAAATAATTATCATCTATACACTAAGGATGGCCTTCCTTATATATGCTGCTTCCTAAAGAGACCATAAAATTCAGTTTATTGTTGAATTTGAAGAAAAGTCCTTTTTTATTCCACATGAGTAAAGACAGTGCAAAACATACCTGTAATAGTGAAGCTCTTGAGTTCACTTCCCACTGTGCCCTCCAGGATGGGGATTTGTATTTACTCCCCAGCCCAGCCAGGTGTTTTTATAGCTGTGTCAGCATTATCTGTGTTAGTGCTGTGCCAAACTGCACTGGATCAGCTCACCCTGGACACCTCTGGCCACCACTCAGGTAAGAAACTCCTCTGAGCCTGGTGGAGCACACACTATCCCCTCTCTCATTTCCTGCTATTGGTTAACATTGCCCAGGATTCATCCAAGACAAAGATTTTATGCTGCAAACAGCAACTCAAAACCATTACCAGTTTGCCCATCTGCCAGGCCCTTCCCTACATGTTTAATTAATCTGTTCATGGCATGATTTTATTTGCATAAATTGTATTACTCAGCAGGCAAGAGCAAACTGCCCTAAAATGTCCCATGTTTGGAATTCACGTGTTCTTCTCCTTGCTCCTGTCCAGTGAGGTGGGGTTAGGCACAAAACAATTCTTTTTCACAGAATCTATTCTTTCTAGACTGTGGCATGTCTTACAAGGGGCAAAGAAGAATTGACCTGGAATTGTTGGTTAGTTGAAAATAGAAAGGAAGTGCCTGTGAGGGTTTGAGGGTTGTTTTACTTGGGTTCTTCAAGTGGACAGATACCATTGTCAGGACACAGGATTTTTTTTGTCATGAGACTCCTGAGTTCACTCATTCCCCAGTGTTGTTATCTCCTACCTTAAATATTATTGATTCTCACACTGATGCTACCTGGAGTAGTAGTTGGTTGCCTAAGGGCACACTTGATTTCAAGTTGTTCTAGTATAAAAACTGTAATTTTGTGCAACCACTCAAATGGGAGTGAAGGGCAAAGCTGTGCAATTCTTTGCTCGTGGCCCAGCATCAAGCAAATAAAATGGGCAGTGTAAAGAGCACATCAGGAAGCACAGGGCTTAATATATCAGACCTGCAGGCATCTATGAAGCCTTTTCACACTGTATAACTGAAGTACAGTTAGAAAACCAGAAACAGACAAGAGGTCATTTTTCTATTTTCAGAGACATTATCTGTCTTTGTAAACAACATTATAGAGACAGAGGGACCTAAATCCTGGTGGAATGTCAGTATGATATGCCATCTGAAATGAAGGTGAACAGGGCACTGTCCTGGGCACAGGGAGTGTGTATTGCACCCTCAAAGGACAGCAGAGCTGCTGCTTCAGGGTCGAATGCTCCTATGTGTTTTCTTCTGAGTAGTTCTGTGGCTGAGTAGAGAACTTTGCCATCTTCTGTTCAAACTGACTTGAAGCAAGCAAAATTTCCGTCCAACAAACCCTGTGTTTTCACCTGCAGTTTGTAAAACAGGAGCCTAAACAGCCATGTCAAACAGCAGCTGGAAAGAGGCCAAATAAGAAATGGGTTCCCCACCGCAAAAGGAGGCCCCCTCGGGTCCCAGCCTGCCCTGTGGCCACCCTGGAGAGCAGAGCCCACACGCTCTCCTTCCCTGCTCCTGAGGAAAAAGCCAAGGAGATGCCAGAGAGGAGGAAGAGACCCAAACCCCTCTATAAGTGCTTCAGCTTCGATGATGTTTGGATGGAGAGGAGTCACAAAAGGAAGCTAGAGAAGGAGACACAGCCAGAGGGAGGGGTTCAGTTGCAACATCTCCCGCAGGACCCCTCAAAAGTAAGACGCCACACACTGACCTCCTCGTTCTCTGGCATTGTCTTCCTCACTGCTCAGGCTCTTTCTCTCTGCTGTCATCATGTTCCTGTCCTTATACTTTGTCTGGTACCACTTCTGTCAGCATTTCTGTGGGCCTGGTACTCTGTGGAGACTGCAGAAACACCAAACTGGACCTTAAGTGATAACATCTGAAGGTAGTGGGTTCCTTAGCTTCTGAAATTAAACAGTTCATGCCCTGTGAGATGGTGGAAATAGAATGCAAGAGAATCAGGTTGCTTTGTGAGCTGAGTGATGGGGAGGGCAAGGAGCAAATCAAAGTTTCCTTAAATCAATATAAATTAAACTGATGAAATCTCATTCTGTGCCCTGTGGTGTTGCTGTATAACTTTAATAACAGACTTTAAATTAGACTTCCCTTGTATCTGATGCCAACTCCATAATTCCTACTGAAGCAAATTCCTGCTGTGAAACACTCAAGAGAACATTGCCATTGGATTTTTAGCTATTAATATTCTCCTCTCCACTGAGGGAGACTTTTAGTTCAGCATTATGGTTGCTTGTGAAAAACTTTGTGGCTGTTGTGACTCACACTGATGGCATCTGTTACTTTTGGATCCAGAGCTAAGGTCTGCTCCCTTCAGGGAGAGTCACAAATCTCCATCCAAGAGCCAAAATTAGCCTTAATACATACAAAAGGACTTCTGGGGAAAAAAGACATGAGATCAAGGGATGCTCTATGAAGCCTCTCACAATAATATTGAGAAAGTTTCTGATCATGCTTGAAATCATGTAGCAGATACTCAAAAACTTTCCTCAGGGGTTTCTGTTTTTGGTCTGTTATCTGTGTTTGTTTCCCTTTCTCTCTGTTGTCCTGGTTGCCTGTCTCTCGTTGTTATTACATTAAAATGACAAATTTGGAGAGGAGATGAGGCCTCAGTCGTCCTATCACCACTTCAGAATGTGCTTGAGCTTACGTGCACAGATAGTTCTGTGAATGGTGAAGGGGAAACATTGGCCTGACCACCATGGCTTGTCCAGAGAAAACCTCCCATCAAACTGACAGACACCTGGGACAGCAACCCCAGAAACAGGGGTTCTGAAAAACTGCCCCCTGTTCTCCCCTTCTCAAGGAAAGAGACTGAAAATCTGGGCTATTTTATTTGTGTTGGGCCAGTTGCTGCCTGGATGAATGCTAGATATGATTCTCTGCTGTGTTTCCCACTCAGTTCAGTGAGGATGCTTCCCTGGCTCAGCTCCCTACTGCCTATGTGATGGAGACAATGAGTATTGCTCTTGAGGTTTGTGTATGTTAGGATAAAAAATTTTAAAATAAATGACTTGGGTTACTTCTCTACCTTGGTTGAAGTTCTGAGTGCTTTGTGCTGTGCAGGGATGAGGCAGGCTAGTGAAAGCGAATGCCTGGCTTACACAGGGTCAGGGATTAACAGAAATCAGTGAAATGTACTAAAAATATTTCTCACAATTCCTGGACAAGCATGGGTAGTGATGGAAATCCAGCCTGTGCTGCAGGGCATGTGGGCCAGCACTGAGCCCATTAAGGCTGCTAAGAGTTCCCTCAATAGCTTCCCCTGGAGCCATCAGATCACACAGCTTGAACGCTGTCTGCTTGGCTGATTGACTGCACATTTGGAGGCTGCCAGAAAACAGCTTCTCCTTTAAGCATTTCCACCCTTATTTTCTGGTGCAAACTCACCTCTAAATTGCAATCAGCTGCAGGATGATTTGCAGCTGCCCCTGTGCCCACGAGGCCTCTCTGAACATCACCTGCTTGGGGGCTCTTGGACCTCAGTCAGTTTTCTGGTTTATTCTTCTCTGGGTAGAAGTGTGTAGGTAGGTTTGGGGTTTACTGTTTCTGTCCACTTGTGTTTTGTAGGTCATTGACACTTCAATCTTTGTAGGCAGGCCAAGAAAGCAAAATGCTGGTTTAATGGGAGGACTGTGGGGATTCAAAGTCTCTTTTTTATGCCCATATAACTGAATTTCTTGGCCTGTGCTTTTTATTTACAATAGTAATCACACAGTTTCTTTTTCATATTATTTTATTCTGTCTTTGCAATGCTCTAGTCCTGTAATAGTGCTGGTTTATTCATACTCCCAAGTGCCTTGGGAGTGCTGTCACAAGCTGCAGTGTTTGAGGGCAGTTTTAGAAGGATGCTGAATCCCTTTTAATAAGAAGGAACAAATTATCCCAAAAGAAGGTCTGTAGGATGTTCATTGTCTGTTGTGGTTCTGTGACTGCAACAAGGGGACTGTATGGGGCTTTGGAGAGCTGAAATTACAAGTCTGATGTTTTCTGACACGGCTGCCTTGGGATGTGTGGCTTCTGTTGTGACAAGTCACATTGTGTTAAGTCAAGATCAGGTCAGCCCACAAGGTGATGTAATGCTGCAATATTGGGGAAACAACTTAATGGGGCAGAGCAGAGAGGAATTCTTTCTTATTCAAGTGCTGATTTCTGATACTGCTCTATCATTCAAATCAAGGTACAGAGAGGAGCATAATGGAAATATAAGGCTGCTCTGAGGGCTGGCAATTGGGACTGGGAAAAATGGACAAACAATCAAGAAACTCCCTATAAGCTAAAAAAACCAAACCAAAACAAACAACAAAACCAAAACCCAAAAACCATTTAACATGCCAATTCCAAATAATTCTATATATTGTGGATTTTTTTTTTTGCTTAGGCCCAGTAAGCTGCTCTGCTTCCTTAAATGGGTACAGCTTGTGTAAATTCCCAGTCAAACTCAAAGCTTGACCCAGCTGTCCCTTATAATGAGATGCTGCCAGTAACAAGCTGAGCAGCTTCTGATCTCAGGCCTTAAAGTCTTAATACAGCACCCCTCATGTTGCCCACCCCAAGGGGAAGAAGACAAACATAGCTGTGGATAAATCTGTTTTCTTTTGCTTGCCCATAGGCTTTGCCCTTCAGATGATGGTGGGTTTCAGGCTGTAGCCTGGGGTCCTCTTGCTTGTTTTTAATGCAGGAGAAGTTCCCTCACTGGAGCAGAGAAAATGTCCCAAACCACTGACATATGGAATGCTGTAATGGCAGTGGGCTCTGGTTTGGGAATTTTTCTTGCTCTGATCTGCCTGTCTGTTGCCATCCAGTGTTTTCCTGTTTTGACAAAACCTTAAACCCTGGCTCTTAAGCTTGATGCCTCTTGAGTGCACAGCAATAGAAGCACAGACATGGCTTCCTCATGCATTTGTTTGAGCACAGTTTGTGCACTGCCAAATTAGAGAGATTCCTAAAAGGCCCATCAGGGGTCTATACCCAGAGGGGGTATCGTGCAGAAAAAGCTCTTTTATTTTGAAAGAGAAATGAGAAGCAGTGAAAACTAGATCTTCAGCTCATTTCTCTGAATATGACTTCTGCAAATCTGATTTTACCCTATCCAAAATAAGAGAAAATGAAGTTTTGTTATGTAGTACCATGGTTTGAGCGCTGTGGACAACTCAGATAGATTTTAAGAGGGAAATGGATACACTTTGAGGAGGGGATTTAATAAGAAAAGTCTCCCCCATTGTGCACCTGACAAGGCATGGATATACAACAGAGCCTCTGCCAGGGACTGAGCTGCTGTGCACAAGAGCATAGAAATAACCTCTAGCAGAAAATACAGGAGAGAGGACCTTTGCTATGGTCTGCTCCCTCATTTCTCATCCTCTGCCTTGTAGGCTGTGCAATCCCTGCCCCATGTTACTGACACTGCTGAAAATGCTTCTTCTCCTGAGTTAGGGTTGTACAGGCCTGCCTTCCATGCCACAGGAGGCAAATTATGCCTGTACCAAAACTTGCTCTGATGTCCCAGGAATTAATAATAATAATAAAACTTGCAGTTGTAACAGCCCTAGGCCAGGGTTCTGCTTTCTAGTCTTAAACAGAACAATAATGTTTTCTACCACCTTTCATGTAAATAACTTAGACTTTACCCTTGACATTTTCAGAGCTGTGGCCCAGTAAGCTTGATTTTCATTGTCACCAGAAGATTGTATGCTCCCACTGGATCTTTGCTGTGACTTTTCTAGAAAAACAGGCACTGCTCAGGTTAATTTGAACAGGGTTCATGCTATCCCTCAAGAGACAGTGATTTGTGCCGAAGTATTGGCAGTGTTCTCTTTGTTTTAGGAAAGTTAAGACCAGAAATAGAAAACCAAACCTGGCATGGAGCAGCAGCACTCTCAGCTGTGTGAGCACTGTGTGCTGGTTAGTTTGGGAATGAGGGTTTGGCTAATGGCCATCATCAGGAGAGGTTTCAGCATCAAGGCTGGTCAAGACTTTCTGCTGATAGGACATGCTGTGGGCTGGTGGGGAAAGGGAAACACCCTCGAGATCTCCGTATTTCAAGTTCCTGGCTCAGTGAAGGATGGATATGTTGTAATTCAATGTCAGTGGCAAAAGAAAGGGGCAATAGTGATAGAGATGAAAAACTGTCTGTGCCCATGGGACCAGTGTTTACTGACCAGCTGATCTCCCAGCCACTGATGTTTTCTGCATGTGGCAGCCACAAGAGAGAAAAGACAGGAAAGGAAAAAGGGATAAAAGCATACCTGCAGCATGCCTTAATTACTACATTCTGTAATAGAGGCCATGAGCTATGTGTATGTACCTCTATATTTTCCCCTTTAAACCAGCAAAAGTTAGTAATTCAATGAGATCTGGCAGTGGTATAGAGTTTTCAAAGTTGTATTAAGTTCTATAAGTTTTAAAAAATCAATCAGCCAGGTAGAGGAGAGTGTGAGAATTCTTACTTGTACTTTTAGCTGAAGAGAAAAATGTTATCCACACTCTATATGGTTGGGGACTGGTACCAATAAATCTCTGAAGGGAAAAGCTTTATTTTCATGGTAAATACTAGAAGAGGACCTATTAGTCACAAAGCTTCAGGAAGAGTTCTGCAGCTGAGGGGATGACTCCCTGTAGTAACATGAACCCCCCCCCCCCCTGCCACTAGAAACACTTTATAGGGAGGAGTGAAACTTTCTGTGAATTGAGGTGTGTGTGGCTGTATGTGAAGTATGAATCTGTTCTTACCTTGCAGTTTTCCTTGCCTTCTCACTGTTTTCTAACATTTCTAGCCACAATCATCCATGTGTCCACTAACATGCTGCTTACTTACACGGGCAGGTATCAGCGGTGGGAAGAGGTGCTCTGGGATGAATGCTGGGCATTTAACTGAATGTTTGTTGCCTTTGCTTTCCTTGTCCTGTTGCAGGCTGGAATAAGTCCATCCATCACATCTCCTGTTGCCTTTGACATCCTGCCACTGAAGCTGCATTCGTTTTCCAAGAGCACCCCGACAGGCCTGGACTGCGTGGGCTGCAAACGGCGCATCTCCGCTCCCGGTGCGTACCCTGGCTGGGCTGGGTGGGGGGCAGGAGAGAGTGAAGCTCTGCTTTACTGAGTGTGATAAGCCTTCTAACCTGTTCATGAGGATTGCTGCGTCCATGTCTCAGCAGAAATCTGCTTTGGAGTGGGATCTTTCATATGCTTTTCATATTCAGGTTTGTTTTCTCCCTGAGTGGATGAACAGGGTGCTGTTTAGAGGTGTGGCCAGCTTTTTAGTGAAGAAGAGATCACTCCTTGCAATGATAGTGTGCTGAGTGTGCTGTAAGAATCTGTGCCTGGTGGGTTGTTCGGGTCCTATCCAGCAGCTATGGACCCCAGCCCCCACGATCTTACATGGACAAAGGCAAAAGATGAGAAGCACTCTTCTCCACGTGGGAACTAAGTCCTAAATTTATTTCCGTGATAGGAGACACCAGATCATCCAGGTGATCCCGCAGATGGAAAAGAGGGAGTTGCCTTCTCCTGGGGGGATTTTGAGCTGAGGGGAAGGGGGACAGAGGAAGGGGACAACAGCCAATGGGATACATTGAGGAGGGGCAGGGGAAGGGGTAACCCAGGCAGAGAGCACCAACACTGACGGGGGGAAAAGTGGCAAGACCCTGTGGTGATAGGATACAAATCATGTGAACAGCGCAAATTACCAAACACCCAGTGCAAATAACTAAACAACTATTTAGTGCAATACAACAGTGTGCCTGAAGTAGAAACGTTGTGTTGTCTCATAAGAACTCTGGCTCACCTAGGATGATGTCACCTCTATCGCACTCTTGAATTAGATTTCTGCAGATGAAATAGATTCTGCCTTGTGTTTGCTGGAGAGCACTACAGTGGGTATGGTGAGATTCCTCTCAGGTTGCTAATTAGGCACTAAAGCAACTAAATGAGCCTCTAGAGACAGAAGTTTCCTGTACTTTAAATCCCCCTAAAGAACAAGCATGCTGTGTTTTCATGAAGAATGCACATGAAGTATCATGTCTGCTTCGTTTCCCATGACTGACACTTTCTCAGAATTAAAATGTAACTTGCACAGATTATTAAACTGTGAGATGTATCTTTGCCAGGTTTTTAAATTCTCCATCTGACAGTGCCTGCCCAAACACTGCTGATATCTCTATCACAGCACTTTGGGCTGGAATAAGGAAAACAGAATGCAGAGGAGTTGTTTGGTGGTTAGGAACCTAGCCAGGAAAAGCCAGCCACAGTTGGGTGCCAAATTGCCATTTCTGCCTCAGAAGGTCTCTGTACCATCGATTAAACCCTGCTGGAGTTACCTAATTAAGGGACAATAACATTGTACTAATTACATCAGAGTTGAATGGTCAAAGTATTTCGTCAAGCAAAACTGGTTTGTTTTCTGGTGCTTTGTGCAGCTCTTGCACTGAGTCATGAGGCTTGATCTGGAAATCAGAAAACTATTTATTATTGTGGTGTTGAGAGCCTTGCCTTTGCTCTCTCAGCACTGAGGGCTTTGATCACTTGCTGTCACAGGCATCTGGTGCTGCCCCAATGCTTAGGACCAGCTCCCTGGCTGAATAAAAAAAGCTGTAGCTTTACTCCTTGGAAATCCCAGATGGAAACCCATCATTGTCAAGTTGTCTGTGCATCTCTGACATCAGTTGAAATCCCTGAGCACTGCTGTCATAGAAGTACATTCTGAGTCACAGCTGAGACAAATTTCATGGTAGTTCCCAACTGGGACATGAGGGAGTTAAAAAATATGTATGAATTTCTGAGGGTGAATAGGGGAAATAAATGTATGCAGACTGACCAGCTGGCAGTGCTGTAGGTGCTTATATGCTGTCTAGAAATGGAGCCTGCAACCTGAATCATCTGTGATTCACACAATATTCCTGAGATAGGTACAAGTGAGTTTCATACCATGACCTAAGAATTTCTGAGTAAATGTAGCAGAACAAGTGAAATCGAGCACAATTATTTTTCCACCACCAAAACCATGCTCCTGGGGAAGGAAACTGATGGAGAGAGGAAGCAGAGCTTCTTCTACCACAGTCATCTCTGTGAGCTGCTGCACATGGGCTTCATTTGAAGCATTTTGGGGGAGATGAATGTGGGCACTTGTCCTGCCTGTGGTAGGATGTGGATGAGAAGAAAGCTGCAAGTTACTGAAGTAATACTCTGAGGCTGATGGATCAGTTTTAAGATTGGCTATGTCCTTGAGGCAGCAGTAGTGCAGCAGAATGCCCTCTTTGGTTCTTTTACAGATTTGTTGCGATACCTGTTGTTTTTGACAGAGCTGTAGGGCATGTAAAATAAATACAAAATAGTCAATTCGTTTAATCTAATGTTAAGATTTCTAACTCCAAAGCTGCAGCTGCTTGTATTAATGATCCCAGTCCTGCTGTAGTCATAAAGACAGTGGATATAAAGGTACTATGAAAAATCCAGTGCTACTAGATATTTCCATGTTGACAATACAGATAAATTTCCCACTCCCAAAGTCTGCACCTCGTCACCTTGTGCAGGGAATGCTGCAGAGACTGGGAGGGATGGAGAATGGGGACCTCTCTAGTTCTACAGTGTGAAATGATGGCTGGGATGGTCCCAGCCCAAAAGGTGCCATGCACAGCTCTCACACCCTGTCATGCACCTACCCGGGGGCTGGGACAGGAGCTGGGGACAGCCTGGCTTATCCTGGCCGGCTGGGTGCATTTTGCTGGAGAGAGAGAGAAATTTTATGAGAGCAGAGAAGTTTAATTTTAAGGCTGGGTGTGCTGTGCCCGCAGCCGGAGCCCTGGCTGTCGCTGCCTTGTGCGCTGCTGGCAGGGACGGGCAGGGTGAGAGCCGGGCCCGCAGCAGGGACAGGCACTGCCCGCCACTGCCTCGGCCCGGGCAGGCCCTGCGGAGCCGTGCGGCACCGGCAGGTGGCTCTGACCGCTGTGGAATCACAGAATTCACGGAATGACCAGGTTGGAAGAGACCTTCAAGATCACAGAGTCCAGCCCAACCCCTCAGCTAAACCCTGGCGCCCAGTGCCACATCCAGGCTTGGTTAAACACACCCAGGGATGGTGACTGCACCACCTCCCTGGGCAGCCATTCCAGAACTTTATCACTCTTTCTGTGAAAAATTTTTCCTGATACCCAGCCTAGATTTCCCTTGAGGCAGCTTGAGGCTGTGTGCTCTGGCTGTGTCAGTGCTGCTGGAGAAAGAGCCCAGCCCCAGCTGAGCACAGGCACCTTTCAGGAGCTATACAGTGATGAGGGCACCCCTGAGTCTCCTTTTCTGCAGGCTGAGCACCCCCAGCTCCCTCAGGGGTTCCTCACAGGGTTTGTGTTCCAAGCCCCTCACTGTGGCCGGCTGGGCTGGGCCGGGCTGGGCTATCCCCGGGCCGGGCTGGGCTGTCCCTGGGCCGGTCTGGGCTGTTCCTGAGCCGGGCTGAGCCGGGCTATCCGCGGGCCGAGCCGGGCTGTCCCTGTGCCGGGCCGGGCTGTCCCCAGGTGGGCTGGGCCGGACCCAGCACGGAGCCCTCGGTGGGAGGGTGCAGCTGAACCCCTCTGCACACACGGGCACCCCCAGGGCGGCGAGCTCTGCCGTCCTGGTCAAACATGGGAACACCTGAATGGTTTAGGAACAGCTTTCTTGGCTGTACACACGCTTCAGCAGGGAGTGTTGGTGAATATCGAGTGTCTTTCCACTTTAGTTCACAGAATATTCTGGCTTGGAAGGGACCTAAAAGCATCATCAAGTCCAGCTCCTGGCAGTCCCCAGGAGCCACAGCATGTGCGTTGTCCAAATGCTTCTTGGACTCTGGCTGGTTTGGTGCTGGGACCGCTGCCCTGGTGCCCAACCACCCTCTGAGTGAGGAAAACTTTTCCTAATACCCAACTTAAACCTCCCCTGACACAACTTGAGGCCAGTCCCTTGAATCCTGTCGCCGACTGTCAGAGATGAGACATTGTTGTCTGCCCCTCTGCTTCCCTGTATGAGAAAGCCTGACTGCAAAGAGGTCCCCTCTCAGTCTCCTCCTTTTCTGGTTGTCTGGGTACTCCCAGTCTTCATTTGTACTGTTCAGTCTGTTTCTTACTGCCAGGTTAGGAAGCAAGCCACTTCCTGGAGTAGGTCTGGGAATGCTTTTCTGCTTTTTAGCAGCCTCTGACACCTTTTCACACAGGTATGGCACCAGGAAAGGCATGGAGGGAAGAGCCTAAAATGTACTGGAGTGAGCAGTAGCAGGATAATGAGGCTTTGGATTAAAGCAGTGGACCAGCATGTTTGTCTTTTAGGCTATGAGACCTATTTTCCCCTTCTCCATCTCTCTTGAGTCTGATATTTGTTTATTTATAGACTGAAGACTGCCTAAAATTGGGGATGTTGCTGGGAAGCTGTTTGGACAGTGGCTGCAGCTGTGAGAATGTAGCTGCAACAAGGCTGAAGCCAGGAGAGGGACAGCTCTGGGTGTGAGCGCTATCAGCCCATGGGACTAGAGCAGAGGAAACATGCAGGGCAGATCCTGCCATTTCTGAGCTTTTCCATAGGGACTTGCCAGCAGGAGGCAATCACAAGGTGACAGTGACAGACACAGGTAATTGCCTGAGAACCAGAGTTTCTTGACATCCTTGCTCTCACTGCTGTCCATGCCTCTCAGACAGAGACTTTTCTATTCTTGTTACCCTTCCCCAGATGTTTCTCTCATGCTACCTCTCAGACACACCGAAAATTTTGGACTGGGACAGGGACACACACATGACCATAAACCTCCAGGGTTTGTCACATCCTCATAGAGGGAGGAACCTGCAACCTGTGTATTACAAGATAGGTTTGTAGCTGTGCTAGAACAAATCTCATACCTGTATTATTTTAAATCATTACCTAAACGCAGACTGAATCTTTTTTGGCAACTTTCCACACGTCTTGTCAGATTGGAACAGCCTCAGATCTTTGAATTTTCTATCAGATATCTACAAGAGATGCCCTGGAGTTAGACCACAGAGCTGTGGTTGGCTGTGCCCAGCAGAGAGGCATGAATTCCCTGTGACTGATGTGTGCTGATGAGGAACACTCTGGTGGCCTTGGAAATCCTGCAACAAGAATAGGCAAGCCAAGTTCTCAAGGGCTGAATCTTTTGTGGATAGTCTGGAAAACAGTGACCACTTAGTGATACTGAGTTATCCTCCAGCCTCCCTGGTGTAGTGGAAAGTATTTCTCAGAGGCAAAGGGACTGTTTGTTTACTCAACATCATGTGGACATCTTTCATCTTCTTTTCCCAGCTATAGATGTGCTGTTAAACTCACACTTGGCAACAGTTAATGTGAAGATGTTTGACAGCCACTGGAGAAATCTGTTCAAGAGGGAAAATATTAGCTCAATAACAGGACTTCATTATGTCTTATAAATATTTAGCAGTCCTGTAGTTCAGCAAAATAGCAAGCTGAGTTATTTATTCTATTTTTGTCATTTTAGCTCTTGAAGAAAGTGGTATGCAAGTTCCCAGAAGTGTATCATGGTAGCTGTAGCATGAAATGTCTGTTTCATCCCCATTAACTAGAGGAGTATAATTGAATTTAAGTGGCTAAAAAATAATCACATGGCCTACTGTATACTTTTCACTTTGTCTCTTAATCACAGAAAGATTAGACCCACTATGTCAGTCTTGGTTCTGTTTAACCACAGCCACAAACATTTGCCCTCTGTGAGGTCTTTGATAATGTGCTCGCTCAAAGGGTTTCATCCAGTCTTAAAAGCAGGGCCTGGTAGTGGCTGAGTTCCTTAAAAATATGTCTTAGCAAGTTGAGTGGGATTGTCTGTATTAGCTACTGAGGTGAAAGATTTAGCATACCAATAAAAACCTTCTGTGTGGCAAACAGAGAAGAAGAAGGTCCTAGGAAATCCTGGGTGATTCTGGTAATCACTGTTCAAAGCTACAAGATTACAAGAGAACCCAACAGAGGCTAAAAAATCCAGCAGATATTTAGGATCAGCTTGTCCAAGGTTAGCTTGGCTATCTTTACCAGGCTGTGCAGTGAGATTCTTAATATTTACTTGGAGTCAGTTACTGCTACATCAACCTTAGATAACTTCTCTCTCTAATGTCCCAGAAGAAAATCTCCATGTAGATTTTACAGCAACAAAATTTTGTAGTTGGTGGAACCCCTCTATGATGGGTTGCAGTCTTGAACTCTTACAAAATTTTTCTTTCCACAATTTGGCTGTGTAGAATTTTTCTTCTTTCCATTCTATCAGAAAATTCCTCTCCAGTGCATACATACAACAGCCACACATACATAAGGATAATTAGGACTGAATTGTAGCCTCTTTTAGCACCTTTGCTGTCTAAAGAGCTGCACTGCCTTTCTTCTTCTCAATGCCTTGTTCTTCAAATCCACAGAACAGCTGCATTTGTCCTTGTTGTCAATGTTTAATTTACCTTCCCCTGATTATTGTGGTCAAGAAGAGTTTCTCTCCAGTTGCACTTGAATGCAGGCAGTTCTGGAAGAACCAGATCAATGCAGAAGAGTGGTTCCACTGCAGTCAAATCAAGAACCCATTTCCATTTCTCTGTTAGGAAGTATTAGAGAAATTGGTTCATTCAGAAGATAATTGAAGGAATTATTTTGTTACAGATCACTAGAAATGTAATTTTTTTTTTCTGCTGCAGAGACCATTCTTTTAAAGAATAGCTGAAATATTTAAGTTGGTTCAGCATTATTGGGTGCTTTGTGATATTCTCCAGTGATGGAGTGTGACATTTTTTTTCCTTTTAGGAAATACTCAGTAAACCAGAAGTCTTACTGCACTGAAATAACTCTGCTACTGCATGGATAGTGAGGCAAACTCAAAGGGGTCTCTATTGCAACAAGCTGTGATGGCCTTATTTACTTTGTAAAGAGCCACCTTACAGACAAATTGCAAAATAAGCATTTTCAGTTCGTGTATGAAATTGGGCTCCTGGGTTTGGATTTGGGTGTCTGGAGTCACGTTCACTCTCCATGTGAGCAGTGTGGGGTTTTCCTTTGGGGCTGTCCCTCTGCCACATGTGCTGGGGGAGCTGATCTCCTTTGCTTTGGTCCAACCTCTACTTGCAGTCTCCCCTGGCTAAACTTTCACCTGGTCTGGGTAATCCCACACTGAGTCAAGCTAGTTCTGGTCTTACACTCTTTTCTGCTGCACAGGCTACAAACCATGTGGCTACTCTTAAATTATTGACAAATCTGCTGTCTGCAAGGTCTTTGAGCAGAGTGGCAGCTCAGGAATGTCCTTTATTACAAAATCTCTGTGGTGCCTCAAAGCTGTTGTTAGAGTGCGTAGGTATTTCTGCATTCCCAGGAAACTGGTATTTTTGAGGATCCTTCTTATAGGGATACAGGGAATCTCCTGTTAGGTAAAGAGAAAATAAAACTTTCTAGTAAATGGTAGTCAGGGATGCTGTTTCAGTTGGGACTGAGGTCTCTTACAAAGATTACCCATGGAAATAGGGATCATACCAGGTCTGCAGTCTGGGAGTGGATGCTAAATGGTTTTTCAAAACTCCCAGCTGCAATCTCCCCAAATCTCAATCTGTGTTTTCCTGGCTTTAATTTCATTTTGAATTCTTTTTCTGAGTACTTACAAAAATAGTTTTTTAATAGCAGCAGCCACAGCCAGTTCTAAACACGATTAGTTTATATGTTAAATCCTTTCTGAGTTCTCAGGGGAAGCAGATTACACAAGGTCTCTCTCACTTGGGCATTTTTAAAACGCATGAAATTCTACTATTTCCACGTATTTATTTTTAATCTGACAGTCCTGCTCAATTAGGAGGAGAGATCTCTGTCTCACCCCTTGCTTCCTTAATGCCTTGAAATCGGCTTTAATAAAAATCAGCCGCTGGAAGCTGCGGCCGAGCGCAGCGGAGCCGCCTCGGAGGGAGCCTCCTTAGCGGACCCCTATGATGTCAGGATGCACCGAGGCGAGCGGAGCGGAGCCTCGGCATCCAGCGCAGAGCTCTGCCGGCGCTGCCCGCTCCCGCTGCCCTGGCAGAGCTCCGCCGGAGCCTCGGCATCCAGCGCAGAGCTCTGCCGGCGCTGCCCGCTCCCGCTGCCCTGGCAGAGCTCCGCCGGAGCCTCGGCATCCAGCGCAGAGCTCTGCCGGCGCTGCCCGCTCCCGCTGCCCTGGCAGAGCTCCGCCGGAGCCTCGGCATCCAGCGCAGAGCTCCTCCGGCACTGCCAGGGCTCCGCTGAGCGCTGCCCGCTGCCGCTGCCCTGCGAGGGCTCCGCAGAGCGCTGCCCGCTGCCCTGCCCGCTCCCCGCCGCAGCCCCCTGGAGCCCCCGGCTCCCCCTGGCATTCGCCCGCATGAGGACCCAGCAGTGCCCCAGCGAGTCCAGCGGGGCTCACAGTGCCGAGAACTGCAGCAGCAGCGGCAGCTCCGGGCTCTCGCCGGGCTCGGATTCAGACAGCAGCGGGGTGGTGTGTGGCGGTGGTGGCATGAGAGGCGTCCTGTCCAGGTACTGGAGCTTGGAGAGTCTGCACTCTGCCACAGGTAAGGGGCTCTTCTCTTCCTTTTCCTCCTTCTTCTGCTGTTTTTTTTTCACTGCTCTATGATATTGCATTGACCTTGAGAAACCAAACCAAACCTTCTGCAAAAAGTGTATAATTTGGAAATGCAGCATCTTCATCTGGAGAGATAACCAAAGCATTCAGTGTTTGCTAGCTATACCCTCTGCAGACTTAAACCTAAACCAAAACAACACAGACCCTTAATAGACTTCTGAAGTCAGGAGGGAAGAAATAGGGTTTTAATGGTTTTGGAAACAGTGTGTAGGCTTCTACCTGATTACAGCTGTCCTTGCCTATTTCTCATGTCAGCTTAATCATACAGAGCTGAACGTTAGAGTTGATATTTCTCTGTGTAAATTCCAGTGCAGAGAGTATTGCTTCCTCTAGAAAATGCCCAGGCAAGTGCTGTGCAGCAGATGAGAGCTAGGTAGGGTTGCACTGCTGTGCACTGAAGGAGGGAAAGGCAGTTCCCTGAGCCAGCTGCTCAAGTTCACTTTTTGCTTTCCCATCCATTATTTAAGGTCTTTCTGAACCAGAGATCTTGGAGGCATGTTCATGTATCCTGGACCTGTTCTGGCTCAGCCTGTCTGGATCTGGCATTCTGGTTTTTAGTTACTGATGTGCCTGTTTAGGGTCTGAATATTTGAACTGCAAGCATAGTAAAGAAGCTTTCTCATTCCCAACTGATCCTAGCCAAGGATCCTGGCAATGATGTTACTGGCCAATGACTGCTGAGCTGTTCAGCTGTAGCTGTTTAGAGAGATTTTTAATAGAGCTGCAGTAAATTAGTTCCTCTCTTAGATAAATTCAGACAAGTGCCTTCAAGGCCGCCAGTGACTGCCATTTCCTTAGTAAAAATACCCAGTGCTACCAGCTAGAATCAAGGCTTGGGAAGAATTCAGGGTGCAGTTGTGTGTAATCTGCTTTAGTTGTGTGTACTTTTAATTATTGAGAGGTTTTATCATTCCATCTGCTGCTGTTTAATAAAATCTCCATTGCAGCTCTGGAGCCTCTGCTGAAGAGTGAGTAACTGCACAACCATACAGGAAAGGGCTACAGCAGGGTGGCCAGTCTCCCTGATTTCCACCCTGCACACCTTCCAGGTGGCCAAAAGCACCAACCACCTACAGTACATCCTCAGAGTCCAGGGACGGGAAAAAAGCTGAGGGTGAGAGCAAGACATTGGTGCTCTGTTTTGGAGGAAGATTTGGGCTGCAAGTACAAGATGATGTGCTTTTGCATTCTCAGTTACATCTGCTGGCTGTTTTCTCCTGTAACTAGGAGTGCAAGTTAACTCCAGCATGCTCTGACATTGGCATGAAGTCTGGCACAGGGTCTTTGTGCAAACTCTGCTCAGAGCTGTGTGGGACTGCAGCCGTAGCTCCATCCCCTCTGTGTCCCAGGGTTTGCTGTCAGCTGCCCTCCCTGGAAGCATTCTTGGGCTTAATCAGGTCACTTGAAACAAATGGTGTACAGTGATACAAAAGAAGTGAGGTTGATGGCAGAAGCAAGCTCTGAAATTGTCTATTTTTCTAAATGCTCTTTCATTTCCACAACAGTCTTGCTCCCAAGGCTGTAAGGCACGGTGTCATTTTGTGGATGCTATATGCATTTAGCAGGAAATACAGAGATGTGAAGAAATGGAACAGAAAATGGTATGGAGACAGACTGTGGACAGGAAGAAACCAAATTAAGTTTCATAATTGCAGTATTAATATATAAATACAATCATAAAAGCAGATCACTGCATTTCAGACTCCTTGCTGCCTGTGTGGTAGGTGTCTTCTCATGTGCAAAAGATTTCTGAGCAGTTTGTCTCTAACTACTAACACACTTCAGGTCAGAATTAGGATTAAACTTTGAGAAAAATGGATCACTAGGAGGAATTAATTTTGTTTTGATTCTTCTCTGTTAGAATTCTTCTTTGGCTTAAACTTAGGAAGTTGTGGTAGAACTGCTCCTCTCCACCAACATCAATTGCCTGGCTGAGGAGTGAGGCAGGATTTCTTTAAAGCTTGTGCTAAATAACATTTTTGAATGGTAAAATTTAATACACTTTTTAAACCAACCAAAAAAAAAAAAAACCCAAACAGAAAACCTAAGGAAAAACCCCAGCAGGAGCAGTAGCAGCTGGCAATGCATGAGAGAAGCAGTCAGTAAAATGTGTGGCAATGTCCTCTCCTCAGAGGAGCAGGGAACCTCCAGAATCTTTCCATATGATACATCAAGGAATTAGGGGGGAAAAGAGTACAGACTGTTTGGAAACACTAAAAAGTTGTAATAAAAAAGGTCTGAGGGATGAGTGTCCCTGTTTGAAAGGGATTCTGCATGTCCTTAAGGCTGCACAGGTGCACTTGGCAGAGAGGGTTTTGCTTTTTCCCTGTGTGTACATCACCTTTTCTGTAGGGGTCCTTATACTGAGTCTGTTGCTGTCTAAGACTTCAGGGAAGATTAGAAATGAACCAGATTTAAAGGACTGAAATGTGGAGGTGAAAAGAAGGTGGGAGGTACGATTGGAATGCATCCATTGGAGGTTTTCTTTTAGATAATTTAGATTCCAAGGAAATGAAGAGACAGAGATGTATGTGTGCTTATGTATGCATACATTTGACAGTGTGTGATTTCAGAAATACAAACTGACACCCCCTCTGTAGAAAAGACAGAGTTTTCTGAGGTTCACAGGAGTAAAAACTGTCTTTGGTTTGTTATCTTCCTCCGCAGTCAGTAATGAAGTATACAATTCCTTTAGGTTTGGGGTTGACATTGTTGTAATATATTGATCAAGAGGGGAAGCTAAATTTTGAAAACAGTTGAAAGAGAAAAGACCTGTTGTTACAGCATAAACTTCTGTGCAAATGCTGCTTGAAGTACAACTATGCAAAAATCCCCCATGGTTTAGGCTTGTAGGAAGTGAAAAAAATCTACTGTGGCATTTCTTATCTAAATGTCAATAAACACTACCTTACACGAGAAGGCCCTTCTCCCTGAAGCTAAATATAAACATGAATATAAGGAATTAAATAAATAAAATGAAATTAAGGAATTCTTTACTCTTCTACCAGGCTCTCCATTTGAGGATGCCAGAGGACTTTGCAAGCATCAGTAACCCTCACAGAGGGCCCAAAAGACTTTCGAAGCATGATTTAGGATAGATAAAAAGGTATATTTGATACTTGGACAGTATCCTTGCTATTTTTAAATACTCATGAGCAGTGTCCAAGTCCAGTGCAGGTCCCCTGAGAGAAAAGCACTGAGAGCTGGGGTGGCTCAGCAATTCTGAAAATGGGGCTGTAAGTGTCTCAACTGGCCAAAATCCCATAAGGCATCCAGATTAAAAGTGACTTTTAGTGCCAGTGCTCCAGCCAGTGATTCAGTGGCACTCTGGGTGCTCTAGCCCTGGTTTCCTAGGCAAGACTTTGTACCCCAGGGCTGCCTGTATCCCATTTGTCACTGTTGTACAACTCCACTGAAAACTTTTTCCTTGAGGATGTTTCCAGATTCAAGCCTGTGAGCAGCTCTCTTTGCCTTTCCAGCTCCTTTGTTGCAGGTCCAATCCCAACCTCATTAAGGCTTCTGTTTATTCTTTTTCTGGTCCAAGTTGGAAAGGACTGGAAGAGCAAAGAAAGGTAGGGACAAAGGGGGAATCACAACCTGGAGGACTAGTGGTTGCCATAGTTTCCCTGGGATCCTCTGTGTATTTGTGCACATGTAGCAATTTAATTGTACAGGCTCCACTTCAGTGAGCCTCTGCACAGATTTGTGGCTAATATGCAGATATGCTCATCTACTGCCCTTGGGAATATGGCCTTTAAACAAACAAGAAAACATGAAGCATGGGTGTGGAGGGGTTTTTTTCTTCATTCAGAGCTTAAAAAGAAAATTGTGGGTTTTTTAGGAAGGTTTTTTCCAAGTCATTCATTTCATTGTTGTGGCTGATGAGAGAGCCAGTAATAGAGCTGTGGCAAATGCTTTGAGTCTTTCTTGTTTGGCAAGAGATTTTCTTTTGGGCCTTTTCTTTTTCCTTTTTTTTTTGCCCTAGCCCTGTCTTTTTGGTACTGATGTCTTCAGCTGTGTTCATGGACTGCAGCACATAATTCCACTGATCCTTCTTTCTCTTGGGTCACTCAGTCAGCAAGAGTTAGAGGTCACACAAGGGAAGATTGATTTAAGGTTCAAATTGCTTCAGAATGCATCCAAAGGAGAGCAGGGAGGAAAAAAAGTGAGTGCCTCAGAGCATCCAGTGCAGCATCTCCAGGTTGTGTTGCACCATTACCTTGGCAAATCCTGAGCTAGGATATTTCAGCTGGATCCATTGCTTGCACTCTAACATATCCCATGTATTCCCTCATATATCTCCTGTCACCTGCCAGAATAACTCCCACTCATCTTCTGAACAATAATCAATGGATTTAAGAACAAACAAACAATAATCCATGCTAAATTCCCTTGGCTTTTTTTTTCTCTGTGCAGATTAATTTGTAATGGTGATTAGTATGGTAAGGTTAAACCTAAGGGCAATCCTGAACTTTTGAGGAAGAATTACAAGATGCACATCTCTTGGATAAGATTTTTTAGTGCCCTAAAGCTTAAGTAAATATTTCTTAGTTGAAAATACATCTTCCAAATAGTGTTGAGTGTTGCTGAACTGTGACTTGGCATCACATTCAAATAATGAGGGCATTTATATTAGTAAGTGGTTGAGTTCATTCCAGTAAAGGGAATCTCAGTCAATGCTAACTGTGTGTAAACTTGGCCACCTAACACATTTAATACACTTACAGAAATGTTTTTTTCAGTGAAAAGTATCCTCTAGCATCATGTTTTCCATAAAAGGGAATAAAAATAGTGTTAATATAGGTAGGAAGTCTAATCATGTTTCTGTACCTCTGTTTGCAGCAGAACCGGATTTTGTAAGTTCAGCTACTTTGGAGTTCTAATTACATGTTAATGTATTGGGGGTGGTTGATTTTCCCTTGAGATTTTTTTGTGTTGTTTCAAAAGGAGTAAATTCTTATTCTCGTGTCCCTGTGAGGCACAGATTAGCACCTGTGACTATCAGAAATAAACATTCCCATCTTTGCTGATGCTGTGTTTGCAGCAGGGAAAGATAAATCTTTGGAACACTGCCTGTGATACTTTACCAGGTGTCACAGGTACACCATCCTCCTCCTTTGCCTTCTCTGCCTTCCAAACAACTCCCATGAAGAACATTTAGATTGTGATCACTGTTCCCTTTGCTGAGGAATGTGACAACTTCTAAGGCTGTATTTTCTCAAAAATTCACTTACATTTAGAATAGTCTTTCAGACCAGCACTTTCCTGGGATTTATCCCAGCTTCAATTGCTGTTATTTTTCTGCATGGATGTGAAACAGCTTTAAGCCACCTGATTTCAGTGCTGCCAACATCACAGCTCTTGCAGCAGGGAACTGCTGGTCTAAGAGAGTAAAGGAAAGAGGAATGAGGAGGTGCCATGAAGCTTACCTGACCCTTCCTTTCTTCTCTACCTTTAGGCAGACACCCAAAGGCTGGCAGAAACTTGACCAAAGCTTTTCATTTGTGTTATCTGGGTCTAGTTCATGTAGGTAAAAAACACCCAGCAAAAATATGTTAGAGTATGTGCTGGCAAACAGTGTCTGTGCCCAGTGGTCACAGAGAATGTGTGTACTTGCTGCCTACACAAGACGTGGTTTTGCCATGGCTGTTTAACTGTTAAGTTAAACAATGTAGGGAACAGTCCTGCCTGTCCTTTGCCATTGGGATGTGGCCTTTAAATTACTAAGTTTGTGTGTAACTAAGCTTGTTCCCTACTAAGGTCTTATTCTCCAATTCTTCTGGACCATGAGAAGTGTCTTTGAAGGATTAGAGAAATATAGCCCTCTTCTGAGTGTCAGTAATTATCTGTGGAGGCTTCTAATTTAATTAGAATCCTGTCTCATCTCACAATCCTTTTGTGGCCTGGTGTTTGTTAAACCAACTTATGCAGTGATTTGTTTAAAAGTGCCAGGGATGAGCTGAGTGTGCTGGACTGCACAGAACATTGGTCTGAGCAGGCCCAAAGTCTCAAGATGAGCTATCTTGGATACTGAGTGCTTCAGTGGCTGTGCCATTCTCAAAAAGCTGCTCCTAGAAGTGTGTGTCTGCACATGAAAGTGAGACAGTAGCCTGGTGTAAGCTGAGAGGAACATGGTTTGCACCTGGTTAATGGCTTGGATTACATTGTGTGAACATCCAAGTGTTGGCAGCTCTTATACAAATATCCCTGGGGGTGTATTTGCCTAAACAGGTAGAGAGAGAGCTTTGCTGCTGTTATTCTCAGTCCCTGCTAGTCAAGGAGCAAGAGATTCTCTGGACTATGATGTTGGCTCATAAGAGCTCAAATAAACCTTTTTTTTTTTCTTTTTGCCATGGAGTACAGAGTAATTGCTTTGCTGGAGTAATTGAGCTGTTTCCAAGTTGTGCTGTGTCCCAGGGAGTGCTTATGGATGCTCTAATGCATCACCCCACGTGCAGCTGATTCCTGATTCTGTGGCCTCCAGCAGGGTGAGGGCTGGCAAGTGGTCATAGAAGAGGAGGGAAATCAAGTGCTAAAGGCAGCTGAGTACACAATTGTTTTGAATATCCTTCTTTTTCTTACTGTGTTGAATTATATTTTATCTCAGTTTAAGTGAAAGTGTGTATATATATATATATATATATATATATATATATATACATGCACAGACATAAATATATATATATACACACACAAGATTATTCATTAGTTAAGTTTAGAACATTCCTCAGTGAGCAGTGAGGTTTCTCAAAAACAAGCATTTCTAGGTGTGGGCTCTACATGTTTTTTTGTCTATCAATGAACAAGGTTTCTTTCAGAGCCCTTCTTAAAGGATCTGATAAATGCCTGAATAATAATTTTAACTGTAATTTCAAGTGTACTGTTAAGGCACATGGTACCATCCTCTTGCTTTGAAAGGTAAATTACATGTGAGTATTTATAAAATAACTTTAAAAAGAAGTTTTTGTGTCAGGACCATGAAGTAAATGCAGAACTTTGATTAAAAAAATTATTTTCTTAAAAAAAATATTATAATGGCATTGGAATGCTTTGTGTTGAGAATAAAGGAAGATAAGACTAATGATGCTTTCAAAACAGCCGGCAGAGATTTATTTCTATGTGAGAGTGAAATTGCAAGAGTTTCCCTTTTGGCTAATTAGGTAGTTTTGAATTAGGCACTTTTTTTTTTTTTTTTTTTTAATTGAAGTGTCCCTAAATATGCAGGGCAATGGCAGTGAGCTAGGAGATTCAGTGTTGACACAAAATGATCTGTTGGAATGGGTAGGATTGAGCTACTCTGCTCTGCCTTGGCCAATGGAACCTTTCCAGGCCAGGTGTGAGAAGCTCTCAGCTCTTTGTGAACCACAATCACACCCAGCTGGGGTGTACATGCAAAAAGACAAACTTGGCATCGGGAAACTGCACTTCATGGGGAGTTCTAAGAGGCAAAGGAAACCACAAGCAGGGCCTGTGCACCTAGTGGCTACAGCTCCCTAACATTAACATTATTCTGCTCCCTAGAGTGTTATTCTGTTCCCTAGTGCAGGGATCTTTACAAATGCCAAGGCATATATGATTTCAGAGGAGGAGAAGCTGTCTACATCATTACTGAATCTAAACAAACCCAGTCTGAGCTGTTTGGGAGCTCAGGGCTCAGCTGTGGCAGGAAGGTGCAGCAGGCAGTGAGAATCAGTGTCCCTGCTGAACCCAAGGGCTGCTGGAGCTGCTCCTCTGCTGTGACTTCCCCTGCTGGTCCTCAGGGTGATACCTTGGGATTTAAGTTTTTCTGTTCTGTTTTGGTGTGCAGCTCTTAGATTTATATGAAGTGTCACTGGGATCTTTGCACAGGGTGTTGGAGACAAAACAATCCTATTCCAGCTGGAGACTCAAGGACAATCTCCTCAAACTTCAGGCCCAAAGCATGAACAGTGTGAAAAGAGGAGGGTGGGCAAGCAAGGAGGATGAAACTTCATCATTTGAAGTTAATTGGACAGTTCAAGTTAATTGGGCAGTTAACTCCTGTATACAAATGCACTAAAACCTATAAAAATGTGAGATCTCATGACCAAGCTCTTTTGCTCCCACCTTGGAGCCCCCTGGGCAGAGCCAGGGCTGTGGCTCTGGTACTGCCAGGGTGTGGCCTCTGAAGGCACCTCAATAAATCTCCACTTTATTGCTCTGAACTCCATCCAGCCTCTGCTCCAGCTCCTTGAGGCATCAAGGGAAGTGACCACACTCTGTGACACTGTCCCTGGGCTGGGACACACAGTGACCACCCTCTGTGACACTGTCCCTGGGCTGGGACACAGTGCAGCTCTGGAGAATCACAACAGCCCTGTGTGCTCAAGTGGCCAGTTCAGACTTTGTCCAAAAATCCACTCAGTATTCAGAGGTGAGCTGGGTGCCAGCTGGGAGGTGTCACCAGCTGGGAGGTGACAGCAGGGGGCTGCAGGCAGGTGAACAATCCCAGAGTGAGGCTGTGTGGCTGTGTTCAAACAGTCACAGTTTCTGGCAATACAGAGTGACCTGGATAAGAGAATAGCAGTCTGGATGCTGGAGCTGTTGTTTGAAGCCCTGGCTTGGCTCAGCTCCTGCTGACTCTCTCAGGGCCCTGTCCCTGAGCAGAGCTGTGTGTCAGCTCGAGGTCACTGATGGTACATCCTGCTCAGGGCAAAAACCTACTCTGCATGCCTGAAAGAAGCTTTGACAATAAACCTTTTAAGAGAGTTTATTATGAAAACACAGCGTTACTAATACCCCCCAAACAGTGGATTTGGATCAATTTGAAATGTGGCATTCTTATCAGCCTTAAAAGCCTGAATAAATTAAAAAATATGCAGAACCCATCTCTACTGAAACTTGTTGATTGGATATGTCATTTCTCTTTGGAGAGCACAAAATAATTTAATTTGGGCTATTTTTGGTCCCAATTCTGAGCTTCACAATCTCTATGCTGTCATAAATCTAGGGCCTGGCAGTCCTATTTCATGCTGTCTTACTGTCAGTTCTCTGCCCAGGCTGAATTTTGGGGGCTGGTCAAGTTTTCTTCTGTGAATCCATCGTCACAGTTGGTAGCATGATGCTCACCTGTGTTCATGCTGCTTTTTCTGGCTCCTTTGAGAGCACACACTGCATGGCTGGGACTTCTTCTTGGCCCCCAAATGCCACTTGGCCATCAATTTTGAGCCACTGGAGGAAATCTCCAAAGTAATTGTATGTAGGACAGCCTATGCATCTTTTAGGCAGCCACTTGTGGTTATCTAATCCAGATAACTCCTCTGATCTGGAGAATTTAGCTTTCAGAAGGGAAAAAAAGTACTTCCAAGGGTAAGACAAAGAAATGTCACAGTGCTTCAAGCCTGTGACTTGACACTTGAACAGAATTATTTAAAAATATACTGAATTAATTATGGCCAGGTCATTAGTCTTGATTAATCTGAATCATTCTTGATGTCTCTGAAATCACAAATGTAGATGAGTGTGAGTACTGCTGCATCCAAGACCTGAAAGGCTACTTGGCCAAATAAATGGTTTTTTTCTGAATAAAGTTGGGACCTGCAACTTGGGATTCTATCTTCCTCTCAGGTGCTACCTTTCAGTTTTCATTTTTGAAAAAGGCACCTTTATTGCAAAGACTTTTCCAGTAGTAATAAGAAAAAACAGAGGATGATTTATGATTTTTTTGGGAGTATAGGGAAGAGGACCAGGCACCCATTCTTCTGCTTTACACTTCTCTTGAGGTGCTCACTGACTTGCAGTGGCACCAGTGCTTCAACTTTACAGCTGACTGTGACCCAATTCCTTTATCATACCAAGCAAAGAAGGGGAAGCCCAGCAATTCCTGAGTGCTCAGAGGAGCATGAGTCTTGGCTAGGTGCAAACTGGAGGCTGATGAGAGCAGGAGTAACTTCTTTCTGTTACTTCCCAAACTTGTGACAAATGGTTTTAATGGTAGCTTGGCTTGTGTGGTTTGCTGTGCTGGCTGGAGCATTGATCCTTTTCCTTCTCTGATCAGGCAGCAGGGAGGATGGAAGTTCTCCCCTGCATGACTCTACTTTGCAAGGAAGCTGAATTGCATCATTGACACTGATTTTCTTTAATCATGTTTGAATTTCCAGTGTCCTGGAGAGCTGAAGCATCCTCTGCCCTGGGCTACTCCTGAAAATTTTACCTGCTGTAGAAGTTTCTGGTTTTGCTAGAGGGCTTCTAAACAGCCTGAATCTCAGAATGCTTTAGACACCCCTGGAGGCTGTTTAGTCCTACTCCAATGCTCTAACCAGAGTAACCTGCATCAGTAGTCAAGTTTGAATATCTCCAGGAATGGAGACTCTGCAACCTCTTTCAGGCTGTGGCTCCTTTAGTGTAAAATAAGTTTATATTGGAATAGAACGTACTGTACTTTTGTTTATATCTATTTCTTCTTGTCCTTTTATTGGCCACCAGATCAGAGCCTAACTATGTCTTCTACACCTCCCTCATGAGGTACATGTACACCTTGTCCAGATCTCCCTGAGCCTTCTCTTCCCCAGGCTGAAGAGCCCAAGCTCTCTCAGCCTCCCTGTCTATGTCAGGTGCTCCAGTGCCTTAAACACACCTGACCTTCAGCTGGACCCACTCCAGGAGCATCCATATGTTCCTTGCAGTCTCATTTGCACTGGAGTCCTGGCTGAGCTGAATGTGGTGTGTTTTCTGGACTCCTAACCACCTTCATGATAACTGGTATCACATCTGAAGCTTTATTTGTCAAGTGTTTTCTTTGACAAGGCAGGTAGGGAAATTAAATTTTATGAAAACACAAAGCAGAAACAAATTTTTCCTTCCTTAATCCTGAGGGTTTGCGGTCAGCTGGATCATTGCAGGATTCACAAGTTGCTTCCTATTGAGCTGGAGAGGAAGCTTTGAGAAGCCAAGACAGGTCAGAGTTGCTTGGTTGCAGCAGATATTGTAGCTGATGGTTCATTAGTGCCTGTACAGAGAGTGTTTGGTGCCTAAATCTCTGAAACACTGTTTAATTCTTTTAGGATATGAACTGATGGTGTAGGATATTTTGTATGTTTGTAGTGGGGTTTTGTGGCCTCTTGCTGCATGTTTCTGCACTTGCAGAGCTTGCCAGTGGGACATGGGGTGTGAGCATCTGAGTAGTGCTGCTTTTGTTTTTCTGAGAGTAATGTCAGATAGCAGCTGGACCATGGCCTCAGGCATATGTCAGGCCAGACTTTGGTGCACATGTGGGAGGGTTCTGGTTGTACAAATAGTTTATGCAAAAGTGCAGCCTTGTCTGAAGGATCCTTAGAAAGCACTGAGGCTGTGTGCTCTTCTGTCAAGCCTTGTATGTGGTTTCTGCACTGTGTACAGATTCATTCAGTCCCTCTATTTATAGCACTCCATAAGTAACAAGTCATAGCACAGAAGGGACCTGCCATATTGGGCACAACAGCCTACAGTTTTGTGCTGCAATACTCTAATTATTAATCCCAGGAATCTGTGTGAGAGGCCATTGTGCTTGTTAGAATGAGCCCTTGTGAGTAAATTCCCTGGATAACCTCATTTAAACACAACATCCCTTGGTTGTGAATATCTTTTCTCATTGCTGTTGTGCTCAAAGGGTTTTGATCTAACAATTTCCTTGGACAATTTAAAGCATTGCCATTAAAATAGGGCTTTCTCCTGGAAACACTGATCTCAACTACTTTCTTCTTGACAAAGCACCTGAGGCAGCAGGACTTTGAGAGTTCCTTGACACAGGCTCTGGAAGTAGATAGGAATGTTGGGAGGAAAGGGGCTTTGGCAGTCACTCATTCTGTGTGCTCTCTGTGGCAGGCAGGCACATTACCTACATTCCTGCTCTGTCCTGCTCTCCCATAAAACCTAAATACAAGGGGGTTGTGTGGGTTGCTAAGTGCTGTCTGTAAGATAATCAAAAGGCAAACAGAGCTGGGCCATAGACCAAAACATTGCTCCAAGTACCTTACAAGGGCCACAGAAAGAGTTTGAACTCTGCTGCAGGTTGGAATTTCCTGCTCCCTACATAGCTCTGATTCAGGATCTCAGAGCCCTGTGCTGGAAGTGTTTTAATGTGTCTTTCACTGATTCACTATTTTAAATGGATTGATGTTAAAATCCGGGGCAGTTCACACACACTGTGGTTCTAGGTCATCATTGTGCTGGAATGATGTCACAGTGCAGCAAGAGGAACAAGGTTTTGTCTTATTACATGGAGTGTGTCCCAGGACAGGCTGGATGGGGTCCTGGGCAGCCTGACCTGACTGGGGGCATCCCTGCCTATGGCAGGAGGCTGAAGCTAGGAGAGCTTTGAGGTCCTTTCCATCTCAACTCATTCTGTGATGATTCTGTGGTAAGGCAGCAGCTGACACAAGGACCTCAGGTCATGTTCTGGGGTTTCTGCAGTGAGAGAAGCTGCTTGCACTGCTCTACAGGAGTTCTCCCTGCTGTGTGAACCTCACTTGGCTAGGAGAAGAAAAATGCTGCTGAAATCTTCTGGAGTGACTTAAGAAGTTGTCTTTCTTTCTTTATGGCAATTTTCTGTCTTTAAAGCAGGGCTGGTGAAATAAAATGAGTGTATGAACCTCAGCTCTTTAAAAATGAGGGAGGGAAACAGAATTCAAACCTTTCTTTATCCGCAGTCAATGATGAAGAACAGCTCAGCTGTTGGGCTCTGTGTTGGAGAACTTAGGGTGAAGCCAGGCAGCTGATTCCCTGCCTTCTGCAGTTGGAGAGAGCACAGGGGGCAGAAATGAGATTGAGAGAGCACTGCTATCCCAAAGGGCCCCTGTTAATTCTTCTCTGAGTGTTTACCCACAGCCATCAGGAAGGAATTGGGTTTAAATGCAGCAAGCAGAACACCCTCTAGTCATGTGTCTCTTCCTTCTCTGTTTGTTGAAGTCAAATGTCTATATTTGGCACATCCTAGGCTGTTGTCATGGAAATGGTTGTATTGACACATCCACGGCAGAGCAGCTTTGTTCTGTACTGAAGGATCAGGATGATGGGTGCGAAAGGAAGAGGCCTCTTCTCAGCACTCAGGCATACATAATATTTGTTCTTCAGCTTCTTCACTCCAGTTGGAAGGCACAGAGCTGTGGAATGAGTTGTTTTGAGCTAATATTGAAGTGATTGTGTAGGACAATACCCAATGCTTGGACACAGAGCATTACTGAAATCACAAAAGATAGGATTCCACATAGCTGGGATCCCCAGCTGCAATAGCTGTGTGCTACTGATTAGCAGCAGTGCAGAGGACTAATATCTCTGCCTGGTCTTTTTTACCCTGTATTTCTACTTTGTGGGAAATCTTGTGTGTACCTGCTGTTTTGAAAATGGTAGGAAAGAAGACATCCATTTGAACATTGTAGCTGGAAATGTCAGGGACTTAAGCCAAATATTTCCCACTTATCAAAGGGAAAAGAGGAATATCTGAAGAGTTAATGAACTTAGAGAGAAGAAATGAGTAATACTGGCATATTTTACTCCTAGTGTCCTTTCTGCTGCTGCCAGGCCACCCTGCATTTTCTTAAAGATAGGTCCTCTGCTGTGAGAAGGGGAAAGAATAAAAGAAAGAATGTTGGATCTGTTTGCCTCAGATCAGAGTGTTTTCACAGCCTGTTGCTACAGAGAGCTTCTCAGCTTCATGCCAAGAAGAGTCAGAAGATAAGGAACTTCAGAGCAGCGAGGGAAGCCACATCTTGCATCTCGGAACTGAGCTCTGCAGGGTTCTTTCCTCCAGTGCCTGGATCTGTGGGAGGAGTTCCTCCCCCTCCTGTGCATCTTGAACGTGCTGGGAGATTATTTCAGAGCATTTCATCAGACACTTGGTGGGTTTTAGTTCTCTGTCAAACGTGCACATGGAGGCTGGTACGTGCTCAGTGAAAGCCACGCTGTTTGTAATGCAGTCTGTGTCTCCAGCATGATCCAAAAATCACCCCAGTCTGACTGCAGAGAGGGAAGGTCTTTTGTGGTTGCATTGACAAAAAGCTGCACTTCTCACAATGGCCTGGACAGATGAGTCAGAGTGCAAGTACAGAGAGCTCCTGTCCTGCACTGTAGCACTGTGGGGTTTAGCTGGTGGTTGCTGCTACCACCTTTATCTCATTCCCCAATAAGAATCTCCTGTGGAAAGGCTGCTTGGGGGAGAATTCAGACAAAGCAGTCAAGTCTACACACCCCACACTCACCAGGGCTAGCTCAACCAAGAGAGGCAGAAGGGCTTTGATATGGTCAGTTCCTGTGAGGTTTATTGCAGCAGGATGAAGGGAAACCAGGGACGAAAGATGAGATCATGTGCTGTGCACAAGGCTAAATATGGGAGGGCACAGGGGTGGCACAAAGGGCATTGCCCTGGCCACCAGGGCTACCACAGCCAGTGAGGGAACAGGGAAAGGAGAAACCAGGAGAATTTGGGACATATGGGGAAGGGAACTGGAGTGGTACATGGTGTTGTGCAAGACTCCATGGGGAAGTCCTTTCTGTCTGCCCAAGTGGGGAAAACGATGGTAAATCCTTCCAAGGCAAGGCCCTGGGGATTTCCCTGAGGGGGAAGGATTCCACAGCAGAGAAGGAAGGTCTTTTCTGGTTGCATTGACAAAAAGCTGCACTCCTCACAATGGCCTGGGCAGATGAGACAGAGTGCAAGTAAAGGGAGCTACTGTCCTGCACCACAGCTGAACTTCAGGTTCAGTGGCACTCCAGGCCCCCTGTAGGAAGGCAGAGCAGGACTTGCCCAGAATCCACTACTTTTAGGAGCTTTGATGGATTTAATCTTTAGAGATTTCAGGAATGTTTATTCATTTATCAACTTCCCAGATACTGTTGTGTGTGAGCAATACATGTAAGGGTCATAAACATATTTGCAATTAGTGCTTCCCAAACTCCAAGCTTTCTAATTGTCCATTGCATATTTGAATTTTAAAAATATAGGTAAGCAGAACAAAAAAGGTTGATTTTCTTTTTTTAAGGTTTGATGCAAACATCTGCTTCCTGGTGCTTTTATTTTGTGCATGTAAGAAGGGAACCAGATGGGAAGGATTTTCATTTTGTGTAGAAATTTGCAATGTTAAGAACATCATCTTAATATTTTATCTGCTTATATCTGTGCCAGCTGTTCTGCCTGAGAAAGCTGCTGCTCCCTTCAGGGTTCTGTGGCCCTAGCACAAACTGGTCACCCTGTAAATACTGGCAGATTAGAATTACAGAACCTGTACTATTGCTGGTGTTCAAAGCAGAAGCATCAGCAGCAGCAACTGGTAAATTACTGTTTATCTCTGATAAGGCCAAATACTGAAAAATATTTCTAAACTTGGCCTTTAATTGTGGCAAGTGAAAAGAAAGATGGTCAAGATTTATTATTAGATGCCAGTATCTAATTACTATTAGGTGACATGATTTATTATTAGATACCACTTGTTGGATAAAGTGCATCCTAATTTCTCTCCTTCCCAGGAACAGAGTTCTCTTGAAGAGTGATAGCATATCTGTATTGCTGCTCTGGGCACAGTGGGTAAAACCCTTGGATGGCTTTTGTCTGCAGGATGTGGTTCTGCTTGAATAATGGAATAAACAAAATATGGAGTATAATTAGAACAAGTTCCCAGACAGTTTTTCATTATAGAAACTGGGGAAGACCTTAAGAAGAAATATTTTCTTTTAAAAGACATTTTTACATACATTTTCTTGGAGCAAAGGGACTTTTGCAGACAACCCTAACCTGAGGTAATCTTTCCAGATCAAGGAACTTCAACCAGGGAAGAAGTGTTGGTTGCTTTCAGATCATCTCTCTGGTGAACTTTTTGTATGTCAGAGTGGCAATATAGAGAAAACAAAAATGTTCTTTTTTGATTGGGACCACCTATGAGGCAAATGCCAAGCGACAGCACAGCAGAAAAGGTGAAGGAATCACTGGAAACTTTGAGATATATTCTGTTGAGCTGTACATTGCCTTTGGTAAAAAAAGGAAGGCACTTGGCAAGCTAACCTTTTTATAAAGATAACAAAGGTATAGAACTGCTGTCCTTATCTGGCTTCTTTTAGGGGAAGTAGAGAGAAATCTCTCCTGACACCACAGTGGAAAATTTGATGTGGTGCAGAAGCAGAAAATGCCAAATGCAAAAATGTCATCATCCCTATTGCAGGATGCCAACTTGGCTAATACAGGATGTCCAACTCTGTTATTTAGCAGCATGAGGTGTTTGACACACAAACTACTTTGTGCAGGCAAAATCAGCTCCGTTTCACATTGCAGCTCCCCAGTCCCACACAGTGTGTTCCCCTGGCACCAGGTGTACCCAGCTGGCAGGTGGTGGATGGCTGCTGAGTTGTGCAGGAACATTTCCATCAGCCAGAATTTCAGGGCTGGGCAGCCTGTTCATGAGGAGCAACAGAAAGCTTTGTAATCAGATTCACATAAGCAATTGGTTCTGGTTAAAACAGGTACATGTTTTACTGTCTTGTTTTTGGTGTGACCTCCCAGTCCCCTGGCTTCTGAGTAATCAATTGACATATTCTGCAGTGCCCACAGCTTGTGAGATGAGTGAGAAAATGGGATTTGGTGTCTGGTTGGTATTTCAGATTGAGAAGTTAGATGTGCAGATGATGGTAGCAAATGCTGAAGGTGTTGGTGTTTTCAGGTGAGTGCTCTGGCTGTGGAAGAATAACATGTTCTGGATCTGTGTCAGTGTCATGTTCTCCCTGAACTATCCAAAGTCTGCTCCTTCACTTGTGCTCCCACCTTTTCTGCTTGCATGGCCACTCTCCAGTGAGTGAATTTCCCAGCTTCTTGAACACAATGATTTCTTCATCCTGCCACCCATCCGTCACCAGCTTCAAACAGCTCTGCTCCCTCCAAAACTTTCTCCATTATTGCTTTCCTATTTCTAAGCATCATTTCACATGCTCCTAATTCAACCTGTCATTTTGGCTTGATTTTTTTTAAGGTATGTGGGGAGAAATCCTTGAATTTTACTGGACTCCTGAAAGCTTTTGACATAGACATGTATTATCCCTGTTCTCCAGAAACCTCCACCTCTGTTGGAGACACCTTAAACTCTATGTAGGTCACCCTATAACAAACCTATGGCTTGGCTGCAGGACTTGGGTCACCTTTCAGCACTCTGCCTCTGCTCCATGAACAGCCCAAGGCTGTACCCTCTGTGTCTGTGTAGCTGCTGCAGATTCAGGTTTAGCTAAACTCTCAATAAGGTAGAACTGAGCTTTGCTGGCTGGAGATCAGACCTTTGTCTCAAAGTAGATCCAGTCCTTGTGTTTTACAGCTTTCAGGGTAACCTGCTCCTAGCTGACTTCAATTAGCTTCTGCTTTTCCAAATGGAAACCTTAGAAGTGTGCCTGGAATTCAAATGTAGGTGTTCCAGTGGGTCTTACTCTGCTTGCATTGCCATGGACTGAAATCACCTCCTGCAGGAAAGAACAGTGTGCAGGTGAGAAGATGTTATCTCAAGGAAAAACAAAGTTTCCAAACCAGTTGCATAATATAAAGTGACATTGAAAATTAAAAGCTAATTTGCCTGCAAAGTTAGCTCTGACTCACTAGACCTTGCTCTGTTCAACTCTTAAAACTATCAAAAATAGTGATTTTCACATCAGGTGTCTCAGCTGCATTCCAAGATCCTCATGCTCTGGAAGGGGGCTGTGTAATTAGCTCTTCTTATGACTGATTAAATCAGTTTTTCTCCTTCAGCTGCTGAATACAGTTGTTGATAAATAGCAGTTGTGATACACACAACATAAGATGGGAGTGTCTCTTATCTGCACTCACTTTCTTCCATATGCACTGTTATTTTCCATAAAACCATTCCTACTATCTTTGATATTCTACTTGGAATCCAATTTTAATGTCTTTGCCTTTATTTAGACTTAAAACCACAGGAAGTAGACCCCATTTAGCTGTTTGATGTATGGATCTCCTATGGATCTCCTGGCTTTCAAGGAAAAGCATTTGAAATTGGTGACTTGCTCTGTGAGCAAGTAATTAGTGCGAGCTATCAGGAAGATAAATTAGCTGCATTTCAGTGCACAGAAATGAAGACTTTCTGTGGCATCAACAGGAAATACCAGTGGTTTACAGTGGGCAGCTTCTCAGTGTTATTTTAATGCAAATAGGCATGAGCTAATTGGTCAGGGATAGAGGGAGCTCCTAATTGGAATATATAAAGAAGAGGCAAACATGCCGAAGAAAATTTCCAGTAGAGCACTTTTCCACTAGGGAGGAAACTGTGATGTTAGGCTATACCTGCTGCACAGCTTGGCCTGTTTCCAGTGGAGAATTTTGTAATACACAGATTTGATAGACAATCAGTATTTTTGCAGTTAATGCTAATTTACGACTTAAAATAATCTTACCTCTGCTGTGTGACAGCTGTTGCTTGTGAGACTGGGTCAAGTGAGGACAAAGCAAGACAAGCTGGAGGTTTGTGTGACCCAGCAAGGGTTCTGTGGCTGGGATGGGAAGGTCTCTCCATCACTGGAGGTGTCTCTCATCCTGTGCCCCAGGTTGAGTGGACACGCTCACTGCCAGGCTGGCAAAGCTGCCTCTATCCCTCCTACAGTCCTGCAGGCAGAGGCATTTCACTCCTGGCAGTGCTCATGCAGAAAGGAATTCAGGGAGTGGTGGGTATCCGTTTCACACTTGACCAGGCAATAAATACAGGAGGCAGCACACAAAGCTGTAAGTTCCTGAGAGGGCCTGTGCTTCATTTATATCGATGCTATTTTCTGATGGCAGACAAAGACTGTATCTCATGGCTAAAATGAAGCTTCCACTTGTGGGTTGAATAATTGGTGGTTTATTAGTGATAACAGGAGATTGATGCACCGGGAATTCAGTTCTGCCCATTTGTCTCATATTCCTTTGCTGGACTTCTGCATTTTGTGCATTCTCTCAGCAGCAGAGACTGTGAGATTGTGAAAAATGTGGGGTTTGGTTTTGGGAAATTTTTTTTTGTCTGGAAAGATAAGGCTTTTAATGTTGTGTTTAAAGTAATTGCTTCAAAATTGTCAATTAGCCCTTACAAATGATGGAATTAGCTATTCATTAGCTTTTCATGTTGCCAGAGGAAGAACATAGTTCAGTCCCCGGGGCCGTGAGCCAGTGGATGGATGTCTTAGGTGCACTTCAGCTAGATCACAAAGACTACCACCATGGAAAATCCTCTGGTATTTCTTGGCAGCTGGCCACTAGTAAAGGCCTTGAGCTAGATAGCTTAGGAGCTTTAAGTAGAATGAAGTTGGATGAATCTGGGCCCTAATCCCTGTTTACCTCAATGTTTTCATCTGTGGTTTGGCAGCTTCAGTTGCTGTGCGTGCTAAGGCTGAGGTCTTGCTCATTAATACTGACAGAGATTGAGGACTCTTATTTTCCATGCATGGTTTTCCACAGGTTCCAGCAATCTGGAGACTAAAAGAATTTTGGTGCTCTTGCTAGGATGGTGGATCTCTGTGTTAGGTTCTGTCTGTGCTGGGAGGAGGATCTGTCACTCTTAGTGGTTGCGCTGTATGACCTTGGTTGGTGGGAGATGTAAACCCACCTGCAGAGGTGTAACCTTTCCTGTGAGGTTTGCCAGGAGTGGGGCTGGAGCTGCTGAGGGGAGTCCAGGTTTGGAGTGGAATCTGTTCCATCTGTGACTGAGAGCATATGGAGTGCCTTCCCTTCTGTGTGTGTTCAACACATCAGACAGCAGCACTTGGGTGTGTTCATGCTCCTGCTTTGTTTGAGACCATGAGCAGCCTGGGCTCAGCCCTGGGAGAGTTCATGTTCAGACTCAGGTGTTTATTATTCCTTATCAGTAAAGCAGTCTCACTACTGTGAGCTGGGCAGCTTTTCATTAGAAGGCACAAAATGCCCAACATCTCTTGGTACAAGGTCTTTTAAGACTAAACTATCCAATTAAGAGCTGACACCTGGATTATTTTCCCTTTTAACCCAGTAACTGATCCCACAGAGCCCCCAGTGCAGACTTTTCTGCCCAATCACAAAATGCCACCCAAACTCAAGAAGAAGAAGGAAGAAGTATGAAGAAGAAACCAAAGACAACACCCTGTGCCTCCATCTTGCTGCCATCCACAACACACTAAAAACCCCAACCCCTCAATTTCTCACCCAGTGATACACCTGCACTGCTCTCTATAATCTATTTCACACTTTTGTGGATTCCAGTCTATCTTGAAGTCTGGGAAACTTTCTCCATGGATGAGGGTCAGAGTCAGTGCTGCCCTGGGGGTCAGGGCACCCAGAGCAGACACAGCAATATTCCCAGTGGTGCCCTGGGTTTCGACATGGGAGGAGAGAGAGACAGACAGGAGGACTGCAAAGGGCACTTGGCCAATCAAAATGGGCATCAGCACTTTTGTTGCAAATGGGATCTTTTGTCTAAGCAAGAAAAACAATCTTTGGTGCCTCTTTTTATAGATGCCAGCTGAACTCTTGAATAATTCTGTGCAGTTCTGCTTTCAGGGGAGTACGAATGTTTAATGATAATGACTCTTACCTGAGGAACTGAATTTAGAGCATCTGTAAAATCTTAGCTTGATGCCTAATATGGAATGCAGAAAAGGGCTGTAATTCCTGAGCCCAGAGCAGAGATGAAAGAAGCTGGAAGCATTACTCTCCTAAGCCTGTGTGACAGCTTTTTTTCTATTTTATTAATGTTTACTTTAGAAACAAAGATGCACTTGCTCAGTTTGCTCATTTTCTGAGACTAATTTATGTTCTGAGCTCAGCCATACTATTTTCCTTACCACTATGGAATTTGGTTGTATTAACAATGAAAGAAAATTCCAGAGGATTGATCTAGAGAGAGACATAATTTATGGAAGGAGGAAGCCCTGAGACATCTTACCATGCTGGTTTTCAGCAGCAGAAGTGAACTCCTCAGCTCTTTTGTCCCGATGTCATGGTAGACAGACTTTTAAGAACTCTGGCTGCAGCAGTTGCAGAAAACAGAGTTAATCAGTTTGGCACCTGGCAAGCTAATTTACTACTTGACTCTGAAAAATAGGGAGCATGGGAATCTTGATGCAAAGTATAATGAGGAAGAAATAACTGTAATGAAATAAAAATTAATCAGCTAACTCAAACCTGCATTAAATTAATATTTTTGAGCAAATATTACAGACCAACTGCGTTGTTCAAACATTTCAGGAAGTGTAATATAAATAAAAGGCTCTTACTTTGAGGAAATTTCATTACTGCATAAAAAAATCCATGGAGCTAAAGGTGACAAATACCACTTCTGTTTCCCCCACTTTTTTGAAGAAACTGTTCACTATGAAAACACTTCATTTTTCATTACATGTTGTTGTACTGTGACCTAAGAAGAGTTAAGGGCACACAAGAACATGAGAAGTTCTGGACCCAGTTTGTACATCACAGAGGGAGTTACTTTAAATTTAGAAATTGGACAAGCTGTGTAAACTACTTCTGCATTTTTGGTTTTGGTTATTTGGTAGGTTTGCTTGGATTGCACAAAAATGCTTCCAAGTTCTGTCCTGCCTCCCATCTGTTCTTGGCTCTGGTCAGCTTCACTGGGAGCAGAGAAATGTGCAGTTAGATTCTGTTTGTGCACAACACATCAGCACAGAAAGCTTTGGGTTGGTTCTTATGCCTTTAAATAAAAAGAGAAGATTCTCATATTTGTATTTTACCCATGAGCCTGAAACACCTTTCAGTGCCATGTTTCAGGATAAAGGACAGTTTTTATCTGCCTTGGGCCAGGGATCACCAAGTTTTTATTCCTGACAAGGTTGGCTAGCTGGAAGAGGAAAGCACTGCACTCAATTTAGGTTAAAATATTATTCATTTAGTGTTTAAATAAAATACTATTCATATAGTGTTTTATACTCAATTATTATTGCCAATAATTGATTATATAGTCAAATATTATTGTATTAAATATAACTGATATAATAATTTATATAATAGATTATATAGCCAATTATTATTGTCAGTAATTGATATATCCAGGCATTGTAACATTACCACTGACCAAAATTAACAGTAATCTGGCCTGAATGAAGATTGTGAAAATTTGGTTCTTGTAAGTGTGGTTTTATGGCAGGGTTTCAAAACATGATTAAACAAAGATAATTTCCAATGTTTGAGGTGGCAATGAAGGTTTGGAATGTGATCATCTGCTGAAAACATGAGTAGATTTCTTCATGTGTAATATGAATTAATCTGCAACATATCACCATCCCATGACAGCCTTAGGTCTGTAAAATTAACCAGGAGAATATTATCTGCTAATTACAAAGATCAGACCTTTCTGACTGAAGGGCTACAAGGATGCAGCTCTTAGGGCAGAGCAAGAGGAGGTGGTTTTGTTCTGTGCCTGCTGCAGGTCACAGCTGGCTCTGGTACCATTTATGGAGCAGGGCTCAGTTGTGCAGGTGGATAAAGGAGCTTTATTTAGCCATTGGTGTGGAGCCTGCTCACTGTCAGCCCTGCCCTCAGGAACAAGTGTCCCCATCAAGATAAACACAAAGGGGGTTCTTCTTGTCAGACTCCAGAGGACATTTTTCAATTCTTCCCAAGAGGTTCCTTCCTAAATAGGACTGAAGAGTTTCAGGCTCTTGTAGACAGCTCAGATGGTTTCTGCTTTTGCTCCACCTGCTCTCAAAATAGATGGTGAGCACTTTAAGGGATTTGGCAGCCTATCAGTGTTTCTCAAGTGCTCACTTCCCATTGGAGCTGAAGGTGCTGTGTGGGGACAAGCTCTTACTAACCTTGAATTGAAGTGATCACAGCAGGAACATGAACTAACTCACTTTAATTCTTTGTGTTCTGTGTGAATTCCCTGTGCCTATGGCTAGGCAGCAGCTTCTTGGCTCTGTTTCCTGTCTTGTCTTTTATCTTTTCATCCAGATTCACCCTCTTTTTTAGTATTTTGATTTCTCAAAGAGAAAGAAAGGTCTCTCTGATGAAAGAGGTGGGCATGACCATCCTTTTCAGAGAGGAGAGAAATGAAAAGTGAGGTATTGTGTAGCATGAGTGAGCATTTGCTGAACAACATATGATTCAGTGGCACCAAGTATTCATGGTTTTATTGTGAAGCAGAATGAAATTCCCAGTGCTCACAGTTCAGAGCAGCAGAAGCCCTGATAGGAATGTGGGGTTTTTTTCTGAGAATTTTTCTATGTGAATAAATTCAATTTGCACAATGGGGTGAGGAATACCTCTTTTTTAAACTGACTTCTTTTTAGCTTCTCATCTTCTTTCACTGTCTGCTAGCCAGAGACAAGTCCTATCAGAAATTCCCACAGTTCTTTGCCCCTTTCATTCTCCAGCCACCTAGAAATCACTTGCTATTTATGGATTAGTGCTGGAAGAAGTTATCTGGGGAACTTGAGAGTAAGAGGGAGCATTTCAAACTTAGCTCTGGATCATGCTGCATACATGTGTATTGTCCAAAACTCCCAAAATCTCTTCTTATATGTGCAGAGAGCAAGAAACAGTGTTGGCAAATATAGTATAAACAAAATATAATGAGATTTATAGCAATTCTACTGGAATCCTGGAGTGAAATCAGAATTTCTACTTTAACAGCTGTAGCTGTACTAGAATGTGTGTTTGAGGAAGAAAGCAACCAGCCATTTTAAACTGGATTCTGGTTCCTGCACTAATTCCTCAAGCTGTCAAGAACCATACCTGCTTTCTTTAAATAATGAGGGAGAAGATTATAGAGCTATGCTGTGATCACTCTTCTAATATTTGTGTCATGTCCCCCCCATCCTGTCTGTGTTTCCCCTGGCCCTGATCTTTTGGTGAGGTACAGAAACAGAGGAGCAGCATATGGTGCTTGAGACCATATTTTATTTTCTGAACATTCGATAAACGTTTAGTTTTCTTGTTTTTTTTTCTTTTTTTCCCTTCAGAAAAACATTAGTTTATCATGTTTTAATCCATTTGCCAAGCCCAGTTCCTTGGCACATTTCAGATGTGCCAAAGAAAAACACATTGTCTCATCAGTCTTTGCTTAGTACCAATCTTTAATCTAGTGAGCAACCCTTTGCTGCACAGCATTTTCCATGAGATGGTAATTTACCTCTTGAGTCACTTATTACTTTTTTTTCCCCCTTGGAATGTATGCTTTGGCTCTTACCTTTGACAGTTTCAATCTGCAGTGTTGTTCTGTAGCCAGAATGTTTTCATCCTCTTCTGAGTGACTGGTGGTTCTTGCTGGGTTTCTGGAGAGAAGTTTTAGAAACCAAGCTCACCTCTGTGTGCCCAAACCCAGGCACCGTCTGTGCCTCCTGAGCTGGAGAGAAGGGCTTTAGAAACCAAGCTCACCTCTGTGTGCCCAAACCCAGGCACCGTCTGTGCCTCCTGAGCTGGACAGCAAGTCCAGTCCAAACTCATGGTGATGCTTAGCTTGTTTTCCTTGGGACTTGGGATTGTGTGTAAGGCACACAATCACATTTATAGTGAGGATTTGAGGTATTTTTGTTACTCTGGAAATTACATGGGGAATGTAGGTCATGGTTTCACAGAGAAAAAGATGGGTTAAAAGTCTTGCTGAAGCTGTGAGGGTCCCCTGGTCCTGTACATGCCTGTTGTGGGATTGCAGCTCTCATGCACACAGTGTGAGGAGATTGGGGTTTATGGTCGGAAGCCCTGACCCTGTGCTGTCCATACCCAACACTTGATGGCCTTAGGGGAAGTCTGTGATGCACAAGCAATGTGGGTTTGCTGCCAAGTGCTGTAAAATGCAGAGATGACAGCTCTGTTCCACAGAACACAGTCTAGGAAGATGCAGAGACATCTTTTACATGATGCTGGTGTCCTCCTTTTGGGCAAAAAGACAACACAGACTAGGAAATCCAGTGCTAAAAGTGGCTGAAGGGTTTTATTATCTTAAATATAAACTTGTATCTTGCCTTAAAAAAAAAGCAAGCATGCAGTGTTTGTATAGTTTTCTGGTGGTTTGTTTCTGCCTTGGTGACTGAGGCTTTCTGCTAAATGGAATTGTTGACTGTAACTTATCAAAAATCAATTAACATGATGAGGGTGAGTTCCATAACTCCCATCCCTTAGTTATGAGCACTCTTTTTTTTTTTTTTTTTACTTGTTAGCAACATGGGCTTCTCACCACAGATTGAGTTAAATTGATTAGGCTGTTAATCACTGAAATGATTTTGAGTTAGAATAATTTGAATCAGTTTCCCAGACAGACAGCTTCATCACCAAGTTTTGAACAAAAATCCATTAATAACAGGCTCTGGGAAAGCAAGGACAATGTCCTTCCTTGCCACTTCTCTCTTAGTAAAAATAAAGAGATTTTGATGTACAGAATGGTTGTCAGTGGCAAACAGAATAGGGAGAGGGGTCTCACAAAAAACAGATTTTGTGGCTGTTACAGGCTGGTCAAACCAGTGCTGACTTTCAGCTGAAGCAGAGCTCTTGGAAACACTGAGGCTAAAATCACTGTTTCTTCTTGGAGGAGAAGTCAGTGGGGAATAACTTTCAAGTCTGTCCAGATATTTGTGAGCTTCGGGTTCTGGATTTTGTAGTGACTATGGAAGCAGCACATAGAATTTTCCAGAGGGCTTATTCTGCAAAACCCAGCTTGGGTCTGGGATCCATCTTTCAACCAGGTCCTTCTTGTGGTGGAAGCACTTCTGCTCACAGTTGTCATGAGTGGAATGAGTGATTCTGTTGGAGGCTGGATACTGAGCAGGCAGATTTAGGGCTGCTTTTGGGACAGTGTGGCTGTGTGTGCTTGGGTATCCTTCTCTCCATCCCCAGCACAATTGGCCTGAGCTGGTACCTAGAGTATTTTTCAAGCACACATCACTAAAAACACAGTTCCAGAAGCTGACTGCACATCCCTTGTTTGCCTGTCAGATGCTAAAGGGAATTTGTGGAATATGAGCTTCCTCTGGGACAGACCTTCAGGCTGAGCATGCTAATTAGCACTGCAGAAAAGGGAAGTCTGAGGGGAGCTGCTCAGAAGGAGACTTTTGAACTAGGCTGGCTTTGTGTTTTGATTCTCTGGAAAAGAACAGCTTTTCCATTTTATAATACTGTTAGTGGGGAGAAGTCATGCTTGTGCAAATGGCTGCTGTGACTCTGCTGGCAATGATGTCTCTGCTCTACTTCAGAGAAATCCACCTTTTTGAAAGTGGTGTCTGACCCACTGCAGCATGTTATTAAGACTGATGGTGGGAATGGAAAATGTTCTGTTGTCTGTACATGCTAAAAGATAGAGTCAGTTTGACTTCAGACTCTTCCTTTCTTTGCACTAAAAAATACCTCAGCTTCACTGGCTGATTTCCACAGAATGGCCATGAATCTGTCATTTTCTGTGCTGATCTAAAAGCAAAAAATTGGGTTTGGGCTGTCTTAGAGGTTAAAAATTAATTTAAACAATCCCAAGGGAGTATTTGTGTGGCTGCTTTCCCACACTTTTGCCTGGATCACAGCAACAGACTGCTTCAGTAATTGGAGAAATTCTTTGCTTTATGGAACTGAAATGCTCTTGTAGGTTGATCTCTTTTGCCAGGTGGGGTGTGTGTGTGTGAGTAGCTGGCAATTAGAAGTTCTGCATCAGTGTCTGTGCTGGCTTCATGGCACATCTCAGTGGCACTCCAGCAGTACAGAATCCAGAGTCTTTGCAAGGCTGTACACAGCTCATGGGGTGGGGATAGAAGTACCCCTCTTCTGTTTCAGAACACCTCTGTGCTTATTGGTTTGGTTTAGGGAACTAACAAGTCTCCTGACATAAATCTGAAAACTTGTTAACAGCTCAACTTGAGCACCTGTTATCTTAAATTAGAAAGAAGAAAAAAAAAAAAAAAGAACACATTAAAAAGAGAAAGTGTCAAACTCTTTAAGAAAATGTAAAGTTTTGCCTAATGAAAACAACTATCAAGATTTGGACAGTGTAATTTTTTTTTTTAATAAATTGAAAGAGAGCTTGCTTTGAGGTATTAGTAGTTAATAAAGAGCCAACTCATAATGTGAAGAAAAGCCCCATGCCAGACAGCTAAATTCAGGCTTTGTCCTTTCAATATATCACAGCTACCTCACCCTGGAATTCATCATCTGAAGAGGGAACCTAGATATGCTCTGGCCCTGGGTCAGATTGCATTTCTTCCTCAATTAATCAGGGCTCTTTATGCTACATGATCAAGTTTGGCCTTGGTTTAGTGTCTTGGTACCTTGATTCATACCTTCAGTTCCTGAATTATGGATCCATCAAAAACCTGTTGGTTTCAGCCAGAGCAGGGTAGTGTCCCACAGAGCATATCAGGCAATAGCTGGTGGGGAAATACTGCCAACCACAGTGAAACATTTGTGAATCAAACTTATTTCCTCTTCCCCTAGGTGGTGGTATCCAAGATGTCCACAGGGAACAATTTAGTAGTTCATATGTAATGGACATGGACATTTTGTGCAAATGAGATGCCTAATCTGATAGCAGGCTGGCAAACAAACTTGAAGAGTAGGTTGGTCAGCAGGCAGAAATTAATACCAAATATTTTCCTTGCTGCCTCCCATAATTTTTGAAACTTTAGAGGCCAGAAATGTTCATTGGAAATGTACATTAAAATGATCCCCAAAGTGGATTACTCAGCTATTTCTGGAAGAACACTGCAAGTTCACTTCTGTTGTGCTGTTGGCCTCCTTGAATCACTATTAATTAGGAAATTTAGCTCTTTAGCAGGCTGCTAATTAAATTGAGCTGCAGTGATACAGACAAGTAAAGGACCTCTTTCTATTCTCTGCCAAGATAGTCATATATCCTGGGGTTGTCATGAGGAAAATCCAGCCAAGCTGCCAGTTTCCCTTCCTCTAGGGATGATGTGTCACATTTCATTTGACTACCTGTCTGTTGCAGTGGATCTCTCCCTCCTTTCCTTTTAATTTTAGAATTGTTTATCTCATCCTTTTTCAAGGCGAGAGTTCAGCCGGCAGTGCCTTTTGACTTGGTTTGTGGGCTCTTAATCAGTCAAGTATGTAATTCAGTTCTGTCCTGAAGGCACTGCTGGCCATAGTGTGGAAACTAAAGGCAAGGGCAAGAAGTTCCTAGCAGTAGTGTCTCTGTAATCATAAACACTGTCCCAGTTCTACAGATCTGCTGAACTTTGATGTTTTTCTCCTGTGAAACTTATTTAAGCTAAAGGTGCCTTACAAAGTGCTTCACTCTCTCCAGACACAGCTTCATTTCTCTGACCTCATTGTGGAGAGGTGATGGTTTACTGCACTGTATTGATGCCTCAGGTTTCAGCTTTTATATTTTTCACATTCTGTTTTGCTTTAGTATGTGGGTCTGAGTTTCATGTTAGGGGATGGTGAGCTCTCTGCACAAAGTAGGGAGACAAAACAATTCCTGCTCTAGCTGGGGACCAAGGACAACCACACAAATTTCAGGTCTAAGAGCACAAATAACAGTGGACTGAAGAGAGAAAAACTAGAAGGATGGGACTGCATGGGCTAAAACTATAACTGGACAAATAACTCCAATATGCAAAAGGAGCAGAACTGATCAAAGTGAGAGACCTTGTGATCAGCTGAGCATTTAGTGACCATTTTGCTTCATCTTGAGTGCAGCCCTGGCTGGGCTCTTGTGCTGCCCAAGGTGGATCCATGGAAGCCTTTTAATAAATCCCTACTTTATTTTTTAGCTCCATCTAGACACTGTTCTAGATCAGCCTTCACAAGACGTCAGTATGACCCAGTTTGCTGTTTGCTTTACCTAAAGTTACATGATGATGGAGAAGGAGTTTTGTTGTCACTTGACTCTGTCCTTTTTGATGATAAAAGATGCTAAAGGAAAAGAAAGTTCCAGAAGAGCAGATTAGTGTCATCTCGGTGAAGTTAGCTACAGGCTGTTGACTGAGGTGCAGTGGGAAAGGATTTGCACCCTGTTGTGGGGTTCTTTGTAGCTTTAAGTTGGGAATTCCCTTCCATATTCCTTGCTGGCCTATTGCTAGGAAACTCTAGCACAAAATTTCCATGCTACTGCCTCCTCAGCTTATTCTCTGTGTGAAAGAGAACATTTAAAAAAACCTGATATTTCTGTGCTTCAGAGAGTGGAAGGCTTGTGTGATGTCTGACTGCTCCACGTCCCCCTGAGCCCGAGGGGAAGGCTGTGTTGGGGAAGTGAGAAGACAAACACAGGGCTGTAGTGAGCAAGGAGTTAAGTTTCATTTCCCACCTTCCAAGTGTTGAATTCCAAAGCCCTGTTGAACAGAAACTGCAACATGATTGCATTTTTGCTAGCTAAGCTGTTCTCATATTGATCAAAATCTGTTCTTGCATTCACCATCTTACCTAAAGAGCTGCTGTGCTATCTCTGAGATGGTAATCTTTTCTACCAAGAAAAATCCCCACAAAACCATTTAACTTTCCATGTTCTCTTGTTCTGATCTGGATCTATTTTTCCTGGAAATTTAAAGCTCATCTAACAAGTTCTGTAGGTAGGATTTTCCAGCTGAAGAATATCAAAGGTGTGGTGTGCTTGTGACGTCCTGGTTCAAATCACAATTTAAAGCATAACAGGAGGATTTGAAATTTGGTTAGTACAAAAGGATTCTCACAGATTTGTGGCCTACTTTGTTTTCACCCTTACATTTGCATCATATTCACCATCAGTATAGGAAAAGCATATTTATTATTATTGGTTTTCATTGAAAATTAAAATGAAATCTAATATAATCTTGTTTTCCCCAAATTCATTATGTGAGTTTCCTTGTGATTTTTAGCTTGAGGTAACTTTGAGATTTTCTGTCAGATTTTCTTGTCTTTCAGTCTTTGAGAGATATCGGTATCTTTCACTGCCAGACTGAAATTGACATCTGAGATTATTACAAACAGACACTGGAATTCTTCATAGTATAGGAAGCTGCAGTCCCAACACTGAATTGTGCTTTTCTTTTACAAGACTTACCAAGATATGAAAATGCCTACAATGGGATATTGAAACTAAACATAATGTGGTTTAAAATGCTGTAACTGAAAATCCTCTGTTTAAAAACCAAAAAGCCTTAAAATCCTTAGCATGAGGAGACTGCATAGGTGTCTTTAGAGAGATGCAGCCCTTCAGTGAGTTTATTATACTGAGATCACAAGGTTAGCCAGTGCTGAGCACATATGAATAACAAACAAGCTGACCAAAGAAAATTCAGCACAGGGTTTGCAATAAATTCCAAATTTCCAGCCTAAAAATCCTAAAACTGTATTTTTTTCTGTAAATTTGGGACAAAAATTTCCCTGTGAACAAGGACACTAATTAATCAAGGCTATATAACATTCCTAAGGAAGTAATGTGTAGTCATTTTTTCTGCTATATAACATACCTAAAGATGTAATGTGTAGCAATACTTTTTTAAGCAAGTTTCAAATGTTTTCAGGCAGAATGTTGTTTGGTCTTCCATAAACTCCATTAATTCAGAAGATGCTTGCCTGTTCAAAAGGGAAATCTCAGATCAATGAAAAAGAGATTAGTGTGTCCAGTCCAGCCTCTACCATGAAGGAATCACAGCTGCTTTGTTTCACAGAAAGGACTCAAAGAGCTCTGCACATTTCATATGCATGAGAAGTTTCTGCAAAGCATCTTCTCACCAGCATTGTTCCAGGTGAGCACAAGAGGAGGATCCTGGCAGACAGGTGATGGTTCTCCTGAGACAGAGAGGCAAGAAGCTGTTTCACAGGGCTGATCTTTAAGTGAACAGAGGCATTTCTCTCCTGGTTCCAGAGCTGGGCTGTTAATAGTTTGTATGGATGGGGCAGAAAGATCTCCAGCTGGTTCCTGACAATACCTGTGTAACACTATGGGTTCAGTTTCAACAGGGAAATTCTGAATAAATTCTGTCCCCCCTCCCCTGTTCTGCCTATTGCCTTCATGCTAGTAGGGGGAGAAAGCTAACATCAAACCACAGACATGAAATCTTTAGTAGCCACTTTTTGTGTGTCTGGCACTCCTGCTTCCTCCTGTTCATTGTTGAAATCCCAGAGTGGTGTTGCCTGCTAGCTGTAGTTGGCTGGCCCAAAGTTCTGGGGATTACTTTGTGCACCTCCAAAACTCAGCATTGCATGGGTTTGCTATTCAGGGTAGCATAAAAGATGATACTGTGCTCTTGACCAAATGATGCACTGCAAAACTCTTCAATGACCAAAGCTAAGCTTTGGCTTTCCTTTATATTCATATTATCAGTTCTTATCTGCTGTTTCTTCATATTTCCCACTGTGATCAATCACCTGCTGTGCTCATCTGAATTTGTTCCTTGGTATGAGAAGCTCCAGTCTTTAGCTCTGTGCTGTGTTTCTGCTGTACATTTTTGGGACCATATTTGGACACAGTCCAGGCTGCCTGCAGTAGGTGGGAGTGTTTGGTACAGCCTTGGTTAGCCCTGTGACAGGCTGCAGAGCTGTTCATCACCCTGCTATCCAGATACTTATCAGCAGCTCTCAAGCTCCAGCCCTTGTTTGGCTGCACTAATTAAAGCTCCATTGTTCCCAGGGCATTGCTGCAGCCCACGAGTGCTGTGGGAGGGAGGCCCACAGCAGCCCCAGAGTGCTTCTGTTTGCCCCCCACGCAGGCTTTGGAGACAGCAACTCTTGCCTCTTGCAGAGTTCAGGAAAAGTATCCTGACTTTCTGCTCTGCTCTCTGGGGTGAGCTGTGATCCTCAGCCAGGAGTCTCAGAGCTGAAGGCCACCCACCCCAAAGGAGCTTCAGGTAGAGCTGGGAAAGCCTTGCACGAGGGACAGGCAAGGGGAGCAGGACAGGAAGATGAATGATCCCACTCTGTGCTGTTATAGCCTCATCTCGAGTGCTGTTGTGGGTGCCACAATAGAAGGAGGATCTGGAGCTATTAGAGAATGTCTAAAGGAGGCTATGAAAATGCTGAAGGGCCTTGAACAGAATCCATACAAGGAGCAGCTGAGGTCACTTGGCTTGTTCAGCCTGGAGAAGAGTGAGGGGGGACCTCGTTGGAAACTACAGCTTCTTCCTGAGGGGAAAAGGAGGGGCAGACACTGATTTCTTCTCTCTGGTGACCAGCAACAGGACCTGAATGAACAGCATGGAGCTGTCAGGGGAGATTTGGATATGATATTAGAAAAAGCCAGAGAGTGGCTGAGCACTGGAGCAGGCTCCCAGGGCAGTGCTCACAGCACCAAGCCTCACACAACCAAGGAGTGTTTGGACATCGCTCATGGCCACATGGGGGGTGACTCTTGGTGTGTCCTGTGTGGGGCCAGGAGGTGGATTTCTTGTGGGTCCCTTCCAGCTCAGGTTATTCTATGACAATAGATGACTGGGACTTCCCCCCCTCCTATCCTTTACAAGGTGGAACTCATCCAGTTTCTTTGAAGGAAGCAAGACAGAACTTCTGGGTTTGAATCAAACCACGGAATGGTTGCAGCAAAACCATTTTGAACAAAATGTTGTAGTACAGGAAATGCCTCATGAACTTGGATGAAAAGCTGAGAAAGATTCCAGCCTTGCATCCCTTAGTCAGCCAGAAATATTATATCCTGGGGCATGTTAAAGGACAGAGCTGTGCAGGCAGGAGTTACAGCCCCTCCTGTAACTTCCTCCTGCAGAAAGGATATTTGATCAATTCAATTCAGACTAGAGAAACAAAATGGCAAGAAGCTCTTACTTCTTTCATCTTTATTAAATTCTGGAGTATATTTCCTTACAAGATTTAAGCGATCGTGACATTTTATTGCATTGTATGTGAAGGAGTTAAAAATATTACTTTTAAAGAATCTGGAGCCCTACTCTGGCATTTGGGAGTATCCAGATTCCCCTACAGTTCAATGAAGCTTTGCTGTACACTGCCCAATAGCCCTTAACTGATAAGGGAGTTTATGTGCCTGTTATTTGGGGGTGCCAAGATTGGATTTGAATGTCTCACAGTCAGAAAGGCAGCCCAGGCACAGCTGAGCACAGAGCACTCTTGGAAGCCCTTGCCTGTTCACTTGGCTCCTCAACACTTCTTCCTGTGCATGTGGAGTTGATGCCTCAGGTTTTAGCTTTTCTATTTTTCAGGTTCTGTGCTGCTTTAGTGTGTGGGTCTGGGCTTCATATTAGGGGATGGTGAGCTCTGTGCACAGAGCAGGGAGACAAAACAATTCCTCCTCTTGCTGGGGACCAAGGACAAATGATCCAAATCTCAGGCCCAAGAGCACAAACAGCGCCAAAATGAAGAGAAAAAACCAAGCAGGATGGGACTTCATGGGGTAAAGCTGTAACTGGACAATGAACTCCAAGATGAAAATGGAGCAGAACTGATCACAGTGAGAGACCCCATGCCCGGTCGTGCGTTTTGGGGCCATTTTGGTTCATCTTGGGTTCATCTTGGCTGGGCTCTTGTGCTGCCCAAGGTGGATCTACTGAGGCCTCCTAAGAAATCCCTACTTTATTCTTTAACTCAGTCTGATCTCTGTTCTAGAGAAGAGCCTTCACAAGGTATCAGAGTTAACATCCTGACAGTTCTGTGCAAGGGTTTGGAATGTGCAGCAGAGCAGAACCCATCTCCTCACAGTGTTCAGCACAGGTGTAGGACTTGAGTTCTTTGGTCATGAAGGGTTTTTCTTGTTTAGTTTGTTTCAGTGCTGACTGATCCTTCATTTGTCATCTTTAGTTAATTTTAAAATAAAATACAAGACCATCAGGGACTTGCTGTGTCTTAGAGTCTCCAATAAGAACAGTCCTTTTCCTCTTATAGCTGGTTCTGTTCTGGGACACTTCTATAACTTATTTTCCAGCAGTATCTCTAAATTAACTAGATTGTCCTGCTTTTATCACTCTTGTTTAGGAGGCTGTTCCAGGAGCTTACAGCTCTGAGAGTTACAAGCCTCCTGCAATGAAAATGTCTCCCCAGGCTTAAATTCCCTTCCAGCAAGTTTGTACGTGTTTGTCCTTGCGCCAGAGTTGTCCTTCCACTGGAAAAGCTTCTCCCTCCCCATGCCCCAGTTGTGTAGGTGTTTCTCTTCAATACACCCCTCTTATTCTGCTTATCACAGGGGGCCCTCTATGTGCCAGGAGAGCTGGGCTTTGTCCTTAAAGTTTATTCCCTCAAACAAGGATACTTGTGCTTTGTGAATTTTATGCCTGCAGTTGAAAAGAACCTCAGCTCCCTCTGACCCATGGGAGTTCTCCTCACAGCATTTGTCCTTCTGAAGTAAAAATCCTCCATGTGGGACTTCTCAGACCCCTGTTAATGTTTGTGTAGCAAAGAGAATCCTCAGGTAACACACAAGCCAGATGTTTCTAAGCAAAAAAAAGGCTTGAGTGGCAAAGGGTTGGTGATGTCACAGTCAAACAATAATTAGAACTGCCACCATTTAGTGATCCTTTTGCCCTGAAAAGACTCTTACCATTGCATTTATATCATAAGCACAGATTTCTTCCAGAAACACTGTGCACAAACGAGACATTTGTGTTGAAATATCTGGCATCCTCTATCTTGCCTGCTTTTTGGACAGTTAATGTCAAATTGAAGATTTGAAGTTTCTGGGCCCTTTATTAATGGCCCTGTCTAATTCTTTACATTCCTTTAAATTTTGTTTATGTCTGTGGAGGCTAAACAGAGTAGATGATTAAAGAGACTATATTGTAACTTCAGCTGTACGAGGAGAAAACTGAATTCCACCCTTCCTAAGCAGGTCTTTGGTTACTTGTGCTGAGGTCAGCATGGAATGAATCTTGCCTAGGAAGTAAATTTAGAACAAGTAATTCTCACTCAGTGATCAAGATTTTGCTTATTATTGTTTCAGCCATCATGTTTAGGTGATTTATTTGAACACTTGCATATAATTTTTGCTTTGATTTTTTAAAAATAATATTATTAATATGTGTAGCATGATTGAAGCAGGAAATCCCCCTTAGCAAGAATGGGATATTGAACTAATTGTTGGCTAATATGTTTACATTCCTGTCAGATAACAGCTAGATTTACAGGGTCTTAAGTTTTGTGGACAGATTCCTCTCCTTAGACAAACTGACTTGCATTTTGCTAAAAAACTTGAGGTTCAGCTGAAATGTAAAGCAAATCTTCTGTGTCTTCCAAGGTAACATGACATGAATGTTATAGGCTCTATAAAATAACAGGGTTTGGCTCCTTTGTTTTGAATTTCCTTAGTGTGTGTATGCTATTGAAGGAAATCTCTCTCTTTGTTCTCACTCCCATGTTCCTCCTAAGAGGAATGTTTTCATAGCTGGGATCCTGAAGATCTGAAGCAATGTCAGAAAAACAGAAAGCACAGGCTAAAAATCATCCAAACCTCAGTGATGGCCTCAGCCTGGAGCTCTCTGCCACTGCTGCTCTCAGGTGCTTGCTCTGCTTCTAATTTTCAGGCTCCTTCCCCACCCTTGGTTTGCAGGAGAGGCTGCTCCTTTCAGCAGCAAACACAGGTGGTGTCTCCTCCTCATGTGGGCAATCAAGTTAATATCCAAACAGGCATAAGGTTTGTGTTTTACACACACCAAGGATTGCCACAGGAAAAACAGTCTGTTAAATTGCCTTGGAGGCTCCAGTTTTGAGCTCAAATCTTGCCCAAATGAGGCAGCTTTAAGACTAGACTTTCTAAGATAAATTTTGAGTTTCTTTCGTTGCCTCCCTTTCCCAAAAACCCATAGATGAGACTAAAAATATAATTTAAAAAACAATTTAAATAATTTAAAATATAATATAATTAAATAAATTATATTTTTTTTTCCAGATGAGGATAATAAAGTAATTTAAAGTAAAACTTCCATACTTTTCTGTTACTCTGAACTTGAATATTTCTACAGTCTCTTGATACATTTGCTAAGTCTAGAAAAGGGTTCTCCAGAATTATATTTTCTTTTTTATGTTTTGTTTCTGGTTCATCCAAAGTTGCCTAAATATCTGGAATTGTGGACAGCACAAGCTCAGAGATGCCTGAAAGCATTTGGAGTTCCCCCCCAGTCAATCCATAGCTGAGCACGGGATCACAGAGTTGGTGTTATGGTCTGGTGCTTGTTCAACATCTGTGAGGCCTCCAGGATGGAAGGATTTGCAAACTGGGAAGTATTGAGATTCCAACTTTGAGAGCTTTCTGTGGGTTTGGGTGGAGAGAGGACTTCTTGCCAGCATGAATCCATGAGAACAATAACATCCTGGCCTGCTGGAGGAGCAGCATGCCTGGTGTGCATCAGGAAGCTGCTGCTGCACGTCCTGAGCCTGGCTGCTGGCACTTGTGCTCCCCAGCAAACCCAGAGCAGCATCCTGGCATGAGTATGGGTTGAAGGGATAATGTGCAGGCTGAATTACAGAGAGTTGATTCCATGGGTATTTTGAAGCACAAATGTGTGTTCTTCTGTCATCCCACCACTTGATTTTGGGTATTGTCTTTTTCCCCTGCTATTTTCTTTCTCTGTTGTAATTACTGCTGGGAATGTGACCCAGCTTGCTGGCTTTGGTGCCATGCCCACTTCCTGTGCAGGCAGCCATTCTGGGTGCCTGATGGTGATTTTTAACAAGAAAGCAAAGCTGAGCTATGCCCGGCAATGGAAGGACCACCAAATGCTGCAAGCACAGATTTTGCTTCCTTTTTGCAAAGCTTAAGTTCGGGGGTTTGCTGCACTCTTTCATTTGAGCATACCACATATATGAATAGTCCCCCATGTGGGCTTCCTTCTGCAGCTTGAAAAAGTGCAGCCAAAATAGCAAATTTGAGTCCATTGCAATGGTTGTATTGCAGCAGCAGTGGAGTCCTGCCAATCCACAGCTCCATTCCAGCCAATGCAGTGCAGGCAGCAGAGGAAAGCCCTGAGAGGACAAATCTTCTCTGAATAGTCGGGCTGTATAGCAGGAATGTGAGTCCTGCTGCCGACCTGCTGCTGACCTGATCAGACAACAGCCAGATCAATAATAATGTAATCCTCCTGGCCAGACTTCTTGCACAGTTGCCTTTTCATTTAATCTATAGCAATAAAGTCAAGTCTTTGCCTAGGTATTTTTATTAATAGTTTTACAAGCAGAAGAAGAGTAGCCTTAGGCAAGTCTTTGCTATCTGCATGTCTCAGGACATTATAATCTGAAAGGATGCTGTCATGGCTGATAGCAGTTGTGTAAGATGATTACAAAACCAAGGGAGCTTTCAGGCCTGTTTACAAAAGCTATGTATGCTATTGTGTCTTCCTCCCAGTGGTAATAGCTCCAGGAGTCATTTTACTGTGGAGCACAGCAGGGAATTGGCAGGAATTAATATTTATTAATTTCTTAATTTTATTGTTTTATTTATTATTTTATTTGATTTATTTTTGATGTATTAACATTTATTCCTATTTGGGTGTGATTGCAGGTAGTGACACAGGTGAGTTAGTGGTGCAACAAAACCTGCAGAAGTAAGAATGAGGAGATCTTCCTTCCATTTCAGGGAGATTGCCAGCAAATGGCTTTGCCTGGCTCTGCTTTCCACTGTCAGCCTGGTACAGCAGCTTGTTCCCTTGTGTGCTCCCACCTAGCAGAGGGTCTGTGTCCCTAAACTGCCTGGCAGAGTGGTGGTGAGATCAGTCCCTTTGCATGCTAGTAACACAAGGAGCTATTCAAAGCCCTTTTTTTTTTTTGGAAAAAACCCCATAAAAATCCCTGTTACACTTTTGGTACATGCTCATGCTGAGCACCTTGTGCAGCAAAAAGTAATTGTATTCTTGGAGTAAAATTGTTTCCAAGGGCAGATTATAGACAATGACTAAGATGTGACTTCTGTGGAGGTTTGTTTTAATGACAACATATTGCTGCATATAAAACACATACCTGGAGGTAAATTCATAGCCTCTGGCAGCCCTCTGAGAGGTTATTGCATGCTCAGGGTAACCAGACAGGCACAAAAATTTTTATCTTGAATTGGCCTCTAAGCAGCTTTGGGATTATATTGCAAAAAGCTCTGTGATGCCTGGATTTTATGTATTTACATTAAACCCCAACAATTCCAGGAAGCATCTGAGTTCTTGTGCTGCTGATCACTTGTCTTACTCTTCATTAAGACTTCATGGAAGACAGAAGAAGCTGCAGTAATGGCATAAATCATATGAACAAGTAGAAGAAATATCTTCCTCAATTATTTTAAAATTAGTCTGCAGCTTTTCTGGCATGTAACTCCCATTCCTTTCAAACACAGCTTGCTTAAGCAGGAGCAAAACACTGTAAACTACCACATCTTCCAAGCTCACAGTCCCCACTTGCTGTGCTTGGTAACACAGCCATAGTGAAATGGGAGTAAATTCCAGGGCAGATAGCAAAAGAGGGCAGCTGAGGTTGTGTTTCCAGGGGCTGGGGCTGGCAGGCAGGCTGGATTTTGTCCTGGACTCTGCTGTGGCACTGTAGGAACTGGGATCCAGTTGGGCTGCTGAGCTCAAACTCACTTGTGACAGGTCACTGGTTGCAACACACAACTGCAGAGAAGTTTGTATACTAAGGTGGGCAAAGATTCACAGCTTAGTCTTTGATGTTGAATTTTGGTTTGTTCAGGGCCCTGATTTACAAGAACTTTAAATGGAATCTGGCATTTTCCTTTCCTGGAAAAATCTGTGATGGAAAGCTCCAAAGTTAGTTTCTACCTGTCAAAACTGAGCACTGTGAAGGACTTCCAAGCTATTTACACATGAGCAGAGATGCCTGGGTGGGTTAGATCTTCACAGCCAGGTTGTAACAGGGACCTTGCCACAGCCTGGCTAATCAACCTGGCTGAAACACTCAATTGATGTATCCTTGCTCTTCTGGAGCTAGGTCATTGTGGGCTAATTTGGATATTGATCCTTCCAGCCTTGAATTAAACAGTTTTAAAATCACCTTGTGCTTCCTGATGCATATTCTGTGACTGTAAGGTGAGCCTCTCCCCTGAATTAATAGCTCTGTTCCTGGCTCTGGCATCTTCTGTTCTGCTGGCCACAAGATATTTGGTGTGATACAACCCCAAAAAGCATTTTGTTTGCTCTGCCCATCCTGGAACTGAGGAGAAAATTAAAATGTGTGCATGCCCAACTGAGCTCTTAACTGGTCCCAGTTATCAGCCTCAGCTGAGTGGCTTGTATAGAAGTGGCTTCAGGCACTTGAATTCTCTGGTCTCTACAGACATGTTGCTGTCAGAGCAACACCAGCAGGCAGGTTTATTGAGATATTAAAATAAAAATTGCAAATTTTTAAGAGCAATTTCCTCATGGTGCTTGAGGGGAGGTTGGAAGTCCTGCTCTGAGTGCAAAGGGCAACTCTCAGGGCAGTTGGCTGGTGAGCAGCCACAAGCTAATTGGAGCAAGACAGAATTTCCCAGTGCAGCTGTTCTGTCCTTGTTTGCACAGATGAAAACCACTCAGAGCAAACCTTGCTGGCCAAAGTCTTTCAAAATCCAGTGAGAGCAGCAGGCTTGGGAGCGTGGTGAGCAGCTCCCTGCTCCCTTGGCTGGAGGCAGGCTGAGTGGGAGTATCTGCTCAGCATGAATTCCTGCCCTGAGCATTCCTCCCTCCCTGCTGTGCCCTGGTGATGCTGTGCTGCATCAGATTGTCCTAATCCCCTTCTTCCCATGTCCTCTTCCCTCTGGGGGCTGGGCAGCTCCCTGACAGCCCCTGCTGCAGCTTAACCCAGAGCATTAGTGCTCCTGTGATGGTATTTGACAGGCCTCATGTTTTATCTAGAGGGGGAGCTTTCGCCAACACAAATAATAACATCTCAATTTTTGTTGCTGGTGACTGAGGGCAATTAAAAGCTAAATGTCACACAGCAGTGTAGGCTGCACTTTCCTAGTGAAAATATGACATGGTGATTTGGTGGCAGCAGTTAATTAGTTTGGGCAAATGATCTCTTGCTGTGGATGTTTATCAGTGCAATCACATTTATAGTCAGACTAACGGGGTAGAAAGCAGGGAAGGGAATACTCTGCCCTTTTGCATTAGGGAGAGCAGATCACTGGGCAGTGTGACTCTTGCAAGACAGGGACCTGGCTCTGTGCTTTTCTCCTCAGTTCTCTGCTGAACAAAATGCTCAGCAGCAAGACTGTCTCCTGAAGGTCACTGAGCTGCACACAACAAGAACTGACAGGTCTCTTTCCAGGATCTGGCTGAGCTGCAGTAAATAAAAGGAAATGAGAGACAGCCAGGTTGAGCAGAGCTCTCGGGAGGGGTGCTCAAAGTTCAGACCAAAATGGGTACCAGAAATTGCTTTCTGTGCCTGGTGCACATTGAGAGGCACAGTGAGTAAGAGGACTCCCAAACCGGAGTGTGGCTGTGTCAGGACACGTTGTGCTGGGTTTGTAGAGCAGGGAAATGTCTGGCACTTTCCTCCTGGAATAGCACTGAACTTGGGTGAAGGCAGCTCCTGGGGCCCAGAAACACACTGCCCTCAATTTAACTGGATTTGAGTGAGTTCATGGCAGATGGATTCTTGTTGCCCATTCTAGTCTAAGAAGCACTACATCAATCTACTCTATAATTTAAAATAAAGCTGCTCTGAACTCCTGACAACGTCAGTTGAATGTGCTCAGCTTGGAGCATGAAACAGTGTGTAGGCTGACTTGTTAAGTGTATGTGTAGTGGTTTAAAGGAGATACAGAGCATATTTTTGGGCACCACAATCAGAGTGCTGTGGGATGAGTTGGAGAGGATCCAGAAGAAAGTAATGAGAGTAATTCAGGGCATGTGATCTACAGAAGTTTGGATTATTTTAGGTGTGTGCAGTAGAGGAGAATGGAGGAAGACATGAATCTTGAAATGCCTGTAGAGGCTGTCCTGAAGGTGACTATTTGATACTTATTTATATGTTGGGAATAGTGAGGGGGGAGAAGGGGTTGGGAAATCTGTGGTGAAGATGTTTCTGATTGGATGCTAGGAGAAGCCCTGGAAAAAGATGACCTGGAGAGACTGAGTCAGTCAGTGAAGGTCTTGAGGAGGAGATTGGGGAAACCTTTCTCAGAAGAAACTACTACTGCTGTTGATTCAGGTTCAGAGCAAATGAACTGGCAAGATTTGGTGAGGGTCCCTTTCAGTCTTGCCTTGTGTAGACAAGGTCAGGATGAACATCACCTTTGCTTTGACCTGCAATTCAAGTAATTGGCTTCACTGATCTTTTTATTTCATTACTGCACAGTAAATCACTTTGGTTCCATTCCAATATTCCTTTACTCTAGTAAAAGTTGGATTAAATCCTTTCTGCACAATTAGGAGCATACTTAATGTTTCCAAGATATTTATTCCCTACTAATTTATGTATTCAAAAGCCTCCTGTGTATTTGTATAGAATGAAGATGACTTCACAGGCTCCCTCTTTCCACTTTCAGTGCCATGTTGTTGAGATGTTTGAGCTGTGGCTATTGTAGACCCAGTAGGGTACCTGGAAGGTCCCATAGGTAATTCAAACTATGTGATTCATGTAGGAAGAATCAGATCAAGTTTGGTATTCTAGGCAGCTCACTACCCCCATCTTGGAGAACTCATTTGTGGTGACTCTCCATTCTGTTCCAAAAAGGAACAAAAAATATCACCCAAGCATAATTTAGGTATGATGGTGTTTAAGTGTTTTACTGGCATGGTCAGTTCCTGGTTTGTGAGGCCCAGAATGCAGATGCCAGACTTTATCAGGGAGTGCTTTCAGCAGCAACATGCAGAATTCAGGCTCAGTGCTCAATGGTACATGCAGGTTTTGGGGTTGTCTCACACTCTGTCTTCTGCTTCTGAGCTACATCTGTGTTTTCTTGCCTTTCTGACCCCATTCTTTTGCTAACACAGGTCAGCAAGTACTAAAAATGGCATTGTGTACCCACAGATTCCAGATTCTGCTGTGATGCCTCCAGGGCCATCTCCATGTCCTTGTTAGCTCTAAGTAGCTGCATTTGCTTCACCCTTGGTCATAGAGCAGAGATAACTGGGGAGGGATTGAAAGAGATGTACATCAAATGCAGGACCAAGAGAAAATTGAAGCAGTCCTTCAACATCTTTCTCATCAGAACCCAGCATAGGATGTTTGTGGGCCATGGGAATACAATTTACAAGTTGTTCTCTCAAGCCCAAATTTGCCTGTCACTTCTTGCTGCATAAACGCAATGCATTAGTTAGAGGCTGAAGAGGCTTTTTCTACTGGTCTACTTGTTTCAACCTGCTTCTGAAATATATTTATGTGCTTTCATATGTTGTTTTTTAAAGTCCAAATCCTCCCTTATTGATGAATATCTATGAGGTTGAGGCAACAAAAGGGAATCTGCCCCTTCTACACAATCCTGATGGTGGCTCTGGGGCTGGGGATGTGTTCCCTTCCTGGAATGAGGGCAGGAAAAACAAGCAGAGGGTCTTGCATTGCATCACCTTGTACAAGGTGCTTGCATTGCTTGTCCTCCTACCCATCATCTTCTTGCTCATCTTTTTCTACATCACACAGTAAATTGGGGTTATTTGAGTGTATGGCAATAACAGCTCCACTCACTGATGTCAGAAGTATAAATTAATAACTGGGGGGAAAATGTTTTGCATCGTGGGTCTTTTTTGGGCAAGATGGATCTGTTATGAGATGAAGCAGCCTGCACCCTCCCTCCCCTTTGCTAATGTTACATAAAGCTCTTGCTGCTCATCTTTTGCTGGAAGATGAGGTGCTCAGTGAGCCCACTGAGCAGGCTTTCCTCTCTTGCTGCTGACTCTTGTGTGATCTCACCTCTATGGTACCCTAGGGATAGTGTCTGCTCTGGACTCTCTTTGCACACTGTATAATTTTGGGATTAAAAAATTAACACTGTATAATTAACGCTGTATAATTTTGGGATTTGTTGTCCTTTTGACTATTTGTGGACATACCTGGAATTTCAATGTAAGAATTTTCTGCCTGACTCCTATTTCCACGTAACCATTTCTGTGAGCATGATGAAGATACTGATGTTTGTGCCTAGCAAAATACTGTCAGGAGACTGAATTAGGTGCAAATTTCTCATTTTCCTGCAGTTTATTTTCCCAAAGTGAGATCTAACTGAGATTATTCTAAGGAACAAAGTGGATGCTTAGTTGAGGAAGTAGCATCAATTGTGGTGAGATTGAGTTCACACTATTTCCATTCCCCAAAGGGGAGAGGAAAATTCTTGTCAAGTCCAGAAGCTGTCTCCACACAGACCAAACTCAGCTCTCCCTTGGGTTTGGCAGATTTCAGTGGTTCTGGCAATAGCCAAGGCCACAGGAATCCAATGTGTTCTGTACACAGTGATGCTGCAGTGCAGTCACCAGGAGAGCAGAAACCTTCCCCTCATGATTTCAGATCAGTTCTCCAGCTGTCATCATTTTGGAACTGAGAAAACCTAGTGATTTCTTCATCAGCCCCAGCCTCTTGTTTGAGTCCCTGACCCCATTGCTTGGACATGTAACATCTTCACGATGTGCTTCTCTCCTCCCCAAAGGCTGGATGAGACTGGAGCTGGCTGCAAGGTGAGGCTGTAGATTTAGTGGGGGGGTCATTGGAACTGTGGTGACCCATGACTGTGGTAGCTGAGTGTCAGCAATGCCAGCTGCCAGTGCCCAAGCCCTCTCCTAAGTGGCAGCTCAAACCTGTGGTGATCCCAACCACTGCAGAACATGAGGAGAAATTATGGTTACAGGTGAAAACTGCTCTGTTGTGCCTACAGTGTCAAGGCCAACAGGAAAGGATGCTGTTTTGTTGCTTCAGACTGGTAGTACTAATTAGAATGGAGGTAAAAATGATCCCTTTAATCATCTCTCTGCTACTGCCTTGTTGTGAATTCCTCTGTTCTTTCTGTCCCTCCCATCTAGGATCAATCTGTTCCCTATTAAAAGGGATCTGTGCATTTTTCTCTCACCTCTGATGGAGCTCTCCAGCCTTTATCAGACTGGAAATGCTGCTCTGCACTGAAACCAGGCAAGCACCGTTGTGCCCGCTCTGATTGCTTTGCTGTTGACATTTTTGAGATTATGCAAAGAAGGATCTGTGCAGTGTGGTGAAAAGAATGAACCCAAACCTTTAAGGTTACTCTGAGGTTAGTAATGAAAATGTGCCTTGGTATTGACTGCAGGCAGTGCTGTGTACAGAGCAATTATTCCCAGGAATGACAATTTCCAGTTCAAACAAGCTCAGACTGCATTTACAGCAGAGGGATGCTGGAGTCAAGGGGATTGTTTAACTTCTGATACACTTTGATGACATTTGCTCCATTTCCAGCAGGAAAGATAAGCAGACGCCAGGAACACGGTCTAGAAATGGCAATTTCCTGCCCTCAGTGGAACTGCACCTGCTGAGTTCAGACACAGGCTTCAGGGGAAGAATGTCCCACTTTTGGAGCCTGGCCTTTGCATTTGTGTTTGAAAGGAAAGAAGGCAGACAGAAGAGTAATTAATCAAGGTTTGAGGAAACAGGATTGTGAAGAGATTTATATCCCTCATCTATATGTGTAATGGCTCAGCTGCATGATGGGCTCCTTGGAGGGGCTGCTCTCTAATGGGGTGGGGTATAGAGCTCCACAATGCTGAGAGGTGGGGAGGTGGCTACAGGGTGATACAGGTCCCTAGTACCCATATTTTGTTTTTATTCAGGAGAAAAGGTGGTCAACCCAGTTTGTTGATACAAGCAAAAAGTTGATTTGTAAAAATTCCTGAGTTTGCTTTGGGCCAGTGTGTGAGTAGAAGGGTCACAGCTGAATGGCTGAAGAGTGAGTGTCCCCTGCCCTGTGTGCCATGGGGCTGTGCAGGACTGCAGCTGGTGGCAGTGCTGGCTCTCTCCAGGCAGGGTGGGGGACAGGGACAGGTCTGTTCATCACTGAGTGCTCCAAAAGGGCTGCAGTGCAGCATCACCCCCAGGGGCAGGTGACAGGAGAGCTGCTGCTCAGAATGCAGCATGCCACACACCACAGGCATCCTGAGGGATAGCTGGCATTGCTGCACCCAAATGGCCTTTTGCACTTGATGCCTCAGGTTTTAGCTTTTCTATTTTTCAGATTCTCTGCTGCTTTAGTGTGTGGGTCTGGGGTCCATGTTAGGGGATGGTGAGCTCTGTGCACAGAGCAGGGAGACAAAACAATTCCTGCTCCAGCTGGGCACCAAGGACAAATGATCCAAATCTCAGCCCAGGAGCACAAACAATGTGGGCTGGAGAGAGAAAAACAAGAGGGATGGGACTGCATGGGCTAAAGCTGGAATGGGACACTGAACTGCAAGGTGCAAATGGAGCAGAACTGATCCCAGGGAGAGACCCCGTGCCCGCTCGTGCATTTTGGGACCATTTTGGTTCATCTTGGGTGCAGCCCTGGCTGGGCTCTTGTGCTGCCCAAGGTAGATCCATTGAGGCCTTTTAATAAATTACTACTTTATTCTTTAACTCTGTCCAGCCTCTGTTCCAGGTCAGCCTTCACAAGGTATCAGACTAACAAAGCATTCTCAATTTTTTATTAATTTTTCAGCGTGCTCGGCTTCCATGGTCCCCACTGCATTCTATGTGCCTCACTTACTGATTTTAATCACTAGAAAAAGTCTCTTTTAAAGCTCCTTTAGAACAAATCAACAACACTCACTGTTCTCACCTGTCCCTGAAGACAGGATTTTACAGAAACTGAGGAGCAGCAGAGCAGTATTTCCCCTAGCTGCTTTTGGGGAAATATCTGTTGCTGTTGAGGTGAGGCACAGCAGCCCTGTGCAGGGTGAGCCTTGTCCTGATGCTGTTTCCCTCCTGTTGGGCTTCCCAGCTCACTCTCCACACCCCTTACTTGTCAAGTGAAACAAATGGTTTTGGTGCTGAGAGCACTGGTCACTGTCACAGCAAAGATGGATGGCTTTCCAGGATGGATGGACATCATCTGGGAATTTGTTTTAGAGGTTGGGGTTGGGTTTTTTTCATATCAGAGTAAGAAATTTATATCTTTTGACAGTAGTCTCCTGAGGGCCTCTTTCCTTTATTGATACTTCAGAGTTGTCCTTTGATGTAATAATCCTGCATTACATAGGCTGTCACTCAGAAATGATGAAGTTGGGCTTTTGGTGCAGGGGAATACCACCAAAGCTGAACACAAAAAGAATTATTTGAATTTATGAGACAGAGACAGCTATACCTTAACTTAAAGGAAGATGTTTCTGCGCAAAACAAGTCATGATGAATATGAAAATTAGCCAGGAGCTTGGTCTTACAGAAATATGATCTAAACTGACAGATTTTGTGTTTACACTTCATCCAGGCCATGTGTCCAGCCAGTTTAAAATGCACAGATAGCATCCAATAGCAGTGGCACTGTGGAATTCAATGTTTTAAAATTTAGCTAAACACAGGGAAGATCACATTTGACATACCTGCCCTTGAGTGAAAGGATTATTGTGCTTGTTTCATAAACCCAAACAATTGATAAGGAATTGCAGGTTTGTTAACCAGGGCAGTGCATTAGAACACACAGAGGCTTGCTCTGAAGGGATGTGCTTGTTTTAACCTGGGTGTATTTTGCAAACAAGCTCCCCACTGGTGTCAGATTTGCAAGGATGACTTTGCTGCAGCCATGTCTCCAGGAGAATGTCCCTTTTCTGACCAGTGCCTCACAAACAGCTGCCTTTGGCTGGGCTTCATTCTTCATCTCCAGCTGGGGATGGGCTCCACTTCTAAATTAGTTTCCAAAGCTCCAAAATATTCTGTGTTGCATGCAGTGATCTGGAAGTGGTAATGTGTCATTTGGAATTCACAGTTCAAAATGCATGCTTAGCATCTCAGGCTCACAATTTGCTGAAATGCTGATCTGCCCAACCCTGCTGT